>OY992891.1:54549626-54817126 GCA_963921405.1 Cepaea hortensis
TACATGATGGGTGAGTCATCCACGTCCCCAGTCCACCACACTTCTCTAAATGCTTTTAATCTTGAACGGAGACCATCCGGATAGCCTGTTTATAAATAGCATGGAATGTTCTCGAACTGGGCGGGGAAGAGAGAAGGCGCATGCCCATCTTTTGATTGGCTAACCCTTGGGTGGTAACGCGTTTTTTGTAGGCCAAATCTAATAGCCCAGCAGTAGACATTTTGATATCAACTGGAGCGGTGCTATCAAAGATGGGGTGACCCTTTTGTGCCCCAATAATTCTGTAGGATGTGATTTGTCCACACCCCAGATAACAAGGAAGGTGGAGAAGGCTTCTTTATTGGGACATAGAAATAAAAGTCCCTACCTCAGGACTGCCATTCCCTTATCAAAAAGTGGAACTAAAATACTTAGAACCACCTAAACTTCAGGAAGCCACCAGCCTAATTATGTCAATTCATTTGCCAAAGCTGTGGGTACTGAATGGGTCATTCATTAAACGCAACACAGGATGGACTCCTCTATTATCACTATGACAGTGAATATCACACAAAACGCTCCCCACTGCCAATGTGAAAAGTGGAAAAGACAGGGGTCTCGACAAACAACAGCCCGCACAGATACACTGTGCATAATGCCGCCCCATAATGTCAACACAATAGTCCCCCACGAAACGCACAGTTCGCCTCTGATGGAATCAGCAGTCATTTTCCCATCGGGTTGTTTCCTACATGTTCACCCACACAGTCCAGACACATCTATATGTTGTCCGTTCCGTTTTTAGATGTTTAACAATGCCGTCGCCAGAATCCAACACAAAAGTCCTCCCCGAAACCACACAGCCCATCTTCGGTGGAAGCGGCAGCCATTTTCCCATCCGGGTGTTTTCCTAGATGTTCACCTACACACTCTAGACATTTCCAGATGTTTGTTTCGTTTCTAGTTGTTTCCTCGGGCAGATCTAAAAACATTTCACTGTATATAATGATAATGCCGTCGCCAGAATGTTCCTCCACGAAAATACAGTTCATCGTCAACGGTAGTGGCAGTCAACCAGAAGCCCAGCAGCCATGCATTTCTGCATAAGGCAACAACCTGTCAACTCTGGGACATAGCCAGCTGCCATCGCTGCGAACATGCAGTCACGTTTCAAAACACCTCGGGTAGATTCAAAAGCATTTCACACGAACCCCACATCTCACAGTGTCGCACCACGCACTCACTCAGCAGGGCGACGGAACCATCAAGCCTCCTTAGTCGCCTCTTATGACATGCATGGTAGGCAATAGTGTTACTATTATTGGCTTCCCTTATGGCCCCGGCAACACACGGGAGCAAGAGCTTTGCTGTAGTTACTAGGCATTGAAGATATTACGCTAATAAAGAATATCTATGCGGCAGTCGACATGACTGTGACACGCAAATCAATGACGTTGACTTTAGTCGTACGTTGACTCACAGTCTTGGTAGACGTTATTTGTTTTATGGTAGATAATGATACTAGATGCTGATGTGCAGAATATGGGTGCTCTCACAACAACGATGTGAGCGGTCAAACAAAAACACTTGTGAACTGTTGGTCGGGAAATAATCCCCCGTACCTATCTTAGCATCATACTGATGGCAATCCTCATCCTGTCTATGTAAGTAGCTCTATGAGTACAAGTCCCTAAGTGTTAACCTAATTGGTTATAGGAAGGAGAATGAATCGCTATCTTAACAAGACACAACTAATACTCCTTCAGAAATAATCAAGAAACTCAATTATTATACTGCAGAGCAGTGGAATACTAATAATCAAGAAACAGAATGATTATACTGCATAGCAGTGAAATGACAATAATTTTAAAAAATGGAAATAATTAAGTACCGGTGCTCACTAGGAATGGCACCAACCTGCATGGTGATTAAAGGTATCATGCGATGGATGCTAAAATGTGTAGTTTTAAAACAACTCGAGAAGAGAATATATTGCACCTAGTTCAACAAACAATCAGATCACAAAGAATCTCAGTTTTACAAATTCTTACTGTTACTGTACTCAATCAATAACTGTTTGGACCACTGAATGAAGATCTTCGTGAACATCACTTTGAGGAAACCGAGACCCCTAAACGCGCAGTACTCAAGTGGTTTAGGAAAAAGGACACACATTTCTATCATGCGGGTATTCATGTCCTTGTGAGAAGATGGACAAAAGCTGTAAGGAATAACGCAGACTACATTGAGAAATGTGACTAAAGCTTTTGTGCATTGTCGGCGACGTCATTGTTTTGGTTATATTTATGGACAACACACATCCGGAAGATCAGCTATATTATGTGGACTTGTGTGATTATCAAATCAAGGACTACGACCAACACCAACAAGTGTAAACAACCAATCTTCTATAACAGATCATAATAAGATGAAATTCGTATAAACTTCAAGCTAATATCAAAATATACTTCAACCAGATGCACACAAAAAAAAAAAAAGAAATATGTAACCAACAAAATAAGGGACAGCTCTGCAGCTGGGAAGATAAGGGAACTCACTTGTCCTGACAGTCGGATTGGGCTATTAAAGGCTGAGGTAACAGAACTCACTGGAATTCCGGTAAAATGGCGACGACGTGATGCGTTTATTCTTCGGGACGACGATGTTTTAGTGTTTTCCTGTGGATTATGTGGTGTTATTTCGTATTCGTTTATTGAAAGTGTTCAAAAGAAACCACGGAAGGCAGGTGGTGGATGAAATTTTGAGGGCAGCCGACAGATATGTATTGGTAATTGTCTCAAGTTTCGCGACGGCAGGCAGAGGATCTCTTTCGCGAGACAATGGCTGCGGTCACCCGACCAATATGGTTACTGCCATAGAGGAAAGCAACAGCAAACTACCTCTTTAAAAGTAACTAGTATATTATGATTATGATTCGCCTAAAGACTGATCATCGCAAGACAAGGACAGAGACATTGAAATTAGCAGCATGGAATGTTAGGACGCTAAACGACGACGAAAAATTAGATATCATAAAACAAGAAATTGAAAGAGAAAAAATTAATATTTTAGGGATGTGCGAAACGAGATGGACAGGAGCAGACATCAAGATAGATGAAGATTTTAAGATTATTTATTCTGGAGGTGAAGATCGACAGTGGGGAGTGGCAATTATTTTGGACCGGGAAACATCAAAATCTTTTCAAGCATATTGGGCTGTGTCGGACAGAGTTCTACTAGTTAAATTAAGTGACAGACCTTTTAACATAAATGTTATTCAAGTATATTCCCCAACAGGAGAATCCAGTGAAGATAGTGTATAGGAATTTTATAATGACATAGAGTCTGCCTTAAAGAAATATAAAGATTCATAAATAAACATCATTATACGGGACTTCAATGCAAAAGTAGGAAATCAAGGTTATAGATACACAGTAAGAAACTATGGTTTAGGAGAGAGAAATTACAGAGGATACAGACTCGTAATGTGGGCAAAAGAACAGGAAATGATAGTAGAATACACCTGGTTTAAGCAACACCCTAGAAGATTATGGACATGGCGGAGTCCTGATAGCAGGATTAGAAACCAGATTTACTACATTCTGATAAGCAGAAGATTTAGAAAAGCGTTAACAACAGCAAAAACAGTTCCCAGTGCTGATTGTTATAGTGACCACAGATTACTTACAGAAACATTGAGGATAAAGATAAAGACAGTCAAGTATATAACAGGAAACACTAAATATGATTTGTATACATTGAGTAATGACAAGGAAATACAAAACAAATTAAATATAGAAGTACAGAACAGATTTGATATATTGTCTGAGTTAGAGATCCTATTCCAGGATGTAGATGATCAATGGGAAATTTTTAAGAATTCAATCAGTTTGGCTGCAGAAACAACTATTCCAAAATTAAAGAAGGTGGATCGTAAGAAATGGATGACTGAAGAAATTTTACACCTAATGGAAACAAGAAGATTCAACAAAAATAATTATGCCACATATGAAGAAATTCACAGACAAGTCAGAATATTATGAAAGGAGGCAAAAGAAGCATGGCTTGAGGAAAAGTGCTTAGAAATTGAAAAACAACACAACAGTCAAAATACTAATTTAGTGCACAAAAGATTTCAGGAAATTACTAATAAAAGAACAAATACATCAGCAGGCTGCTAAAAACTAAAGATGGCAAAATAACAATAGAAAAAGATCAGATTCTACATGTATGGACAGATTATGTGAAAAACCTCTATGATGATAACAGAGAGGAACAATATGATATTAGATTTAATAATGAAGCACCGCCAATTTTGAAGATGGAAGTTCGATATGTTCTTAAGCATATGAAAGCTGGCAAGGCCCCCGGTGCAGATAACATAACAACAGAAATTATTAAAGCTTTAGAAGAATATGGAATAGATCAAGTCACCAGACTGCTGAACACATTATATCAGTGGTTCTCAACCTTTTGTGGCCCGTGCCCACTTCGCCATATTTTCAGAACGCCATCCCCCCCCCCCTTTTTTTCGTATTGCCAACCTAAAAATTTGGCCCGTGCCCCCGTTCGCCATATTTTCAGAACGTCATTCCCCCCTTTCGTAATTCCTACCTAAAACTCCCGCCCCTGTCCCTAAACAGTATACGTAATAATGGAGGCTAAATTTAATAGCACATACTAAAACAAGTCTAGGCGTCCACACATAACATGATTTGTGGGTCTACTTACTTTATTAATTGAATTTTAGAAGGGTGAGACATACAGAACCGTACAGTATGAAGGGAAAAACAATATCAAGTAATCGGTTCTTGTGTTAACGTGATTTTGAGATAATCTTAATTCTCCCCCCCCCCCCCCTCTGGCAACCCTAAAATTCCCCTCTGGGGGGGGGGGAATTCCCCACCGGTTGAGAACCACTGCATTGTATGATACTGGAGATATACTTTCTGAACTATGTAACTCTGTATTTATTGCAATCCCAAAGAAATCAGGAGCCTTGGAATGTGATCAACATAGAACAATTAGTATAATGAGTCACATCACAAAGATTTTGCTACGAATTATCATGCAAAGAGTGAGGAAGAAAATACAACCTGAAATAGGGGAAGAACAATGTGGCATTGCAAAAAATATAGAATTACATAATTCAGGATGCATATCACCAGTATCATATATTGTGTTCAACAGTCAGGTGACTTGGTCTACTCGATATTCTAAGGCATTGCTAATTTCTGTTGTGATGTTATCTGGACCGTTGCCAGTTTTCATTTGGTTAAGAGCATTCTGAAGTTCCATCTTCAAAATTATTGGCCTTTTATTATTATTCCGAATATCATACTGTTCCTCTCTTGTATCATCATAAAGGTCTTTCGCAGAAACTGACCACGCATGTAAAATGTGATCTTTTTCTATTATGATTTTGCCATCTTTTGGTTTTTAGGTAACCGTTTACGTTTTAGTGATGTAAGTGACTTGGTCTATTCCATATTCTTCTAAGACATTGATCATGTTTATTGTGATGTTTTCTGGAACCGTGGTCTTGCCAGTTTTCATTTGGTTAAGAGCATTTTGAACTTCCATCTTCAAAATTGTTGGTCTTCATTATTATTACGAATAACTTACTGTTCCTCTCTTTCATCATCCTAAAGGTCTTTCAAATTAACTGACAAAGCATGTAATATATGATCTGTTTCTATTATTATGTTGCCATCATTTGGTAGGCAACCCGTTGATGTGTTAGTGATGTCATTAATTTGTTATTCTGGGTGTTGTGTTGGTTTTCAATTTCCCTGCAATTTTTCTCAAGCCGTGCTTTCGTTTCCTCTCTGTATAAATTCCCCATTTTCCTGTGAATCCCTACATATTTTTCCTAGTAGTAGGAAATGCGGGAAACGGGGCGAAAATTAGAGAAATACGTCATAGATACGTGAGTATTTTACTATATAAAGAGTATAGCACCTCATAAAAACGGCATCTCATAGGTCAAATCTAGGTCAAGTGTAAGAGATGTAACTCGTGTCTACTGTAATATATACAATCATGTGTGTGTAAATACATGCTGGGGTGGGAGGGGCGGTGGGCGCATTCAGTGGGGAGGGTCGCTGAGCACGTGGAGTCGGGAAGGAGGTGGGCGCGTTGGGTCGGGCGCAGGGGTTCACATCCATTAAAATACGCGACGTGGTAGATTGGTGTTTAAGTACTCTTCCAAGCTGACACATTACTTACAAAATCACATGAATGTGCCGGCCAGCGAGAGTAAATATGCTGATCAGGTGTCATAAGGCGATCGCGTCGTTCCAGAATCAGCAAGGAAAAAGTTTTGATTGGGTCGTGAGAAAGAAGATAGTTACTTTTCGTCGCCGGGGTGAGCGTCAATTACGTGTCTAGAGTGTGCGTGCAGTCGTGTAGTGTTATTAGTATGTGCATACATTTCTCCTATGGTGTACTTGTCTCTCTGGTAGTATATGTGTGTATTTGTGTGTTTGATCGTATGTTTATCTGCGTATATGTTGTTGGATGTGTGTGCGAGATTGTTGTGACTGTCAATCTGTTCTTATATCTATCTACTTGTCTAACGATTTGTCCGTCTATATGACTGTGTGTGTCAATATGTGACAGGCATACAATGGTACCACACCGCCCGGGCAACGCGTACAAGTAAACGAGACCCGACTTAACCGTAATTACGTGCGTATGACTCCATTCTGAGAGTGTGACATAAATGTTCCATATGTGTGAAAGTTAGTAGTATGGCATGTGGTTATCCAGCCGTAATTCGGATCGCCCCTAAACCCGAACTAATTTCTTATATGCGCTTATGTGACGTCTCAGCAATCCTTAAGAATATAAATCGGGAAATGTCAAATTCCGCTAGTGAGGATACTTAACGGCTTCCGGTTTTGTTTATATAAAAAGATAAACTTTAATTATTAAAAGTAATATTAAAAATAGTACTTTCGATGTGTAAAGTGTAAAGTAGAGACGCTGACACAGTATAGGGGAGGAGGAGGTCTACCAACAACAGCTTCGATGAAAATTTGCGAATCTTATCATCAGAAAGGCCAGAACGCTGCTTCGATGATAACTTAACTTGACCGTAACAATATATAACTCGTTGTCCATAAAATTGAACAGCGCTTTGGTTTTGAAACACCAAGAGGAAAACAAGATCAAGTTGCAGACGTAAGTAGTTGAACATCAAACACTGTTTATTTTCTGATTCACAGCTCAACGGGTTTTGTTTAACAACAATTAAATACCTCAATTTTTGCCGTGCCTAGAGATTTCCAGGGTGGTCGGCAATTATATCAATGGAATGAGTATAACATTAGTTAACTGTTACAAGACCTTTGTAAATTTATTTAGTTCTAACTTACTGTACATATCCGCTAATGACCTTCTGTCTCTCCTCTAAGGCTATTTCTCGCAGCTTCTGCATTCTATGAACATTCCTCAGCGGTCAGTTCGTTGATTATCAGCATCCTTTCCTATGAGTGTGTTATTATATCTTTATAATATTCATATCCTCATATTCAAGCCACTTTTCCATGTAACGATTAGTTTGACAGTTTATTCCTTCTGATCGTTCCAAGAAGGGCCTGTCCTTCCAAACACCAAGAAGAATCTGTTGTTCAGTGACGTCAGAATGACATTTCTCACTGTTGATAAGTATTCACTTCGTTTCTCTGTGCGTTTTTGCTTCTAGGCTATACATCTATTTCTATGACGTAATTCTTGGACCTTAGCTCTATGGCAAGAAGTCAACGGATTTGTTTTCCGTTAAATATCTAACTAAATGTGACCGATTACATATTATAATGGCCATTATTACTGTCTGTGTTTATTTTCCTTCTTTTTGCCCCATGAGTTTTAAGATGTCTTACGTAATCCATTTCTTACGTCCCATTAACTTCAGTTTTGGGATAGTTCTTTCTGCAGCTTAGCTGACTGATTTCTATTTCCTACTGGTCGCTGATATCTTGAAATAATATTTCCAGATCGGACAATGCATCAAATCTGTTCCTTACCTCTACTATGAATTTGTCTTTTACCTCTTCAGTCCACGTAGGTCAAATTTTGTATTTCTTGTTATGCGAGCATATATCGACTGAATAGACCCAGTGAATAATCAGTCGACTTTCTAACTAAATATTATGCATTGGTGTATTTAGATTAGTGTAATGATTTTCTGTTTTTTTTTTTTTTTTTATTTTTATGTGCTAATGAAAGCTTGTCGCTGCACCGCCCTCTGTTTATTGATAAAGAGTCGATCTGGAAAACAGGAGCTACCATCTGAGAAAAACTGAGGATCAGAGAAGGTCTCTAGCGAACCGTCGTGTCCGTAACCTAGACGCATAGCAAACGTCGATTGTTCGCCCGTGTTATTTTGGGGCCTGTCGGGGAAAAACCAGACCAGCTATACTGGATCCTGTCAGGGAAGCACCGAACAGCAACACCGCATCCTATCGGACATGCCATAAAAGGTAACTATAAAGGGTTGTGCTTAAGCAGGCGTCCAAATCATTCCGGAACACTCAGCCACAAAAACCAACCAACCACATTTGACAGTTGAGGGCCTATGTCCTAGTGGGGATACAAGGCATAAGAGTAACTGGCTTGCTGGCATCTTGCCGTGTTGACAGGCGATAGTTTGTAAAATGGAGTTATATCTCTCTATAGCACAACGCCTGGGCTGCAATTAGAGACTCTGTTGCCCATGCAGCTTGATCCCTCTCTAGGCCTGCCTAGTTTACTCCAGAGAAAAGACATAAGAAGAGTAGAATAAACGATTGAAGATGAATGTGTGGTGTCCTTTCTGAAGTAGACCTTCTACACCATGTTTTGTACTGTCAGTTAACCTTAATTCATTTGACTTTGTATATCACATGTGCACAATTATGGGCCGCCTAGGTATTCTCATCAGCTGACGATGCAAGGATGCCGGGTTCATTTTCACGCCAAACTACTTACCTCTCAGGCAATTCTCTAGTAATTCAACACACTGTTTTCCCGCTGTGAATATGAATGATGAAGAAACAAGCGATATATTGCACAATGTATTTTCGCCGTATCTCGTCAGGTGCATAAAAAAAAAATAAAACAACATTGCAAGTGCTTTGCACAAAGTTCAATCAACCCCAGGTTGATATTCTGGGCACATATTGCGTTGAGCACTGTGCTGACAGGTGCATCACCATCATCAAGTGCCATGCCAACTAGCGTGTGCGTTCATGTCTCACCGCAGATCTCGGTCCTTTGTTTTCTGGATCGACTCTGCTGATTATATACCTCCATTGCACAGTCTCAATCCATTCATCACCATTTCTCTTGGCGTGCCTCTGCCTCTCTTCTCCTGGATCTTTCCCGTTGTCACAATGTTCTTCAATGCCTCTCTTCTCATCACATTACAAAAGAAAGCTGTTTGTCTCTTTCTTACTGTTGTATATAATGTTCTAGTGTCATTAGACCCTTTCAGACAATCGTTGTTAGTTACTTTGGCAGTCTAAGGAATTCGCAAAATTCGTCTCAGGAACCACATCTCTGTTGCTTCCAAGTTCTTCCTAATTTTTTTTTTTCCATTTACATTCCAAGATTCACTGCCATACAGCATAAGAGGTTCTATATAACACTGTAGCAATCATCTATGTTTTACATGCAATGATAGTGACTTATTGCATAAGATACTCTACATGTTCTGAAATACAGCTTTTGCTTGCCCTGTTCTGCTCTTAATCTCTGTTCTGCGTCTTCAATCTGATGTTATAAATGGCCCTAGGTATTTAAAATTATCCACTTGGTTAAGAATGTCCCCTTCTATTTCTATGTAACATTTTGGTGTTACCTTTTTCTTTGATATCACCATTGTCACTGTTTTCTTGCTATTCATTGCGAGTATTTTCTTGGCACTCTCTGTTACTACAATGTCCAACAATTCTTGTAGATCTTTTGCATTATCCGCCACCAATACAGGTGCATACTATAGAATACATTTCAACATGTAATGGCGTAACGTAATGAATCCTTTAACCGAAATAAACAAATCGCATTGTCATGTTTTATATTCACCACGGCAGTTGTAAAGAGACTATTGACTCAGGAAACCAGAATTATGTAAATAAATGGGCACATGGGTCTTACTTGGAATAACATCTGGCTCGCATTTCAAGACAGAGATGAACCAATTACATGTGTTCAAAAACTACACTCTCACGCACGGCAACGGTAGCTTTAACCCGTTTATTCACAAAACGATTCACATGGGCAAACTCACAGAAGTTGCGCTCTTAGCAACCCGCAATTTAAACAACATCATTATCACAGTGTTATAATTATTCATGAGAAATAATACAATATAATAGCCTAACATAGCTCTGACACCGCTCAAACACAGCTCGCTTCGCAACTCAGTGACGCAATAAATATTACAATCATATCACAACGCTCACGAAACACTATCACTCCCTGTGTCTGTCCGTCTCGATGTCCTGAACTCGTCTGACCAACACAGGTACGTTTGGCCAGTTCACGGCTGCTCACAGTTCGTGAGACCCGTGCGGTGTGGTGTGGTGCGGTGACCACGGGCCTTAGCCTGGTTGTAGGTTGATTCGCACTCGGTGACCGTGCTGCAGGACGCCAGGCTATCTGCCCTGTTCTCCTGCCGTGATCTGTCCCCTGTTTATTCCTGTCATACAGGGTATTGGGTCCCTGACACGAGTTTTTTTTGTTTTTTTTTTAAAACTATTGTGGTGACATGGACACGTATGACAATGTGTTTTGTTTGTGTCATTTGAAAAGATTTATCACGCTACTTCATTATATGTTTAATTATTTGTTTCTGTAGTACGCACTTGGCGAAATACAGCAAAATAAACCAGGAAATAATCTGCGTAATATATTGTTTGTGTCTTCGTTATTCAGTCTATCTAGTTGCTATTTTATGAAGTTGTGTCGACCCAGGAGTCATACGGTTGAAAAGAAAAACCCCACCTCTACAGGAAATCGTACAAAGGGTCACAAAGTTCTCAGATATGTAAATTTTACATAAACGCATCACAACAATACACCTTGACGAAACCTGCTTCTGAAAAAGACAATGGAAATACTAAACGTAATCGGTGTTCCCATTGGTCAATATGCCTGATGGTGAACAGAATGACTTGTTTTCTTCCTTCAAACGCTTTCGCAGATGGGTTGTCTCGCTTGCACTGACCTAGCAAGATCCGGTTGTTTCTAAATCTACCTATGTTGATTAGGTGCAGTTCTTGGAATCACCTACTGTCTAAAGGTGAGAACTGAAGTGTGTGTCAGTCTCGTTTAAAACATTACTTCTTGTACCCTGCGGATGAAAGTAATCGTGTATGTCTTTGTTCATAATTGTTGTGTTAAATCTTTCACGGCGTAAGTATGTTGCCGTCAAGACTTTAATGTTTCTGAAAGCCATAATACTGACATATTTCACTTATGTTTTGCATATCCTTTACAGGACATCGCTGTCAACATCAGCATCTTTCAGCTGTATGTTGATTTCTTGGCAAGATTACGCTCAGTAGTTTGCCATTGCTTTCTGAGCGGCCAGCTCAGTTATCCCGCAAGTCACCAGCGGGGGTCGAACCGCTCCCAGCTCTCGCCCGCTCCGAGACTCCGCGTGATAAACGGGATTACGGAGAAAGTGTTTTAACTCCTCGGCCAGAGAGACCGGTATATTTCACTTAGGTATTTATTAATGTGCCAGCTCCGTGGCGAAGGTGTTACGGACGGAGACCGTGATCCCGCGTTTGAAACACAGTTGCATGCGACTTGGCAGCAGACCGCCTGGTGTTGCTTTTTTTTTTACTGAATGGTATGGGGACTGTTCGTTCAGAAAGCAAAGGCAAATTACTGAATTTAATTTTGGCTAGAGATCACAACAGCAAAAATATGCTGATGTTGACTGAGACATCTTGTAAAGGATATGCATCTAACTTATTATTGTATTGTTGTATACTAACACCCGAGCTGTTCAGTTTCTACAGTAAAATAATAATGAGATCCATAGATGACCAGGAAAATCAGTTGATGAGCATAATGTTAGCAACTACCTATATACTGATGACATGGTTATGAGTGCTGAAAATGAAACGTAGCTGCAATAAATGATAGATATATAACTGCAATAGAAATTTAAAGCAAAGGTCTTAGTTTGAACAGCAGAAAAAAGTGGTAATTGCAAAGAAAAGAATGTCATTCCGAATGCAGCATCAAAGTTAATGGAACTACTCTCAAACAAGCCAACGTATTAATGACAGTGCATACTTTAATAAAATCAAGTGGCAAATATATTAAAGTAGTTAAATTCAGCTAGATTTAGACAAGGAAGAGGAACAAGAGATCACATTCTCAACATGCGTTTAATAATAGAGAAGTGCAGAGAATTTAATGCAAACCTATTCTCATGTTTTGTGGATTATTCAAAGGCATTTTACTGCGTACAACATCAGCAACTTTGGGAAATCATGAGAAATATGGGCTTTCCATCGCATGTAACGCAACTCATAAAAATGCTCTATCTAGAGTCTAGACCAACAAACGGCGGTTAGAATAGATGGCGAGACATCAGATTGGTTTGTCATCAAGTAAGGAGTCCGTCAGGGATGTGTGCTGTCCCCCTATTTGTTTAACCTGTACGCCGAAAATATAATGAGAAATGTAAGAGGGAGCTATAAAATAAAAAAAAAATTTGTTGCGTATCCCTTACGGGACATTGCAGTCAACACCATCATTTTCAGCTGCTGTTGATGTACTAGGCAAATGTTACGTACAGTAGTTTGCCATTGCTTTCTGAACGACCGGCCCCTATACCTTTTTCGAAAAAACCAGCACCGTCGTGTTTCGAACCCGGGTATATGGGCTCACAAACCGCGTTCGCAAGCCTTTACGGTGGTCATGACATACCAGAGATTCGGTATGCTGATGATACAGTATTGCTATCCACAACACAGAATAGTATAGAAAACCTAATAGCCTCAACCCAATTTAATAGTGAAAATCACAACTTATATCTTAACATAGCAAAAACAAAGATAATGAATACAGATAAAACTATTATGGAGAAAGAAATATATGTTAATGGGAAAAATTAGAGGTTGCGGAACATTTTGAATATCTTGAGTCATTGATTACCAACAACGGTGACACAATGACAGATATTAAACGACGAATATCAATTGCTCTTCAAAGACTAAAACAACTGAATAAATTATGGAGTGGGACAGACAGAACTACAAAAATTAGATTTTTAAGAGCATGCATCTTTCCCATTGCAACATACTCCTGTGAGACACGGACACTTACTAAACAAGCTGAACAGCGCATAAATGCCTTTGAATATAAATGTTATAGACGAGTTCTAAGAATATCTTGGGTAAAGAAGAGAGCAAATGCATCCATACTTCAAGAGCTGAATATTGAAGAAGGTTGGCTATTAAAGTCGATAAAACAAAGAAAATTGAAATATTTTGGTCACTTGAAACGTCACGAAAGTTTAGATAGAACAATGATGGAGGGGTATATGCCTGGGAAGAGAGGAAGAGGAAGGCCAAAGAGAAGATAGTGGCAAGATGTGGCGGATGATCTCCAGATGGGTGTATTGGACGCGGGACATGTTGCTTATGATCGAGAGGTTTTCCGGAAGGTTGTTATGGGAGCGAGGTTCTGCAAAGGACATGCTACAGAATGAATGAATGAATAAATAAATGAATGAATGAATGAATGAATGAATGAATGAGTTAAATTAAGAATACCTCAACTAAAATCAGCTTTTCATGAATCGAAGAATATTCAATAAAATATACTTTTGTTAACAGAGATTAGAAAGAGAGAGAGAGAGAGAGCCAGAGAGAGAGAGCCAGAGAGAGAGAGCCAGAGAGAGAGAGCCAGAGAGAGAGAGAGCCAGAGAGAGAGAGCCAGAGAGAGAGCCAGAGAGAGAGCCAGAGAGAGAGCCAGAGAGAGAGCCAGAGAGAGAGAGAGCCAGAGAGAGAGAGCCAGAGAGAGAGAGAGCCAGAGAGAGAGCCAGAGAGAGAGCCAGAGAGAGAGCCAGAGAGAGAGCCAGAGAGAGAGCCAGAGAGAGAGAGTCAGAGAGAGAGCCAGAGAGAGAGAGCCAGAGAGAGAGAGCCAGAGAGAGAGCCAGAGAGAGAGCCAGAGAGAGAGCCAGAGAGAGTGAGAGCCAGAGAGAGAGAGCCAGAGAGAGAGCCAAAGATAGAGCCAGAGAGAGAGCCAGAGAGAGAGCCAGAGAGAGAGCCAGAGAGAGAGCCAGAGAGAGAGCCAGAGAGAGAGCCAGAGAGAGAGAGCCAGAGAGAGAGAGAGCCAGAGAGAGAGTCAGAGAGAGAGCCAGAGAGAGAGCCAGAGAGAGAGCCAGAGAGAGAGCCAGAGAGAGAGAGCCAGAGAGAGTGAGAGCCAGAGAGAGAGAGAGCCAAGGAGAGAGAGCCAGAGAGAGAGCCAGAGAGAGAGCCAGAGAGAGAGCCAGAGAGAGAGCCAGAGAGAGAGCCAGAGAGAGAGTCAGAGAGAGAGCCAGAGAGAGAGAGCCAGAGAGAGAGAGAGAGCCAGAGAGAGAGAGAGCCAGAGAGAGAGCCAGAGAGAGAGTCAGAGAGAGAGTCAGAGAGAGAGAGCCAGAGAGAGAGAGAGAGCCAGAGAGAGAGAGCCAGAGAGAGAGCCAGAGAGAGAGAGCCAGAGAGAGAGAGTCAGAGAGAGAGCCAGAGAGAGAGCCAGAGAGAGAGCCAGAGAGAGAGAGCCAGAGAGAGAGAGCCAGAGAGAGAGAGCCAGAGAGAGAGAGAGCCAGAGAGAGAGAGCCAGAGAGAAAGTCAGAGAGAGAGCCAGAGAGAGAGCCAGAGAGAGCCAGAGAGAGAGCCAGAGAGAGAGTCAGAGAGAGAGCCAGAGAGAGAGCCAGAGAGAGAGCCAGAGAGAGAGCCAGAGAGAGAGCCAGAGAGAGTGAGAGCCAGAGAGAGAGCCAGAGAGAGAGAGCCAGAGAGAGAGCCAGAGAGCCAGAGAGAGAGCCAGAGAGAGAGCCAGAGAGAGAGCCAGAGAGAGAGCCAGAGAGAGAGCCAGAGAGAGTGAGAGCCAGAGAGAGAGAGCCAGAGAGAGAGAGAGCCAGAGAGAGAGCCAGAGAGAGAGAGCCAGAGAGAGAGCCAGAGAGAGAGCCAGAGAGAGAGAGAGAGCCAGAGAGAGAGAACCAGAGAGAGAGCCAGAGAGAGAGCCAGAGAGAGAGCCAGAGAGAGCCAGAGAGAGAGCCAGAGAGAGAGCCAGAGAGAGTGAGAGCCAGAGAGAGAGAGAGCCAGAGAGAGAGCCAGAGAGAGTGAGAGCCAGAGAGAGAGCCAGAGAGAGAGTCAGAGAGAGAGCCAGAGAGAGCCAGAGAGAGTGAGAGCCAGAGAGAGAGAGCCAGAGAGAGAGCCAGAGAGAGTGAGAGCCAGAGAGAGAGCCAGAGAGAGAGAGCCAGAGAGAGAGCCAGAGAGAGAGTCAGAGAGAGAGCCAGAGAGAGAGAGAGTCAGAGAGAGAGAGCCAGAGAGAGAGCCAGAGAGAGAGCCAGAGAGAGAGCCAGAGAGAGAGAGCCAGAGAGAGAGTCAGAGAGAGAGCCAGAGAGAGAGCCAGAGAGAGTCAGAGAGAGAGCCAGAGAGAGAGCCAGAGAGAGAGCCAGAGAGAGAGAGCCAGAGAGAGAGCCAGAGAGAGAGAGTCAGAGAGAGAGCCAGAGAGAGAGCCAGAGAGAGAGCAAGAGAGAGAGCCAGAGAGAGAGTCAGAGAGAGAGAGCCAGAGAGAGAGCCAGAGAGAGAGCAAGAGAGAGAGCCAGAGAGAGAGAGCCAGAGAGAGAGCCACAGAGAGAGAGCCACTGAGAGAGAGCCACAGAGAGAGAGCCAGAGAGAGAGAGAGCCAGAGAGAGAGAGCCAGAGAGAGTGAGGGCCAGAGAGAGAGCCAGAGAGAGAGCCAGAGAGAGTCAGAGAGAGAGCCAGAGAAAGAGATCCGGAGAGAGAGCCAGAGAGAGAGAGAGCCAGAGAGAGAGCCAGAGAGAGAGCCAGAGAGAGTGAGAGCCAGATAGAGAGCCAGAGAGAGAGCCAGAGAGAGAGCTAGAGAGAGAGCCAGAGAGAGTGAGAGCCACAGAGAGAGCCAGAGAGAGAGTGAGAGCCAGAGAGAGAGCCAGAGAGAACCAGAGAGAGATCCATATAGAGAGAGCCAGAGAGAGAGAGAGCCAGAGAGAGAGTCAGAGAGAGAGCCAGAGAGAGAGCCAGAGAGAGAGAGAGCCAGAGAGAGAGAGCCAGAGAGAGAGCCAGAGAGAGAGCCAGAGAGAGAGAGCCAGAGAGAGAGCCAGAGAGAGAGAGTCAGAGAGAGAGCCAGAGAGAGAGCCAGAGAGAGAGCAAGAGAGAGAGCCAGAGAGAGAGAGCCAGAGAGAGAGAGCCACAGAGAGAGAGCCACAGAGAGAGAGCCACAGAGAGAGAGCCAGAGAGAGAGAGAGCCAGAGAGAGAGAGCCAGAGAGAGTGAGAGCCAGAGAGAGAGAGAGCCAGAGAGAGAGAGAGCCAGAGAGAGTCAGAGAGAGAGCCAGAGAAAGAGATCCGGAGAGAGAGCCAGAGAGAGAGAGAGCCAGAGAGAGAGCCAGAGAGAGAGCCAGAGAGAGTGAGAGCCAGATAGAGAGCCAGAGAGAGAGCCAGAGAGAGAGCTAGAGAGAGAGCCAGAGAGAGTGAGAGCCACAGAGAGAGCCAGAGAGAGAGTGAGAGCCAGAGAGAGCCAGAGAGAACCAGAGAGAGAGCCATAGAGAGAGAGCCAGAGAGAGAGAGAGTTCCAGAGAGAGAGAGCCAGAGAGAGAGCCAGAGAGAGAGAGAGAGCTAGAGAGAGAGATCAAGAGAGAGAGATCCAGAGAGAGAGAGATCCAGAGAGAGAGCCAGAGAGAGAGCCATAGAGAGAGTCAGAGAGAGAGAGAGAACCAGAGAGAGTGAGAGCCAGAGAGAGAGAGCCAGAGAGAGAGCCAGAGAAAGAGATCCAGAGAGTTAGAGCCAGAGGGAGAGAGAGCCAGAGAGAGAGCCAGAGAGAGAGAGCCAGAGAAAGAGATCCAGAGAGAGAGCCAGAGAGTGAGCCAGAGAGAGAGAGCAAGAGAGAGAGAGCCAGAGAAAGAGATCCAGAGAGAGAGAGCCAGAGAGAGTGAGAGCCAGAGAGAGAGAGCCAGAGAGAGAGCCAGAGAGAGAGAGCCAGAGAGAGAGCCAGAGAGAGAGATCCAGAGAGAGAGCCAGAGAGAGAGCCAGAGAGAGAGCCAGAGAGAGAGCCAGAGAAAGAGATCCAGAGAAAGAGATCCAGAGAGAGAGAGCCAGAGAGAGAGCCAGAGAGAGAGTCAGAGAGTGAGCCAGAGAAAGAGATCAAGAGAGAGAGAGCCAGAGAGAGTGAGAGTCAGAGAGAGAGTTCCAGAGAGAGAGCCACAGAGAGAGCCAGAGAGAGAGAGCTAGAGAGAGAGAGAGAGCCAGAGAGATAGATCCAGAGAGAGAGAGCCAGAGAGAGCCAGAGAGAGTCAGAGAGAGAGCCAGAGAGAGAGAGCCAGAGAAAGAGATCCAGAGAAAGAGATCCAGAGAGAGAGAGCCAGAGAGAGAGCCAGAGAGAGAGCCAGAGAGAGAGCCAGAGAAAGAGCCAGAGAAAGAGAGCCAGAGAGAGAGAGCCAGAGAGAGAGTTCCAGAGAGAGAGAGAGCCAAATCAAATCAAATCAAATCAACTTTATTAGGGTCACAAATTGGGCGCGCAGGCCCGTCTTACATTCGGCCCTTCCAATCACTCGTCTTTCGTTCATCAAGAGCATTATACATTTACATAGGAAGAAAAATAAACATTGTGAAATGAATGTTGTAAACATAAACAAGGCTAAACATGGAGAAAAATGTGTACATAAAAAGTATGTGACGTAAAAGTAGTGATGCCAGCGCGTCCCACACACACACACACACACACACCACACACACTCTCTCTCTCTCTCTCTCTCTCTCTCTCTCATTCACTCTCACTCTCACTCATTCACTCACACACACACACTCTCACTCATTCACTCTCCCGCTCACTCGTTCACTCTCCCGTTCACTCATTCACTCTCCCGCTCACTCATTCACTCTCCCGCTCACTCATTCACTCTCCCGCTCACTCATTCACTCTCACGCTCACTCATTCTGTCTCTCCCGCTCACTCATTCACTCTCCCGCTCACTCATTCACTCTCCCGCTCACTCATTCACTCTCCCGTTCAATCATTCACTCTCCCGCTCACTCATTCACTCTCACTCATTCACTCTCACGCTCACTCATTCACTCTCACGCTCACTCATTCACTGTCCCGCTCACTCATTCACTCTGCCGCTCACTCATTCACTCTCACGCTCACTCATTTACTCACACGTCCACTCATTCATTCTCACGCTCAATCATTCACTCTCCCGCTCACTGATTCACTCTCACGCTCACTCATTCACTCTCACGCTCACTCATTCCTTCTCACGCTCACTCTTTCACTCTCACTCATTCACTCTCACGCTCACTCAATCACTCTCACGCTCACTCATTCACTCTCACGCTCACTCATTCACTCTCACGCTCACTCATTCACTCTCCCGCTCAATCATTCACTCTCCCGCTCACTCATTCACTCTCACTAATTCACTCTCCCGCTCACTCATTCACTCTTCCGCTCACTCATTCACTCTCCCGCTCACTCATTCACTCTCCCGCTCACTCATTCACTCTCACGCTCACTCATTCACTCTCACGCTCACTCATTCACTCTCACTCATTCACTCTCACGCTCACTCAATCACTCTCACGCTCACTCATTCACTCTAACGCTCACTCATTCACTCTCACGCTCACTCATTCACTCTCCCGCTCAATCACTCACTCTCCCGCTCACTCATTCACTCTCACTAATTCACTCTCCCGCTCACTCATTCACTCTTCCGCTCACTCATTCACTCTCCGGCTCACTCATTCACTCTCCCGCTCACTCATTCACTCTCACGCTCACTCATTCACTCTCACGCTCCCTCATTCACTCTCACTCATTCAGTCACACTCATTCACTCCCACACACAGACACTCTCACTCATTCACTCTCCCGCTCACTCATTCACCCTCACGCTCACTCATTCACTCTCACGCTCACTCATTCACTCTCCCGCTCACTCATTCACTCTCACTCATTCACACTCCCACTCACTCATTCACTCTCCCGCTCACTCATTCACTCTCACTCATTCAGTCACACTCATTCACTCCCACACACAGACACGCTCACTCATTCACTCTCCCGCTCACTCATTCACCCTCACGCTCACTCATTCACTCTCACGCTCACTCATTCACTCTCCCGCTCACTCATTCACTCTCACTCATTCACTCTCCCGCTCACTCATTCACTCTCACGCTCGATCATTCACTCTCCCGCTCACTCATTCACTCTCACGCTCACTCATTCACTCTCACGCTCACTCATTCACTCTCACGCTCACTCATTCACTCTCACGCTCACTCATTCTGTCTCTCATTCACACTCACTCACTCTCTCACTCAAACTACAGTAATGAACATAATTTTAGATTATACATGATAAAATCAAATGGTATTTAACTTATAATATGACAGATGAGAATACACAAACATATGGATTCGCGTGTTACATAACATGCGTGTTACATGACATGCATCTGCTCAGCTCTCTCTCTCTCTCTCTCTCACTCTCTCTCTCTCTCTCTCTCTCTGTATTCTTTCATATACACACACTCACACGCATGCGTACGCTCACACAGACACACACACTCTCTCTCTCTTTCTCTCTCATTCACTCTCAGTCTCACTAATTCACTCTCCCGCTCACTCATTCACTCTCACGCTCACTCATTCACTCTCACTCTCACTCATTCGCTCTCACGCTCACTCATTCACTCTCCCGCTCACTCATTCACTCTCCCGCTCACTCATTCACTCTCACGCTCACTCATTCACACTCACGCTCACTCATTCACTCTCCCGCTCACTCATTCATTCTCCCGCTCACTCATTTACTCTCCCGCTCACTCATACACTCTCCCGCTCACTCATTCACTCTCACGCTCACTCATTCTGTCTCTCCCGCTCACTCATTCACTCTCCCGCTCACTCATTCACTCTCCAGCTCACTCATTCACTCTCCCGCTCACTCATTCAATCTCCCGTTCAATCATTCACTCTCACTCATTCACTCTCACGCTCACTCATTCACTCTCACGCTCACTCATTCACTGTCCCGCTCAATCATTCACTCTGCCGCTCACTCATTCACTCTCACACTCACTCATTTACTCTCACGCTCACTCATTCACTCTCACGCTCAATCATTCACTCTCCCGCTCACTGATTCACTCTCACGCTCACTCATTCACTCTCACGCTCACTCATTCCTTCTCACGCTCACTCATTCACTCTCACTCATTCACTCTCACGCTCACTCATTCACTCTCACTCATTCACTCTCACGCTCACTCATTCACTCTCACTCATTCACTCTCACGCTCACTCATTCACTCTCACGCTCACTCATTCACTCTTCCGCTCAATCATTTACTCTCCCGCTCACTCTCACGCTCACTCATTCACTCTCCCGCTCACTCATTCAATCTCCCGCTCACTCATTCACTCTCCCGCTCACTCATTCACTCTCCCGCTCACTCATTCACTCTCACGCTCACTCATTCACTCTCACGCTCACTCATTCACTCTCACGCTCACTCATTCACTCTCACTCATTCACTCACACACACAGACACTCTCACTCATTCACTCTCCCGCTCACTCATTCGCTCTCACGCTCACTCATTCACTCTCCCGCTCACTCATTCACCCTCACGCTCACTCATTCACTCTCACTCATTCACTCTCCCGCTCACTCATTCACTCTCACTCATTCACTCTCCCGCTCACTCATTCACTCTCACGCTCAATCATTCACTCTCCCGCTCACTCATTCACTCTCACGCTCACTCATTTACTCTCACGCTCACTCATTCACTCTCACTCATTCACTCTCACGCTCACTCATTCACTCTCACGCTCACTCATTCTGTCTCTCATTCACACTCACTCACTCTCTCACTCAAACTACAGTAATGAACATAAGTTTAGATTATAGATGATAAAATCAAATGGTATTTAACTTATAATATGACAGATGAGAATACACAAACATATGGATTCGCGTGTTACATAACATGCGTGTTACATGACATGCATCTGCTCATCTGCTCTCTCTCTCTCTCTCTCTCTCTCTCTCTTTCTCTCTCTCTCTCTCTCTGTATTCTTTCATATACACACACTCACACGCATGCGCGCGCTCACACACACACACACACTAACACATCAACTCTCCCACTGTCTCACTCTCTAACACACAATCCTACACACACACACACACTCACTCTCTCAATCACACTCTCTCACACATACACGTACACATGAACGCATGCACGCACGCACACACTCCCTCACTCACTCTCACACATACACGTACGAATGCATGCACTGACACATTCACCCACCATTTCTCGCTCAATCACTCTCTCCACACACACGCATGCACACACGCATTCACTCTCTCCCTCTCTCTGACACCCACTCTCTCTCTCTCTCTCTCTCACTCTCTCTCTCTCTCTCTCTCTCTCGCTCCCACACGCACACACATATATAGTGAACAATTATAATGAACAATTATACTGAACAATTATACTGAACAATTATACTGAGCCAGAGAGAGAGATCCAGAGAGAGGGCCAGAGAGCGAGAGCCAGAGAGAGAGCTAGAGAGAGAGTGCCTGAGAGAGAGATCCAGAGAGAGAGAGCCAGAGAGAGAGCCAGAGAGAGGGCCAGAGAGCGAGAGCCATAGAGAGAGTGAGAGAGAGCTAGAGAGAGTGAGAGCCAGAGAGAGAGCCAGAGAGAGAGCCAGAGAGAGTGAGAGCCAGAGAGAGAGAGCAAGAGAAAGAGATCCAGAGAAAGAGATCCAGAGAGAGAGAGCCAGAGAGAGAGCCAGAGAGAGAGCAAGAGAGAGAGCCAGAGAAAGAGATCCAGAGAGAGAGAGAGAGCCAGAGAGAGTGAGAGCCAGAGAGAGAGAGCCAGAGAGAGAGCCAGAGAGAGAGAGAGCCAGAGAGAGAGATCCAGAGAGAGAGCCAGAGAGAGAGCCAGAGAGATAGAGCCAGAGAGAGAGAGCCAGAGAAAGAGATCCAGAGAAAGAGATCCAGAGAGAGAGAGCCAGAGAGAGAGCCAGAGAGAGAGCAAGAGAGAGAGCCAGAGAAAGAGATCCAGAGAGAGAGAGCCAGAGAGAGTGAGAGCCAGAAAGAGAGAGCCAGAGAGAGAGCCAGAGAGAGAGATCCAGAGAGAGAGCCAGAGAGAGAGCCAGAGAGAGAGCTAGAGAGAGAGCCAGAGAGAGAGCCAGAGAAAGAGATCCAGAGAGAGAGCCAGAGAGAGAGAGAGATCCAGAGAGAGAGCCAGAGAGAGAGAGCCAGAGAAAGAGATCCAGAGAGAGAGTTAGAGAGAGAGCCAGAGAGAGAGCCAGAGAGAGAGCCAGAGAGAGAGCCAGAGAGAGAGCCAGAGAGAGAGCCAGAGAGAGAGAGCCAGAGAGAGAGACAGAGAAAGAGATCCAGAGAGAGAGCCAGAGAGAGTGAGAGCCAGAGAGAGAGAGTGCCAGAGAGAGAGCCAGAGAGATAGAGCCAGATAGAGAGAGCCAGAGAGATAGAGCCAGATAGAGAGAGCCAGAGAGAGAGAGCCAGAGAGATAGAGCCAGATAGAGAGAGCCAGAGAGAGAGAGCCAGAGAGAGAGCTAGAGAGAGAGCCAGAGAGAGAGCCAGAGAGAGAGTCAGAGAGATAGAGCCAGATAGAGAGAGCCAGAGAGAGAGCCAGAGAGATAGAGCCAGATAGAGAGAGCTAGAGAGAGAGCCAGAGAGAGCCAGAGAGAGAGTCAGAGAGAGAGAGCCAGAGAGAGAGCCAGAGAGAGAGCCAGAGAGAGAGTCAGAGAGAGAGCCAGAGAGAGAGCCAGAGAGAGAGAGAGCCAGAGAGAGAGAACCAGAGAGAGAGCTAGAGAGAGAGAGCCAGAGAGAGCCAGAGAGAGTGCCAGAGAGAGAGCCAGAGAGAGAGCCAGAGAGAGAGCCAGAGAGAGAGAGCCAGAGAGAGAGCCAGAGAGAGATAGAGAGAGAGAGCCAGAGAGAGAGCCAGAGAGAGAGAGCCAGAGAGAGAGCCAGAGAGAGATAGAGAGAGAGCCAGAGAGAGAGCCAGAGAGAGAGAGCCAGAGAGAGAGCCAGAGAGAGATAGAGAGAGAGAGAGCCAGAGAGAGAGCCAGAGAGACGCTAATATGAATTAATTTAAAGAAGCAGCAGTCACATTAAGTTTGTTTATAGATCCATAGAGTTTTTCCATAAATAAAGCGGGTGTAGATCAACATGCTGTCACTGTTCAGCATACTTTGGACACTACTGCAACAAATGTTTTGCTGTCATGATACTATTTCCACGGTCACACTCATCTGTGGTAGCCTCCCGTATGTGAGAACATACATTTTCTATACATACATGCATGCCAGCGTATGTGGCCTAGAAGCTGGTTAAATGCAGTTAAACAGTTCCCCGAACTAGAGGCGGGGTTTGCATGTGTCCATGTTTCGACATCAGCGGCGGGCGATTTAGAAGCAGATCGCTTGGCGTAGATTTCTATGATATGAGGCTTCAGAAGTTCATAAAGCATTGGCGAACTACTGAACGTGATATGGCTTAAATAAAACGTATATAAACACATACACACACATTGCACACGCACATACAGCACACAAACACACACATACACATGCATATATATATATATATACACACACAAGTGTAGGTATAGCTAGGTATGTGCCTGCGAAAGTACGTGCGTATGTGCGTGCGTGCTTTCCAGCCTGCCTACCTACATACGCACGGACGCGCGGACGCACGCACGTAGGCACATACCTAGCTACATACCTATCTACCTACCTACCAACGTAAGTATGTACGTACGTACATATGTTCATAATACACACACACACACACACTCACACACAAACCCACGCGCGCGCGCGGACGGACGGACGGACGCACAAACGCGCAAGCGCGCAGCTGCGCACACGCACACACACACATACACACATACATACATTAAATACAGCACATACATTACATACATTACATACATAACATACATACATACATACATACATACATACATACATACATACATACATACATACATACATACATACATACATACATACATACATACATACATACATACATACATACATACATACATACATACATACATACATACATACATACATACATACATACACACATACATACATACATTTTGCAGTAGATTGGTATGTCCTTTGAAGTAAACGAAGTGGGGGAAATAATGATCATGTGAATAAAAGGGTAGAATTACTGATGTGAATAAAGTAACCATTCGCATTAGAGTAGCTGTTGAAGATTAGGGCGGAGAAGGTTTGAAAATATCCAGAGTGAGAAGTTAGTGGCTCTTGACCCAGTTCAACTCAGTTCAAGTCTTGTGAATACAATTCCCAGATTTCTCACATTTATTTCCTTCTGCAGCGCCCAAGTATATTCCAAAAGGAGGTTTTCAAGCACAAGCAGTAACTCCCTTCAGGTCTCGCCATTATGGGATATGGTAAAACCCAGAAATCTGCATTTACTGGATTATTCCTAGGATTCTTGATGTGTGCTATAGCCATGTGGGCTCCTTGGTGGATCCATGCCGAGGTTTGTTCAAACATATGGTCGGGAAACACATATATGACATTGAAAGCGTAATGCATTCTTGAGTGGTGATTAGCATTCACATCTTACATAAATGAAGCAGAAAGTACACACACACACACACACACACACACACACACACACACACACCCACCACACACCCCCACACCCCTACACTCACACACCCACCCACACACACACACACACACACACCCACACCCACCACACGCCCCACACCCCTACACTCACACACCCACCCACACACACACACCCACACACACACACACACACACACAGAGTAACACTTTGATTAACCATCAATCGTTCAACTTCAGTTTCTGTTATTCGTCATAGTCTTTAAAAAATGCGTGAACATCAACAAACGGACGCTATTTTCCATGTCACCACTGCCTGGGCTGACCTTACAGTGTCTAACGGAAAGTATGAGGAAAATAAACTCTTGCCTGAACCTATTGGCCAAACTGAAGAAACTGAGACTGTTAGTGTTGACGAAATTGTGCAACTGTGCCACAGTGTAGGACTAAACAGTGAAAACATTACGCCTGAAGAAATAACAAACTCCCTGGAATGTGACAAAACGGATGGACGCTTTTAAATTTTGAATGGTGATGAATGGTGACTACCGTTGGAAAAGAAGTAACTGATGGCGATGAAGGATCAGTTCTCAACCAAACATCTACAACTAGCCACTCAGAAGCAGAAACGATGTTACCTACGTGCATCGACTGGTATGAAATGCAAGAGGGGGGCGGGTGGGGGGGGGGGGGAGATGCAACATATATCCAACTTCTCCATAAGATATGGAACATAGCCGAGCTCGAGCCTCAAAGACACAGAAGGAAATGACACATTACATAAAGTATCGTAGGTTTATAGTATTACAATACATTTATGTACATTACTACTCTTCAATTGAAGTTTAAATTGATCGTTTTGTAAAATGAAATACAATATGTAAGTGTTATTCACTTTTAAAGGATGTTACTTTAATTTTGGTCCCATTCCCGCAGTAAAATCACGTTACTATGTATATCCATTAAGCAATTACTGTTATCAGTTTATTCGGTTATCCGTCACAGACCTGGCCCCGATTGTGATGGTTAATCGAAGTTGTATTACAGACAGACAAACAGAAAGACAGACAGATAGACGGCGGGAGGGAGGGAGGGGCGAACGTACGGACGGACGGACGGACGGACAGACAGACAGACAGACAGACAGACGCAATCACGCACGCACGCACACACACGCACACGCACATACTGACAGACAGACAGACATACAGACAGACAAACAGACAGACAGACAGAGAAGACAGACAGACAGACAGACAGACAGACAGACAGACCTCGATAATCCGTGCGAAAACAATCTTCGAACCCGAAACATACGTAAACCAAGGCAATTATTTCCATATGAGTCAATGTAAATCCAATTAATTCATTCTAGACACTCCAGAATATAATACATACCAGAAACACATTTTATATTGTAGAGAATGAATATAGTGTTTAATACTATTTTTCGGCCCCAGACCCGTCCGAACTCGCACCTTCGCCATGCCTAGTAACACAATGTGTAGCAGTGCGCCACTTTAATGTTTCAAACCATAATCTGCTGGCCTTTAAACCACTGAGTACACTAGTATTCGTCAAAGTCATTTTCTTAATGAGATCGGCATACAACAGACTGACATTGTCACATTTGATTGCCTCCGAAATAGAATCTGTACTGAACTAACTGTTCGACATCTTCAATTGTTTGCGATCTCTGTTTCGTTAGCACATTCATGTCTTTCACTACATTTCCTCTTTTGTTGCTTCCTGTTTCCCTACAATCAAGCATATCGTGGATGACAACTTCCCGTACATGCGGCCGATATGAGCAATCTTTATACCGTTCTCATATTTTATTATTAGCAAGGGATGCTCACACGACGAAAAACAAAGCCACACTGAGCAGAAGAATGCCTGGGTCTCTTTGTTTCTGCCAAATTAGCAGCGAATTCATGTGGACACATCAACGAAAACACAGGCAATCAACGAAAACCGAGAGAAATTTTTGGCGGCGAAAAATTTGACGAACACTAGAAACGGACGAAAACCAAAGGCAACGAAAACCGAATTATGAATATATATATATATATATATATATATATATATATATATATATATATATATATATATATATATATATATATATATATATATATTCTTCTTCTTCAGCGTTCCGAGCCATTGAGGTTCTTTGCTGCAAATACAAATCCGTCTCCATTCGTCTCTCTGGTGTACTTTCTCTTGCCAGTCGTTAATTCCAAGTGCTTTTAGGTCTGTACATGTATTATCTCTCCACCGCCTTCTTGGTCTACCTCGGGGTCTACGGTCATTTATTTCCTGAGTGTAAGCGAGTTTTGTTTCCCTATTATCTTCCATTCTTTCTATATGCCCCAGCCATTGTAGTCTATTAGCCTTCATGATACCAGTGATTAGCGGGGACTTAAACAGATCATAAATATCTTTGTTACTTCTTCTTTTCCACTCTCCACTTTGTGTATCCATAATGGGTCCAAAGATGCGTCTTAAAATTTTGTTCTCAAAGGTTTGTAACAAGGCTTCGTCTCCTTTCGTTGTACTCCAGGTTTCAGAGCCATACAGCACAACTGGTCTGATCAGTGTTTTGTATATTGTGATTTTGGTGTTACGAGATAGTGCCTTTGATTTTAGTAGATGTTGTAGTGCATAGTATATCTTATTTCCAGAGTTGATTCTAGTTTGTATTTCTTCCCTTATGATGTTGGAGCAGTTGAAGATTGTACCCAGGTATTTGTATGTTTCCGTTCTTTTAATGGTCATATTATCTATTTGTATGTGGCCAGAGTTTCTAGCCATTCCGTCTCTTGAAATTACCATATATTCTGTCTTATCTTGGTTGATAACCAGCCCCATCTGTTGGGCTTTTCCCTTTAAGTGAGTCAATATTTCCAATGTCTTTTGTTCACTTTGCCCTATAATATCTATATCATCTGCATAACCAAGCAGCTTGGACGTTCCTCCAATATCACATTCCTCCTTTACCTTCCTTACAACTTTCTCTAGAGCCAGATTGAAGAGTAGCGGCGATAGTGCATCACCCTGTTTCAAGCCAGATGTTATTTGGAAGGGGTCTGATTTCCTGCCTTTATATGTTACTATATTATAAGTATCTTCCATGCATAGTCTGGTCATGTTGATTAACTTCCTTGGTATTCCAAATTCCTGCATATCATTCCATAGACTATTCCTATGGACACTATCATAAGCCTTTTTAAAATCCACAAAAATGTTATGGAGATCTCTTTTATATTCCCAATGTTTCTCGGCTATTTGTCGTAAGATAAATATCTGATCTATTGTTGATCTGTTTTGTCTAAAACCCGCCTGGTAGTCACCTAATATGTCTTCTGAATATGGTTTTAGTCTATTTAGTAATACTGCGGATAGTATCTTATAGCTTGTGAACAGTAGTGATATTCCTCTATAATTTCCACATTGGAACTTGTCTCCTTTCTTAAAGATAGGTATCATTAATGACTCTTTCCAGTCATGGGGTAATTCTTCTGTCCTCCAGATTTTTATTATTAGTTCGTATAGCTTTAGATGTAATGCATGGCCACCTGCCTTTATAAATTCAGCAGCAATTCCATCAGTCCCAGTTGCCTTATTGTTTTAAGTCGTGTGATTACATATAGGATTTCTTCAAATGTAGGTTCTTCAATTTGTGGTTCGCATGTTAGAACCTCTTCCTGTGGGAAAATGTGACTTGGAGCTTCACAATTTAGTAATTCAATAAAATATTCTTTCCATGTGTTGCACATTTCCTCATTGGTATTTGTCATATTCCCATTTTTGTCTTTTAAACCATATGTGTTTTGTTGGTGCCCTCGTTTCATTGACTTCAGTTCTTTAAAAAATTTTCTGGATTCATTTTTCTGGTGATTAGTTTCCATATCTTTGATTATATTACTCATATATTCTCGCTTCTGCTGTCTGACTATTTTTGTAGCCTCTTTACATTCATTTCTATAATGCTCTTCCTTTTGGATGTTATTGATGTCATTTAACCATACATGTCTGGCATTCTTCTTCCTAATGACTGCTTCTTCACATTTTTGATTGAACCATCTGTTCTTTCTATGCGTGGTTAACACACCGAGACATTCTTCTGCGGTAGACTGAATTGTATTCTTGATGTTCAACCAAGTTTGGTCAAAGCTTTCCTCCAACGGGTTTTGCAGAGTTTCAAGTTTACATTTTATTTCATCTGTAAATTTCTCTTTGACTGTAATGTCTTGCAGTTTTTCTCTGTTATATGTTGGGTGTAATCTTTGTAATTTAGTATAGAAAGCTCTCTTAAGTTTTATTTTAAATTTTGCTCCAACGAGGAAGTGGTCACTGTGGCACTCAGCTCCTCTATAACTTCTGACTTGCTGTATGTTTGATGCATTTCTGTTGTTAATTAAAATGTGATCTATTTGATTATAGGTTCTCTTGTCACATGATTTCCAAGTTTGTTTGTGTATATCCTTTCTTTGTAGTCTGGTACTGCTAATCTGCAGTCCTTTGGCTTCTGCCAGGTTGATGACTCTCCACCCATTATCATTTGAAGTTGTATGTAGGCTTTCCATACCGGCCACTTTTTTATTAGTTTGCTCTCTACCTATTTTTGCATTGAAGTCTCCCAGCACAATCAGGATGTCCTGTTTGGGGGTTTCTTCTATGACATCTTCCAGATCATTATAAAAGTCTTCTTTAATATCATCTTCTTTCTCTTCAGTAGGTGCATGTACATTAATCATCGTTATATTTTTCCATTTACCTTTTATTCGTAATTTACTAATCCTGTCATTAAAAGCTTTAAAGTTTAAAACGTTCCCCCATAACTCTTTTTTGATGACAAATCCTGTTCCTAATTCATGTTTATTTTGGGTGTTTCCTCCATATATTATAATCATTCCATTTTGCTCTAAAGTACCCTCTCCTGGCCACCTTATTTCTTGAATTGCTGTTATATCCATTTGATATTCAACCAGCTCCCGGGTTAGATCTTCGACCGCTCCAGCTCGATATAGTGTCCGTACATTCCATGTTCCAAATCTCAAAAGTCCTTTAACGTTCCAAGGTCGTTGTCCAGATAAGTCAGTCCGATATCGAGGCTCATGTATTTGTTTCGTAACAAAGAAAGGTTTTTACAAAGGTGGGGATGTTAACCCCACGCTTCAACCCCCAACCTGGAGGACCAGGGTGTTTCTCTTTGTCTGTTCTCTACCCTTTGACCTGTCCGGCTTGCGAGGCCCTGCTTATAGCTACGCTACCGCCGGCATAGCTCTCAGGGTCATTGAGAAACTCAAGCTCCCCCACCACGACAAGGTGGAAACACCATCGGGGGAGATATATATATATATATATATATATATATATATATATATATATATATATATATATATATATATATATATATATATATATATAATGTATGTCCTCATGTATGTTATTTATGCGTTCGAACGGTCCATCCGATTGGCATGACATTTTCTACGCGTGTTGTTCTCATTCCCATGCTGCTAACTGGCATAGTTTGTTAGTGTACAAACAGTTATTTACGTAATAAAATTTAATTTTTTTAATTACATTATAATTTATACATAACAAGGGGACTTAACTTATGAAAAGTTATAATCAGATTGCTACTGGAACTATTAGTGTTGGAACTCTTCGCTGGCTGCTGAGAATGGGGACGGAGCGCTTATGGGAATGTCCCGAATGCTGTGATGTCGGTTCCTAAATCAGTCAATCAATCAATATCAAGGGACATAACTTTTAGTAGCTTTGCTATATATGTAATTTAAATAATTATTGCACTTCGCTCAAAGCTTTATAAGATGTTTATCTATAGATATCTACAAGCATATGCGTTATAATATATAATGATAAAATCTTTAAAGCAATTTCAAAGTTTGTCAAAGTCTGTCTGTCTGTCTGTCTGTATCCTGTCGACGACAGTGAGGGCCCTACGGGCCCAAAACTAAAAAAACATCCATCGATCGGTCTAACAGTCCACCGAACACTAAACCGGAAAATGATTGCCGGACCGATGCAAATGAGGCTCGAAGGGATTCTTCTTTGTTGCGGTGAATTAAAATTGAAGTACCCAAGATTCTTCCTAAGTGATCTGTGGCATGAGACTGAATCACATGTAGAGATATCCATTTACAATGAATGTGACAACTGGCAAAACTGGGTTCTGTTGATGGCGAGGGACACCAGTAATAGGAAAAGCTAATCGACATGCAAAAATCAGCCCAGTGCAGCAGCAGAAGTAATAGATGTACGGAGTTCGAACTCGAAGCGAGCGAGAGCAAAAAATCTAATGACTTGTGATCATGTGAGATGGTGAACTGTGATCGCACACGGTGATGCTGAATGAATTAAAGTTATCCTGCACACCAACACCACACACACACACACACACACAAACACCACACACACACACACACACACACACACACACACACACACACACACACACACAACTACTTTTTTTTGGGTTAAAATAAGATTGTGTGACAATTGTATTTAGGAACTATTTCAGCTCTGTCTCTGTCTCTCCACCAGAAAACAGTTGCCGTAGCATGCCTTTGACACTCGCCTGCCGGCCAAATCTAAAATAGGTACTATAATAGGTCTTGGGCAGTAAGGGTGGCCCTTGTGATACTGAACATATCACTTAGCGAGTTCTCACTGGTATATAAAATTACGGCCTAGCATATTCCCAATGCGTCTTATGCGTAAATGGTTTCTTAACTATTTTGCTTCTCCACAAGGAATGTGACAACTGTACCTCGGAATAATTGAAAACTTGTCTCTGCACCATGAATGTGACTGACAACTGTACTTCTGAATCATTCAAATCATGTATCTGCATCAGGAATGTGACAACTGAACCTAGGAATCGTGTCTCTCAACAAGGAATGTGACAATTATAACTCGGAAACATTAAAATCTTGTCTCTCTACTCGGAATATGAAATCTGTACCAAGGAAACATCGACGTCATGTCGCTTCACCAGGAATGCAACAGTTGTACTTCGGAAACATTGAAATATTGTCTCTCCACTAGGAGTGTGATAACTGTACCTCGGAATAAATGAAATCTTTTCCCTCCACCAGGAATGTGACAATTGTACCTCGAAATGATCGAAATCTTGTCTCTCAACCAGGAATGTGGCAATTGTACCTAGGAAACATTGAAATCTTGTATCTCTAACAGGAATGAGACCACTGTACCAGAGAAACATTAAAATCTTCTCTCTCCACCAGGAATGTGACAACGTACAAGGGAAACATTTAAATCTCGTCTCTCCACCATTAATGTGACAATTGTACCAGGAAAACTTTGAAATCTTGTCTCTCCACCAAGAGTGTGACATCTGTAACTCGGAAACATGTAAACATTTCTATCCACCAGGAATGTAACACGTTAGTTTGCAGATAGATATCAATACCTTGACTCAGTTCTTTTCTGTATCCATCCACTTCTAGGGAAGGTCAAGACCTGTAACAATTGACATCGGTCCGTGGTTGTACTGCAAAGAATACCCAGAAGGCAAATACTGCGAATTGTACGACGCCGAAGAATTGGACTCATCAAGTTAGTCTTTTTTTGCATACTGTAACTAAATGTATTAGATGTGATTAAACATAAATCATGAGCTACGTGGGATTTGTGTAGATATTGAGAATGAATATGGTAGAATGTCATAAATTACTGTTCACTAATTTGTATGTGCTTGCCAATGCACTAGTTAGAGCTCATTGTTAGTGACAGGCAGTTGATGACGACAATCTTGCAATGAGTGAACAACACCTGTGTTATAATATCCAAACATTATTTATTGTAGAACAGCATGCAAAAAATCTTAATGTAACGCCAACTTCTCAGTTGTTATTTACAACTTCTCAGTTGTTCTTCGCGCCTTCATACATAGCGAGTGTACATAGTCCACAAAATTAATATCTTGAATCATTATCGTCATGGATGTGAACACACCATTTTTAACTGTCTTCATTCACCGTCAAAACTTAACTCGACTCGTACTGACAGACCATGTAGGCTTGACATTTCAACCTCTGGATACGCACGAGTCGCTCGACAGTTTCTTACAATCAATCGGTCAAGCGCTGCCCTGATGTGATGACTGTTAGCAGGTGAGCAGGACTTCCAGTCCTGTGGTCCGAACGTTATTTGTTCTTTAGTGTAGATACTTTGTCAGTTAGTATACTATATTCGACATTCTGTCCAGAAAATATCAGTTACACGATGGACCCCTTCTATCACATATCTTATCATTAAGATTAGTGCTGTCGCAAAGATGTTTACACTACGAAGCTTCTCGACTGATTGACAATAACGCCTGCTTTTGGTGACCAGGTTGACTTTTGTCACATGACCACCTTGACCCGTGATTATTCTTCATGTTCGTTCACTGTTCAGTCTACTGAGCTGTCTTATTAGTGACCATTTCTCATTTCATCTTTCTGAACTTTGTGAGTTTCTTTCATTATTTCTCCGTTAACTCTTTTCAGAGTTGTTTTCGGGAAATGGCAGCTATTGACTTCACAGTTCTTACTCTTCCGGATATTAACTTATTTATTGTCAACTATGGGATTGTTTTCTAGAACATAAAATACTGGGTGCAACTAGTGCTATACTACGATTGCGATGAATTGTTTTATTTATGTGCAATGAGGGTAGTTAGCATGCATAGCCATTTCTGACTAAGGAGAGAGACTGGGCACTTATTGGGGTGTCCCGAGTAGCATAACCTCTCTTCTGTCAATAAATGACCAGTATTTTCTAGTTAATTCGTCTCTTTCTTAATTAACAAAACGCCTTTATTCACTCCAGAAGAGTGGATTTACAGTTGGTTTAATTAATGGTAAAAAGCTTACCGACAATTCTAACCTACATGAACGTCTTCTCTTCAGCTACTGCCTCTCCACAAACGCTTACTTTTTAATAAGGCCAAACTAATACACAAAACCCTATTTCACAGTGCTCCACGCTACCTTTGGCTATTATTTAAATAAAATACAAGACATAGCGAACGACTAAACATACTTCATCTCTCTAAACTTAGGATAGACGTATACAAAATAAGCTTAACGTACTTTGCCGCTTATTTTTGGAACAATCTGCTACAAGAAATCGAAGACACCACCAATCACTATACATACAGTCGCAACCTGAAAAACATAAGAAAAAAATATTGTAATAATTATCTCAAATGACAACTAGTATAATAAACATTCTTATTGTACGTTCACCTACCTCGGGTAATTATAATGACCATGTTAAAATTGTTTTAGTGAATCATGTATTATTGATTATTTTCCATGCGTTTTAGTGCATATTAGTTTTATTCTTGTCTACGATTTGCTTCATAAGTGATGTATGCATGAAATAATGTATGATAGAAAAGAGATTAATAGGCCAGAATGTCGGACAGGCCTGCGTGCCCAATTCTTAACCCTTTGAAAATAAAGTTTGTTCGTTTGTTCGTTCGTTCGTTCTCTGTCTTTGTCTGTCTGTCTGTCTGTCTGTCTGTCTGCCTGCCTGCCTGCCTGCCTGCCTGCCTGCCTGCCTGCCTGCCTGTCTGTCTGTCTGTCTGTCTGCCTGCCTGCCTGCCTGCCTGCCTGCCTGCCTGCCTGTCTGTCTGTCTGTCTGTCTGTCTGTCTGTCTGTCTGTCTGTCTGTCTGTCTGTCTGCCTGCCTGCCTGCCTGCCTGCCTGTCTGCCTGCCTGCATGTCTGTCTGTCTGTCTGTCTGTCTGTCTGTCTGTCTGTCTGTCTGTCTGTCTGTCTGTCTGTCTGTCTGTCTGTCTGTCTGTCTGTCTGTCTGTCTGTCTGTCTGTCTGTCTGTCCCTCTCACTCTTTCTTTCTTCTTATTTTCTTAATTCTTTCTTTGCCCATTTATTTTGTAAAGCAAAGTAAACTATAGCGACATTTTGACGCCATATATTATATTGGGTATATAATGCCGCTAGCTTCATATGTTCACACCAATTTGAGCTTCATGAATGAAGAATACCGAAAGCTTTCACTCCCCCAGCGTATTTCCTGGTAGCCATTCTGGCAGAGTCGACATTGGAGCACAGGTTACAGAAACATAACGCTCCTCACCCTTCCCTTTTCTTTTCCTAAACGGGATTCGAACTTATGACCATCTGTCCGGTAGCCAAGCGTGTCTATTTGTGTTTACTAGTGTATACAGAATAATAAGTTCCGGCAGGATCACTATCTCCCATGAATATGTGTAGCTTTGCTTCAGAAGGAGGCAGATTTCAGGCAAGATAATACCAGGCATGTGTGCTTATGTCTTAACACTGAATTATCAAGCAGTAAATTGTCTTCAGCATCATCATCATGTGCTGTGCCAGTGGATGTTTGCGGTCACGATTGGCCCTCTCACTCGATCACCATAGCCTTCAATCAGGTCAGTGTCCTTCAGATTATACCATGTGACCACGCCATCCATGAACAGGGTGTTTTTTAAAGTCACACTACACGTTATATATTGAACAGTTGTTTGTTGGAGAGTGTTTTTCGTTTGCAAGACAGAAAATGTACTCTTCAACAAACAGCTGTTCTACATACAAAGTGTAGTGAGACATTACAAACACGCTGCAGTTATCCAATTGTCTCCATTTGCTCCCGCCTCCCCCACCCCGCTAGTCACCTCTAAGTATTCATATGTTTCGTATAATAACGTGCTCAGATAATGTGACCGTCAATGAGCAATTATTCAAATAAATTTAAGGGTTTAATATTCTTGAAGGACTGTCTTAGTCGCCTATCTGTCTGTCCATGGTATTCTTTTCACTTTCTTTAGAAACCATATTTCCACTGTGATGAAATGTTTCTCAACTTTTCTGCCTATGGTCTATCTTTTAATGCATACACTAGTTTATATACAAATAATAGTTTAATACTCTTTTTATCACTGACAAAATTTTTTTGGTATGTTTTCTATACTACAAAATGCCACTTGTATCACGGAGATTCTTGTTCTTGAAGGCAACTTCAGTTAAATATAATGACTGTTTCAAAATAGTTGTCCCCATGCCCTTGTTTAAGAATTTTCCAATTTACTTGTATGATACATTCTGGACTTTCTTTCTTTGTGAAGATGACCATAAATTTTTTTTTCTTAAAATGTAATTCTAATCCTACTTGCTCGGTATGTTAATTGTTCAAGTGTCTATAAATGTTTCATGTTTATAATCTTTGATGACAAAAGATGCAGCTTTCTTTGGTCATGTAATGAGAAGAGAGGCATTGGAGAAAATCGTGACAACTGGAAAGATCGAGGGGAAGAGAAGCAGAGGCAGACCAAGAGAAATTATGCTGGATGGATTGACACGGTGGCACGGAGGAACATCAGCAGCAGAGTTGATCCAGAAAACCAAAGACCGAGATTTGTGGAGAGCCATGAACGCCTACGCCAACTGACAGGGCACTTGATGATGATGAGAAGCACTTATAACATCAGATGGAAGACCTACAACAGAGATTAAGAGAAGAATAGGGCAGCAAAAAGCCGCATTTCAGAAAATGAAGAGTATCTTATGCAATAAGTCGCTATCAATGGACGTAAGAAAGAGAATGCTAAAATGCTATATAGAACCAGTTTTAATGTATGGCAGCGAATCTTGGAATGTAAATGAACAAATTAGGAATAACTTAGAAGCAACAGAGATGTGATTTTTAACACGAATGTTGCAAATTCCTTGGACTGCCAGAGTAACTAACAACGATTGCCTGAAAGAGGCTAATGAAACTAGAACACTATATACAACAATAAGAAAGAGACAAACAGCTTTCTTTGGTCATGTGATGAGAAGAGAGGCATTGGAGAACATCGTGACAACTGGAAAGATCGAGGGGAAGAGAGGCAGAGGCAGACCAAGAGAAATGATGCTGCACGGATTGAGACGGTGGCATGGAGGAATATCATCAATAGAGTTGATCCAGAACACCAAAGACCGAGATCTGTGGAGAGCCGTAAACGCCTACGCCAGCCGGCACGGCACTTGGTGATGATGATGATGTCAAACCACTTCAACGCACATTGGGCATTCCCATGTGTGTTCAGTCCGCCCATGAAGCAGATATCCCCAAGCTCACTGTTTCCATAAGGCATTGATTTTGGTATATTATATATTTCCCTCGAATGCGGGATTGACGATCCTTGGCAGTATTTAGCCAATTCATGTAATTGGGCTGGAGTCGGAATATCGTCAGTATCCACCAACCGAATCTGTCCTACATTGATTGCGTCAGTCCTGTCCATGCTTCTACCCGTGTATATTGGTGCATTTTTGCCAGCTGATCTGGCATTAGTTATCTTTATCTCTGGCATGTCTTCGTTCATACAGCCAGGCGAGTGATGTGAAGCACGACTTCCGATGCTGTTAAACCATTCGGAGAGTAAGATGCTAGTTGAGAACCTGTGTGCTTGATCCTCACCTTGTGGGGGTCATGTTGGGAAATAAATGGGGGGTTTTCATACACATTTAATCCACGGAGTATGTATGCTGAACATTGAACCAAATTCCTCTAAAAAGGATGACATATGCATATCAGAATTCGAAGCCTATAGCCATACAATGACGGCGCTTGAATTAATGAACAAGGGTTCTTTTGCTGTGAGTGACATCAAGAACTGCTATCATATATACTTAACAAGTAAATACCAGTCCCATGGAACGAACCTGCGGTGAGCATGTGAAGTATAATAATCTTTACCTTTGTCGTAGGCTACACTGCACGAAGGAAGACTGCTATTTCCTGCCCGCAGAGGGAGATCAGCGGCGGCATGGTGGCTTGACACTGGTCAGCTGACTTGTTAGTCATTGGTTCTATCCGCAACTGAGTGGATTGGGATTTTTGCCAATTGACCTGTGCTCCCAGGTCCAGTAGCCTAAAATAGGTACGAATCATATCATGGGAAGTAAAGAGGACGGCGTGATACTAACCACGTCACCGACCGAGAGCTGATGGGTCTTCAAAAATAGGATTTAAGCATCCTATGCTCGATGCGCATTGAAGTGTATAAAAGTGTCCTTTATTTTTTATTTCCTGTAGCGAAAGAGGCAAGCTATCATCGAACCCTTGTCCAACTGCGCTCATTCATTGTCAGCGTAACGTCCTGACCCTTACAATAATGCCCCGCTGTTATGTGCACTTTTTAGTTGATTGCTCATTAAGAAATATCAAATAGCTAACTTCCTTATTATTCTATTTCTTTGTTTTATGCATTGTTATAATACATTTTGAGTAATCATTTTGGCAAAATAATTAATCATGTTTTGTTTTTATTTTTTTTTACCTTTTTGGTCTACCAGAAATCTGGATAAGTCGGATAGCAAGCATTGCTTTAGTTCTCGAGTGCCTGGTGTGCGACTTTGTCGGGATGTGTCAAGGCAGCTGTTCAACTGACGGAAAGACCGTCAAACATGGAGTGGCTGCATTTTTTGCAGGTACTCAGTCTTTCGGTCTTTCGTCTCTGTGTTTCTTGCAAGTTGACAGTCATTCGTCTGTGGATTTCCGAAAGTGTTGATACGTTCTTATAGGGGCTGTGCCGAACCCGCTGTTGCCCTGGCGGAAAGACCGTCGTTCATGTAGTGATTGCATTTCTTGCAGATAGTTTGTCATTATTCTCAGTGTTGATTTCCCTTCCAGCAGTTTTCAACCATTTGGATGCCAAGGCTTTCCTGGCTTAATACAATCTATTCGCGGTTCCCCTGTAGGATAATGGCGAAAGCTAGCGATGTTTCCACATTTAGCGTGTATTAGCAGGAGAGCTTTTAAAATGCCTTTTAAAACGTTATTGTTCATATTTAAAGATTACTCTTATGTGTGAAAATAGTAGACAAAAGAGGCAGGGGAGGACAAAGAAAGATGTACGAAGCAAGTTTAAACAGGGGAACATTAAATAATTATATAAGCAACACCAATTTCATTGAAATATAAAATGACAGGATTAGAGAGTCAGCACCTCCGAAATCTACTCAAGAGCATTCGAAGAAAAAGAGGAATAACTTTGTAATGTCATGTTCTTTAAAACCCTGTTCATTACCATGACGATTAATCTGTTCTGCCACAGTATACACATGATCCCAATGGGCCCTGACTACATATACCTTATCGTGCAATACCAACGGTGCAGACCCAGCCATTCTGTCCGCTTGCTTATTTCCCACCACACCAGTATATACTGGTGAAAATATCCCACATATACTCCCTGTCTTTGATGTTTTAATTGCAGCATTCCTCTGTGCACTAAGAATACCTGTCTTCGCCTTTCTCATCATGCTCTGTGACTCGTGTTTCAATCACGACATGTATTGCCTGTTTGTCCTCCAGCCAGCAGAATGCCGCTGTGAATTCCCCCATCTCCACTCTCAGACTAGAAAACGCGTATCACAATCCGGGTTCTCCTGCACTAAATACCATCCATTAAACTTACAGAACCTCACATAAATGTCGAGAAAAAAAAAATGAATCCTAATTCCTGATAGATACAAGTGCTAGTGCGAACATCAAACATGGACGTGAGTCATTATGTATTATTCTACAATCACATGTAGTCTCCTCGGACCTTTAGAAAGTTATTTGCATGTCTTTTACATGACGTCACAATCAAACCCGTCATCTTCTGTCTGTTTGTGATTTTCTAAGTAATTTTACGTGTAGCAACTTTCTGTGCTCATATCATTGTCAAAATCAATGCAAAGGGATCTTCTCGCAAATCTTCTGCAGCTCACTGAAGGACATAGCAAACGATCAGATGCTTGCCGTGAATTAATTCAATGCCCGTGCTCCAGCAGGCGATAACGTGAAGAAAAGGAAGAAATCATCGCCTGCTACTTGAAGGGGCTCAAATATCGCCCTACGTATGTCAATCTCCACTTAAAGGGATCCTACAAGATCATGTTAGCAATTTATTTGGTCCCAATTACATTCCAGTTTTTCCACGAGCCACTTCCTGTAACTTACGTGTTGACATGTGGTAGAATGTCCAGTTACCGGGTTCGAATCTCAACAGAGGATTGGGCATTTGTCCAAGAACCTTTGGAATCTAATGATATCATGCGTCCCGCTGATATCTAGGGTGGTGTAATCGAATACTCGGCCTTCTCTGTTAGAGCGAGAAACAGGATGTCTTTGTGCACGTTGTACAAGTTAAAACTCACTGCAAGAGCAGGCCGACCTTTGAAGTGCACAACAAGGTGTGACACAATTCCGTCGAAAGAGGAACGAAGAAGAGGAAGAATGTCCAGTTAAGTATCGGCCCAGGGAGTCCAGTAATGAGCCAGCAACGAGTCCAGTAATGAGTTTCAAGTTACTGATACCGATCATGACAAGAAATTTACTACCCCAGAATGAGGTGGTATTTGAGTGCGTATGTTAAGACTTGATTCCCATTATTATCCTGTTACTGTGTTTTAATGTCTGAAGGCTGCGCGGGGATAGTAACAAACGCTGTCTTTGTTAGATGCATCGAGGATCAGTTCAGCTTTCGGAATATCGAGACATCTTATGGCTGGTCGTTTCGCCTGTACATTGCTGGCACTGTTTTCATCTTCATTGCCGCCTTCCTGCTGGGGTTTTCTGACCCTGACAACTCCGTCCCACGAGTGGTAAGTAAGATCATCAATTTTTCTTATGAAAGTTCTGTGACTGTTCCATTATATACATTTCATTTATTTTGCTACTACTTCTAGTGCGGTGGACTGATTTTTGCGTGTTGGTTAACTTTCACTTTTACCAATGTCCCTCGCTATAAAGCGAACCGACTCCGACCGACTTCATAGGTGCTTGTGATTTACGTCCCAATGTCAAGGAGGAGACGTCAATATTTTAGTTCAACTGATCGGTGTAGGGGTTTACCCTGCTACCTCGGCGCCAGCACTCAGGAAGTTTAGGATCGAGCGCTCGTATCTATTCGGCCATGCTGACTTCCATATGTAACAATGATGCTGGCCTATATAACAGATAAGTAATGTGCAGGACCTTTTTCCACGTCATGGACATTCAGGGTATATAGTTTAGCTCTTCCACAAGGAACAAAGGAAAACTGTAAACTGATTACAGAAATTACACGTAGACAGTCAATATTTGTGCGGTACGTTATGAGAATAGATAAACTGGAGAACTTGGTGACAACTGACACATTTGTGGGGGGGGGGGGGGACAAGGGGGAGGCAGACGGGTAAATGTTTAGATGGCTTGATCACCTGGCATGGTTGAGACAAAAACACAGAGCTGATCCAAGACTCTGATGATCGTGTGAGATGGTAAAACATGATCGTCCACGCGTATCTGCATGGCACGGGACGATGATGAGTTCTAAATCTGTTGTTGTATAAACCAATCGGACTGGAACATGATGACTATGAGTTCTAACTCTGTAATTATATAAACCAATGGAAGATGTGGCAAATGGCACAGCGGCCATTGTGACTTTCCAGAATATTTCCTGGTAGCTATTTTATGCTGTGTCGACCTGGAGTCCGTGTCAGATTATAATCGTATACTTAGAACGCCTCAAGGAATCTCAAGGTCCAATACGGTGTGGTAAAACTGAGAGCCGCCGTCACAAACACCCTTTGTGTTCTTAATTTCGGAGTGTTATGTCTTCATAGATCTGTGTCCCTATCACGCTTAAATGTCCAGGTGATCACATCTCCAGATCATATCTTCCCACGGTGATTACATTAAAAATGTGACTCTCAGGAGGAAAGTGAGGGAGATAGCTAAAAGATTAGGAAGTTGCCCTGACATTGGCATGAGCGCTGTCGGCTGAATGTTCGATTTGTGGGCTCGTCGCTCGTCACTCAGGCCTACAAATGTGATGGTCCTAACAGATCACAGACTAGAGCAGGTTCCTGATTCTGGATTTTTTTTTTTTTTTTTAAGGATTGAATTGTCCTCCTGTTGTATTTGTGGAAGAGAATTTGATACAATATTAAAAATTGTGTGGGATATGAGAGGGGCTGCAGGAGATAGCAAAGGACAAGAGATCTAGTTATGAGTTGGCGGAGGCCCTATGTCCATTTGGAGGATACATGATACAAGAAGAAGAAGTAAAAGTTGGATATTGGTCTTCACTGCTGCGCATACGATTAAGGACATTTTACGAACAACTTCAAATCAGAAATGTGTACTTTTCTTGTATTTATTGGTACTCTCAGCTCATGATTGACAAACACACATTTCAAAAGGCAGTATGTAACACCACAGGAACGTGTTACGACGTCCATGGAAAGGAAATTCGTTACATCGATTATTCTTCATCCTAATGCGGTGTGTGTTTGTTGTTGTTGTTGTTGTTGTTTTTTGCTTGTATTATTTATTCTGTGCGGTTATTTTGTCCGTTTTTGTTTGCATTTTGTCATTGATCCTAGATAGTTTAATCTCCACATGTTTTTCTTTTATTTAATTTAGATAGTTGAATCTCCCTATTTGTTTTATTAATTTAACACAGATAGTTAAATGCGCCCCCCCCCCCTTCCCTTGTTTCATCCATTTAACTTAGATGGCCGAATCTCCCCATTTGTTTCATTCATTTAACTTAGATAGTTGAATCTCCTTATTTGTTCATTCAATTAATTTACCGTGTTTCCCAGAAAAAGAGGCGGGGTCTTATAGTAATTTGAGATGTCTTATATATATATATATATATATATATATATATATATATATATATATATATATATATATATATACTAGCTGACCCGGCCCGGCTTCGCCCAGGCCCTGGCGGGGATCTGTCTGTCTGTCTGTCTGTCTGTCTGTCTGTCTGTCTGTCTGCTTGTCTGTCTGTCTGACCCGGTCCGGCTTCGCCCAGCTCCTGGCGGGGAGCATCTCATTTAATTCATATAAGTAGTCATATAAGATCCCGTTCCCGTTCCCGACTATCTGTCTGTCTGTCTGTCTATCTGTCTGTCTGTCTGTCTGTCTGTCTGTCAGACCCGGCCCGGCTTCACCCAGTCCCTGGTGGGGAGCATCTAATTTAATTCATAGAAGTAGTCATATAAGCTCCCGATCCCGACTATCTATCTATCTATCTATCTATCTATCTATCTATCTATCTATCTATCTATCTATCTATCTATCTATCTATCTATCTATCTATCTACTATCTATCTATCTATCTATCTATCTATCTATCTATCTATCTATCTATCTATCTATCTATCTATCTATCTGTCTGTCTGTCTGTCTGTCTGACTGTCTGTCTGTCTGTCTGTCTGTCTGTCTGTCTGTCTGTCTGTCTGTCTGTCTGTCTGTCTGTCTGTCTGTCTGTCTGTCTGTCTGTCTGTCTGACCCGGCTTCGCCCAGACCCTGATGGGGAGCATCTCATTTAATTCATATAAGTAGTCATATAAGTTCACGTTCCCGACTGTCTGTCTGTCTGACCCGGCCCGGCTTCGCCCAGTCCCTGGCGGGGATCTGTCTGCCTGTCTGTCTGTCTATCTGTCTGACTGTCTGACCCGGCCCGGCTTCACCCAGTCCCTGGTGGGGAGCATCTCATTTAATTCATATAAGTAGTCATATAAGTTCCCGTTCCCGACTGTCTGACTGTCTGTCTGTCTGTCTGTCTGTCTGTCTGTCTGTCTGTCTGTCTGACCAAGCCCGGCTTCGCCCAGGCCCTGGCGGGGATCTGTCTGTCTGTCTGTCTATCTATCTATCTATCTATCTATCTATCTATCTATCTATCTATCTATCTATCTATCTATCTATCTATCTATCTATCTATCTATCTATCTATTTATCTATCTATCTATCTATCTATCACGAAGAAAAAAACTTGATAGTTTCGATCGATGACAAAAAGACCCGACATTCGTCTGCACAAACACCGGCAACCCTTTGATGAGCAGGGGACTGAGGAACAAAATAAGTCGGGTCAAATGTCTACATCCGGTCGGCATTTTGTTAACAAGTTGTTGCTCGAGACGGGACAAAAGTGCCATCCGTCTGCAAGGCGGTAGTCGGCCTTTGATGTTGCAGACGGAATGTCTGGACAGACGTCGGAGAGGTCTTGTAATCTAGGGGACATGATTCCCCAGATCCCAGATTAGCGGGACTCTCGGAAGTGCCGGGACAAGTCCCAGATGAAAGCAAACTAGACGGCGGATTGATTCCAGTCAGTCTAAAAACAGGCGGAGAAAACCAGACTCTGGACTGATTAGCGTCTAGACTTTTTGGTGACGTCACTCAAGCCCCGAATTAAAACCAGTTGAGGTAAACAAGTTGAGTTAGTTGACCAAAATTTCCGAAGTGCTAAGGATCGGCGCAGTATTCCGAGTTGTGTTAATTGAAAGAGACTATAGTGTCAAAGTGTTGATATTTATCGGCGGACATAGATCCAGTCTGTGATTGCATAGTCTCAATCATCAACCGGAATAGGCATATGTTATTCTATTAATCATGTCTAACTTAGAGAATGATTAGGAATAGAGTACAGTACTGTGCGGTGATATAATGTATTATAGGTGTGGTGATAGAATGTATTATAGGTACGGTGATAGAATGTTCTATGGGTGCGGTGATAGAAAGTATTATAGGAGCGTCGGCACTAGTAGCCTATTGTGTAGCTTTAACTAGCTTGTGTGATATATTATTTAACTCAGGGAGTTAATGACAATGTAGTGGGATAATAATTAGAGAGATTGAGGATGGTTGGGAGGGATGAAGGGAATGTGAAATGGTAGGATCTTCCAGTAGGGCATCTGCTGGGTGTCTACCCGATTCCTTTAATCTTTCCTTCTGTTTCCATGTCTCAGACCAATGTGATGAGCTATTTGGCCGTATAACAGAGTTCGATTTAGCTCCTGGAGCATGAGGACGTCAAAATCATATATTAGTCTGTCCAATACAGGACCTCTCTGTCTGGCACTGCAACAATTCCAGTATCCGACTCTTACATAGTTGAAACCTAGTCTCTCCACTTTTCGTCTTGTTCTCCTGGTGCCTGCCCTCCTATTTCTATGCCGTCGTCTCACACCATTTTCTCGTCTTCTCCTCCTCACTCTCTCTTCGATAGCCTCTGAGGGATGTGTCAAGCGCAGAGCACGTGCTCCGTAGCTCCGGCGACGATTCCCAATGTTTAAATAGATCCATAGGCAAAGTTTGGATATTGCAGGAAATAAACGGTCACCCTAGCATTGCCTGCTTGCTAGGGAAGCCTGTCAGACGTCCAACGTTCATGACCAGTTAACCCATGGCCATCCAGTTCCTCAGCACGCTGGTCCACCTTGAACTTGGGGGTTTATATTTCGAGTTTTCCGTCTCCTAGATGGATTGCTGTCCAAAGCCAACGGTTTCCACCTACCCGGGAGCGTAACCCTGATCGGGGGGCTAAACGGAGGGCTAAACGGGTACTCCACCTTGCCCAAGGGTGTCCCGTAGGCTAGCGGAGGGAAGGAGGCGCCTCACTTCTCCTTTGATAGGGGATACCCCTACCCCCGCTACCCTATTAATTATATATATATATATTTTTATAATATAAGTTTTCAATGGTGCACTTCTTTTGATCACTGAACCACAGGCTTTCTTTATTCCTTCATACATGCTTCTTATGTTTCCCTTAACACTTGCGATTTGAATGGACTCACATAACTTCATCCAATAATCATTTGCACACTGCCTGACAGCCTTTTCCAGATCCTTCCTAGCTTGCCTTAGCTCACTCAGAGTGTTACGCGTTGGTCTTTCCTTGTTTCTTAAGAGAGCTATCTTCTTCTTGCGATGTCAGGTCTTAGTCAGATATGACTGAGCTACCGTATAACAGTATACGGTACTACCTGCTTTCTGTTAGCGACGAACGTTACCAAACCCGACACCCCACATTGTGCCAACGGCTTCGGGCGGAAGAGCGCAATTGGGAGGGTACAAGCCTTACCCTGGTGCGAGGAAATGCAAGCTAAAGACAAAATGTCATGGCAGGGCAGACCAGGCCCTAAGCCTTGGTTGGCGGCTGGTCTAGGATCGAAGCTCCGACAGGCGGATAGTTAGAGCATTGCTTTGCTGATCCGGCAGCTTCTGCAGCTTGTCTTGTTCTAGATGTAGGGGTGTTACCTTTCCTCTGGTGTGAACTAGGCAGGCCGAGAGAGGGATCATGCTGCATGGGCAACACATGATCTCTATATTTTAGCCAAGGCTTTGTGCTATGGAGAGGCAATAACTCCATCCCTGGTCTTAACTGGTCTCGGAATCAAAGCGAGAGGCAACTGTTACGGTTTATAAGTCCTTGTCAGTTGGCGTAGACATGGGGCGCCACGCGTTGCCTCTGACGGTGGGAGACACCTACAGGTGTCACTGATCAGCTACCACCCGCCTCAAGCTGGGCAGTCCCCGGCCAATTGGGTGCTGATCCGCCACAGCGTGCCTGCTTCAATGGGTGCTTGGGGCTAGGACAAAATCTGAATCGCAGGCTGTAAAACCAATGCACCAGGTACAAACAAAAATAAAAATAGAAACCTCAAGCTACGGCTTGCAACCTGGAACGTGAGAACCATGTGTCCAGGATTTTCCACTGACTTGACCAATATTGACGATGTGAGAAAAACGGCTGTGATTGATACCGAACTCAATCGTCTTAACATTGATATTGCTGGCCTGCAGGAGACTCGCCTCGCTGAAGAAGGGTCACTCAGGGAAAACAATTACACATTTTTTGGGAAGGGTAGAGGGTAGGCAGATAAAAGGCAACACGGTGTGGGCTTTGCAGTGAAGAATTCGCTGCTGGGAATGATTGAAATTCCAGCAGGAGGAAATGAAAGACTATTATCCCTGCGCTTGGCAACCTCTTGTGGGTTTGCCACCATTATTACTGCATATGCACCGACACTCGATTCCTCTGATGATGTGAAGGATTCGTTCTATGAGGAGTTAGACCGTGATCAAGGCAGTTCCAAAATCTGACTACATTTATATGCTCGGTGATTTCAATGCTTGTATGGGCAAGGACTCGAGTTCATGGTCAGTGTGCCTTGGAAAATACAACATCGGTCGCATGAATAAAAATGGGCAAAGGCTGCTGGAGCATTGCACCAGTAATGACCTATGTATTACAAACTCCTTTTTTAAAACAAAAGAGATGCATAAGGTCACATGGAAACATCCAAGATCCGGCCATTGGCACCAGCTGGACTTCATCATCACACGGAGACAACATCTGAACCATATATCATTGACTCGAAGTTACCACAGTGCTGACTGTGATACGGATCATTCTTTGGTTGTTGCAAGGGTTAGACTGAGACCAAAGAGAATCTACACAGCTAAACACAAATCTAGCCCCAGGATTAATATTATTAACACTCACGATCCTGAAACGTGCTTTTAGTTTCAACAGCAACTTGAAGACGCTTTCACTGATACACCAGAAAATTGTACAGTAAATGAAAAGTGGGGTCAAATTAAGGAAACTCTTTATAAAACTGCCGTAGGGGTTTACGGCACTGTGGATCATAAGGCCTGCCCCCTGCCTGCCCCCTGCCCTTCCAGAAAAAGGTGTAATTGTTTTCCCTGAGTGACCCTTCCTCAGCGAGGCGAGTCTCCTGCAGGCCAGCAATATCAATGTTAAGACGATTGAGTTCGGCATCAATCACAGCCGTTTTTCTCACATCGTCAATATTGGTCAAGTCAGTGGAAAATCCTGGACACATGGTTCTCACGTTCCAGGTTGCAAGCCGTAACTTGAGGTTTCTATTTTTATTTTTGTTTGTACTTGGTGCATTGGTTTTACAGACTGCGATGTCCTAGCCCCAAGCACCCATTGAAGCAGGCAGGCTGTGGCGGATCAGCACCCAATTGGCCGGGGACTGCCCAGCTTGAGGCGGGCGGTAGCTGATCAGTGACACCTGTAGGTGTCTCCCACCGTCAGAGGCAACGCGTGGCGCCCCATGTCTACGCCACTTGACAGGGACTTATAACTCGTAACAGTTGCCCCTCGCTTTGATTCCTAGACCAGTTAAGACCAGGGATGGAGTTATTGCCTCTCCATAGCACAAAGCCTTGGCTAAAATATAGAGATCATGTGTTGTTCATGCAGCATGATCCATCTCTCGGCCTGCCTAGTTCACTCCAGAGGAAAGGTAACACCCCTACATCTAGAACAAGACAAGCTGCAGAAGCTGCCGGATCAGCAAAGCAATGCTCTAACTGTCCGCCTGTCGGAGCTTCGATGCTAGACCAGCCGCCAACCAAGGCTTAGGGCCTGGTCTGCCCTGCCATGACATTTTGTCTTTAGCTTGCATTTCCCCGCACCAGGGTAAGGCTTGTACCCTCCCAATTGGCACAATGTGGGGTGTCGGGTTTGGTAAGCGCCGCCCAACGTTCGGCGCTAACAGAAAGCAGGTAGTACCGTCTACTTTTATACGGTAGCTCAGTCATATCTGACTTAGACCTCTCTCTCTCACACACACACACACACACACACACACACACACACGCACGCACGCACGCACACAGAGAGAGAGAGAGAGAGAGAGAGAGAGAGAGAGAGAGAGAGAGAGAGAGAGAGAGAGAGAGAGAGAGAGAGAGAGAGAGAGAGAGAGAGAGACCCAAATACAAAAATCTGCATTTATTCATGTACACAATTCTACATTTATTCAAATACAGTCATGTCATCTACTTCTAGAACATCGTCATAACTCTCCAAATCCCGAATTCTGGCCTGAATTTCTTGCGACGCCATTTCCTGTAGGACCATTGACCCTAGTCTCTCATGGCCAGCAATAAAGCCTTTCTTAAATGAGCATTTCTTGTCCATGTAACCTGCTCGTAGTGCATTGGTAGTTTTATTTCACACGAGTGACGTATTGAATTACGAACCACATCCGTTCATTATGAAGTGCACTCCAGTGGCGTCTGTACCCTGACTGGCCATTGGCCAGCAAGTCTCTCATTCTTGCTGACGATCTTAACCTAGGGCATATTGTAGGTGTAGGTCCTTCGGTTCACGAGTGCATTTTTTGGAGACTCCTGCAGGTCGTCGCTGGAACTAAGGAGTTCGTGCTTTGTGCGCTGCGGAAAGATACTGAGCCATTTGGGATAAAAACCTGGTGCAATGAAGTCGACCCTGTCGACTTTTAAGCGACTTTTAAGCGACACAAGCAATGAGATAATAAATGTAATACAAGTGGTGAAATAATTAATATAACAAAAGTGGTGAGGTAATTGATGTAATACAAGTCGTGAAATTATTAATGTAACATAAGATAAAATAATTAATATAACACAAGTGGTGAGATAATTAATGTTATATAAGTGATGATATAATTAATATAACATAAAGGATGAGATAATTAATGTAACACAAGTCATAAGATAATTAAAGTAATAAAAGTGGTAGGATAATTAATGTATCCTAAGTTATAAGATAATTAATTTAACACAAGTGGTGAGAAACTTATTGTAACGCAAATCATAAGGTAATAAAGTGATGAGATTATTTATGTTACACAAGTGGTGAGATAAGTAATGTAACACAAATCATGAGATTATTAATATACCACAAGTGATGAGATAATTAATGTTACACAAGTGATGAGATAATTAATGTGACACATGTCCTGAGATAATTAATGTAACACAAGTGATGAGATAATTAACGTAACATAGGTGGTGAGATAATTAATGCAAAACAAATCATGAGATAATTAATTTAACACAAATGGTGAGAAAATTAATTTAATGCAAATCATAAGATAATTAATGTAACATAAGTGACGAGATATTTATGTAACACAAGTGGTGAGATAAGTAATGTAACACAAATCATGAGATTATTAATATATCACAAGAGATTAGATAATTAATGTTACACAAAAGATGAGATAATTAATGAAACGCAAGTGATGAGATAATTACTGCAGCACAAGTCATGAAATATTAACGTAACACGTGTCCTGGGATAATTAATGTAACACAGGTGATGAGATAATTAATGTAACACAAGTTGTGAGATAATTAATGTTACACAAGAGATGAGATAATTAATGTAACACAAGTTGTGAGATAATTAAAGCAAAACAAGTGATGAGATAATTAATGTAACACAACAGATGAGATAATTAATGTAGCATTAGTTATGTGATAATTAATGTAACACAAGCGATGAGGTAATGAATGTAACACAGGTGGTTGGATGAAGATTTATTGAAAGAAGCTAACTCACAAAGAGAAAGGGTTACTCGTAACAGAAAGACGACATTCCACATTCTTTAGACATGTCATAAGACGGGAAATTCGGGAGTACATTGTGACTAAAGGAAAGTTGGATGAAAGGGGAGTAAAGATAAATATGACGGATTGGGGGGGGGGGGGGGGTTGAAAAAGAGAAGATGTGGAACAGTCTGACACGATGGCATAGATGAATATCGGTGTTGGAAATTATTGACAGTACACGAGATACAATTAATTGATTTATTGATTGATTTATTTAGGAACCGACATTACAGCATTCGGGACATTCCCATAAGCGCTCCGTCCCCATCCTCAGCAGCCAGCGAAGAGTTCCAACACTAATAGTTCCAGTAGCAATCTGATTATATGTCCGTCTCACCTTTCCTCTGGGCGTCGAGCGTCGGCCAGATCCATGATTTCTGAGTCAGTTACAATCACACTGTGTATGTATCGTGTTCTCCATCCAGTGGAAAGCAGCACTGACCGCCTCCAACTCCATTCTTAAGCTAGATGTTGTGTCATCATACCCCAGGCTCTCCTGCACCAAAAGCCGACCATTAGCTTTTGCTAAGAATCCCCACGCACTTCTCCTACCTCTCAACACCGAACCATCCGTGTAGATATTCACATCACCCGGGCGAATATTATCCTGAATTAGTTGCTGAATTTCCACTTCCGTGGCCCCTGCTGGCCACTCCCTGCATTCCCGGGTCAATGTGATTATAACTCTGCACAAGTCTGACTGCTCGGCTGGCACTCTGACCCACTCTTCTCCTCGCCTGATGTTCTCTAAGGGGCACACCTGTCTGATCGTATCCTCCGCCTGAGCCATCCATGATTTCCCTCTTATCAGTCTGTGACCCTTAACTACGTCCAGCGCCTCATGAAACGGGTGATCTGTGTCTGCAGCTACTCTGAGGTATGCCTTCTCCTGCATCACCTTGAGCCTACCAGCAGCAGTCGGCAGACCAAGGATGTAACGCATACACACTACTGGGGTATCTCCGGTGCATCCCAGAATGACCCGCATAGCTTCGTTCTGTAAGCGCTCTAATTTCACAAGCTGACTCTTTGAGACAATGAGCAGTCCTAGTCCATAATCAATCACTGAGAGGATCAAGTGCTGGTATAGTGTGAAGAGCATTCCCTGCTCTGTGTCCATTGCAGCCATAGTTTTAAGTGCATTGAGTCCCTTTTGAGATCTTGTCACAACCGTCTCCACATGGTCCTTGAAGGACAGACTCCTGTCAACTGTGATTCCCAGATACTTCAATTTGTTCTCTCTGTTGACGCTTCTGCCATCTATCGTGAGGCTTGGGGCATCATCTCTCACAATCCTGTTGTCCAGAGAGCACCATAACACAGCCGCCTTTTCCGGGTGGATGCAGCACTCATTTCAGTGCACCAGTCAATCACTTTGTCTGCTGTCGCCTGTAGATTCTGGGTTATTTGATCCCTATCTCTCCCCTGCCTATATGCAAGAATATCATCTGCAAATTTTAGAATCCTTCCAAAACCCTAGTGCTTCTAGGTATGCAATCTTGCTCGTATACACATTAAAGAGCACCGGTGAGATTGCACCGAACACGAGAAACAAGACTGTGGACAAATATGATCACTAACACCAAACGGCATGAACTTTAACTGATTCGGTGCGAATGATAATATATCGTCATATGTGAGCTCCCATTTGGACGGAAGGACGGTATATAGCCATAATAGGGTCATAGTGTTATTTATTTTGTTTCGTGGAATATTCCGCAATTGCAATGCTCGGCGAAAGAAAATGTTAATTATAATACTTGTTCATTTGATTGTGTGCCATATTTGGTACAAACCTACTTTTTGTTTGCCACTGAATTAGTTAAGAAGAAGAAGTGATCAGATAATTAATGTGGCACAAGTGGTAGGACAATTCATATAACAAAAGTGGTTAATTAATGTACCACATGTGATGAGGTCATTAATTTAACACAGGTGGTAAGCTAAATAACGTAACACGGCTTATAAGATTACAATTGGTAGATTAATTGTATGCACCACGCTAGTGGGAAGATAATTCCAGTAACATTAAATAAGGAGATTAGATGAGGTATGACGTGTAACAATCGGAATGAAGAAAGCTCATGCATTTGATCTCATGTCACGAGAAGAAGGTAGAACAAGAGCAGATAGACTAACATGCCACCAGCTGTGAGATCTTTCTTCTTTAGAATCCACCAACCAGTCTGTGTCACTATTAGTTTGTTTTGCCTATAATGTATTCAAAAATACGCAACGGTGATAAAAGGAGCTGAGGTAGTGTAGTAACTAAAAGCTCTTCTGTCGGCCCGGTGGTCAACAGTTGGATCCGCATGGGCACAAATTCGGAATCTTTAAAATTGTCCTGAGCTCCCAGGACGACCCAGCCTAAAGTGGTTATGTCTTGGGAAGTAAAGACAGCCGGCTTCGTGCTGACCACATCACCCACAGACTGCCTACTGGACTATAAAAGCACGGGCTTAGCACAAAATCCCCAAAGTACCTTAGGCGTGAAAAGAGGTCCTAAACTTAAGTATGTATACTTACTTTCGTGCTTATGGTGGGAACAGTTCTGTTTCGCCAGTTTCCTTGCAATGAGTCCTCAAACAAACCATCGAAATCTAGAAATCGAATAGCTGTGAGTGAGTGAGTGAGTGAATGAGTTGGTGGGTGGGTGGGTGAGTGAGTGAGTGAGTGAGTGAGTGAGTGAGTGAGTGAGTGAGTGGCACCTTGCCGTCTTTACAGACGAAAGTATGTGAATTGAAACTAGAGCTGGAATTCCAAAGCACATGGCCTAGGCATGAAATCAGAGAAAATGTTTTGCCCATGCAGCATGATCCCTCTCTCGGTCTTGCCTTGTTATCACCAGAGGAAAGGATAACCAGTACGTCTCGAACAAGGTAGACTGCAGATGCTGGCGGCTCAGCATCAAACCTCCAAGAGCAAGAGGTGGATAGAGGCCAGGCTCTCACATCCGAGCGATTTGACTTAGATACGTTCAGCCATATCCCTCAGCTGAGTGCCTTATACCAAGTGTCTGCTTTAAAGGAACATAAAAGGAACAGAATAGACGTTACGGCTAGAGTCTTCGTCAGCACACAAACAGCAGACGGACACTGATACAACTACATACAATATAGACAAAACTTATTTATTTTTTGTGTATTCGCCACCATAATAGGTCAGTAACTCCCCATTATAGTTGTCCGCTCGATGGGAGCTTCATATCTTGGCCTACTTTGCCAGATGTTGTGAGGTCCCTTTGGGATCGTATATATAGTGTGGAAGAGCAGATAAATCACCATGTCCTGGAGAGATTCGTGCTGTAGTTAGTGACTATGGGGATATGACCGACATTCGGTACAGCAAAGAAAGGCTAGACGGGCACATAATTAGATTATAACTGATGCTATTAGTACTGGGAATCTTCACTGGCTGTTGAAGATGAGGACGAAGCGTATATTGGAATGTCCCGAATGCTGTGATATCGGTTCATGACTGAGCTCAGCTGAGCTCTACATGGTCTATTGTGATGTCGGATACACATCAGATATGCGGTTTTATTAGCTAAGTAACTTTTGAATATTTTATACGGTATCAAAGTCTATGCGATGTGTGTGTGCGATGACGAAGGCTGTAACGCAACATCTATTCTGTCACTTGTGTTTATGTTCCTGTAAAGCTGAACTGTTTCACTTCTGGCTTTATTGGATATGCTCATTGTATCTTCACATCTTTACTGCAGTTCCGCCTATTTCATTCCGCAGGTTCATGCAACAATGGCAGAGAATACTGTAGTGGTTGCAAACGTAACACAACAGATGCAGTCATTCGCGACCCCACAGTATCCAGTAAGTGTACTTACAGATACCCCCATTGTCTTTGTTGTTCCTTTTCTACCATACTTGAGTGGAAGGAGAAAGTTAATGTGCTCTCTCTCTCTCTCTCTCTCTCTCTCTCTCTCTCTCTCTCTCTCTCTCTCTCTCTCTCTCTCTATCTATCTATCTATCTATCTATCTCTCTCTTCTCTCTCTCTCTCTCTCTCTCTCTCTCTCTCTCTCTCTCTCTCTCTCTCTCTCTCTCTCTCTCTCTCTCTTTCTCATATCTTGCTTTGAGTGGAAAGGGAAATATGTGTATCCACTTATAGCATACTTGAGCCGCGGTATTGCTGTGGTTAGCACGCATGCCTGCCTGCCTGGAAGTTATGAGTTCGATTCCCATCAAAATGGAAGTCTTTAAAAAAGTGGTCTGGACTCCCAGTTTGAGCCAGCCTAACATGTGAACCAAAACAGGGTATGGGAAGTCAAGGTCGTCGTGTTGTTATTGACAACACCACCCACCGCCGTATGGTCTATGTAAATATGGGGCCGCACAATATGTCCAATGCACCCAATGGTTCCATTATTTTTTTTTGTCTTCTTATACAAGACTTAGATTGGACAAACGGAAGGGAGAGGAAGATAGTAGAGTATCCTCCTCTATATTTTTTTTTTAGAATGGGCAGGAACATACGTTTAGTTTCTTTACCCTTGCCTAGAGTTGAGAGGTAAATAATGTGCCCTCTACCACTACACCTAGAGTTGAGAGGTAAATCATGTGCCCTCTACCACCACACCTAGAGTTGAAAGGTAAAAATTTCCGGATGGTTGTTAAGGGAGCGAGGTTCTGCAAAGGACATGCTACTGAATGAATGAATGAATGAATGAATGAATGAATGACCATACACTGAGTGGAGTGCAGTGGAATATACCCCACCTAGAATGGAGATGAAAATAAATTTACAATAATCTCTCTTTCTCTCTCTCTTTCTCTCTCTCTTTCTCTCTCTCTCTCTCTCTCTCACTCTCTCTCTCTCTCTCTCTCTCTCTCTCTCTCTCTCTATATATATATATATATATATATATATATATATATATATATATATATATCGGGAAACCCGGGTTCGAATCATTGGTAAGGTTGTAAAGTGTGGATGTTTTCTGTCTGAGGTAAAAAGAGAACCCTAATCTGCACAGTTCGCGGTGACTGCACTAGCCACGTGGCCTTAATTCCTCAGGCTCAAGAACCCCCCCCCCCCTTTTCCTGTCCAACACCACAAGTTACTTTAGGCAGTAGATGACAGTTTTTTATGCACAATGGGGCTTTCAATGAAAACCTTTAAATTGTGATAGAAATTACAATAACCATGCCATTGTCTTTAAACCTGTCAATAGTGTTGTTAAGGATGTTAAGAGTGTTAAGAACATGACATCACGGTGCAGACAAGCACGTTGACGTCATAATGACAGTTTAAAGATGGCTGCCCCACTTTTGTCATGCACCAAAGAGCATAAAAATTCGTCAGCGAATGAAGGTCTAGTATGGTGATTCACGCCTGTCAGTCCAGCAAATGTAAGAGTGGAGTAGGAAGTTTCTAATCGGCGCGACTTCTGTGACAGACTGTTCATGGCCGGGTTAGTGCACCCAGTAGTGACCAAGAAAATGTATTTCTACAGGAATTCAAGACCATTATGGGCTATATTGACCTACTTCATTTTGAATCTTTATGGCAGCTTGTTGTTTCCAATACATGTTTTTTTACACGTCAAAGGTTTTCCCCATCAATGTGTAGATCTGCAAGCATCTTCATCATATAATATTCTTAATCCACAGTATCCAAACCCGATGTTTGCAGGACCTTCTACTGCCATGTACCCAGGACAACACCAGCCGATGGATCTTCAGCAACCACCTAATCATCCTCTTTCTACACAACCACACATGAACAGTGAAGACATGTCCAAGCATCATGGCTGGGTTTAAGTCGAGACTGGGAGGGCAAAATATGAATGTTTACTGCGTGAATACTATCTATATCTACAATTTCAAAACTTTCAGTTCAGCTGGGTTCAGATTTACATTATTGGACCCCAGATGCTCATATGGTGCTCGGATTTCCTACATGTTAAATTCAACATAGTTACGCATTAATTATATGTGTCTTATTTCTTATTCTCATGGTGCTAATTATAGCAGATTGTGATCATTCGTCTACTCCTCTATGACCCACCGATGTAGAGATGCCAGGCCACCGTACCGATAATTTTTTATGTATCCAAGGCGCGCCCTGCGTTACAAAATGATAGCAAGTATTTAGTTTTAAAATTTGCTTTATTTAATATGAAATTGTAATGCGTCTATCTAAACAAACCCTTACTTAGCACAATGACAGGGTCATATTTTAGTTTGTATTAAAAGTTAACCGCGTTACAGATGAAAGCTAAATTCGAGAGAATGGGATCCACTGCTATACTTGGTGTCCCTATCTGGCTCGGTTGGTCTCCATAGAACGGCAAGCTGCCAGCCCAAAGCCTTACACAAAGCAATCACTCAGTAGATGCCGGGATGACCCCAGGGGTCTCCTGGGAAAAACACGGAATGATACATTCCGAAAACGAGCACAAGGTCGTCATATTAAGAGACAGGTTAACCACTTCGTCTTGGAGACCACGGTTATTTGTATAATTTGTTATATAATAATAATAATAATAATAATAATAATAATAATAATAATAATAATAATAATAATAATAATAATAATAACCATTGTGTAAGTATTTTATGTCATCCGTATGCAGTATGTAAAGCGATCCTGTACTACGCATTTTCCTACACCACTGCTATCTTCTTCTTACAGCCCAAGCCATGTAGCGTTGATGATCACGTCTGTCGACAGCCTAATTAATGCCTCTTGTGCTTCCAATCTTTTCTGATACCGATGTTCTTCTATGTTAAAATGCCAAACTGTCCAGCATCTTCTCTCTTGGTCTGCCTCTGCCCTTCTTCCCTTCTAACTTTCCCGTTGTTGCGACATACTCCAGCTTTCCTCGTCTCATGACATGCACTTAGAATGTGGACTATCTTCGTATAATGCCAGTAACCAATCCTCTCTGTGAATTAACTTCTTTCGAGATATCTTCATTTTTATTTCCACTGCTGTGTACATCTGTTATTCGAAAGAAGTTGATGCTGCTGATATCTTTATTTGTCGCATGTCTGTGTAATCTACCCACATACACCTTTCTCTGTTTCCCTACGTCTCTCTTGCCTAATAAATTGTTACATACTGATAATTTATATATTCAACCTGTTCTATTGATGTACCCCATTTGTTTTTCCTTGTTTCCTACACCAAAGACATAGTAACACCTACCGCTGTCACCACCTCTGGGAGTTTTTCTCCGTCTACACCTGTTTCCACATCATCTTATTGCTCATTGTCCAGCATGCACATATACAAAAAAGAATTGACTACACAACTTTTCAGTAAGTAAATGTTGGTGTTTGGATAAGACAGTTTTATGACGTTCTGACAATGGTTCCATGCCAGCTCTCATCATTCGCCGTGGGAGGGAAAGACTAGCTATGTCTTCCCCCCGTGCACGCATGTCCTCAAAATGTGATGGTCCCAACATTTCACACGCCCACAGGATGTTCCCGCTAAGGTACATCCCCCCCCCCCCCCCCACGACTTTAGTAATTCTAGAACACAAATCTTTGGTTATGGCGATATCTTTTTTATCTCTTATTTTTCACTGTCCAAGATTCCATTCGGTACATTGGGGCTGACTCAGTGTAACTCTTAAGAAGTCACTCTCTCGTCCCAGCTGACAAATATGTATTACTTAGAGCATCGTAGGAATTGCTGCTTTTGCTTGGGTTAATCTAGATCAATCTTCGTTAATACATCTCCCAACCGCTGTTATCAAAGAAGTCAGATACATAAACGAAGTCTTGCTTCAGGCTTGTTCAATTTACTTTAATATTGCATTATAGAATTGTAGAATTATTGTTACCTGTTTTAAAAACAAAATGTGTTTTAGTTGTAAGTGTTTACCGACCATGAACAGCTTTAATAGGTGTCCCCATTGTATCTATTTTCTCATTGTATGTGTTTGTGTTGTTTATTTTTATTTTTCCTGAACTATCACACACCCGTGACCATTCCATGCCTTTACATTCGCTTATTGTAGTTAGCGTAATTATTATTTGCACTGTTGCGATTTAATTATCAATATATATATATATATATACTCACACACAGACACACACACAAAGACATAATAACTTGTCACGAAACAAGCTACATTTATAAGAAAATGATGTTTATATGTACCCATAACATGCCTGCTTCGTTGCAAAGGAGTTGCGGACGCATTTCGTAATCCCGCTTTCCCGCGTTCAAAACACAGCTGTGGGCGATATGGCAGCAGACCCTTGTGTTGGTTTTTTTTTTTTTTTACGAAACTGTATGGGTGCCGGTCGTTCAGAAAGCAATAGCAAACTACTGAAAGTAAACGTGCCATGAGATTACAACAGCAAAAAATGCTAGTGTTGACTGCGGCGTCCTGTAAAGGATATGCAACTAAAGTATAACCAATAACATTGTATTACTGTTATAGCACAGGTCGAAATAGAGAGGTTTCGTCTGTTATCCTTTCATAATGTATAAGCGTTATCACTCCTGAGCATCTTGTCTTGATCGGGAAATTCTGAAGATGGTTTAGTTAGATACTTGACGACACTAATTATGTGTGACGTCATTGTTCTTTCAGAGCTAGTAACCGCCGTGACTTTTTGCCAACTGTTGGTGGTCTTAGGGAGGCCTGTATAATATGCTATTCATATATATATATATATATATATATATATATATATATATATATATATATATATATATATATATATAAGGAAAGATCTAGAGGTCAACTCATCTTTACTTTTGTTATATAATAAAGGGTCCCCATTTTTCGTTTGTTAATTATCACCACACAATCTTCCTGCCAACTCTATGCTACCAATGCCAAACCTGGACAATGACAGAAAAAGAGATAAGAAAAATCACAACAACAGAAATGAGGTTACTGAGAAGAATACTAAACGTATCAAGAAGAGATAAGATCAGAAATGAAGAAATCAGGACTAAAGTGGGGGTTAAAACAGCACTAGATTTTATCAGAAAGCAGCAAGTCAAATGGTTTGGCTATGCAAGTAGGTTACCAGTCAACAGCATACCACAACAAGCAATGATGTACAGACCAGATGGAATCAGAGGAAGAGGCCGACCACGTAAACTTTGGACGGAGGGAATAGCAGAGTCCATGGGAATATCGATATATGAAGCCCATAATCGGGCACTCTCACGAGGTTTATACTTCACCTCGACACCGCAAGGTACAAGAGGAACATGATGAGATGAGAATTATCACCACATATTGAGAAACATGTAACCTCATGAAAGTCAAATGGTGACCGTTTACACTTGTTATTAAAACCAGATCAAGGTGTTCCCCGTTATACTGATGTTATCAAAGAAATTCAAATGATGTGTGGATGACGAGGGGTAAGACAGTGCGATCAGGAAATTAAGTGTGACATTGTGTCGAACGACGTGCTTCAATAGCAGACGGAACAGGTGATTCGAACTCCAGTTCTGTATTTAGATTGTTCCAAACTTTACTTACAGACACTACTGCCATCCCCATTATCGTGACGCTTGATGATGACATCTCCAAGAAGCTATCTATGACACTTTACAATGTTTGTCGTCATCTCTTCAGTAATTCTTCTTATGTTACTTAAAAGTTCGTCATATATAACAGAATTAATGTGCTCAATGTATCAAGAATGTATCAAGAAGAGATAAGATCAGAAATGAAGAAATCAGGACTAAAGTGGGGGTTATAGCTGCACTAGATTTTATTAGAAAGCAGCAAGTCAAATGGTTTGGCCATAGGATACCTACTAACAGTATACCACAACAAGCAGTGATGTACAGACCAGAGGGAAACAGAGGAAGAGCCCGACCACGTAAACGATAGACGTAGGGAATACCAGAGTCCATGGGAATATCGATACATGAAGCCCATAAGCAGGCACTCTCCCGTTCTTTATACTTCACCTCGACACCGCAAGGTACAAGAGGAACATGATGAAATGAGATGAGAATGTTCAAAATTAAACTGTATCAAAATTAAACTCTATGTGTGATTTTTAACGAAGGTGTTGTAAATTCATTAGACGAATGCTTGTACTAGCATGTGGATTATCCTCTTGCACTATCCCATAATTGTGTATGTATATATGTCTCTGTTACAAGTGTCTAAAATTCCACACTCCTACAGACAATGAACAATTCTAATCTATATTGTGTAGGGGGAATAAATGTACAGATACGCGATTTCTGCCTTAAATTTGAATTTCTATTTCATGATAATCTGTAAGGCATTTATGCCGGAGATCTGACTGAACCAGAACACCTGCTGCTACATAACTACAACCCATGATGGTAGCAACTGTGACTAAATAGATCAATTCGTTCAATATATGTTCGTCCATAATGGGTGCATGAGATCACATGGTCATTTCCACCATCATGAACCATCTGGTGTCTCACACGCTCAGTGTCTGACCTATCTACAATCATTTTTTTTTTTTTTTTTTTTGGGGGGGGGGGGGGGGGCCTTCATTACATTCCTGATCGTTTTCCTCCACGCAACGCGATTGGCGGTGACTTGCTCCAATGGCACACTATCCATGCTGTATCATTCATGTCCCGCTTACATATTTCTTTTTACCATTGTAGAGGCCAATCTCGAGATCTTTTATCCATCTGCAATTAATCAATAAACAGATGGCCTTCGATATTCAGCCATCGCCCATACTTTTTGAGGCCTAGTGGTTTATCGCGCTCATGCTTAAACTTCTTGTGCGATGAAGACCATAGTTAATTCTCAATACAGATCAGAAGAACTCAAACGGTGATTTTCTCGTTCAGAAAGGAGTGGCAAATCACCAAACGTTAAGTTTCTAGAAAATCAACCTGGAGTTGGTCGCAACATCCCACATAAAACACGTCACTCTTTTAACATAACACCACACATCCTGGTAATATTACCACTTGTATAGTCTGTAGTATCTAAATGTTGGAGAATGAAAACAAACAAACAGAATTTGTGAGTATAGAAAAAATGTATCAGAAAGCAGCAAGTTAAATAGTTTGCCAATGTAATAAGATTATCGGGGGGCTGAGTGGTCTCGAGGTATGGTGTCCGCCTCGAGTGCTGAAGGTCTCGGGTTCAGTTCTCGGGTTCAGGTCCCGGGTTCAGGCCCCGGTGAGGACCGGGATCTATTTAAAAAATCCACCTGGACTTCCAGTAATAAAATTTCCCCTGGTCTCTGGGTAGTGAGATCGGACGCCCGTGTGTATTGTTGCGCACGTAAAAAATCCCTTGGCAGTGGGAAATCGAAAAAAAGTAGCCTAACGGCGCTGACCGGGCAAAATTTCGAGTTAAAAATATACCCAAAGTATTTCAGGATCCTCGCCGATGCGACGAAGTTCGTGCATTGAGCTGAGTTTCTCCTGACTCAGGTTTAAGTTAGGAGGAAAACGGAGCACTTATGGGTTAAACCGTGTGCCGTGATGTTGATCCAACGACTAAACTAAACTAAAACTAATAAGATTACCAACTAACAGTATACCACAGCAAGCAATGATGTACAGACCAAATAGAAGCAGAAGAAGAGGCCGGCTACGTAAAAGTTGGACAAACGGAATAGCAGTCCATGGGAATCTCGATACATGGAGCCTATAAACGGGCACTCTCCCTCTGTTTATACTTCACCTCGACAACGCAAGGTACACGAGGAACCTGATGAGATGAGATAATATGAGATGATTAAAAAATGTATAAATCAATTCAGAACAAAGCATTAACACCCCTGACATCTTTTCTAAAGATCTCATTATTTTATCAATGTATAATGAAAACAAATTATGATTCAGTACACAATACAAAGGGTTGAAGTCTACCATATTACCTGTCTTGTCCACCGGGTAGAATGTCAAGATTAGAGTTTTACCGCGATGTTGTTGAAAAAGCGGCCGTGGACAAACACGTGAAGTGGTCATTGAGAGAAAGCGATTTTAGTGTTGGGGCTTCCGTCTCTATAAACTTTCTGAAAACTGTGGCATGGCCATCGGCAGATACGAGTCTCTATTGTTGTACAACCTCCAGCTTTGCAGAGACTATCGTTTTAGGTACATGCTCCTGGAATAAAATAAAAATGCCCAAACTGGTGGAAATCAAGGGGAAACCACCATTATATTAATCTCCTGTAAAACAATCTTCTCAGCAAATTGGAGTCCGCAAGAATTTTAGATCAAACAATTTATGGAGAAAAGGTAAAAATAACGAGAATGAATCAAGCAAATGTAAGCCATCTCCCTGGATGAAACTTCACTTCAAATCGTAGAATCACACATACACATCTATGTCGCACTGTGGACTGGGATGGGGGAAGTGGTAGAGATTTTGAAATAGGACTACACAATGCGACAGGAGCTACATTACCCTTTTTGGGCAAAAATCACCATCAAATTAATATCCTTTTTCGTGGTTGACTCGGTCACAGGACAATTAATCTGAGCCAGGGATGGACCCTAATGTAACTTCTCTTCTGAGGTTGAACGATGTAGGGGTAATACTAGAATATAGTGAAGACATGGGAGCTTGAGGGAAGACAAATTAAATTAAATCTAGCACATTGCTAAAAATATTAAATTCGTACATCAAAGCAGAACTGCTCATGGGCCTTTGCGGCTCAGGCCGGAGGGAGAATTGTGAATGAGAATTCTAGAGCTTTTGTTAAGACCATAAGTAGCCTGACTGTGGAAGTCGTGGCAGTGAGTAATGCAATAACATGGCTCGAGACACAGACATTCACTAGGGCATGTTTCCTTAGTGATTCAATGAGCATGCTCAAGAGAATAGAGATGGGGTGGATCCGAAGAGAGTGGTTGCTGTCTCTGGAGCAGTCTCGGTTGGTAAAGATTAGTTTCAACTTGTACCAGGGCATGCAGGAGTACAAGGAAATGAGCGAGCTGACAAACTCGCAGTGGAGGGCGGTCGCGCTATGGACCAGGCTGCCATTCTGAATGCTCTACAAGAAGTAATACTTTTGCGAGAACCAGGTGATGACTGTGAATTTACAACCATTGTCAGACTGCGAGAACAGCAAATTAAAAGAGGTGTGGCCAAACAAGAACACTACGCAGGAAGCCAAAGAAGACTGATAAACCAACACAGAAATGGTGTCGTTAGCCACTACACGCTGCGGGATTTGCTGAGGAGGGGATCCGAGCACTTATGGACTGAATGGTTCGATGTGCAATGAGGCTAATCTGTCGATTAACTAACTAACTAACTAACTAACTAACTAACTAACTAACTAACTAACTAACTAACTAACTAACTAACAAACTAACTAACTAACTAACTAACTAACAAACTAACAAACTAACTAACTAACTAACTAACTAACTAACTAACTAACTAACTAAAAAACAAACTAACTAACTAACTAACTAACTAACTAACTAACTAACTAACTAACTAACTAACTAACTAACTAACTAACTAACTATCAAACTAACTAACTAACTAACTAACTAACTAACTAACTAACAAACTAACTAACTAACTAACTAACTAACTAACTAACTAACTAACAAACTAACTAACTAACTAACTAACTAACTAACTAACTAACTAACTAACAAACTAACAAACTAACTAACTAACTAACTAACTAACTAACTAACAAACTAACTAACTAACTAACTAACTAACTAACTAACTAACTAACAAACTAACTAACTAACTAACTAACTAACAAACTAACTAACTAACTAACTAACTAACTAACTAACTAACTAACTAACTAACTAACTAACAAACTAACAAACTAACTAACTAACTAACTAACTAACTAACTAACAAACTAACTAACTAACTAACTAACTAACTAACTAACTAACTAACTAACAAACAAACAAACTAACTAACTAACTAACTAACTAACTAACTAACAAACTAACTAACTAACTAACTAACTAACTAACTAACTAACAAACTAACTAACTAACTAACTAACTAACTAACTAACTAACTAACTAACTAACTAACTAACTAACTAACTAACAACTAACTAACTAACTAACAAACTAACAAACTAACTAACTAACTAACTAACTAACTAACTAACTAACAAACTAACTAACTAACTAACTAACAAACTAACTAACTAACTAACTAATAACTAACTAACTAACTAACTAACTAACTAACTAACTAACTAACTAACTAATTAACTAACTAACAAACTAACTAACTAACTAACAAACTAACAAACTAACTAACTAACTAACTAACAAACTAACTAACTAACTAACAAACTAACAAACTATCTAACTAACTAACTAATAACTAACTAACTAACTAACAAACTAACTAACTAATAACTAACTATCAAAGCAGAACTGCTACATGTGTCAGAAATACAGAGAACGATTAAAACAATTAGTAATAAACTATAAACATTAATTAACTGGTTCCCGTGCGGATTAGAACAGTTTGTTGCAAGTCCTTTACAGGCAGTTGCATCAACCCTAGCATGGCTTTTATAGATGTTTGTGATTTCTTTTTACAAGAAAGTTTACGTTAGGAGCAAGTTTACGTTCAGTAGTTTGTCACTGCATTCTGAACTATGGTCACTCATACGACTGTATGGAAACCAACGCAAGGCGGTCGTCTGCCAACTCGCCTGCAGCTCTGTTTTAAACGCTGTATGCAGGATTACGAATTGCTTCCTAAATCCCTACGTCACACAGCCGGCTCAAAATAAAAGAAGGAAACTAATATGACAAAATCACTAATGCGGAGCGTAAGGAGGGAACTTGCAAGATTAAGCTAATTCAAAGGTGAGGCAACGTCTCAGGAGCATAGAAAAAGTATGTTAATAATATAAATAGAACGTGGATTATATGGAACCTACAGGGTAAACCACACAGAGGGAGACCTAATCACACACGCGTAGATGAGAATAGGAGGCAGATGACGTGGAGAGGACACAGAGCAAGCTGAAAGAGAAAACAAAAGATAGGACCGCTTGGCATGAGTTGGTTGTGGAGTTATGCTCCATTAGGGGTAAAAACAACCGCAGGAGGAGGAGGAGGAGAAGCAGAGGATGAAGAAATAACATTAACAGCACATGTGCAGTTGGCAGTCGATCCATCATCATATGCTCTATTGAGCGTTTGCTGTTAGGAATCAATACCTCAATAAAAACACGATCCATACACAGCTTACAGATATGAGTTTAGCTATAAGCTCTTTCCATTTGTGTAAGCTGACAATTTAAAATCTGTATTTGCCAAGCAACGGACCATATGGCAATGGTTGAACTCGCTGAACGTTTTCTGTACTCATTTAACCCTAAGGTAATCGTTACCCTGTTGAGTCAAGAACTGATATCACAACACTTGGGACATTCCCATATGCGCTCCATCCTATCTTCAACAACCAGCGAAGAGTTCCAATTCTAGTGGTACCAATTGCGATCTTATTAGCCTTTCCTCGTAGAACTGAGTGTCGGCAGATCCTCTGATCACACACGATCATAAAATTACCTCAGCAAATCTGCCTTATCCTTATTTGTTACTTTACCCAACGCAGACAAAAAGAAAAGAAACCTTGAGAATGTGGTTTAGCCATATAATAAACTCACCCAGGTAGCGTTATTTTCTTAATATCAAATAGGTTATTTGAAGACACAACTGACCCTTCTACACAAAATGATAGTAGTTAGTCTCTAGAGGGTGTGTCATTCCAAAGGTTGCTGAAACGTTTTAGGGTAAAACTAGATATAACTTAAACTGATCTTGATAACAAGTTGGACAACTAGTTATGCCGCGCTGTGACTCGGGGGCAGTGAACGCTTTTCATAATTCCTTGGCATACGGAGTCAAGGATTCGAAATCAGTTACAGACGATTTGGAAGCTGGTCGCCTTGCGTTGATTTCGATGGCATACTGTTCGATCGTTGAAATCTCAATGGCAAACTATCGAAGGTAATAATTGCCTTGTAAATCACACACAGCCAACAAATACTCATCTATAGTCCATTATAGTATTGCACTTCAAGGCCGTTGTTTCCACTTTATCTACAACTATTATTTTTATTGAGAAAAGTAAGTTGCAGCATGGTATACTCGAAATTTATCACACGACTTCACAATATGTTGAATTGTTTTTGGTTTTCTTTCTGCAGTGAGCACCTGGCAAAATACAGCAAAATATGGCAGACAATAATCTGTGTAATATATTTTTTGAGTCTTCATTATTCAATCCAGCTAGTTGCTATTTTATGAAGCTGTGTCGACCAAGAGCCCATGCAGTTGCAAAGAAACATTTCCACCTCTACAGGAAATTGTACCCAGGGTCACAAAGTTGCCAGGTATGTTAATTTTACATTTAAAAAAAAAAACATCACCAAAATTCAACTTGACGAAACCTGTTTCTGGAAAGGAAAGTGAAGGTCCTAAAAATAATCTTTGTTTCCATTGGTCAATGTGACTGCTGGTGAGAGCATGACTTTGCTTTCTCCATTCAAACGCTTGCACAGACGGGTTACAGCTTGCACTCACCTCGCAAGATGTCATGCGTTGACGTTGTTTCCAACAAACTTATATTGATCAGGTGCAAATTCTTGGAATCACCTACTCTTACTATCGAACGGTGCGAACGGGAATGTTTGTTTCAACTGCGTTTAAAATATTCCTTCTTCTAGTACGTTGTGAACAAATGTAATAGCTTATTGTCTTTGTTCAACATTTGTATGTTGAATGATTTAAAACAAAAATGTTGATTTAGCTTAATCTGTCACAGCGTAAGTATTTTTCGGTCAAGCCATTACTGTTTTTGAAAGCCATAATGCTGACTTATTTCGCTCTGGTGCTTAGTTTTGTTTCCCTGTGTACTATCAGCAGATCCGCTCAGTTCGTACAGTAAAATAATAAAAAGATCTACACAAGTCATGCCAAGAATATCAGGTGATGGGCATATTGTAAACAACCAGAGATGTACTGATGACATGGTTATGAGCGCTGAAAATGAAACGCACATACCATAAGTGATAGATATATAACTGCAATAAAAATTCAAAGCAAAGGTCTTAGTTTGAATAGCAGAAAAATGTGATGATTGCAAAGAAAAGAATGTCTTTCCAAATGCTGCATCAAAGTTAATGGAACCACCTTCAAACAAGTCAATGTGTTCATGAGTGCGCATACTTTGATAACATAATATGGAAAATATATTATAGTAATTAAATGAAGAAAAACTCAACCAAAATCAGTATTTCATAAGTCGAAAAATATTATTTGCAATATATTTGTGTTAGCAGAGATGAGAAAGTGAGTTCGCATGAGCTAATTTACAAGGGTGAGTTATAGACAACCAACAGATTAAGGAGAAATTGTGTGAAAGCTGCAGAGATGTTGGCTTGCAGAAGAATAATGAGAACACCATATACACATTAAAAAACCATAATGAAGAATCTTCAATGTAGTTAACTCACAAAGGGAACTGGTTATTAGCATCAGAAGAAACCAATCCACTTTCTGTGGGCTTATTGTGAGAAGGGGAAAGTTGGTGTCTGGCGTGACAACGGGAAAGTTGGAGATGAGCAGAGGCAGGGGGATATCGCAGGAGATGATATCATGACATGGTCGGATTCTCTCCCCCCCCCCCCCCCCCCCCGTCATCATCATTATAAATAACTGACAGTACACGAGACAGAAGGATGTGGACAGACTAACCAAATCTTCATGGCTTGAATTATAAGAAGGAGAAGGTTTTGCGTTCTTTCAGATCAAAAACAACGCTGGTAAGTCTAACGTGTTCCATTTAGATAACCATTAATGTTTGCGTCATTTTAGGAAACGAATTGACATGTTATGAAACGAAATATACTTCAAAACCTAGTAACAAATGACAAACATTGTGAGAAAAGAGCAAGAGCGACACACACATGTAAATACGTGGACGACTCGGCAACATAAGCAGGATCGCAACAAAAACACAGACCGAATGTTTGAGGCTGCGGTGGTCACCGCCCATGCTTATTAGCATGACACTTGATGATGATGAACGTCTACACTAGAAGTCGGATAGTAAGGATGCAAAGTTTAGTAATGATGAGTTCATTGAGATTCCCAGATGTTTACGTGTCGATATGTGTGTGTGTGTGTGTGTGTTTGTGTGTGTGTGTGTGTGTGTTTGTGTGTGTGTGTGTGTGTGTGTGTGTGTGTGTGTGTGCGCGCCTTTTGGACCAGTGTTTACTCTGTAATAAACTAAGCATGTGGTCAGTATTAGTTCCTCAGCGAAGCCAGCCATACCACTGCCAAAGGTTCAACACTTACCTGCTTTGTCAACTGCTCCTAGCGGACAAATAATTGGAAAGTATAAGTGAGATAAGTCAAGAACCCACATCACAGCACTCGGGACAATCCCACATGCGCTCTATCCGAACTTCAGCAACCAGTGAAGAGTCCCAATACTACTGGTACCAGCTGAAGTCTGAGTATGTGTCAGCCTGGCCTTTTCTGCGGAGTACTGAGTGCCGGCTAGATTCTCAGGTCACTCCCTGCAGCACCATCCTCTCTAGGCTAGATTGATTTATCTGGTCTTCAGCACTATGCATTAAAAAAAATATAAGTTGCATGTCCTTCACAGGACGTAGCTGTCAACCCCAGCATTTTCACTGTTCGTGATTCCTGGGCATATTTTACGTTCAGTAGTTTACCACTGCTTTCTGAACAACCGGCTCCTATACCTTTTTCGAAAAAACCAGCACCGCTGTGTTTCGAACCCGGGCATACGGGCTCACAAACGGCGTTCGCAAGCCCTTAGCCACAGAGCCAATACTATGCATAAACATGATCACAAATGGGACTGCCCACATCTGTCTTTTTGGCAAAGGAATAAAAAGACAGTTAATAATTCTCTTTGACACCGCCATGGTGATGTTGCTGTTGGTGTATATGTTGCGTTTATTTCAGGCTTAATATGTGCCATGAACCTCTGGTTAAATTCTAGATGGTTTGGTAGACATTGCTCGTCAGACGAGCTACCAGGCAGCAGCGGTTAAACTTCTTCTTCTTCGTTCATATTCCAACAAAACACTAAACGTGTGATAACTCCATAGAATGTGTCCTTAAATGGCGCGGGTTTAATTGTGTCAAAATGATGTCTCTGTTCTGCAGACGTTGGACACTCCTGCAACACATGATTTGCTGTCATGTTACTATTTCGATAATCACATTCACCAGAGTCTCCTATATATACTTTATTAAAAATGTGGCACTTCAGTCTGTTGTGTACTGTGCAATCTGAAAATTAAACTTGTTCTTTTCGATTGAGTAGGTAATACGTGGTATCTGTCTGCTGCCCTGGATGCTCTCATTCTGCGATACATTTATCGACAGAGAGAAATCACACAAATATCAATCAATCATGTGCCATGCCGGAAAGCGCGGGCAGTCATGACTCACCATTTCACTCGATCACCAGTGTCGTGGATCAGCTCAGTGTTTCTGTCTCGTCCATGCCATGTGGCCAAGCCATCCAGGTATTTTCCTCTCGGTCTTCCTCTTGGTCTGTTCCCTTCGATCTTGCCAGTTGTCACCAAGTTCTTTCTTCTCATAACATGTCCAAAAAATTTTGACTGTCTACTTCTAATTTCTCTAATCAGTTTACGATGTTCATTTGTCTCCAGTAGTACTTGGTCATTGGTTTTTCTGTCTGTCCATAGTATTCTTTGCATTTTCCTCAGAAACCACATTTCTGCAGCCATCAGATGTTTTTCAGCTTGACTGCTCATTGTCCAAGTTTCACATCCATACAAAAGAACAGGCTCTATGTATCCCCTGGGACGCAGAGGTGTTTCCAAGGCACCAGGGCCGGGTTATATACTGGCCAAGACCTATTGACGCGTCCTCGTCAAGCGTCCTGGGCAACAGGTCCCTTCGGGGTCCTGGCTGAAGTCAATAGGATCGCCGATTCCTCCGAAGTCGGAGAGTGTCTGCCTGTACGGCGAGGAACCACCAGTCTGCACACCAATAAGCCAGACACGGGGCAACGGATACTCACGCAAATCTCAGGTCCTGTATGACATCACGCTGATGTTGGACAACAGGATGTCTTCATCCGACATACAAGACTTCGCGTTGGAGTTCAAGCCAACGAACACAAGCAAGCAAGCAAGCATGTATCTCCTCAACACTTTTTTTCTCGTTTCAATTGACACCTTTTTATTGGTCAGAATGTTTTTCATCTTGCTAAAGGCTACTTTCGCCATGGCGATTCTTGTTCTAATCTCTTCAAGGCATCTCCCATCAGATGTTATGACTGTTCCAAGATAATTGTACCGATTCACTTGTTGAAGAATATTTCCATTTACTTGTATATTACATTGTGGCACTTCTTTCTTCCTAGTGACGACCATAACCTGAGTCTTTTTACAATTTAATTCTAACCCCAGTTGCTCACTGTGTACAACAACCGCATCTACTAATTGTTGCAGGTCCTGCGCATTGTCTGCAATTAATACTGTATCATCTGCATATCTAATGTTATTGATGTTTCGTCCTTCAATGCTGATTCCATTTATATCCTCTACATTTCTGAAAATATTTTCACTGTATAGGGAAAAAAGATCTGGAGACATCACACATCCCTGCCTAACACCTCTCTTAATTGGCTGATACTGTCCCACTTCATTATCAATCCTTATTGCAGCTTGTTGTTTCCAATATATGTTTTTTATAAGTCTAATGTCTTTCCCATCAATTTGTAGATCTGCAAGCATATCCACCATGTTGACATGTCTAACTCTATCAAAAGCCTTTGTATAGTCAATAAAGCAAAGATGTACACCCTTGTTTACTTCTATAGCACGTTCAATAACTGTTCGCAGCATATACACAGCATTTACTGTACCCTTTCCTTCTACAAACCCACATTGTTCTTCCCCTATTTCAGGTTGTATTTTCTTCCTCACTCTTTGCATGATAATTCTTAGCAAAATCTTTGTGATGTGACTCATTATACTAATTGTTCTATGTTGATCACATTCCAAGGTTCCTGATTTCTTTGGGATTGCAATAAATACAGAGTTACATAATTCAGGAGGTATATCTCCAGTATCATATAATGTGTTCAGCAGTCTGGTGACTTGCTCTAGTCCAAATTCTTCTAAAGCTTTAATCATTTCTGTTGTGATGTTATCTGCACCGGGGGCCTTGCCAGCTTTCATTTGCTTAAGAATATTTCGAACCTCCATCTCCAAAATTGGAGGTCCTTCATTATTAAATCTAATATCATACTGTTCGTCTCTGTTATCATCATAAAGGTGTTTCACATAATCTGTCCACAAATATGGGGAGAGATATTTTTATCAACGGAGAGAAATTATAGAAAATGAGTTGTTTTAAAAACAAGGTTCTGTGCCGATGGACAATGGAAAAATGATGGTAGAAGTCAATAGATGAACAAACATAGCTCTTTGAGAGCTAAAACAATTATAACATTTATGGACTGGAACAGATACAACAACAACATTTGGAATATTAAGAACTGGCATATTTTCTGTAACAATCCATGATGAAAAACATAGACAAATAGCGAATCAGCTGAAAACACATATCTGCATTTTAATATAAATGTTACAGAAGTGCATTACAAATTCATTGGGCGAAAATTTTAACAAACATGAACTCAATGTTGAAGGACATTGATTGTTAAGATACTCGAAGATGAGTCAATGAAACATTTGAGATATCTAACAAGACGTGAAAGTCAATTAAACATAGTTATTGTGGGAAGTGAACTGTGGAGGGGAAAAATGGAAGACCACAGTGTAGATGGATTCACGATGTCATAGATAATTGACACATGACATCAACAGAGGCAAACATCTGTTTATTACAGAGGTGGAGGGGGAAAAGTGGAAGACCACAGTGTAAATGGATTCACTATGTCATAGATAATTGACACATGACAACAACAGAGGCAAACATCTGTTTATTACAGTGTTGGGGGTCAACATGGTCGAATGGATAAGAACGGGCGCTCTTAAACTACCGGTGTACTGATGCTGGGATAAGGGGCTCAATCTCTACACCGGTCTGTTGGACTAAAATTCTTACTACTCGTCCTTCACTTGGGGACGTAAATTAGAAGTACGTCAGAAGTCGAAGTGGATTCGCCTGATAACGAGGGTCACTTGTTAGATGGAAAGCTAATTAATCCTCAAGCAAAATATCAGTCCAGTGCGCTTTCTAGTGGTGCCAAGTAGTAGCATGTCTATGGACTACGCTTGAGTTCAAAGCGAGAGAACACATTTAAAAAGTAAATAAATTTATAGAGGTAAATTTCGATGACTGGTATGGGAGTGGGGGAAGGGGGTGGGGAAGTCTGCACAGGAATGGACATTGGATGATGATAGATAACATTAAATAAACTACACACTGAAAATTAATGATAAAACGAGTGTTTACCCAACATGTGACAGCGCTTCTAGAAGAAGACAAACACTGTCTCCATGGATCTCGCACGCACTACATGACATGGTACCAGAAATACGATCGATCGGGTAAAAGACTGGTTTTCACCAAACACAATTTATAATCGTCAGTCTGTGACGGGTCTGGATATGGCACAAGTGACACTGCATGTCTCATGAATGATAGACTACTATAAATGTGCCACACAAGTGACGCTCCATGTCTCATTGATGGTAGACACCTATACATGTGCCACATAAGTGACGCTCCATGTCTCGTGAATTGTAGACTCCTATGCATATGCCCCACAAGTGATGCTCCATGTCTCGTGAATTGTAGACTCCTATGCATGTATCGCCGGTCTCTCTGGCCGAGGGGTTACAACACTTTCTCCGTAATCCCGTTTATCACGCAGAGTCTCGTAGCGGACGAGAACTGGGAGCGGTTCGACCCCCGCTGGTGACTTGCGGGATAACTGAGCCGGCCGCTCAGAAAGCAATGGCAAACTACTGAGCGTAATCTTACCAAGAAATCAACATACAACTGAAAGATGATGGTGTTGACAGCGATGTCCTGTAAAGGATATGCAAAACATTTATGCATGTATCACACAAGTGACGCTCCATGTTTCAAGAATGGTAGACTCCCATAAATGTGGCACAGACAAACAGACAGACGTACGTACGTACAGACGCATATACGCACGCAACACACACGCGCACGCACGCGCGCGCACGCGCTCGCGACAGCCAGTCCCGTTTCCGTAGTGAAGTTTGGCGGTACTGAATGTTCAGCAATTTATGTCCTCTGATTTCCTTTGTAAATCATGCTAGTTTGTATCCCGACCAAAATCTGTATGTTGTACTGTACATTAAACTATGTTATGTGCTCACCATATCTTGATATTGTGCTGCACAATCTAATAGGCTGTAACCTGTCCACATTTGTTGTTGTGCATTCTGCGTGGCTTTATCCTGACTGTATATTGATGTGATGTTGTACATTCTGCTAGGCTGTATCCCGAACATTTCTTAATTTTGTGTTGTATATACTAACTACTACGTTGCATCCTGACCCTACTTTGAGTGCTGTTGTACATTCTGCCAGGCTGTATCCTGCCCAAAGTTGTCGTTATGTTATACATTCTGCTAGGCTGTATTCTGAATATATTTTAATGCTATGAGGCGCATTCTGCTACGTTGTATCCTGACCGTATCTTGACTTTGTTTTGTATGCTTTTCTGAGCTATTCCCTGACGATATTTTGACGCTGTTAAACATTCAGTTAATTTCAGTTCTGATTCAGTTAAACTCTAACCTGACCCTATCTTGATGCTGTCTGTTCATTTATATCTGTTATGTATTACATATTACATTTTTCTGTAGATGGTCAGGTGTTTTTCATGTGGGTAACGTGGGAGGAGATGGGGGTGGGGGGGGGGGGGTGGGGGGGGGGTTGATGATGTGAATAAAATAACCAGTAGTATTGCACTCTTCGCTGGCTGTTGAAGATGAAGACATAGAACTATGGGAATTCCCGAGTGAGGTGATGTCGCTTCTTGACTCAACTTTACTCATTTCAAGTTTAGTGAATAAAGTACCCTGATTTCTCAGGTTATTTTCCTTCTGCAGTGCCCAAGTATATTGCAGAAGGAGGTAATCAAGCACAAGCAGTAGCTCCAATTAGGATTCTCCATTATGGGATATGGTAGCGCCCAGAGATGTGCATTTGCTGGATTAGTCATTGGATCCTTGATGTGTGCTGCAGGCACATGTGCTCCTTTCTGGACCCATGTCGAGGTTCGTACAAACATACCCACTCCCCATTCTCTCTCTCTCTCTCTCTCTCTCTCTCTCTCTCTCTCTCTCTCTCTCTCTCTCTCTCTCTCTCTCTCTCTCTCAATACCTTTTCACTCACTCTCTTCTTAACATACCCTCCCCCATTCTCTCTCTCTCTCTCTCTCTCTCTCTCTCTCTCTCTCTCTCTCTCTCTCAATACCTTTTCACTCACTCTCTTCCTAACTCACTGTCTCTCCCGATCACTGACCCCTCTCTCGTTGCCTCTCTTTCTTTCTAATTATCACGGCATCTCTATCATTCTTTCTTGCTATCTCCCTGTCTCTGTCTCTCTCTCTCTCTCTCTTCCTCTCGATCCCTGCTCTCTCTCTCTCTCTCTCTCTCTCTCTCTCTCTCTCTCTCTCTCTCTCTCTCCCTCCCTCTCTCTCTCGCTCTCGATAAATGCATCCTATCCATAACAACAGATTTCACTCAGAAGTTACACGTCCTCCTCTAACATGTGCAGATCTGGTTTGATTCAAGGTGTGTACTCAACTGATGTTTACTAAAAAGAGAAGGATGGCGCAACTCCTGAATCTTGGGGTAGTGGATCGGACGTCTAACCTTCTGGTACAATGACGGGACAACTAAATAGAGAACGTTATGCGCTCATTAAAAAAGTCCTCAACAGTTCACAAACTAAACGAATAAACCACAGACCAGACTAAATTTCGAACTCAGAAAACCTACCCAAATGAATATTTACAGGACTCGCAATTCCGGTATACACATGTTGGGATTCTCGTCGGTGCTATGGAGTTTTTGCCTAAAACAAGATTCTCCGTGTGTGATCCATGGCAGGAGATTGGATCACTTATGGAGATATCCGTTTACAATGAAAGTGACAACAGACAAAAGTGATTCTAAAAGAGCATAGGACAGGAAGATAAAGACCTGGATGGGACTTATTTTCTTTTTAATCAGATTGTGTGACAACTGTAGCTAGGAAATATTTCAGCTCTGTCTCTCACATAAATCCGTGCACACTCAGAAATATTTATGTAGCGAATGAATAGCCGGCGCAGTTGCCAAGGAGTTACGGGCGGAATTCGTAACCCCGCATACCGTGTTCGAATCACAGCTGCGAGAGATTAGTAAGCAGGCCGCCTTGCCTTAGTGTCCGTACAATAGTATTAGTGCCGGTCATTCAGAAAGCAATGGCAAACTATTTAACGTAAATATGCCAAGAAATCACAAACATCCAAAACATGCTGATGTTGACTGCGACGTCCTGTAAAGGATATTAATATTAGGGTCTCTCCACAAGAACAGTTGCCGTAGAATGCACAAGACATGGCTTTTATCGGCACTGAGGAGGATTCGAATGATTGTAAGTGACCCAGTCTAAAATAGCTACCAGGATAAGTCATGGCCAGTAAAGATGGCCGGTGTGACACCGAACATATCACCCACCGAGTTTTGATTGGTCTATAAAAACACGGCCTAGCGTATACCCAGTGTACCTTTCTTTTGGCATATCCTTTACAGGACATCGCTGTCAACATCAGCATCTTTCAGCTGATTGTTGATTTCTTGGCAAGATTACGCTCAGTAGTTTGCCAGTGCTTTCTGAGCGACCGGCTCAAATACCTCGTAAGTTACCAACGCGGAGAGAACCGCTGCCAATTCTCGCGCAACGTCACGTTACTTACCAGAGTATACGAGATAACGGAGAAAGTCGTGTAACCTCTAGACCAGAGAGACCGGCCAGTCTACCTTAACAAGGGTAAAAGATTGCTTAGCTTATTTGCTTCTCCACCAGGAATGTTGTACCTCGGAAACATTTAAATGTTATCACCTCAGGAGAAATGTGACAAGTGTAACCTGGAAACATGTAACATTTCTCTCCACCAGAACTGTGACAATTTTATCTCGGAAACATTGAACCTTTCTTTCCACCAGAAATGTGACAGTTGTACATCCACCATGACTGTAACACGTTATTTTGCAGATAGATGTCGACACCCTGGCTCAGCTCTTCTCTGTATCAATCCCCTTCTTGGGAAGCACAAAACTTGTAACGATTGACACCGGTCTGTGGTGGTACTGCAGAAAATACCTGGACGACGAAAAATGTGAAATTAACGAGATAAAACAAGATGACTCATCAAGTTAGTCATTTGTTTTTTTTTAAATACTGTAACGAAATATATTAGATCATTACTAACTACAAATCAATAGCTACGTGGGTTTAGTATATATGTTGTGAATGAATATAGTAGACTGTGATAGATTATTGATCACTAATTTCTATGTGCTATTGATTTCACAGCTCTTGTTGTTCCGGTTATCAGTTACGTTATGGTCAACTTGGAGCTTCTTTTCTAGAACATAAAATGTAAATACTAGGTGCAACTTGTGCTACAAGACAATTGCGATGGCTTGTTACATCTATGCACGATGGGGCAGTTATCATACATAGACTTTTCTGACTAAGGAGAGATACTGGGGTCTTATTGGGGTGTCCCGAGTAGCATAACCTTTCTTCTGTCAACCAATAACCATTACGAAAAAGGTTATGCTACTTTTTCATCTCTCTCTCTCTCTCTCTCTCTCTCTCTCTCTCTCTCTCTCTCTCTCTCTCTCTCTCTCTCTCTCTCTCTCTCTCTTGTTTTCTTTATTCTTTCTTTGCCCCTTCATTTTTAAAGCAAAGTTAAGAAGAATATAGTGACACGTTTTACGCAATACAGCGTATTTGGTATAAGTCGCAGCTCGCCTCATATTTTTACACCAATTAGAACTCCATGAATGAAGATGGAGTGTCCTTGGGGACCATGGAAGCTACCACCTCTCCTGTTCTCTACTAATATCTAAGTCCAGCACAGTCAAGGCTATAAGAGCCCACAGAGCATTCAGTTATGATTGCAACCACTCTTCACTCTTGGGATCACAGGGAAGATCTACACCAACAAGAAGAATCTTCACCCAACCACCATGGTGGACATCTGAGATGGAGAAATCATGGTGGGAAAAGACGGCGGCCATAAGGAATTGGCAGAGGGTGCGGAGAGCATCCAATTCAGGTGACACAGAATTGGAGTAGACTGAAAGGAATACAAAAGTAAAGGTGCAGGCTTTTAAACTCCAGGCAGCAGAGGCAAAAAGGATTAAGTGGAAACAGTTTATAAATGAAGTCGGTGGGGATGTGACATTAGATAAATTCTGGAGGCTGCACCGACAGATGAACAGAAAGACGATGCCGGTACACATGATGTAACTAATTTAATTAATTCTTTAGCAAACTTGTTTGATGACGTCATCGAATTTGTTCTACGTTCAAAGTGTAGTGAGACTTTACAAACACCCTGAAACACCCCTGTAGTGAGACTTTACAAACACCCAAAACCTAAACAAAAGCAGCATTTAGCAAGGTGAAGATTATTATGTGCATTATATCACTGTCAACAGAGGCAAGAAAGACTTTTCTAAAACGTTACTTTGAGCCAGTTTAAGCCAATTGATGTACGGAAGTGAACAATGAGCAGTCAAAAGATAATATGGCTTTATGTGGAAGGCGCGAAGGTGTGGATATATAGAAGAATAATGAGAGCTCCATGAACAGACAAAGGATCATAAAGAAGATATCTTAAAATAAGTTTCATCACAAAGAGTACTATTTGCTTGCATCAGAGGAGGTCAATCCACATAATCTGGGCAGTCATGAGAATGGAACACCTTGGATAAATGGAGGCAGAAAGAGACAAAGAGAGATGATGCTATACTGTGTGGCATCATGACAGGGATTAGCATCTGTGTCAGAAATGATTAATGACACACAACACATAAAGTTAAGGACAGATATCATAAAAAACGCCACACGGTATATATTATAGCGTCAAATGAATTATTAACCCAAAGCTAGTTCGTTATTTCATATGCTATTACTCGCAACGCCAGTTGTTGTTTCATTTTGCAAATTTAATTTCAGATTTATGTACACTGTCGACAAGTTATGTTATGTTATGTTATGTTATGTTATGTTGTGCCGGTCTCCCTGGTCGAGGAGTTAGCAGCTTTCTCCGTAACCCCTAATACTCTCGTGATTGACGTGAGCGCACGAGAATTGGAAGCGGCTCGAGTCGCGCCAGTGACTTTTGAAAGTATGGAGCCGGTCGCTCAGAAAGTTGTGACGTGCTGATGAACCTAGGAATCAACATATAGCTGAAAGATGCTGCTGTTGACCGCAATATCCTGAAACAGGATGGAAACGCGGGAAAAAAATGTTATGTTATGTTATGTTGAACCAAGCCACAGCACATTCGGCATTCTCATGTGTGCTCGGTCGTCCCATGCAGCAGCTATTACACAGCTCACTGTTGCCATAAGACGTTGATTATGGTATCTTCTATATTTCCATCGAAGGCGGGATTTAGGTGTCTGTCGAAGCTTTAGCCAAATCATGTAATCAGGTTGGAGTCGGAATCTCGCCAGTATCCGCCAACCGAATGCGCCCTCCATTGATTGTGTCAGCCATGTCCATGCTTCTTCCCGTGTATATTGGTGCATGTTTCCCAGCTGGTCTGGCGAAATGTATCTCTTATCTCCGGCATTTCTTCGTTCATACAGCCAGGTGAGTGATGTGAAGCGCGACTTCCGAATGCTGTCTATCCATTCGGAGAGAATGGTGCTCGATCGTCACCACCTGGGGGTCGTTTTGGGAAATAAATTGGGGTTTTCATACACGTTTAACCCACGGAATACGTTTGCTGGACTTCGAGACAGATTCCACTAAAATAAAAGATGAAATATACATACCACGATTCGAATCCGCCATCACTAAATAACGAGGGCGCTTCGATTAATGAACAAGAGTAAGGGTTCTTTTACTGTGAGTGACATCACCAGCTGCTGTCATACGTACTTAACAGATAAATACCAGTCTCGTAGCGAGAACAGCCGTGAGCATGTGAAGTGTAAGGATCCTTACCGTTGTTGTAGCCTACACTGCACTAAGGGTGATATATTTCCTGCCCGCATTGGGGGAGCAGCGGTGGCGTGGTGGCTGGACACTGGTCAGCTGACTTGGTGGTCATTGGTTGGATCCGCAACTGGGTGGACTTACATTTTTACTAATGGACCTGGCCTCTCAGGTCCAGTCAGCCTAACATTGTTACAAGTAATATCTTGGGAAGAAAAGGGGACGGTGTGATACTGACCACGTCACCGACCGAGTGCCGATTGATCTTTAAAACTCTGAGTTAAGCATTCTATGCTCGATGCGCCTTAAAGTGTATACAAGTTTCCTTTATTTTGTGTTTCTTGTAGCGAAAGGCGAAAGCTGACATCGAACCCTTGTCCAACTGCGCAATTGTCATCGTCAGGGTTACACCCTGACCGTTACAATAATGAGACATCTATTTGGTGTACTTTATTTATGATTGCTCATTAAAAATCGGCAAATAGCAAACTTCCTTATTGTTATGATATTTCTTGTTTTATGCAGTTATAATGCCTTTTGACTAATATTTTGACAGAATAATAAATCAAGTATTCTTTGGTCTATCAGAAAACTGGACATGTCGTGTAGCAAGCGTTGTTTCAGTTGTTCTGAGTCTCATATGTGCTTTAGCAGGACTGTGCAGAACCTGCTGTTGTCCTGGCGGAAAGACCGTCGTTCATGGAGTGATTGCATTTTTTGCAGGTAGTCAGTCATTCGTCTCTGTGTTTCATGTAGGTAATCAGTCATTCGTCTCTGTGTTTCTTGCAGGTAGTCAGATATTCGTCTCTGTCTTAATTCCTCTCTCAGGGGTTTTTACTGACTTAATACATTCTGTCTGCAGCTTTCCTGTAAGATAATGGTGAAAGCTAGCGATGTTTCGACATTTAGTCTTTGATTAGCAAGAGAACTTTGAAAATGCCTTTTTTAAATGTAATTGTTAAAATGTAAATCTTAGTCTTATGTGTTAAAATACTAAACAATAGAGGCGGAGGGCGGCACAGAAAGCAGGTTTAAACAAGTGAGCATTAAATAATTATATAAGCAACACCAATTTCATCAGACTATGAAATCAGTGTCAGTACCTCAGAAATCTACCCAAGAGCATTCGAAGTCATTTTCTTTCAAGACCTGTTATATGAAAATTTGTGAAAAATGCAACTTTCAAGAAAAATATGCACACATTGTCATCTGGAAACCCTTACTATGGAAACGGAAATAAACATGAAAACATCCACACTCACTACTATCCTCCGTGTCAGAGCTCACTTTGGGCACCTGATTAAAAACTGCTGTTTTATCGAATCACTTTCCTGGTACTTAAACTAATGGGCATCGCTGATTAAAATGTCTGTTGCTTTGTTGAATCAATAAACTTAGTTGCATGTCCCTTTACATGACGTTGCAATCAACCCAAAAGCATTATTTTTTTGTTTGTCATTTACAAAGCAATTTAACATTCAGTAGTTTGTCATTGCATTCTGAAAGACGGACGCTCATCCCAAAGAAATCAGCTGAAGCGATCTGCACCCAAATCACTTGCAGCAGATTTCAAACCTTCGACCTGGAACGTCGGAGAATTGTGAAACTGCATTCAGTAACTCGTAAGCCAGCTAATCATAATGTTAATCCACAACAGTTACTGCGGCAGTGGTGTGAAGTGTTACGCATAAAGACACGGCCTAGTTATGTGACTTGACCAGCCGCTGCCCTCCTTTTTTCCTTCCAAGAAACAATGTTAATTTACTTGGCACTCATTTTGCGAGTCGCCCACAGTACAGGTTTGAGCTGAGTTAAGTCAAGATCCGACATCACAGACTCGGGAGATTCCCATATCCACTCCGTCCTCATCTTCAGAAGCCAGCTAAGAGTTTCGATACTAATGACACTAGAATATTATGTGTCCACCTGGCCTTTTTTCGGAGTGCTGAGTGTCTACCAGATCCTCTGGTCACTACCTGCAGCAACATTTTCTCTAGGTCATGATGCTTTATCTGTTCTACCAAAGTACACTTGGTCCCAAAGGGCCCTGACCACATCTGCCTTATCGTGAACCAATACTCAACCCAAAGGTGTAGACCCAGCCATTATATCCGCTTGCTGGTTTCCCACCACACCAGTATGTCCTGGGGAAATGATCCAACAAGGGATAAGGGGTAGAAAAGAAAGAAATCATCGCCTGCTATTTGAAGAGGCTCAAAAATTGCGCCAGATGTATCAATTTCCACATAAAAGGATCCTTTCATTCATTTATTCAGTAGCATATCCTTTGCAGAACCTCGCTCCGATAACAACCCTCTGGAAAACTTCTCGATCACGAGCAAGATGTCCCGCGTCCGATACACCCATCTAAAGATCATCCACCACATCCTGCACCCATCTTCTAAAAGGATCCTTTTTTTTTTTTATGCATATCCTTTACAGGACATCGCTGTCAACACCAGCATCTTTCAGCTGTATGTTGATTTCTTGGCAAGATTACGCTCAGTAGTTTGCCGCTGCTTTCTGAGCGGCCGGCTCACATACCCGTAAGTTACCGATGCGATTCGAACCACTGCTGATTCTCACCGTCATCGCGTTAACGACGAGAGTATACGAGATTACGGAGAAAAGTTATAACCTCTAAGCCACGAAGCCGGCAAAAGGATCCTACAAGATCATATTAGTAAACTATTTGGCTCCATTTCCATTCCAGTTTTACTACGACTCACTTCCAGTAACCTACGTGTTGACACGTCGCAGAATGTCCAGTTACCGGATTCGAATCCCAACATAGGGCCGGGCATTTGTCCAGGAACCTGTGATATCTAGTGATATCGCACATCCTCCTGATATCTAGGGTAGTGAGATCGGATTTTTTCTCCGTGAAGGCGAAATCCCGGAGGTCTATGTATTAAAATTCCCACTGCAGATGGAGATTACAAAGAGCATGCCGTAAGGTCACTGTCCTGACAAAATTGTTAGTGAAGAAAACCTAGTAACAGATAGAAAATATATCTAAAGGAAGCATACTTTAAACAAATACATGCTGAAGTCGATCACACCTAGCTTTGATGAGCAAAGCTAGGTGTGACACAATCTCATCGACAGAGAAACAGAGAAGTAGAGGAATGCCCAGTTATGTGTCAATACAGTGAGTCCGTAATGAACCAATAACAAATCCAGTAATGAGCCCAGCAATGAGTCTAGTAATGATCCAATAATGAGTCCAGTAATGACAAGTAATGAGTCTAGTAATTAGCAGGAACAAGTCCAGTAATAAGTCTAGTAATGAGCCAGTAATTAGTCCAGGAATGACAAGTAATGAGCCTAGTAATTAGCAGTACGAGTCCAGTAACGAGTGTAGTGATGAGTCCAGAAATTAGCCCAGTAATAACAAGTAATTAGTATAGTAATTAGCAGTAACGAGTCAAGTAATGAGTTTCAAGTCACTGTTACCGATCATGACAAGAAATTTACTCCCCCCAAAATGAGGTGATTTTTGAATGCGTGTATTAAGACTTAATTCCCTTTACTTATCCTTTTACTCTCTTTTAATGTCTGAAGGTGGCGCGGGGATAGTGACAATCGCTGTCTTTGTTACTAGTACCGAGGATGATAAAAGCATACTGAAGATCGAGACATCTTATGCATGGGCGTTTTACGTGTACATTGCTGGGACTGTCATCATCGTCGTTGTCTCCTTCCTGCTGTGTTTTGCTGCACCTGACAACTCCATGGCACAAGTGGTAAGGTCATCAGTTTTTCTTATGAAACAACTTAGATAATTGAATGTCCCTGTTTGTTTCACTATTGTAACACAAGTGATGAGATAATGAATATAACACAAGTGATGAGATAAGTATTGCGACACAAGTGATGAGATACTTAATGTAACACGAGTGATGAAATAATTAATGTAACACAAATAATGAGATAATGAATGTAACACAAGTGATGAGATAAGTATTGCGACACAAGTGATGAGATACTTAATGTAACACGAGTGATGAGATAATTAATGTAACACAAATAATGAGATAATGAATGTAACACAAGTGATGAGATAATCGGTGCAATACAAGTGATGAGATAATTAATTTACCACAAATGATGAGACAATTAATAAACCGCAAGTGATGAGATAAGTAGTGTAACAGAAGTGATCTGATAATAAGTTTAACACAAGTGATGAGATAATTACTATAACACATGTGATGATATGAGTATTGTAACACACGTGATTTAACTCAGTGATGAGATAAGAATTGCAACACAAGTGATGAGATAATTAATGTAAGACAAGTGATGTGATAATGAATGTAACAAGTGTGATGAGATAAGTAGTGAATGACAAGTGATGAAATAATCAGTTTAACACAAACGATGCTCTAATCAGTATAACATAAGTGATGAGATAATTAGTGAAATAAAAGTGATGATACAATTAAATGTAACACAAGTGATGAGATAATAATGTAACATAAGTGATGAGATAAGTAGTGTAACACACGTGATGAGTTAGTTATTTTAATACAAGTGATGAGATAATTAAGTATCACAAGTGATGAGATAATTAATGTACGATTAGAGATGAGATAATTAATGTAACACTGGTGATGAGATAATTATTACAACACAAGTGATGAGATAATTAATGTTTCACAAGTAATGGAATTATTAATTAAAACAAGTGATGGGAGATTAGTGTAATATAAGTGACGAGATAATCAATGTATTACAGGTTATGTGATAAATAATACAACACAAGTAATGATTTGTTTGTTTTTGCCTATCCTTTTACAGGACATCGCTGTGAACATCAGCATCTTTCAGCAGTTTGTTGATTTCTTGGCAAGACTACGCTCAGTAGTTTGCCATTGCTTTCTGTGCGACCGGCTCCATACTCTCATAAGTCACTGGGGCGACTCAAACCGCTTTCAATTCTCGTGCGCTCACGTCAACCATGAGAGTATTCGGGGTTACGGAGAAAGCTGCTAACCTCTCGACCAGGGAGGCCGGCAAGTGATGATATGTAAAACGTAAACGTGATATGTAAAAAGTGATGATAATGTAAAAAGGGTGATGGAATGAAGACATCTTGAAAGAAGTTTACTCACAAAGAGAAGTGTTTACTCGCATCAGTAGACGACACTGCATTCTTTAGTCATATCATAAGAAGCGACAAGAGAGGTAAGGGGCAAGGGGGAGGCATGTCTGAAGATGCTAGACAGTTTGATAACATGGCATGGATGAAGATCGGTGCCAGAAATGATTGGCAGCACACGAGACAGAAGAGGTAGGGTAATTAATATATCACTGTGTGGTTAAGCAATGTACCACAAGTGATGAGGTCATTAATTTAACACAGGTGGTAAGCTGATTAATGTAATTCGCCTTATAAGATACCCAATGTGTCACAATTGGTAAATTAATTTGTCCACCATATGTAGAGCATTAACTGACACAACACCAGTGGAAGATAATTCCGGTAACATATGAGCTGAGATAAGATAAGGTAAGGCATGCAACCATGGGAGATAAGAATAGCTCCTGCACATGATCTTATGCTACGTGAGATAGGTTGGGGAATGATAGAATAACTAACGTGTCACTAATTGTAAGATCTTTCTTCCTTAGAATCGACCAGCCAGTCTATGCCACTATTAATTTGTTTTGCCAATAACTTATTCAAAATTATGCCACGGTGATAAAATGAGCCGTGGCATCGTAGTAGCTAGACGCTTGCCTGCCAGACCAATGGTCAGCGGTTCGATCCGCATCGGAGCGGATTCGAATGTTTTAAACTGACTTGGTCTTCCAGGTCGACATAGCCTAGAGTGATCACCAAACAATGTTTTGGGAAGTAAAGACGGCCGGCGTGATACAGACCAAGTGACCTACCGAGTGCATACTGGTCTATAACAATTTTGATCTAGCGTGACAAGGCCCTCTACTTACTTAAGTATAATTAATTAACGTGTTTACGATGGGGAAAAGTACTGTTTAGCAGTTTCCTTGCAATGAGTAAATTAATGAAGCAGAGTGACAAACAACTTCTAACTTTTGCTACGGTGATGAGAGGTAGAGCGCAACGCCAAAGAAGAAAGAGAACCTCACACAGCCCCCTACTTACAAGAGAAAAAAGAGGATAGAAATTAGTATAAGAAGAAAACTGAGGATCTTGGTGGACACGGAGCTACACAATATGTATCTTCAACCCCAGATATTAGATTATGCCGCAGGGTGTGCCAGTAACAGTGAATGTAATGAACCAAACATAAACTAAACGATAAAGACTAAACAAACATATCAACAACAATAAAACAAGCTCTTTATTTATTCAATTCTAAAGCTACAGGAACAACTTATGTTTTTACACATAGAAGTATGAAACTCAATACAAAAGACCTCTGCTAAACTCAGCCTAGTCCATAAGGTGTCCCAGATAACACACCCATATACGAGTACATTCTTAACCTGATAAGAACATGACACAACAAAAGAACTTTAACACTAACACAACAGGGACACAAACACAAGTATAGGTTGCCTTATGTCACAACTCTAATTTAGACCCAGGCGTCCTCTGACACCACGCTAGCCACTCAACTGCAGGCATCCACGATTATCCTTAATCATCGTCCTCTGAGTCTGCTCGGCCCGTTCATATGCATTGGCACCTAATCGATTTGGATCGTGGATCGGAAAGGCTCGTCCTGGCTTCCTTGACATATCTATGGGGCTCCTGCCTACGGAAGTTGGTGAGAAAGGCCTGTCCTGGTCTTCGCTATGTTGACTATAGGCATGGGCGCCTCTGACCGTCGTGTAGTCGGTCAGAGAGGCAGATCTTTCCCACCATTGGCTTATATACTAACCCCAAAACAGTGCCCCATGATCCGATGGATTCTGGCGGTGCAGCAAGAGATGGGTTCCATCATCATCACACGGTGTCGTGTTCGTTAACCAAAAGGAGAACTGGGTTAGGTCAGCGTTAAAGAACATAATAATAAGTGACATAATATACGTTACGGCTAGAGCCTTAGTCAACACACTAGCAATAAACGGACGCTGATACTGCATACAATATATACTACACTTATTTATCTGGTGTATTCGCGACCATAATGGGCCAATAACTCTCCATTAGAATTGTTCGCGTGATGAGAGTTTCATCTCTTGACCTAGTTTAGGAGATGTTGTCAGGTCCCTTTGGGATCTATGTCTGTTGTGAAAGAACAGATAAATCATCATGGCATGGAGAAATTGATGCTGCAGAGGATTTAGCTGACACTAGTAACTGCAAGGAAAGCCCAGTGGACATGTAATCACATCTAACTGATACCATCAGTATTTGGAATCTTCGCTTGTTGTTGAAGATGAGGACGGGGAGCGATTTGGAATGTCCAGAATGCTGTTGTAACGTGCGTGTTAAACGTCAAGATAGGACTTACGTACGAGCTAATAAGGTGGAAAGTAACAAAGCTGTGTGCAGATGTGAGGCCAGGAGGGTTAATCACAATCTTCAACAAACTGGGGTAGTCCCAGACAAGGTGATGGTTAAGGCACGTAGACGTCAATATAACTCGTCAGCTAATGGAGGAAACCCCTAAACAAGTGGTTAGAATGTCACGTACTTGTCTAGATTAGAATTCTCGGTGGGACGGTGAATCATGATAGTCGACGAAGAAACAAAGGAAAATTCTAAATGTAATGTTGGTGGGATTTAGAATGGGGTTAAAGGGGGTTAAATTGTGTCTCTTGTGAGGTCCCGGGAAGAGGGAAAAGACAGAAGTTTGGGAAGTCAGGGCAGTGAGTTTTGGGACGAAGTGGAGGAAACTTCAGCCCGGGTTTTCAGTCGGGCATTCAGCGGGAGCTTAGCCTGGGACAGTCGAGAGAGAGAGAGAGAGAGAGAGAGAGAGAGAGAGAGAGAGAGAGAGAGAGAGAGAGAGAGAGAGAGAAGACTCAGAGGAGGTTGTTAGATTTACGGACGGAGAAGAGTCCGTAACGGGTTATTGTGCGAGACAAGTAGACGGCAGTAGTATGGTCGTAGGAGCTACTGTGCTATATTCTAATCTGAGTGTGGTGGACATGTGTATGTGCAATCTAGATATATTTCACTGTTGAATGTTCCTGAAAAGTGTTATAGCATCGAGTTTGTTTCGAATTAAACTATTATGTGCGCAGGCTAGTGTTCGGTATTGATTCATCGTTGTTGAGCAGTCGTCTGACACAATATTTACACTGACATCCTCTAGACACAACCACAGCCACTTTATGTCCATAACTTTGTGACAGCTGTGATATCGGTTCTTTACTCAGCTCAGCTCAACATGGTCTATTGTGATGTAGGATACACATCAGAAACGTAATTTTATTAGCTAAGTAGCTTTTGAATATTTATAATATAATATCAGAGTCAGTGTGATGTGTGTGTGCTGACATGGCTCTACCGCGACATCCATTTCGTCACTTGTGTTTATGTTCTTGTAAAGCTGGCCTGTTCCACTTCTGGTTTTCGTGGATATTCTCAGTGTTTCTTCACAGTTTAACTGCAATTCCAGCCATTTTATTCCGCAGTTTCCTGCCACAGCGGCAGGGGGGACAATTGTTATTGCCAATTCAACACAACAGATGCAGTCTTTCGGGACTCCACAGTATGCGGTGAGTGTTCCATTGCCTGCGTTATTCCTTTTCTATCATACCTAGCGTAATGTACTCTCTCTCTCTCTCTCTCTCTCTCACTCTCTCTCTCTCTCTCTCTCTCTCTCTCTCTCTCTCTCTCTCTCTCTCTCTCTCTCTCTTCTACCTTGCCTTGCGTTGGATAACAAATACGTTATCCTCATATAGCAGTGGTTCTCAACCTATTTTGGCCCATTCACCTTTCCATCATATTTCATAACGTCATTCCCCCCTTTCCAGCGAACGAAAGAAGAAAAATACCCCCCCCCCCCCCTTTTTTTTTTCGCCCGTTCTAAAATTGTCACCCTCAAAAGGTGCATTGAAAATAGCAGTTAACACTCACATTTTTCCAATTCCATTTTGAAAACAAAAATTCCAAATTCGGTCTCGTCTAACCTGCTTCCTCAGCGGTGGTTATTGTTGAGAGCCGTGGTTTTTGTGGGTTTATTCACCCTGATTCTTGTCTTGTGCGCTCTTTCGAGTTAGTCGAATCTCAGACTGGTTACGTAAGCTTTTGTGTCTGTGACGTCAGCTGGGGGATTGATCGGCGGCTATTCTTTTTGCTCGCCTCCTCTTGTGGTTTTCTTTGTTGGTGCAGGCTCCTGGCTCGTCTGGCTTAGCTGGGTGCAGTCCTTATAAGGACTTTTTGTTTGGTCTTTTTGTCTCCTTTTTTGTGTATTTTCTGTAGGAGCTTTTCGATGTTTTCATTTTCCTCCTTGCTCCTGTTTTCGCAGTCGCGTTTGAGTATCTGCTGCCTTAAGTTTTCTTCCTCCGTGGTCAGCCATGGGATGATTTTACCGTCATCTATATAGTGCTCGAAGTCAGTCTCACAGTCATAGTGTAAGACTGGGTATTCCATCGGTTTCTCTCGGAGTTTCCTGGGCTTCTTCTTTTCTTTTTCTTCCCATCGCCTTCTAAATTCCTCGCGCTGGAGTTCCTCCCTTTTTCTTCCCAGCGACTTCTGAATTCCTCGCGCTGGAGTTCCTCCCTGCTAAGTGGGTATTCTGTGCCTCCTTAGAGATCCGACGGGATAGTGGTTCCCTCTTTGGCGTTGTGATTCGGCTGCTGTCTTTACCTTGCTGTTCAGGCTCGGTCTCTTGGTTTTCATCTTGCGGTTTATCTGTGGTTTCTTGTATGGCTTCTGTTGGTTTGTTTTGGAAAAGTTCCAATTCAGCTTTCTGTAATTCTCGCTCTTGTTTAATGGTTTGTAGAATTTCTTTGTTCTCCTTCTTTATCAGTGCCATATGTTCCACTTCTTGCTTGATGTTTTGATTGATCTCCTTTATTTCAGCCAGCAGTTTCTCATTGTCGCTGGTCGGAGTCGGCGTCACCAGTGCCTTGACTTGTTTCTTCACTCGTCTTTCTGCTTTTGCAGTTGATCTCTTTCAGCTTGTGCCATACCCGTGACTGTCTCGCCCCTCCTCATTGCTTCCTTGAATGGTGTCTTTGTGGTAATTGCGATCTTTAAGGCGTCTCTGTGTCGTTGCAGGTACGGACAGCCCAAGTATATGAAGACATGCTTCCATGCTTGCCCAGGCCGTTGGCACTTTCGTTTGTTGTTGAGTGCTCGGAAGTCCGTGTCCAGCTTGGCCAGCGGACACTCCTTGAAGGCGTGGTGATCAGCGCAGTACCGGCAGATTTCCGTCTTACTGCGACATGCTGCTCTGCTGTGACCGGCCCTCTGACATCTGGAACATTGAGTGATGCTTGGGATGAATCTCTCTGGCTGCTGCATTCTCTTGCATTCTCTTGTTGATATACTGTGATCGGTACCAAGTTATCCAATTTATTTATTCTCATAACGTGACCAAAATGTGTGACTGTTTACGTCTAATTTCTCTAATCAGTTTACGGTTTTCATTTGTTTCTTGTAGGGCTTGGTCATTGGTTTGTATGTCTGTCCATGGTGTTCTTTGCATTTTCATCAGAAACCACATTTCCACAGCCATCAGATGTTTTTCAGCTTAACTGCTCATTGTCCACGTTTGACATCCGTACAAAATATACGATCTATTTAGCACCTCAACACTCTTTTTCTCTTAGCAATTGATATCTTTTTATTGGTCAGTATGCTTTTCATCTTGCAAAAGGCTGCCTTCGCTAATGGCGATACTTGTTCTAATCTCTTCAAGGAATCTCCTATCAGATGTTATAACTGTTCCGAAATAACTGTACCGATTCACTTGTTTAAGAATATTCCCATTTACTTGTATATTACATTGTGGTATTTCCTTAATCTTACTGACGACCATAATCTGTGTCGTCTTACAATTTAAATATAACCCAAGTTGTTCACTGTGTGCAACAATCGCATCTATTAAATGTTGCAGATCCTGCAATCAATGCTGTATAATCCGGATATCTAATATTATTGATGTTATATCCCCCAATGATGATTACTTTAATATCGTCAACATTTCTGAAAATATTTTCACTGTACAGGGAAAGCAAATCTGGAGACATTACACATCCCTGTCTCACACCTCTCTTAATAGGCTGATAATGACATACTTCATTATCAATCTTTATGGCAGCCTTTCGTTTCCAAAATATGATTTTTTTTTAAAAGTCTAAGGTCTTTCCCATCAGTTAGCGGAAAAAGCAGCGGCTGCAGCATGATATGACAATATGAATGGGAAACAAATAGGTACATTAAGCTCCTGCGAGAAGAAACGTACTAAACATCAACACGTTGCACATATCTTACAAGGAGATCCATCGTATCGCGAAATACAGGTGAAAATCCGAAATCAGAAGCACTCAATAAATATATAAAATGAATAATAAAATAAAATACACGCAAACGCGTACAATACGACACACAGGACGGCCGACGTTTCGATTCTCAGAATCTTTGTCAAGGACAGGACACCAAAGATAACTAACACAACGAAATACAGCAAACAAAGTAAAAAAAACAGAACTACTCCGATGTCATGTGGGGCAGAAAAGGTGGCTTTGCCAGCTGCGAAGGCGCTCGTTGGCTGCAGAGTTAAAAGAGGGTTGCGAGATAGGATTTAAGTAGCCAAAAATATGCGAACAGTCTGCTATAACAATATAGGGGTGAGGGGACAGTTAGGTATAGATATAGGGGGAGGACAGCATAGTAATAGATAGTGTAAACAATTGGGGAAGATGGCACAGTTATACCGTAGCGTCCACAACAGTATTGATACCTGCTGGATGGATGCATCCCAGATTGTTGATTAGCTGGCATTCAATTTTGAGTCAACAGGAAACCCTAAATATGATTGTTGTGCAAATTGAAAACTGACAAAGAAATACAAGATAATTTTAACATAGAAGTAAAGAACAAATTTGATATATTGTCTGATCTAGAGATCCTATTTAAAGATGAGGATGATCAATGGGAAATGTTGAAGCATTCAATCAGTTGTGCTGCATTAAAAAAAAAAAAAACTATTCTAAACTTAAAGAAAGTGGGTCGTAAGACATAGATGACTTAAGAAATTTTAAAACTAATGGGAACAAGAAGACAGAACAATATTAATCCTGCCAAATATGAAGAAATTCACAGAAAAGTCAAAATATTATGTAAGGAAGCAAAGAAAGCATGGCACGAGAAAAACTGCATAGAAATTGAAAAACAACACAACAGTGAAAATAACAAACTCGTGCACAAAAGAATTCAGGAGCTAACTAATCAAAGAACACATACATCTGCAGGCTGTCTAAAGACAAAAGATGGACAAATCATAATAGAAAAAGATCAGATTTTACATGTATGGTCAGATTATCTGAAAATTCGTTATGATTATAACAGAGAAGAACAGTATAATATTCAAAATAATAATGAAGGACCATCAATTTTGAAGATGAAGGTTCAGAATGCTCTCAAAAATATGAAATCTGGCAATGTGGTTCAGGCAGCATCACAACATAAATGATTAAAGCTTTAGAAGAATATGGAATAGATAAAGCTACCAGAATTCTGAATACATTATATTATACGGGAAATATGCCTCATGAATTATGTATTAGTGACGTCCATTTCAAACCCGTTCCAATGGCTTTATTACAAAAGCATGAAAGAAACATTAAAATGTGTGGTAGAATTAAAGAACGCAATCATTTTGAATGAATTATGCACCGTGGGTTAGTCAGAAGAATTCGCAGTAGGCATTCAGGCAAGCATCACATTGCTTAGGTAGGCGGCGAATGCCATCCGCAAAAAAAATATTGTGGTTGCTCACTGAACCAAATATTTACCGCGTTCATTACGTCTGCGTCTGTGTGAAATCGTTGCCCCTTGAAAGCTTTTTTAGCGGCCCGAACAAATGAAAATCACATGATGACAAATCAGGACTATAGGTTGGATGTAGAATTTCCCACTTCTTTCTTGCTAATATTTCCTGCACAATCTTTGCGACATAAGGACGAGCATTATCGAGCAACAAAATCATACGCCAAGAAAGCGTGCCAGGTTGTTTATTTCTGATGGCATTTTGCAGCTTGTCTAGTGTTTGCAAGTAGTGGGTAGAGCTGATGTTGACACCGGGTTCTTTAAAGTCGGTCAACAATAGCCCTTCATGGTAAAAAAAATATAACCTTACCAGCATAACCTTACAGCGGAAACCTGTAACTTGAATGTTTTGGCTTTTGGTGATCAAGCATGCTTCCATTGCATGAGCTCGTTTGCTGCTCGGCTCAAAGTGGTGACACCATGATTCATCGCCTGTCACTATGCGGAAGAGAAATGCATCACCCTCCACTCTGTAACGCAGCAAGCGGTTCAAACTCCATCCCATGCGTCCCTCCTTTTTGGTGGTTGGTCAACATCCGTGGTACCCACTGTGAACACATCTTCCGATATCGCAGTTTCTTAGGAACGACCTTTTGAATTGTCCCAGATGACACATCAAATTCTTTCGCTAGCGAATGTATGCTTCGACAACTGTTCATCTTTATTGCTGCATCAATTTTGGCGATGGTTTTCTTCTGTGGCAACATTATGCGCTTGACCCGGCCGTTGAAGATCTGTCGTGAACTGACGTCCTTTCCGAAACATTCGTGCCCAGTTTGTCACTGTTGTCTTCGACACACATTTGTTACCGTACGCTGCCTGCATTCTTCGATGAATGTCCACTGGTCGACATCCTTCAAATGAGAGAAACTGAATCACCGCTCTTTGAGCTTCTTTGGACGGATTTTGGTTCAACCCGGCCATTTTCTCAACGGTCAGAAACAGAACCTATGCATCATGGGACGATAAGCACGTGCTCTTTTATTCATTGGTCAGTATTTATCACATGACTATGACATGATCATGTTCAACGTACGCAATTACGCGCGGTGCGGCACGAACGTATTTCAATTGAACGCCCCTTATATTATTATTATTATTATTATTATTATTATTATTATTATTATTATTATTATTATTATTTTTATTATTAATCCACAGTATCCAAATGCGATGTATACAGGACCTTCTACTGCCATGTACCCAGGACAACTCCAGCCTAAAGATCTTCAGCAACCACCTAATCATCCTTTTTCTACACAACCACAAATCAACAATGAAGACATGACCAAGCATCCCGGCTGGGATTAGGTCGAGACTGAGAATGCGAAATGTGAATGTATACTGCGAAAATATTATTTATATCTATAATTTCATAACTTTCAGTTCAGCTTAGTTCAGATTTCCATTATTGGACCATTTTTGCCATTTGTTAACTGGGATAGCCATCCTTGGATTTTTAGAGTCCAATAAATTATATTTCTAGTGGTAGCTGATAATCTCGTCATTGTCAAGTCTACAGTCAGTATGGATAATACAGGTGACAAAAGGCATCCCTTTGCACTTCTGTTCTTCTTTTAAATATATATGTTGTTTTCCTTAAAACGGCACTCTGCTCTTCATGTCGCTGTATATTGCCTTTATTTAGTTAATATTCTTCTGAAAGTACACACACACACACGCACACACACACACGCGCACACACACACACACACACACATATATATATATATATATATATATATATATATATATATATATATATATATATATATATATATATAATTTTATATAGCCGGCTTCCTGGCCTAGAGGTTAGCAACTTTTCTCCGTAATCTCGTATACTCTCGTAAGTGACGTGACGACGGTGAGAATCAGCAGTGGTTCGAATCATGTCGGTAACTTACGGGGTATGTGAGCCGGCCGCTCAGAAAGCAATGGCAAACTACTGAGCGCAATCTTGCCAAGAAATCAACAATCAGCTGAAAGATTATATATATATATATATATATATATATATATATATATATATATATATATATATATATATATATATATATATATATATATATATAAAATCTTGTTCCTTGTGTACATTGCGGTGACGAGGTAAAGTATATATATATACATATGTCACAGTAGGAATCTAACTTTCCTACAACCACAGCAGATACCTATTTTGGCGGCAGAGTCCAACGCTTGATTAATCCAAGACGCCGACCCAAGGAACCATATGGGGATGTTATGTTTAATTTCCAAAGTTCAAATACTTAGACACTGGACGGTCCCGTGATCTCTTGGTCACCTACAATAGAACTTAGAGACAGGGATAGCCGGCAATCTAGTAAGATAATGCGAGTTTCGACGAAGGCATTGTTTCAACATGTCATAAACAATGGAGGAATAGAAGCTGTTTCAAGTTTATATAAGGTAGGCATGTTATCCTGCGAGAAAGTGAATTTGCACCTGAGGGGTGAATCGTCTCAACTCTGAAACAAAGCTCGTATGCAAATAAGCCAAAGTAACGCTCTGAGCGGTTGGTGCCCGTGTTTAGCGAGAGAAACAACGGGAAAGTTGACATATATAAACTTATCATAGCGACTCAAGAGAACTACGAGCGAGATTTCTGTAACAGCAAGGTGCTCCGCCTACAGGCCGTAAGGAACGCACATAAGCGAGGAGACTACCAGCAATATTGCACGAACGGTCAAGTGAACATACCAAACGAACGTATTGAACGCTGACTGACAAAATTGTTAGTAACGGAAAGGAGGACTACTAGAAATCTTCATTAATAGTGTAAGGTGGACCAGGAAAACCGTATGTAAGACGCAGTTACTGCTAGTCAAGAGACGCAGATCACGGAGGAACTGGCAGAACACGAGAAAGTTTGAGACATAAACTGGCGACAGATAACCCGGAGGAAGCACGTCTGGACAATCGCTCTAAACTGACGAGGTAGACAAATCAAAAGCCGCGTGAAACACAGATTTGCAAACATTCGCTAAACAACGGGGATCACATAAGTTGTCATAAGTTTAATTAAGCACTTTTGCTAGATTATGAGTAGGCATATGTGGGGTCAGCCCAGTTCAGAAACAATGGCAAACTACTGAACGTAAACTTGGCAGGAAATCATAATTAATTGTGTTGCGTATCCCTTTCGGGACGTTGCAGACAACACCAGCATTTTCAGCTGCTGTTGATGTACTAGGCAAGTGTTACGTTCAGTAGTTTGCCATTGCTTTCTGAACGACCGGCCCCTATACCTTTTTCGAAACAACCAGCATCGCCGTGTTTCGAACCCGGGTATACGGGCTCACAAACCGCGTTCGCAAGCCCTTAGTCACAAAAAATGCTTGAGTTGACTGCGACGTCCTGTAAAAGAGACTAGCTAAGTACAATGTGTGTCACTTATTAGCTATCGAAGTAAGAGATAGAGAAACCAAATATCTATTTAAGCAATAGGATGCACTGGTGAAAATATAAATTAGTCTTTGATCACACGATAAAACATTACAAAAAAGTACAGTGGACTAAATAAAGAGGCCAGGAAGTGAACATACCGTACGAAATGTTTACTTTGTCACCGGCTGGAACCAGGTCATAAATCAACGCCTCGGACACAGAGCGACACAACATGGAATTCGTCATGTATTGTGTGCCGGACAGAGGCTAAATTAGGGCGACCCAAGTACAGTGTTGGTAGCGTGGCTGTCAAACTTGCCTGCCGCACCGTGGATTATGGGTTCAAATCCTCGCAGAAACTTGTAGTAAAGGTTTACATAAATGTGTGACCTAGTATAATGCTAGAGGACTAGATGGGAAGTAAAGATCCCCAGCATGAGATTGGTCGTACCATAATTCAAATCTCAACCAGTATAATAGATATATGGGGCTCGAACAATAGTCCTGACATGCCCCGTGGAACTTTCGCATTATAGGTGAGACTTTAGAACGGTAGAAGGAGGAACACATTCGAAGCTTAGCATATCTGAACCCCTAGGCGTGCGTTCTGTGTGACAAGGGATATCTATTTAGATGTTAAAGAGTTTTAAGCCACGGTGATCGGGCGATACGGCGGACTATAACCGACCCTGCTTCTAGACATGGTACATTATGTTGATGATGATGGTACATGGTTAGTTAGTTAGTTAGTTAGTTAGCTAGTTAGTTAGTTAGTTAGTTAGTTAGTTAGTTAGTTAGTCGCAGTTCCAACTTCACAGCAACGGGTCGTCCCCATTATGCTCCGTTCCTGTGCCAGTGAATATCACACAAAACGCTCCCCACTGCCCAATGTGAAAAGTGGAAAAGACAGGAGTCTCGACAAACAACAGCCCGCACAGATACACTGTGCATAATGCCGCCGCCGGAATGTCAACACACCAGTCCCCCACGAAACACCCAATTCATCTCTGATGGAATCGGCAGTCATTTTCCTATCTGGATGTTTCCTAGATGTTCACCCACACAGTCCACGAAAATACAGTTCATCACCGACGGCAGTGGCAGTCAACCAGAAGCCCAGCAGCCACACATTTCTGCATAAGGCAAAAACCGGTCAACTCTGGGACACGGCCGCCTGCCATCGCTCCGAACATGCAGTCACGTTCCAAACACAACTTGGGCAGATTCAAAAGCTTTTCACACGAAACTCACAGCTCATAGTGTCGCGCCATGCACTCAGTCAGTAGCAGGGCGACGGAACCATCAAGCCTCCTTAGTCGCCTCTAACGACATGCATGGTAGGCTACAGTGTTGCTATTCTTTGCTTCCCTTATGGATCCCGGCAACACACGGGAGGATGGTACATGGTGATGATGATGGCGGTGGTATTTAGAATGTGTAATTAAGAAAATGAAGGTAGACGTTAGGGACGTTTCATAGGATAATGTGTAGGAGTTTAAGTTCATGCGTAGTATAATATATCATAGTTAGTTTGAGAATGTTTCTATGGCAATCAGAGATATTGTTGTTTGTCATTTACATGAAGGATGGCCGCCTTCCTGGGTAAATCGGTCGGCCGTTAGACAGGGGTCGATGGGTATACCTTACAATTCTTTAATAATAGGTTGGTCCGTACATTATTAAGGGATCTTCAGATTGGTTGTGTTTGTCATTCACATAGAGGGGTATTTGACAACTCAATGCGGGTATAATAGGGTTGGGTTTAGAAAAAGTAGCACGTTTGCATCCTACCCTAATGATCGGTCGTTTTATTTGTATGCTGCATTTTTAATGCAATTTATAAAGTGCATTCTAATAAAATATGCGTTCAAGGTTGAAAAAGAAACTCAAATTTGTGTTGTCTTTTATTTGACTTGTTAGACTAAGATCCTGTAGGTCGATCTGTGGCTCTTGTAGTCTGTATACTCGTTGATCTGACCTGACATCACAATACAATATTAGGGCGGTTACATCATTAGTAGCTGTCCCCACGCCGGAAAAGAACACCTCTTCACCCCCACTCATCATACCACTTTCCACGACAACAGAAGTCACCCACCGCACTACTCCTATATGTATTCCCCAACACTGGACATCATCCAGCAACACAAAGCTGCAAACCGGCCCACCCAACTATTTACGGAAGAAGAAGGCGGAGAAGGAGAAATAAGGAGAAAGAAGAAGAAGAAGAAGAAGAAGAAGAAGAAGAAGAAGAAGAAGAAGAAGAAGAAGAAGAAGAAGAAGAAGAAGAAGAAGAAGAAGAGGGAGAAAGAATAAGGAATAGGAGGAAGAAGTAGGAGGAGGAGAAAAAAGAACGAGAAGAAATAAAAAAAAGAGCAGGAGAAAGAGGGAGGAGGAGAAAGAAATAGGAGGAGAAAGAAGGAGAAGGAGGCATAAAAGGAAGGAGGAGGAGAGAGATTGAGGAGAAAATTGACTGAGGATAACAAAGAATAAGGAGGAGGACGAGAAAGAAGGAGGAGGCGGAGGAGGAGGAGGATGAGGCATAATTGTTTTATTTTTTGTTTTAAATTTATTAGTTATCCCCCCCATAACAACCAGTAATGAACATTTTTTTTTTCCCCGCGTTTCCATCCTGTTTCAGGATATTGCGGTCAACACCAGCATCTTTCAGCTGTATGTTGATTCCTAGGCTAGATTACGCTCATCAGCACGCCACGACTTTCTGAGCGACCGGCTCCATACTCTCATAAGTCACTTTTGCGATTCGAACCACTGCTAATTCTCGTCGCGTCACGTGACGAGAGTATTCGGGGTTAGTGGAGAAAGCTGCTAACCCCTCGGCCACGAAGCCGGTAGTAATGAACATGAAAACCGGAATTAGTTATCTCCCTTAGCACATGAAATACGAAATTTGAGGCTAAAGATCGTGGCGTTATATGTCGATGTCTCATGACGTGGCATAAATGATAAACTTAGACCCGGAGCCTCATTTGCTAACTGAAATGCGCATACTATACTGCTAGTCTACGAGACAAACTTGGGATCAGTGTAGACCTCTAGCGGACCGACATGTCCGTGACCTTGACGCATAGCAAACGTCGATGGTTCGCCGGTTTTATTCTGGGGCACGTCAAAAAAAAGAAAAAAAGAATAGCAATACTGGGACTTGTCAAGGGAAGCAAAGAATAGCCACACTGCATGATGTCGGGCATGTCTTAGGAGGTGACAAAGAAGGGTTTGGTTTAAGGAGACGTCCAAATCATCTCGAAATATTACGCCACAAAAACCAACGAATTCCCGTGTGTTGCCGGGGCCCATAAGGGAAGCAAAGAATAGAAAACTGTAGCCTACCACGCATGTCGTAAGAGGCGATTAAGGAGGCTTGATGGTTCCGTCGCCCTGCTACTGAGTGAGTGCGTGGCGCGACACTGTGAGCTGTGGGTTTCGTGTGTAGTGCTTTTGAATCTGCCCAAGTTTTTTTTTTGTGGAACGTGACTGCATGTTCGGAGCGATGGGAGGTGGCTATGTCCCAGAGTTTACCGGTTTTTGCCTTATGCAGAAATGCGTGGCTGCTGGGCTTCTGGTTGACTGCCACTGCCGTCGGTGATGAACTGTATTTTCGTGGACTGTGTGGGTGAACATCTAGGAAACATCCAGATAGGAAAATGACTGCCGATTCCATCATAGATGAATTGGGTGGTTCGTGGGGGACTGGTGTGTTGACATTCTGGCGGCGGCATTATGCACAGTGTATCTATGCGGGCCGTTGTTTGTCGAGACTCCTGTCTTTTCCACTTTTCACATTGGGCAGCGGGGAACGTTTTGTGTGATATTCACTGGCACAGGAACGGAGCATAATGGGGACGACCCGTTGCTGTGAAGTTGGAGCTGCGACTAACTAACTAACTAACCAACGAACTAAATTAGACGTTTGATGGCCTTCGTCCTAGTGGTGGATACAAGGCATAATACTGGTTTCTTCCGTGTTGACAGGCGATTGTTTGTAAAATGGAGTTTTACCTCTCTATAGCTCAATGACAGGGCTGAATTTAGAGACCATGTGTTGCCCATGCAACTTGATCCCTCTCTCGGCCTGTTTATGTTACTCCAGAGAAAAGGTATAAGAGGAGCATAATAAACGACTGAAGAATAATCTATGGTGTCCATTGCAATGTAGGTCTTCTACGCGTTATGTTTTCCCTGGTATACACCGAACTGTCAGTTAACCTCATGGGTTAACCTAGGGCCGCCTAGGTATATTCATCAGTCGACTATGGGAGGGATTTTCACGCGAGAAGTCTGACCTCCCAGGCAATTCTCTAGTATAATGCCTGCTTGCTTGCTTGCTTGTGCTCGCTGGCTGTGAACTCCAGCGCGAAGCCCTGTATGCCGGATGAAGACATCCTGTTGTCCAACATCAGTGTGATGTCATACCAGACCTGAGGTTTGCGTGAGTATCCGTTGTCCCATGTCTGGCTTATTGGTGTGCAGACTGGTGGTTCCTCGCCGTACAGGCAGACACTCTCCGACTTCGGAAGAATCAACGATCCTACTGACTTTAGCCAAGACCCCGAAGGACCTGTTGCACAGAACGCTCGGCGAGGACGCGTCAATAGGTCTTGGCCAGTATAGAACCCAGCCCTGGTGCCTTGGAAACACCTCTGCGTCCCTCTACTATAATAGTTCAACGCGATGTTTTTCCGCTGTGAATGTGCATAATGAAGACACAAGCGATAGAATGCTCAATTTATTACCAATTTATTTCGCTGTATCTCATCAGGTGCATCAAAGATAACAACAATGCAAGTGCTTTGCAAGAAGTTCGATCAACCTCAGGTTGATTTTCTAGGCACATTTTACGTTCAGCAGAATGCCGCCAGGTGCATACTACAGGAAAAAGTTCAACATATAATGACGTAACGTAATAAATCCTGGCAATAGAAATAAACAAAGCGAATTGTCATGTTTCAATGTCACCACGGTAGTTGTAACGAGACTATCGACTATACATGCAGGAAGCTAGAACTATGTAAACAAAAAGGCAAGAGTCTTTTTAAAACTATCGTGGTGACATGGAAACACATGACAATGTGTTTTGTTTATTTCGGTTGAACGGATTTATCACGTTACTTTTTTATATGTTGAATTTTTTGTCTGTAAAGCCGGCTCCCTGGCCGAGGAGTTAGCAGCTTTCTCCGTTAACCCGAGAATTAGATGTGATTCGAGTCGCGCCTGTGACTTATGAGAGTATGTAGTCGGTCGCTCAGAAAGTCGTGGCGTGCTGATGAGCGTAATCTAGCCTAGGAATCAACATACAGCTGAAAAATGCTGGTGTTGACCTCAATATACTGAACCAGGATGGAAACGCGGGAAAAAAAAACGCTTACGTGACGAAATACAGCAAAATATGCCAGGCAATAATATGTGTAGAAAATCGTTTGTGTCTACGTGATTCAGTCTGTCTAGTGGCTATTTTATGAAGTAATATGTGTAGACAATCGTTTGTGTCTACGTGATTCAGTCTGTCTAGTCGCTATTTTATGAAGCTGTGTTCACCCAGGAGTCATACGGTTGCAAAGCAAAATCCCACCCATGCAGGATATTGTGCCCAAGGTCACAAGGTTGTGTAAAGGTTTACATAAAAGCATCAGCACATTACAACTTGACAAAACCTGTTTCTGAAAATGAAACTACTAAATATAATCTTTTTTTCTATTGGTCAATATCCTTGATGTCGAACAGCATGACCTGTTTTCTCCCTTCAAACGCCTGTGCAGATGGGTTATAGCGTTTGCGCTCACCTCGCAAGATCCGGTTCTTTCTAAATCTACCTATGTTGATCAGATGCAATTCTTGGAATCACCTACTGTCTAATAGTGCTAATTGGAATGTGTGTATCAATCGTGTTTAAAGCATAACTTCTTCTTGTACCCTGCAAATGAAAGTAATCGCGTATTGTCTTTGTTCATAATTTTTGCGTTAAATCTTTCACGGCGTAAGTATTTTGCCTTCCAGCCATTAATGTTTTTGAAATCCATAATGCTGACTTGTTTCACTTGGGTACTTGTTATTGTATTGTTGTGTACTATCATCCTATCCATTCGTTTGTACAGTAAAATAATAATGAGATCTACACAAGACATGTCAGTTGATGGGCACACTGTAAACAACCAGCGATGTACTGATGGCATGGCTTTGAGCGCTGAAAATGAAACGCAGCTACTATAAATAATAGATATATAAATGCAATAGAAATTCAAAGCAAATTTCTTAGATTGAATAGCATAAATACAAGTGGTAATTGCAAAGAAAAGAAATCTTTTCCTAATGCAGCATCAAAGTTAATGGAACGACTCTCAAACAAGCCAATGTATTTCTGATTTTGCATATTTTGATGATAGTAAATGGCAAATATATTAAAGTAGTTAAATGAAGAATAGCTCAACCAAAATCACCATTTCATAAGTCAACGTATGCAAAATATTTTTGTTAAAAGAAATAAGAAAGACAGATCTAAAGAGCTAATTGTGAAATATTAATTATAGACAATCAACAAATTAGCAGGAATTATGAGTAAGCTTCAGGGATGTGAGTTTACAGACGAATGATTAGAAGACCATATATACTAATACATATTATAAAAAAAACTTAATGAAGATATCTTCAACGAAGTTAACTCACAAAAGGAACTGATTACTCGCATCAGAAGAAGCCAATCCACGCTCTGTGGGAATATCATGAGAAGGGAAAAGCTGGTGTCCGGCGTGACAGCGGGAATGTTGGAGATGAACAGGGGCAGGGGGAGATCACACGAGAAGATGCTGGACAGTTTGATATCATGACATGACATGATACCCCCATCAGCATCAGAGTTGACTGACAGTAGACAAGACAGAAGGAGATGGCTTTGCTTTCTTTCATATATTTAAAAAAAAAAAAAATCGCTGGGACCGTCTAACGGTAAGGGAAACCAGGGAAAACATACGAAGAGAGCCTAGAAGAGGAAAGCGATGTATCTGACAATGATTCCAGTGAGGTAGACGAATAGTTCGACGAAGACCCCGAAGGAGAGAGAGAGAGAGAGAGAGAGAGAGAGAGAGAGAGAGAGAGAGAGAGAGAGAGAGAGAGAAGATAAGCACACATATAGCTAAGATGGAGCAGAGAGCAAGGCAAAGAAACCTAGCCAATAAATCAAAGAATGAGTCCTTATAAGGACTGCACCGAATCAAAACAGACGAGCCAGGAGCCAGTACTGTCAAACGGAAAAGCAGGAATAAACGGACACAAAGGAGAATTCGAAGGCCAAACCCCCCAGTTGACGTCACAGGCATGAAATCTGCGAAATCAAAATGTCAGCAACATTGACAGAGAAAACAAGAGAAACTAAAGCCCGCACACTGAACCACTACAATTATAACCAACGCCACTGAGGTTTGTTGAACGAGATGGACAGTTCCTCTCCCCCACCCCACCCCCAAAATCGGATAGTTGGATGGAAGGTCTAACGTTTTTCATTTAGATGCTCATTACTGTTTTCAGGAAAACAACTAACATGTTATGAGGAGAAATACATTTCAAAACCTAGTAAGAAATGAGAAACATGATGAGAAAAGAGCAAGAGGTACACACACATGTAAATATACGGACGACTTGGCAACATAGCAAGAACACAGACATATAAATACATGAATGACTCTGCAATATAGTAGGATCGCAACAAGAACACAGACATATAAATACACGGATGTCTCAGCAATATAGCAGGATCGCAACAAGAACACACACGTGTAAATACATGGATGACTCGGCAATATAGTAGGATCGCAACAAGAACACAGACATATAAATACATGGATGACTCGGCAATATAGCAGGATCGCAGCAAGAACACACACGTGTAAATACATGGATGACTCGGCAATATAGTAGGATCACAGCAAGAACACAGACATATAAATACATGGATGGCTCGGCAATATAGTAGGATCGCAGCAAGAACACACACGTGTAAATACATGGATGACTCGGCAATATAGTAGGATCACAACAAGAACACAGACATATAAATACATGGATGACTCGGCAATATAGCAGGATCGCAGCAAGAACACACACGTGTAAATACATGGATGACTCGGCAATATAGCAGGATCGCAGCAAGAACACACACGTGTAAATACATGGATGACTCGGCAATATAGCAGGATCGCAGCAAGTACACACACGTGTAAATACATGGATGACTCGGCAATATAGTAGGATCACAACAAGAACACACACGTGTAAATACATGGATGACTCGGCAATATAGTAGGATCGCAACAAGAACACAGACATATAAATACATGGATGACTCGGCAATATAGCAGGATCGCAACAAGAACACACACGTATAAATACATGGATGACTCGGCAATATAGTAGGATCGCAATTAGAACACAGACATATAAATACATGGATGACTCGGCAATATAGCAGGATCGCAGCAAGAACACACACGTGTAAATACATGGATGACTCGGCAATATAGTAGGATCGCAACAAGAACACAGACATATAAATACATGGATGGCTCGGCAATATAGTAGGATCACAGCAAGAACACAGACATATAAATACATGGATGGCTCGGCAATATAGTAGGATCACAGCAAGAACAAAGACATATAAATACATGGATGACTCGGCAATATAGTAGGATCGCGGCAAGAACACAGACATATAAATACATGGGTGACTCGGCAATATAGTAGGATCGCAGCAAGAACACACACGTGTAAATACATGGATGACTCGGCAATATAGCAGGATCGCAGCAAGAACACAGACATATAAATACATGGGTGACTCGGCAATATAGTAGGATCGCAGCAAGAACACTCACGTGTAAATACATGGATGACTCGGCAATATAGTAGGGTCGCAATATGAACACAAACCGAATATTTGAGGCCGCGGTGGTCACGTCAGATTGCTGATCATGACACCCCCGTCCCCACACGTATATCAACATTTATTCTTGATGTCGATGAATGTCTTCACTAGAGGACGAATTGCACCGATGTGAAGTTTAGTAATTATGAGTTATCGAATTTCCCAGATAATTACCTGTCGATGTGTGTGTGTGTGTGTATGCGTGCGTGCGTGCGTGCGTGCGTGTGTGTGTGTGTGTGTGTGTGTGTGTCGCAGCAGTGTTTACTCTTTAATAGACTAAGCAGGGGGTCAGTATTAGTTCCACAGCGAAGCAATACCACCGCCAAAGGTTCAACACCTACCTGCTTTGTCAACTGCTACTAACGGACAAATAATAGGAAAGTATAAGTGAGATAAGTCAAGAACCGACATCATAGCACTCGAGACAATCCAACATGCGCTCTGTCCCAACTTCAGCAACCAGCGAAGAGTCCCAATGCTATTGGTACCAGCTGCAGTTTGATTATTTGTCCGTCTGGCCTTTCCGTGGTGTACTGAGTTGTTTTTTTTTTTTTTTTTTTTTTGGGGGGGGGGGGGGGTTCCTTTTATGTTCCATATCCCTTGCAGGATGTTGCAGTCAACATCTGCATTTTTCAACTGCTGTTTATGTACTAGGCAAATTTTACGTTCAGTAGTTTGTCATTGCTTTCTGAACGACCGTCCCCCATACCAACACGTTATAACACAACGCGACATGGTCTGCTGCACAATCGATCGCGGCTGCGTTTCGAACGCCAGGTAAGCGGCTCACAAACCGCGTTCGCAAGCCTTTGGCCACGGAGATCGGTGTACTGAGTGTCGGCTAGATCTTCTGGTCACCCCGTGTCACACTATTCTCTCCAAGCCGTTATGATATATCTTGTTTTGCGCTTGATCCTCTCAGTGATTGATTATGGACTAGGACTGCTCACTGTCTTAAAGTGTCAATTGGTGAAATTAGAGCGCATACAGAACGAAGCTATGCGGGTCATTCTGGGATGCACCAGAGACACCCCAGTCGTGTGTATGCGTTACATCCTTGGTTTGCCGACTGTTGTTGGTAGGCTCAAGGTGATGAAGGCGAAGGCATACCTCAGAGTGTTGCTGACACAGATCCCGTTGCATGAGGCGTTGGACGTAGTTAAGGGTCAGCGACTGATAAGAGGGAAATCATGGATGGCTCAGGCGGAGGATACGATCAGACAGGTGTGCATCTTGGAGAACATTAGGCGAGGAGAGGAATGGGTCAGAGTGCCAGCAGAGCAGTCAGACTTGTGCAAAGTTATAATCACATTGAGCCGGGAGTGCATGGAGTGGCCATCAGGGGCCACGGAAGTGGAAATCCAGCAACTAATTCAGGATAATGCTCGCCCGGGTGATGTGATTATATACACAGATGGTTCGGTGTTGAGAGGCAGGAGAAGTGCCTGGGGGTTCTTAGCAAAAGCTAATGGTCGTCGTTTGGTGCAGGAGAGCCTGGCATATGATACCACAACATCTAGCTTAAGAATGTAGGTGGAGGCGGTCAGTGCAGCTTTCCGCTGGATGGAGAATACGACACACACACACACACACACCACACACACCACACACACACACACTCACACACACACACACTCACACACACACACACATCGTGATTGTAACTGACTCAGAAAGCATGCTGAGTAGAGTGAGGACAGGCAAGCTTCGTGCAGAGTGGCTTGCTTCGCTTCGGAAGTCACGGGTGACAAGCATCGTCTGGATCTTTTCTCCGGGGCATGCTGGTGTGCTGGAGAATGAACAGGCGGACAGATTGGCTGGCTCTGCAAAACTTGGTGGAGTATTGATACATGACAAGGAAGACGTGGTTGCGGCCTTGTGGAAGCACGTGTACACCTCGGAGAGGCAAATGGATCGCCATGGTCTGGCAAGAATGCGACAGCGAGGGGTGACGAGGGGATCTGGCCGATGATCGACGCTCAGAGGAAAGGCGAGACGGACATATAATCAGATTGCTACAGGTACTATTAGTGTTGGAACTCTTCGCTGGCTGCTGGGGATGAGGACGGAGCGCTTATGGGAATGCCCCGAATGCTGTGATGTCGGTTCCTAAATCAATCAATCATTGTTTTGCGCACCATGGGCATGATCCTAAAGTGGACTGCCCACATCTGCCGTTTTGGGGCAAGAATAAATAACACAGTTAATAATGGTATTTGAAACCGCTATGATGATGTTGCTCTTCTTGTATATGTTGTGTATTATTTTTTAATGCGTAATCTGTGCCATAAATCTCTGGTTAAATTAGGTGGTTTGGTAGGCATTTCTCGTCAGACTAGCTATCAGACAGAGATGGAAGTTCTTCTTCTTAGGTCTCATTCAGTCGCCAATGTGAATTACTCCAAAGAGGCAACAGTCAACATTAGCTTGTTTACCGCTCCATAGAGTTTGACCTTAAATAGGGCGGGTGAGGGTCAATATGTTGTCTCTTTTCTGCATAAGATTGACACTCCTGGAACTCATTTCACTAGTTCTATCGTTACACTCATCAGTATCTCCTATATTTAGTTTATTAAGCATGTGGTGTTTCAGTCTGCTGTGTCCTGTGCTGTGTCGGAAGATTGAAACTTGTTCCTTTCGGTTGAATAGGTAATACGTAATTTGTGTCTGGTGGCATGGATGCTGTGATTTCCACTTGGTGCTGTAACCTATTCCTGTAACTCTCCTGGCTTCAACAAGTTATCTCCTTTCCCTACAAATCCCAGACGCCGAATTCCCTGCCTCCACTGCCATGACTCTTGTATTCAGGTAAGCTTGCATCATGTGATGCCCTGATCTTTTCCTGCCTGGCCACGAATCCCAGTTTCAATTACACAGACAGTTATATGTTTCGGGTCCAGTAAGCAGTGCCTCCACCGTAATCTTTCAGCCACGATGGCTACTCAAGCCCTCTATTTTCCGTATCTGATAAATAAACGTCAAAGAAAACATAATCCTGACAGCCGATCACACAAATATGGAATCAGACAAATGTATAGACGGAGAGAAATCACACAAATATGGGAACATATTAATTTACCAACGGAAATAGATAAATCAGACAAATATGGAAACACATAAATTTATCACAGGAGACAAATTAACGACACATATGGAAACAGATAAATGTATCAACGGAGAGAAATTACAGAAAGAGAGTTGTTTTGAATTTGGAAGTTCTGAGCTGATGGACAATTGAAAAATGATGAAAGAAATCAATAGAATAACAAACATTGCTCTACAAGAACTAAAACAATTATAACATTTATGGGCTAGAGCAGAAAGAACAACACAATTTGGAATACAACACATATCCTGCAACAATAATATGAGTGCAAAACATATATATTTAACAAATCAGTTGAAAACATACATCCGTATTTTAATATAAATGTTACAGAGGAGTAATAGCAATTGTTGAATGACATTGATATAACTTGTTGAATAACGTTGTTACAATAACAATGTTGAAGAACATTGATGATTACCACACACACACAAAATAAGGACAATGAAACATGTGGGATAAGTAAAAGGGCGTAAAAGTCAAGCACAGATAATGATGGAGAGGTGTAAACTGTGAAGTTGGAGAAGAGGAAGACCATAGTGCAGATGGATTCACGATGTGATAGATAATTGACACATGACAGCGACAGAAGCAAACATATGTTTATTATAGAGGTGAAGGGGGAAAAGTGGAAGACCACAGTGTGGATGGATTCACGATGTCATAGATAATGATTGATTGAATTGATTGATTGATCTATGAACCGACATCACAGCATTCGGGGCATTCCCATGAGTGCTTTGTCCCAATCCTCAGCAGCCAGCGAAGAGTTCCAACACCAATAGTCAAACTGTCATTTACTGCCAATATATTACCTTGCGGTGTATTGCAGAGGGGTCTTTGAGCCTGAGGAATAAAGGCCGCCTGGCTAGTGCAGTCGCACTGTGCAGGTTAGGATTTTCTTTTTGTCCCCGGCAGAAAAAAATCCCACACCTTACCCAGGAATCGAACCCGGGTCTCCCGAAGGAGAGTACGGCGTTCTAGCCACTCGGCCATCCGCTCCTCAACACTAATAGTACCAGTAGTAATCTGATTATAAGTCCGTCTCACCTTTCCGCTGAGCGTCGAGCATCGGCCAGATCCCCTCGTCACTCCTCGCTTCCTTATTCTTTCCAGACCATGATGATCCATTTGCTCCTCCGAGGTGTACACGTGCTCCCACAAGGCAACAACCACGTCTGCCTAATCATGCATTATCAGGGAGCGTTTCGGGTGATAGGAGGCAACGTATCTAGGTTTTCTAGCGCTGAAGCTATAGAGCGAACATGCCTCATACTGCGCTGGATAGCCACCATGTCGCTCTTATGAATTACCAACCATAGTTCGTAAACATGATATTTACGAGCCTCATACACTGGCTCCCTGAAACTGGTTAACTCTGATTTCTATACTACACACACTCTATAACGGGTTGGTTGAACGCAACCATAGAACTAACAAGACCCTGGCAGCTTTTTCACTAATATATTCAACACGATACATTTCACTTTTTCAACACTTGCATAAACGCTACAACAATTTGCACATAATAAAAGAGTGGCACAATTTTGGCCGCAACTCTAGAACTTGACAAGGTCCGCACTCAACGAAACCACATCGTAGACTGCCTTGTCTGGACTCCACTTCCTGTTGAATTGGGAAGTGAGTCCCCAACGTTTTCACGATGTGTGAAAAGTACCCACTTTTCACGTTCCGGTGTTCACTTGCTAAACACCGCCATAACATCTACTCTCTGACCTGGGTTGTGGCTTAACTATGCCATGACGTCATCAAGGTCATGGCATGTATCAATACTTCACCAAGTTTTGCAGAGCCAGCCAATCTGTCCGCCTGTTCATTCCCCAGCACACCGGCATGCCCCGGAGAAAAGATCCAGGCGATGCTTGTCATACATAATTGACACATGACAACAGCAGAGGCAAACATCTGTTTATTACAGAGGTGGAGGTCAACATGACCGAAGAGATTAGCGCGTCAGCTCTTATACTTCCGGTGTGCTGAAGCTGAGGTAGCGAGTTAGACCCCTACACCGGTCAGCTGGAGTAAAATGTTTACTTCTCATAATTGATTTGTTAACGTAAATTACAAGTACCTGAGAAGTCGGAGTGGATTCGCATGATAGCGAGATATACTTGTAAGATGGAAAGTTAATCCACAACCATATTATCAGTCCAGTGCACATTCCAGTAGTGGCAAGTAGTAGCACGTGTATGGACTAAGCTTGAGTGTAAAGCGCGCGAATACATTAACAAAAATTTACAGAGGTACACTTCGAAGGTCTGGTATGCTGGAAAAAAAAAGTCTGCACAGGAGCGGCCATTTGATGATAATGGATAACAATAAATAAAGTGCAAGCTGAAGATTGATGATAAATCGAATGTTTGCCCAACATGTGACAGCGCTTCTAGGACAAGGCCAACACTGTATCCATGGATCTCACAAGCAGTACATGCCATGATGCAAGAAATACGATCTATTTGGTGTAGGTCTGGTTTTCACCAAACAAATTGATAATCTTCAGTCTGTGACAGTTCGGGATAAGCCACAAGTAACACTCCATGTCTCATGAGTGGTTACATATTGTATACATACTTGCATATCTTATGAATGGCTCATATTGTATACATACATGCATGACGGCTTCTGTGGCATGGCAGCTGATTAAACACAATTTCACAGTTCGCCGACCTGGGGGAGGGTAGAGGATTCTAATTCAGCAGCGGGCGATTAGGAAACAGACGGCTTTGAATAGATTTCGATGGTATGAGGCTTCAGAAGTTCATAAAGCATTTGCAAACTACTGAATGTGAAATATCTAGATTACATATATGCATACAAACATGCATACACACACGCGCGCGCGCACACACACGCACACACACATAACCAAAGACATGCATTCATACACACATACACACACACACACACGCACGCACGCACGCATGCACGTATGCATGCATGCATACACGTGGAAAATAATGAAGTTAATAAAGTGGGGGAAATAATGATCTCATCTCATCTCATCTCATCATGTTCCTCTTGTACCTTGCGGTGTCGAGGTGAAGTATAAACTTCGTGAGAGTGCCCGATTATGGGCTTCATATATCGATATTCCCATGGAATTTGCTATTCCCTCCGTCCAACGTTTACGTGGTCAGCCTCTTCCTCTGATTCCATCTGGAAATAATGATGACGTGATTAAAGTAACCATAAGTATTATAGCCTGTTTACTTTTGTCTGCCCCAATATAAAATCCCATATCTCAGTAACCAACTGAGGGGAAATGATGAGATTTAGCATATAACCTAATCATTATGTCCACCCAACAAACCAATTTTTGTTTTGGCGATTGTACCACTGATTTCAAAGTTTCTTTGTATACGGTATATAATTAACGGGTGCATATTATTAAAGGTATTACACCTTCACAGGGAAACATTAGCGTTGAATAGTTAATTTTCTCGTGGGACACGAGATTGGCCTTATGACAACAGCCTCGCGAAGTGGAAAGGGGAGTGTTCAGAGGTGTTGTCAATAATAGGGTGCTTTCATGAAATCTGATTTTTTTTTTTTTAAATCTTAGCATTTATCGCTAAAATCTGAATGTATGAATATTGTTGAATGGGATTGAATGTGAAATTGTGTACACTTCAAAGCATCGCTATGAAGTTGTACACATATCTTTGTCAAGAAGCTGATCGCAGGAAACTGTTTCATATACAATTACAAATCCCGATAAAAGAACAGTGCATGCATTGGGTTTGAGTAAACGGTCATTTCGTCGATGGGTGCTGAAGTCAGGAATGAAACCACCACGCAATATGCAAACGGTAGGTAGAAAGGCAATTGTAGACAGCTTTGACAAGGATGTCATAAGACGAACTATTATTAAAATGCTGGATACCAAAGAAACAGTGACTGTAAGAAAACGTAGGGTTTGGTTGAGAAAGAACAATGACATAGAGCTACCCAAGACAACTTTGTAGAAAATTATAAGGACATTAGGCTTCATGGTTAGAAAGTATAATTTGGGTAGAAATATCATTTGCGAGCAACTGCATTTAGGAGCGATGAGAAGTAAATACCTACGTGAAATAAAGGGAATATGCAAAGAAAATTATGACATAGAATATTTGGATGAAGCCTGGATCAATTTGCACCACACAAGTGAAGAGAAATGGCAATCGGTGGAAGGAAAGATAAAGCGATATGTGCCCAGTAGTATAAGACAGCATTTGGTCATAGCCATGCTGGTAGTACGCATAATGGCTTACTACATAATGCTGGACTCGTGTTTGTGTCAAAGCAAACAGACAATAGGGATTATCATAATAAGATGAATGGTAATGTATTTAGAAATTGGCTCGAGAATACAGTGCATCCATCATTAGATAGACCATCGTGTCCAATTATGGACAATGTATGATATCACAATGTTGTTGCCCAAGAAGACAAAATACCTACAGCATCGAGCACAAAGGCAGCAATAAAGATATGGCTCCGAATGGAAAACATACCATTTCAAGAAACGTATTTCAAGCTGGAATTGTTGTCCCTTGTAAAACAGACGCCAAAAAGCAAGAAATATCAAATCGACAAGTTGATAGAAGAGCATCGTCATGGATGCTTGAGACTTCCGCCGTACCATTCTCATTTTAACCCTATAGAACTTTTGTGGGCTAAAATTAAAGGACAGGTGGCGGCTGACAATACTATATTCAAATTGTCTGACGTCAAGATACTATCCCAGTCCGCGCTATTAAATGTTGATAAAAGTTAGTGGGGAAAAAGTGAGGACCATGTGTTGAAAGAGGAAGATGACTATTGGGGAAAGGATGGACTGAATTTTATGCAACCGAAAGCAGTCATCAACCTACTGGAATCGTGCGACACAGATTAAGGTCTGGGCAGATCGTAGACATTAATCCACATGCACACCTACTGTGATATTTTTGCTCCAACTATTCAGAAGAAGAATTGCAGACCTTTAACATGACAGCATCTGCACAAACAATACAACTTGTCAATGGCAACAGTTTGTATTCCACAGTGATGAATTTTCAATTCTGTCAGCCCTCAACGGTGACAAACAACTGGCAGTGAAAGAAAAGCTCTAGACGCATTGAATACCAACCGAAGAGTAATATTGCGGTGGGAACTGACATATTGTAGCATAACAAGAAACATGAGAAGAAACACGTTGTCAAATGAGGGGACAACACACGAACATACGAATCATTCTATAAACTTCAATGAAGAGAGAACCAACATCTTGACATTTAAGAAGGAAGCCCACTACAGAGACTTTCACAGCTATATTCGTCGTGTAAAACAGGTAATCATGTTCTGTCTCAGCAGGGTAGACATTGCACACACTTCCATACGAATCTGGATACGCCTTGTGTCGTCATTCGAATTGGCGGAGCATTACTGTAAAGCAAGTTTGTTACCGAGAAATCACTAGTTTTTCACCAAAACATCAAAGAAATGTCGCCGCTTTCCATGATTTAAGTTGCTTTGGACCTATCAAAGACATATTCCTTGGGCGAGGGTGAATATAAGACGGCAGGAAAAATTTCATAACGATGCAACAGACAGTTTTCAAAATAATTGATCGTGAATGAAGGCATTAATTTCTGGACATACTATAGTCGTTTCGCTAGCTGTAAAGGATTATAGCGGATAAGATTTGGGAATGTCCCGAGTGCGGTGATGACAGTTCTTGTCTCAACTCATTATCAGTTCAAGTCTTATGAATAAAGTTCCCTGATTTCTCATGTTTATTTCCTTCTACAGCGGCGCCCAAGTATATTACAGAAGGAGGTTTTCGAGCAGTAACTCCGCCCAGGAGTCACCATTATGGGATATGGTACCGCCCAGAGATTTGCATTTGCTGGATTAGTCATTGGATTCTTGTTGTGTGCTGCAGGCACATGTGCTCCTTTCTGGAATCATGCTGAGGTTCGTACAAACATATGGGCAAGCAACAGATATATGCATATAAGAGTAGGCTATGTTTCCCGGGAAAGTATTACGCAAATGTATTCATGATTGTGTGCTTTAAAAAAAGCTAAATTATACAAATAAACAGTGCTATAATCGCGACGGTCGACTTTTCTGCAACTGGTGTTATCCCATCTGGTTTGCTTACACTCCATGGAACGGTGAGCCTCTTGGCCAGAGCATCTCACAAACAGCGAGCTCCATAGCTCCAGGGATGATCGTCAATAGTCTCCTGAAAATTGAAATAATGAAATTAAAGTCAAACTGATACACCTAGGTTTTCATTTGGTTAGTAATTAAACAAAGAATGCATGAGAGCGTGTATATATACATGTGTGTGTGTGGTGATAGAGCATATACACACATAAAAAGAGACAATACACACACACACACACACACACACACACACACACATATATATATATATATATATATATATATATTGGTGTTGACTGCGACGTTTTGTATGTGATATGCAACTAAGTGTCTCTCCACTAGAACAGTTGCCCTGTTGTGTGTTGTTTGTCCATCAAGAATGATGATGACCATTCATTTCATCCAGTGGGGTTGAAAGTATGTAGTCGTGAGTTCTAAGATGGCTGATAAGGCCTATTTTGGCTCGAAATGTTCTTTGACAATGCGGGCAAAGAATTCTTGACATTCCAGGAGGAACATCTCCTGCAGTGGTTTTTCTGTCCAGCCTTTTCTTCACGACTCTTGCAGTCCTGGTTGCTTCACAAGTGACTGCACCCTTATGTAATGATGTACGCCATGAATTAAGGTCTTTAGCAGCAGTCTCCCAGGTGTCAGGATGAATTCCAAAAGCTTTCACTGAGACTTTCAGAGTGTCTTTAAAGCGTTTCCTCTGGCCACCTTGGGAGCGTTTACCACAATGCAGCTCCCCGTAAAAACTTTTTTTAGGGAGCCTGCGATCTGGCATGCGAGTTAAGTGACCAGCCCAGCGAATCTGATTCTTCATTAGTATAGTGTGGATACTGGGCATGGATGCTCTTTCTAGAACTTCAGTGTCTGGGATCTTGTCTTGCCATTTAATCTTCAATAGCTTCCTAAGGGAGACTTTGTGGAAGTGGTTTAATTTCCTAGCATGTCGCTGGTAAACAGTCCATGCTTCACAAGCATATAGCAGTGTGGATAATTCAACTACTTTATAGACTTTCAGCTTTGTTTGCAGGATTATTCCATTTCTGTCCCATACATTTTTGTACAGTCTGCCAAAGGCCGCGCTGGCCTTGGAGATTCTTGCATTCACTTCGTTATCAATTATGGCAGCTTGTGACGCGGTGCTGCCAAGATAGGTGAATTTGTCCACAACACTTAGTCTATGACCATTCACTTTGATATTCGGCACCGTGTGATTATTTCCTGGAGCTGGCTGGTACATAACTACAGTCTTCTCCAAGTTGCCCAAGACTACAAGTTGTCCAAGCTACAGTTGCCCTAGAATGCGCTAGACACTCGCCTGCCGGTCAAGTAGCCATGGATTTTATCTACAGTGAGGCGGATTCGAATTTTTATTAGTGACCCAGTCTAACATAGTTACCAGGATCGGTCTTGGGCAGTAAAGGCGGTCAGTGTGGTACTAAACACATCACCAACCGAGTTTTAATTGGTCTATAAAAGTACGGCATAGTATATGCCCAGCGTGCTTTAACGAGGGTAAAAGGTTGCTTTACTTTTTTTGCTTCTCCACCAGAAATGTGACAGTTGAACGTCGGAAACATTGAAATCTTATCACCTCATCAGAAATGTGGCAATTGTACCTCTGAAACATTGAATCGTACTATGCACCAGAAATGTGACAACTGTACCTCGGAAACATTGAAATATTGTCTCTCCACCAGGACTGTGACAACAGTACCAGGGAAACATTGAAATCTTGTCTCTCCATCATAAATGTGACAACAGTACCAAGGAAACGTTGGAATCTTTTCTCTCCACCAGAAATGTGAAAACTGTACCAAGGAAACACTGAAATCTTGTCTCTCGACCAGGAATGGGAAAACTGTACCAGGGAAACACTGAAATCGTGTCTCTCCACGAGGAATGTGAAAACAGTACCAGGGAAACATTGAAATCTCGTCTCCACCAGAAATGTAAAAACTGTACCAGGGATACACTGAAATCTTGTCTTTCCACCAGAAATGTGAAAACTGTACCAGGGAAACACTGAAATGGTGTCTCTCCACCAGGAATGTGACAACAGTACCAGGGAAACATTGAAATCTTGTCTTTCCACCAGGATTGTGACAACAGCACCAAGAAAACATTGAAATAGTGTCTATCCACCAGGAATGTGACAACAGTACTAGGGAAACATTGAAATCTTGTCTCTCCACCATAAATGTGACAACAGTACCAAGGAAACGTTGGAATCCTGTCTCTCTTCCAGAACTTTGACAACAGTACTAGCGAAACATTAAAATCTTGTCGCTCCACCAGGAAAGTGTCAACTGTACCAGGAACACATTGAAATCTTGTCTCTCCACCAGAAATGTGAAAATTGTACCAGGGAAACATTGAAATCTTGTCTCTCGACCAGACATGTGACAACACTACCAGGGAACCATTAAAATCTTGTCTCTCCACCAGGAATGTGACAATTCTGCCTGGGAAACATGTAAATCTTTCTCACTACCAGGACTGTAACACGTTATTTTGCAGGTAGATGTCAACACCCTGACTCGGCTCTTCTCTGTATCAATCCCTTTCTTTGGAAGCACAAAACTTGCAACGATCGACACCGGTCTGTGGTGGTACTGCAGAGAATACCTGAACGACAAAAAATGTGAATTTTACGAGATCACAGAAGATGATTCAGCAAGTAAGTAGTTTTTTTTTGTTTATTTTTTTAATGTAACGAAATGTATTAGATGTGAACATCATTAAACACAAGACATGAGTTTTGAGTAGACGTTTAGAATAAATATGGTAGAATTTGATAGATTATTGATCACTAGCCGGTCTCTCTGACCGAGGGGTTACACGACTTTCTCCGTAATCCCGTTTATCCACGCAGGGTCTCGCAGCGCGCGAGAATTGGAAGCGGTTCTATCCGCGCTGGTGACTTGCGGGATAAATGAGCCGGCCGCTCAGAAATCAATGGCAAACTACTAAGCGTGATCTTGCCAAGAAATCAACAATCAGCTGAAAGATGTTGACGTTGACAGCGATGTCCTGTAAAGGATACGCAAAACATTGATCACTAATTTGTATGTGTGCTATTGCCTTCACAGTTGTTACTGTTCCAGTTATCAGTTACGTTATGATCAACTAAGGTATAGTTTTCTAGAACATAGAAAACTAGGTGCAACTGATGCTACAAAACGATTGCGAAGGCTTGTCACATCTGTGTGCAATTGGGGGGGGGGGGGAGGGGGGGGGGGTAGTTAGCATACATAGATAAACTTCTCTGACTAACGAGAGATCAACTAGGGTATTGTTTCCTAGAACATAGAAAACGGTGCAGCTGATGCTACAAGACGATTGCGAAGGCTTGTCACATCTGTGTGCAATGGGGGTAGTTAGCATACATAGATAAACTTCTCTGACTAACGAGAGAGACTGGGCGTCTACTGGCGTGTCCCGGGTAGCATAACCTCTCTTCTGTCAACCGATAACCAGTACTCTCTCTCTCTCTCTCTCTCTCTCTCTCTCTCTCTCTCTCTCTCTCTCTCTCTCTCTCTCTCTCTCTCTCTCTCTCTCTCTCTCTCTAAATTTCCTGGTAGCCATTTTTGGCTTGGTCGACATTGGAACACAGGTTAAAGAAAATACCCCCTCCCCCAGTTTTCCTAATTGGGATTCGACCATATGACCACAGGTTCGGCAGCCAAGCGTGTCCACTTGTTTTTTTTTGTTTTGTTTTTTTGTTTTTTTGTTTTTGTTTTTTTAAACTAAAGTATAAAGAACAATAAGATCGGGCAGGGTAATTATTTCCCATGAATACTCAGGCTCAGTTATCCCGCAAGTCACCAACTCGGGGAGAACCGCTTCCGATTCTCGCGCTTTGCGTTATCCTGCGTGGATAAACGGGATTACAAAGAAAGTCGTGTAACCCCACGGCCAGAGAGACGGGCGTAAAAGGATATGGGGACCCAAAAAAAAAAGTATCATGCAAGTATGCTTATGTCTTAACACTGCTTTATCAAGCAGTAAACTGCCTTCAGCATCAACATGTGCTATACTGATGTGCGTTAACGGTCATGGTTAGCCCTCTGACTCGATCATCAGAATCTCCGATCAGGTCAATGTTCTTCAGATTATGCCGTATGACCAAGCCATCCATGTAGTTATCCCATTGTCTCCCCTTGCTTTTCCTCCATCAAGTTCGCTAGATGCCGCTAAGTTATCACCTTTGATTCCTTTAATAAACATGCTAACATAATCGTGACCATCTATGTGCAATTGTTCAAATCAATTTAAGGTTTCAATATACTTGAAGAACTGTCGTATTCACTTATCTGTTCATAGTATTATTTTCATTTTCCTTAAAACCTTATGTTCACTGCAATGAAATGTTTCTCAACTTTTCAAAATGCGCCACGCTACTTTTGGCCGTTGTTTAAATATAACGCAAGACTAAACATGTTTAATGTCCTTAAGTCTAAGATATACGTATATACAATATTCTTAGCGTTTGCTTAGCGTACTCTGCCGCTCAGTTGTGGAACCATCTTCCACAAGAAATCAACGATACCACCAGCTCCTATATCCTATATCCTATATATATATATATATATATATATATATATATATATATATATATATATATATATATATATATAGTTGCTATATATATATATATATATATAGTTGCTATATATATAGTTGCAACTTGTTTAAACACTATCTTAGTACAGACTACATGCCCCCTCCCCCTAATAAAAACAAAAGAAAAATACACGAAAAATAACAATAATTATCTCAAATGACAACTAGTATTATAAACATTCTTCTATGTATGGTACGTTACATCTACCTTAGATAGCCATAACTGCCATTTTTCAGAAGCCCTAATGATTCATCTACATAGGTAAATTTTATGCAAACAGAAAGACATGGTGGTCAATTTAAAATTACCATGGTACACAATTGATATTACTGTGCGAACATGTGTATATTTCAGCTTGAACGATGTATCTAGTTATTTTACTCTACTTTGTGTGACATCTGCAGTATGTACCTGACGAGATGCAGCGAAATATGCCAGGCAATAAATCGTACATTCTATGGTTTGTGTCTTGGTTATTCATAATTGCCATGTCAAAAATAAGTTTTAGTGTGTCATGTATTATTGATTATTGCACATTTTCCATGCATTTTAATATTGTTCTGTTTGCTGTCTAAGATTAGCTTCATAAGTGATGTATGAATAAAATAATGTATGAGAACAGAAAGAAGAGAAGGACAGGACGCCAAACGGGCTTGTGTGCCCAATTCTTAACTCTTTTAATATGAAGTTCGTTCCTTCGTGCCTATGTTCTATCGTTTGCATGCATACAACAGTGTAGGCTCTATATAGCACTTTAACACCATTTTTCTCACTGACAACGTTTTAGTGGTATGTTTTCTATCATAGAAAATGCTACTTTCATAACACCGATTTTTGTTCTTCAAGGCAACTTCCACCATGTATACTGACTTTTCCAAGATAGCTGTCCCCATGCACTTGTTCAAGAATTTCCCCATGTACTTGGATGATACATTGTGGAATCTCTTTCTATTTGGAGATGACCGTAATTTGTTTTATTAAAATGTAATTCTAACCCTATTTGCTCGGTGAGTTGACTGAACAAGTATCAATAAATGTTCCAAGTGTATATTCTTTCATAAAAACAAACGGTAGATGTGTTAAATAAGTTCAGTATGGACTAGCCCAAGCAAAAGCAGCATTTCATGAGGTGAAAAATATTATATGCAATATATCATTGTCGACAGGAGCAAGAAGGAGAATTCTTAAACATTAGTTTAAGTTAATTCTGAAATGAACCATGAGCAAACAACAGATAACATGGTATTAAGTGTAAGCAACAGATAACATGGTATTAAGTGCAAGCTGCGAAATAGTGGATTTTTAGAAGAATAATGAGAACACCGTGGAGAGACAAAGAAGCGTATAGAAGATATCTCAAATTAAGTTCAATCACTGAGTACTATTTACTTGCATTAGATCAATCCACATAATCTGGGAACGTCTTGAGATTGGAAAACCTTGGATAATTGGAGATGAAACGAGAAGAAGAGAGATAATGCTAGACGAGTCATCCTAAAATAGGTACGAATATCTTGGGAAGCAACGCGGTCGGTGTGATATTGATCACATCACCGATCGTGTACCTATCGACCTTTAAATATATCAGTTAAGCACTCTTTGCTCGATGCGCCTTGAGACACTTTAATATATATATATATATATATATATATATATATATATATATATATATATATATATATATACGATGTGATGTGATGTTACGCTATAAATATGATGTGATGTTACATGGCCATTTATCCTGGAGAAGAGAGGCAATGTCAGAACTGTGGTGGGGTCATTCTTGATGATAGTCTCCCAGATATTCTCGGTGACAGAGCCTTGAGAGCACAAGGGTGATTCAGCTCCACAACGCAGGAGTGAAGGAGACATATCATGTCAATATAATCGGTGAAGACCTACATCAGATGTTGGTATGAGAAGCTGAGTCACGTCCACATGTTGGAGTGGTGGTAACAAACTGGGCCAGGTCTGGCTAGCCTGCCCTATGCAATAATTCCTTCACCTTCTTCTCTCTCTCTCTCTCTCTCTCTCTCTCTCTCTCTCTCTCTCTCTTTCTCTCTCTCTCCCTCCCTCTCTCTCACTTCCACCCCCCCCCCTTTAGTTTATGTAAGTATGGTTTTATGTTTGGAACATGTTTTCAAAAGGAAAGGATGGCCTTTTTGGTTGACACTGGGGTAGAATTCCGAATGCTGAATATTGTCATTAGGAGGGTCAAATTCAATCAAATTCATCAATGGAAGATGATGGGATGCGCCTTGCTAATGCTTGAAGAGCGTAATCCCAATGAACACTATTGACTCCTCCGGTTTAAAAGCAAACCCAGCGCTGTGGAAGTCCGCTAAGTATTTTTATGACTTTCCTTTGTGATTCCATGGCCAACAACCAAAGTAACAACACCAAAATAATGCAGCACTTACAACCATATTATTCGCAGTGTTAGAATCCTGATCCCAGGGACAGTTTCAATCTAGCTGTCCGTGTCACCTAAGGGACTTTTGTAATATAGCAGTTGTGTTACTCACATGGACAGCTTTTAGCGTAGAAATTCACAGACAAGTTAGAATATTATATAAGGAAGCAAAAGAAGCATGGCTTGGGAAAAAATTTATAAAAATTGAAAAACAACACAACAGTCAAAATACCAAAACAATGCTCAAAAGAATTCAGGAACTTACTAATACAAGAACAAGTATATCTGCAGGCTTTCTAAACACAAAAAGATGGCAATATCATAATAGAAAAAGATCAGATTCTACATGTGGGGTCAGATTATGTGAAAAAACCTTTATGATGATAACAGAGATGAACTGTATGATATTCGAATTAATAATGAAGGACCGCCAGTTTTGAAGATGGAGGTTCGGGATGTTCTTAAACATATGAAAGCTGGGAAGACCCCCGGTTCAAATAACATCACAACAGAGATTATTAATGTTTTCGAAGAATATGGAATAGATCAAGTCACAGACTGCTGAACATAATATATGACAGTAGAGATATACCTTCTGAATTGTGTAATTATGTATTCATTGCAATCGCAAAGATATCAGGAGCCTTGGAATGTGATCAACATCGAACAATTGGCATAATGAGTCACAATACAAAGATTTTGCTAGGAATTATCATGCAAAGAGTGAGGAAGAAATTACAACCTGAAATAGGAGAAGAACAGTGTGTGTTTGTAGAAGGAAAGCGTACAGTAAATGATGTGTATATGCTGCGATCAGTTATTGAACGTTCTGTAGAAGTAAACAAAGATGTACATCATCGCTTGTTTGACTACACGAAGTCTTTCGATAGAGTAAGACATGTCAACATGGTAGATATGCTTGCAGATCTACAAATTGATGGGAAGTACATTAGACTTATACATAAAATATATTGGAAACAACAACCTGCCATAAGGATTGATAATAAAGCATTACAATATCAGCCTATTAAGAGAGGTGTGAGACAGGGATGTGTAATGTCTCTAGAGCTTTTTTCCACATATAGAGAAATTATTTTCAGAAATGTAGACGATATAAATTGAATCATCATAGAAAGACGAAACATCAATAACATTAGGTATGCAGATGGTACATTATTGACTGCAGACAATGAGCAGGATCTGCAACAATTATTAAATGCGGTTGTTGCACACAGTGAACAACTAGGGTAAGAATTATATTGTAAAAAGACACAAATTATGGTCGTCACTAGGAAGAAAAGAAATACCACAATGTAATATACAAGTAAATGATAATATTCTTCAACAAGTGAATCGGTACAATTATCTTGGAACAGTCATAACATCTGATGGGAGGTGCCTTGAAGAGATTAGAACAATAATCGCCATGGCGAAAATAGGCTTTAGCAAGGTGAAAAACATACTGACCAATAAAAAGATGTCAATTGAAACGAGAAAAATAGTGTTGAAGTTCTATATTGTTCCTGTACTTTTGTATGGATGTGAAATTTGGACAATGAGCAGTCAAGCTAAAAAAAAAAAAAAAAACATCATATGGCTGTGGAAATGTGGTTTATGAGGCAAATGCAAAGAATACAATGGACAGACAGAAAAACCAATGACTAAGTCCTACAAGAAACAAATGAAAATCCTAAGTTGATTAGAGACATTAGACGTAGATAGTCACATTTATGGACATGTTATGAGAAGAAATTAATTGCAGAACTTGATGACAACTGGCAAAATAGAAGGGAACAGACCAAGGGGGAGACCGAGAAGTAAATACCTGGATGGCTTAGCCACATGGCATGGTCCAAACAAGAACACTGAGCTTATCCACGACTCTGGTGATCCAATGAAATGGCGAGTCGTAATCACACACGCTTTCCGGCAAGGCACATGATGGATGGATTATGTGGTCTCATTAACATTTTAATACCATCAGCAAGAAACACTTTAGCACTCACTCGTGAATGATCTGGGTTAAAGTAATTACTCACATGTTAGGACACTGCTGGTTTAGTAATAATTAGAGATAGCTAGTGAACTTATTATGTCTTATATTTGTGTGATCAATTTTAGGTTGTGTATTTTAACATGTCACACGAACATAATACCCCTCCCGCTTGTTTTTCCATTATATTGATATTATTTAAAACAGGGAGTGTTCTCTTTTTTTTCGTGTTGACTGGTGTAGTGTTTTGTGGTGTTAAATGTGATAATGTTCCATAATTTAACATCAACTCTAGAGGAGAGCAGATTGTGGCAGGGAGACAACATGTGGCAAGTTATTCAGAGTGAGCTTCCTCCTCTCTTTAATGCTGTGACTTTATTGGCTCACCTGACCTTCTACTGAAAAAAAAAACCTTTCTGTTATCTATAATAACCTGATTCTATGACCTGTCTCCACCCCTGCGAAGTATTATGAGCCATTCCTTTTTTTCTGCAGTCGGTCTTATCGAATAGGGATATATTTCTACCTGTTCCGAATCTGCTTTATCACACGCCTTCAAGTGTATAACAGGGTCCTTTATTGTGTATGACTTGTAGCAAAAGATGAAATCTGACATCTAACCTTGTCCGACTACGCCCATGCCATTGTCAGTGCAATGTCCTGACCGTTACAATAATGCGCCTCTGTTAGGTGTCTTTTTCACAGGGCCGTGCAGTAGATTTTCTCAGTATGGTGCAAGTCTTCGAAATGCAGCCCCTTAATGATGCAGGTCTTCGAAATGCAGCCCCTTAATGATGCAGGTCTTCGAAATGCCGCTCCTCCTTCACTGCTTATGGTGCCGCCTCTCTGTATCACAGCACGGCACGGCACGGCCCTGACTTTTCATATGATTGCTCATTAAGAATTGGCACATAGCAAACCTCCTTATTGTTCTGATGAATCTTGTTTTGTGCATTGTTATAATATATTTTGAGTTTGACAAATAATTTTGACAGAATAATCAATATTTTTTTCTTTGGTCTACCAGAAATCTGGACATGTCGTGTAGCAAGCGTTGTTTCAGTTGTCCTGAGCCTGATATGTGCCTTAGTCGGACTGTGCAGAACATGCTGTTGTCCTGGCGGAAAGACCGTCGTTCATGGAGTGATTGCATTTCTTGCAGGTAGTCAGTCATTAGTCTCTGTGTTGATTCCGAAACTAGCGATTTTCAACCTTTTGGAGACCAAGGCTTTCCTAGCTTAACACGTTCGGTTTGCCGTTCCCCTGTAGGGTAATGGTGAAAGCGATGTTTCGACCTTTAGTCTTTCATTAGCAGGAGAGCTTTGAAAATACTTTTTTTTTAAAACGTAATTGTTAAAATATAAATCTTAGTCTTATGTGTGAAAATACAAGACAAGAGAGGCAGAGGACGACACAGAAAGATGTACGAGGCAGGTTTAAACAAGGGAGCATTAAATAATTATATAAGCAACACCAACTTGGTCAGACCATGAAATGACAGAATTAGAGAGTCAGTATCTTCGAAATCTACCCAAGAGCATCGAACGAACGAACGAACGAACGAACAAACTTTATTTTCAAAGGGTTAAGAATTGGGCACGCAGGCCCGTCTAACATTCAGAAGAACAAGATGGATAACTAAGTATTGTCATTTCCTTAAACGACCTGTTATATGACAATCTTTAAAAAAATGTAACTTTTCAGAAAAATATGCGCACACTGTCATTTGGAAACCCTTATTATGAAAAATAAAATGTGATAGATTAAGTAGTGTGTTGTTTACATGTAAACAGGGAAACATCCACGCTCACTACTAGCCTCAGCGCTCCTCGTTCAGGGCTCACAGTTGCACCTGATTGACCACCGCTGTTTTTATCTAAACAGTTTTCTGTTACTTAATACATAACAATTACTTCGGCAGTGGTGTGAAGCGTTACGCATAAAGAGACGGCCTTGTTATGTGCTTGACCAGCTGCTGTCCACGTTTTTTCCTTCCAAGAAATTTTTTTAATCTACTTGACATTCATTTTGCGAGTCGCCCACAGAACAGGTTTGAAGTGAGTTAAGTTAAGAACCGACATCACAGGACTCGGGAGATTTCCATATCTGCTCTGTCCTCATCTTCAAAAGCCAGCTAAGAGTCCCTATACTATTTATACAATTATTATGTGTCCGCTTGGTCTTTCTTCGGAGTACAGAGTGTCAGCCAGATCCTCTGGTCACTACCTGCAGCAACATTTTCTCTAGGTCGTGATGCTTTATCTGTTCTACCAAAGTACACTTGGTCCCAAAGGGCTCTGACCACATCTGCCTTATCGTGAACCAATACTCAACCCAAAGGTGTAGACCCAGCCATTCTGTCCGCTTGCTTGTTTCCCTCCACGCCAGCATGCCTTGGCGAATGATCCAACAAGGGATAACGGGAAGAAAAGGAAGAATCATCGTCTGTTATTTGAAGAGGCTCAAATATCGCACCAAATGTATCGATTTCCATTAAAAGGGATCCTTAATGATCATATTAGTAAACTATTTGGCGCCTATTCCTTTCCAGTTTTTCTATGAGTCACTTCCTGGAAACTACGTGTTAACATGTGGTAAAATGTTCAGTTACCGGGTTCTAATCCCAACTTAGGGCCGGGAATTTGTCCAAGAACCCGTGGTATATAATAACACACATTCTCCTGATATCTGGGGTAGTTAGATCGAATACTCTTCCTCCTCGGTGAGGGCGAAAACCAGTTCAATATATTATTTGGGGACGTAGACGACTTGACGCTGAGCGAAAAAAATATAGCTTCGTAAGAGAAGCTGATCCAGTGTTTCCTATAGAAGATAAAATAGCAAATACCCGTGTGGCGCCGCTGTGGCGTCCTTAAAACTCTCTTGGGCATATGACACGCGGCCTGGGTACATCTATTTGGCCAGATTGGTAATCTGAGACCCGTCTCAATCCAGTGAGTCTGTAATGAGCCATAAACCAGTCCAGGGAAGTGTCCAGAAATAAGCAAGCAATGAGTCCAGTAATGAACAAGTAATGAGTCCTGTAATGAGTCTAGTAATGCCTTCTGGTAAAATGGCGACGACGTAACATTCAATCTTCGGGAGACGCTGTTTTTAGTGTTTTCCTGTGGATTATGTGGTGTTATTACGTATTCGTTTATTGGAAGTGTTCACAAGGAGCCACGGAAGGCAGGTGGTGGATGAAACTTTGAGGGCAGCCGACAGATAGTTGTTGGCTATGGTGTCATTTTCGCGATGGTAGGCAGAAGATCGCTTTCACGAGATAATGGCGCGGTCCCGGTCCAGTACGGTCACTGCCTAGGAGGGAAAGCAACGGCAAACTACCTTCTTTAATAGTGCCTAGTTCATTATGATTCGTCTAACTACAGATCACTGCAAGACAAGGACAGAGACATTAAAATTAGCAACATGGAATGTTAGGACGTTAAACGCCGACGAAAAGGGCTTTCGATAGAGTAAGACATGTCAACATGGTAGAAAGGCTTGCAGACCTATAAATTGATGGGTAGGACATTAGACTTATTAAAAACATATATTGGAAACAGTAAGCTGCCATAAGGATTGAAAATGAAGTAAGATAATATCAGCTTATTAAGAGAGGTGGGAGACAGGGATGTGTAATGTCTCCAGATCTTTTTTTCCCTTTACAGTGGAAATATTTTCAGAAATTTAGAAGATATAAATGGAATCATCATGGGAGAACGAAACAATAACAATAGATATGCCGATGATACAGTATTGATTGCAGACAATGAGCAGGATCTGCAACAATTAGTAGATGCGGTTGTTGCACACAGTGAACAACTGGAGTTAGAATTAAATTGTAAAAATGACACAGGTTATGGTCGTCACAAGGAAGAAGGAAACACCAAAATGTAATATACAAGTAAATCGATACAATTATCTCGGAACAGTCATAACATCTAATAGGAGATCCTTGAAGAGATTAGAACAAGAATCGTCATGGCGAATGTAGCCTTTAGCAAGATGTAAAACATACTAACCAATAAAAAGATGTCAATTGAAACGAGAAAAAGAGTGTTGAGGTGCAACATAGAGCAAATACTTTTGTATGGATGTGAAACTTGGACAATGAGCAGTCAAGCTGAGAAACATTTTGATGGCTGTAGAAATGGGGTTTCTGAGGAGAATGCAAGGAATTCCATGGACAGACAGAAAAACAAATGGTCAAGTACTACAGGAAACAAATTAAAATGGTCGAGACAGGATTACTGAGCTGATCCACAACTCTGGTGATCGAGTGAAATGGCGAGTCATGACCGCCCACGCTTTCCGGCATAGCACATGATAGATGGAATGACAAGTGTTGAGTCCAGTAATGAAGCAAGTAATGAGTCCAGTAATGAGCCAGTAATGAATACAGTAATGACAAGTAATGAGTCCAGTAACGAGCCAGTAGTGAGTCCAGTTATTAGCCAGTAATGAGTCCAGTAATAAGGGGAAATGAGTCTAGTAACTAGCAGTAACTATGGAATCACCCTGATGTCACGTGATTTCCCAGAAACTCCCGGAATTCTTTTGTTTGGGTGAATTAAAAATGAATTACCGAAATTAATGAGTCTAGTAATTAGCAGTAATGAGTCCGGTAATGAGTCCAGTAATGAGAAGTAATGAGTCTAGTAGTTAGTTAGTTAGTTAGTTAGTTAGTTAGTTAGTTAGTTAGTTAGTTAGTTAGTTAGTCGCGGTTCCAACTTCACAGCAACGGGTCGTCCCCATTATGCTCCGTTCCTGTGCCAGTGAATATCACACAAAATGCCTCCCACTGCCCAATGTGAAAAGTGGAAAAGACAGGAGTCTCGACAAACAACAGCCCTCACAGATACACTGTGCATAATGCCGCCGCCAGAATGTCAACACAATAGTCCCCCACGAAACATCCAGTTCATCTCTGATGGAATCAGCAGTCATTTTCCCATCTGGATGTTTCCTAAATGTTCACCCACACAGTACACAAAAATACAGTTCATCGTCGATGGCAGTGGCAGTCAACCAGAAGCCCAGCAGCCACGCATTTCTGCATAAGGCAAAAACCGGTCAACTCTGGGACATAGCCAGCAGCCATCGCTCCGAACATGCAGTCACGTTCCAAAAAACCTCGGGCGGACTCAGAAGCATTTCACACGAAACTCACAGCTCACAGTGTCGCGCCACGCACTCACTCAGTAGCAGGGCGACGGAACCAAGAAGCCTCCTTAGTCGCCTCTTACGACATGCGTGGTAGGCTACAGTTTCGCTATTCTTTGCTTCCCTTATGGGCCCCGGCAACACACGGGTGAATGAGTCTAGTAATTAGCAGCAACGAGTCCAGTAATGAATTTCAAGTCAGTGTTACCGATCATGACAAGAAATGTACTCCCCCCCCCCCCCAAAAAAAAAGAGGCTTTTTTTTTTAGCGCGTGTGTTAATACTTCATTCCCATAATTATCCTGTTACTGTGTTTTAATATCTGAAGGTGGCGCGGGGATAGTGACAATCGCTGTTTTTGTTACTATTACCGAGGATGACAAGAGCATACTGAAGGACGTAAAATCTTATGCATGGGCGTTTTACGTGTACATTGCCGGCACTGCTCTCATCGTCGGTGTCTCCTTCCTGTTGTGTTTTGCTGCACCTGACAACTCCATGGGACAAGTGGTAAGGTCATCAGTTTTTCTTTTGAAACAACTTAGATAGTTGAATCTCCCTGTTTGTTTCACTATTCAAACACAAATGATGATATAATTAATGTAACATTTGTGATGAGATAATGAAAATAACACAAGACAAGTGGTTGAGATACTTAATGTAAAACGAGTTATGAAATAATGAATATAACACAAGTGGTGAGATAATTAATGTAATACACGTGATGAGGTACTTAATGTAATAAAATTGATGAGATAATTAGAATAACACTAGTGATGAGATAATTAATGTAATACTTGTACATGTGATGGGGTAATCAATGTATCACATGTTATGAGATAATTAATATACACAAGTCATGAGATAATTAATGTAACACAAGTGATGATATAATTAATAAAACACAAGTGATGAGATAATTTGTGTAACACGTGTGATGAGATAATTAATGTAACATACGTCATGAGATTAGTAATGCAACACAGGTAATGGTATGAATATATCTTGAAAGACGTTAACTCACAATGAGAATTGTTTACTCGCATAAGTAGACCACACTTTCCGCATTTTTTGTCATGTTATATGAAGGGAAAAGCTGGAGTGTATCTTGACAACATGAAAGTTGGGAGAAAAGAGAGGTAAGAGGATGGGTGGGGGAGGGGGGGGGGGGTTGTGCCATGAGAGAAGATGCTAGACAGTTTGATACCACGGCATGGATTAACATCGTTGTCAGAGATAATTGGCAATACACGAGACAGAAGATGAAGGATAATTAATATAGCACCAAGAGGTTAAGTAATGTACCACAAGTTGTGAGGTCATTAATTTAACACAGGTGGTAAACTAATTAACGTAATTCGCCTTATAAGATACCCAGTGTATCACAATTGGTAGATTAATTTGTCTACCACAGGTTGAGCATTAACTTACGCAGCACCAGTGGGAAGATAAAGCAGGCAACATAAGAGCTGAGATAAGACAAGCATAATTAATTAAAGTATTCGTGGTGAGAATAGTTCTGTTTCGCGTTTCCTGCAATGAGTAAACCAATGAACACAAAAAGTGGAATAGGTCTGCTTTAAACGAACATAATCATAAGTGACAGAATAGACATTATGGCTAGGGCATTCCTCAGCACACAAACAATAAACGGACGCTGATACAACTATAGGATGTATTTTTAATGACTGTGGGGTGTTTGAAAATATTGCCGTTCCAAGTTTTGTATTCACCCTCTGTGGAGTTCATGCAACATAAAAGGTAAATACAAAATTTGGAACGGCAACAGTTTCAAAAACCCCACAGTCATTAAAAATACATACACCCTGTGCATACAATATATATATATATTTTTTTCCCTCGTTTCCATCCTGTTTCAGGATATTGCGGTCAACACCAGCATCTTTCAGCTGTATGTTGATTCCTAGGCTAGATTACGCTCATCAGCACGCCACGACTTTCTGAGCGACCGGCTCCATACTCTTATAAGTCACTTTTGCGATTCGAACCACTGCTAATTCTCGTCGCGTCACGTGACGAGAGTATTCGGGGTTAGCGGAGAAAGCTGCTAACCCCTCGGCCACGGAGCCGGCTCGCATACAATATATACAGAACTTAATATCTGGTGGGTATTCGCCACTATAAAAGGCCAATAACTCTCCATCAGATTTGTTCGCGCGTTGAGAGGTTCATATCTTGGCCTACTTTGGCAGATGTTGTTAGGTACTTTGGGATTGTGTGTATAGTGTGGAAGAACAGATAAATCATCATGGCCTGGAGAGACTGATGCTGCAGTGAGTGACCAGAGGGTCTAACACATTCAGTACTGCAAGGAAAAGCCAGACACGTAATCAGATGGAACTGATAACATCAGTATTTGGAATCTTCGCTGGTTGTTGAAGATGAGGACGGAACGCGTATTAAAATGTCTCGGATGCTGTGATGTCGGTTCTTAACTCAGCTAAACTCAACTTGGCCTTTTGTGATGTCAGATACACATCAGATACGTAACTGTATCAGCTAAGTAACTTTTGAATATTATTATATAGTATCAGAGTCAGTTTGATGTGTGTGTGCTGACGAAGGCTCTACCGCAACATCCATTCTGTCACGCGTGTTTGTGTTCTTGCAAAGCAGACCTATTCCACTTCTGGTTTTCGTGGATATGCTCAGTGTTTCTTCATAGCTTTACTGCAGTTCCGCCCATTTCATTTCGCAGTTTCCTGCAACAACGGCAGGGGGTACCGCGGTTGTTGTCAATTCAACACATCAGATGCAGTCATTCGGGACTCCACAGTTTGCGGTGAGTGTTTCTACAGATACCTCCATTCCCTTTGTTGTTCCTTTTTTACCATACTTAGTGAAATGTTCTGTCTGTCTGTCTGTCTGTCCGTCCGTCCGTCCGTCCACCCGTCCGTCCGTCCGTCCATCCGTCTGTCTGTCTGTCTGTCTGTCTGTCTGTCTGTTCTATCCTGCCTTGCGTGGGAAAGGAAATATGCGTATCTTGTTATGGCATACTTGAGCCGCGGTAATGCTGCTGTTAGGACGCTTATTTGTCGGTCAGGTGTTTATGTATTCGAATCGCCATCGAAGAGGGAATCTTGTCAAAGTGACCTGAGCTATCAGGTTGAATCAGCCTCAGTTGGGTCCCAGATAATGTTGTGGAAAGTAACGGTGTGCTATTCACAACACCAACCAGTACGATCTATCAAGCAGTTATAAAGATATTTCCAATGAAAGCAAATTATTACATTATTATTTTTTCTACGCGCATGCGCTTGACTCGCTGATGCAGTTTTTTTATTTACCGCTTTTGTGCGATTACTGCAAACTAAATCATATTTGTCATCAGCCACGCATACCGACAGGTTTTGCCCTTCGAGCAGTACAATTTTTGACAATATTTGTTTATTTTTCTGGTCATATTTACGCACATTTCATGTGAATGCTTCATTGGCATCCAAGCAGTTATAAAGATATTTCAGGTGAAAGCCAATATTTACATTTTTTTTTCTTCGCGCACGCGCTTGCCTCCCTGATGCCGTTTTACCGCTTTTGTTAGATTACTGCAAACTAAATCATATTTGTCACCATCCACGCATACCGACAGGTTTTGCCTTTCGAGATATACAATTTTTGACATAAATTGTAGTGTTGTGTTACCATTTACGCACCTTTCATGTGAATACTTCATTGGCACCCAAGCAAAGTGCCTTTGATTATTTGTTTATACATTTTGTGATGTGCTCACGCAATTAAACGCCATTTAAAACCACTATAATCAAAAGTCCACTATCATACGTTAATCGTTTACTGCGATATTACAGTAAGCGCATGTGATATGCCCCGGGGGTTGTCGGTATCAAGGGGACACAACAATTTCCACAATAAACAAGGGAAGTAACTAGCGTTAAATTAAGAAATTATTATTTTACTGATTAATTTGGAAATTTTGCTGATTATGTTAATTTAATTACACGTCTACTATTAAGACAGGTCTCTAGTGGTATGTTCTCTAGAATTAATCACTGTCTATATTTCATTACGTGTTTACTAATTGTGGCAATATACCCATATATAGATTTATTAGCCGTAATCTGGCTTCAGACATTTTCCTAAGGCTGACTATGTCCAAGCTATCTTTTGGGCCAGATCAAAGTGTAGCTATACTACGATCGGGACCTCGTAGCTCGCCATTCTCCATTTCCTATTAGTAGGGTGGGTTGGCGGCCCCTGCGTGGGGCAAAGGATAATATCCGGGGTAGGGGCCTATTCCCTCGCGCCCTCTCATAGGCCTACCCCGCACGCACACACACACACACACACACTGGGACTCGAACCCAAGTGCCTGGCGACTAGTATACTGGCGACTTATCTATATAAGTATTCCACATGCACGGGGCTTGCCTCGCTGTCTTTGAATGGGCTCGAAAGCGATCGGGGGAAGCGGAGGCGGCCGGCGGATGTACCTGTTCGCGCCCGCCCGTGTCCGGGACCGGAAGTAGTCATCAGGACATCCGGAAGTGACAACTAGCCCCAAGAAAATAACCGCCAAGTTCAAATATTGAGGACAATTGTGGTCCGTTTTTGTGACGAAAATAGATGGCCGGATAACCCCGTAAAGAAGGATTTATTTGAGGTTTGAAACCCCAAAATCTAATTAGTTACAACACTGTATACTACAAATGGTCCCTTTACGTTTTTCTTTTGCATACTTTTGTAATATTTAGATTGGAAGAGGGGGGGGGGGGTGTAGATAAGAGTACTCGCCATTATTTAGAATGAGCAGGAAATTACGTTTATGTGGTCTCTACCAGCATACTTAGAGTGGAGAAGTAAATAGTGTGCTCTCTATCACCATACATATATATATATGTATGGGCTGGGGGATGGGTGGTGATGTATAGGTGGGTGGGGAGAGATGCTTTGATGGGGATGTGTATGTTGGTGGGTGCGAGATGTGTGAGTGGGTTATGGGAGATTGTGTGGGTAGGTGTGGGATGTGTGGGTTGGCGGGGAGTAAATGTGTTTGTGTGTGGGTGCGCATATGTGTGAGTGTGTGTGTGTGTGTGTGTGTGTGTGTGTGTGTGTGTGTGTGTGTGTGTGTGTGTGTGTGTGTGTGTGTGTGCAAGAAAGAAGAGATTTGCGCGCACGCATGTCATGTAACATGCTATTACATATTTTTTTGTGTATTCACATCTTTCATATTATAATTTTGTATGCCACATGATATAATCATGTACAATACGAACACATGCATATTACTGTAGAGTGAGTGAGAGAGTTAGTGAGTGTGAGTGTGAGTGAGAGAGAGAGAGAGAGAGAGAGAGAGAGAGAGAGAGAGAGTGAGGGTGACAGAGTGTGTGTATGTGTGTGTATGTGTGTATGTGTGTGTGTGAGAGAGAGAGAGAGAGAGAGAGAGAGAGAGAGAGAGAGAGAGAGAGAGAGAGAGAGAGAGAGAGAGAGAGAGAGCTGAATTGCATCACTAATTTTTATGTTACACAATGTATATGTACAATTGTTCTCATTTGTTTACAATTTTTACGAGAATGCTCACGGCAATCGTCAGTGTATGTGTGTGTAAAGTGTGGGAGTTTGTTCATACTAGTTTCAATGATTATGTGAGGCATCATTAAGTGTCTCGATGTGAGGATGTGTGTGTGGGTGTTATGTGGGGGTGGGTGTTTATGTGGGGGATGTGTGTGTGGGTGGGGGATATTTGGGTGGATGGTTGGAAGTGTGTGGGTGTTGGTGGGTGGGGGGTTGTGTTGTTGGGGAATGTGTAAGTGGGTAGGTGGGTGAGGGATGTGTGGGTGAATGGGTGTGGGGTGGGATGTGTGTGGGTTGAGGGATAGATGAGTGATGGGTGTGGGGGATGAGTGTGGGGATGTTAGTGTCGGTGGTGGATATGTATGTGTGGATGGAGGTGTGTGTAGGTGGGTGGAAGATGTATGTATGGGTGGTGATGGTGTTTGTAGGTGGGGGATGTGTGGGATGGTGGGAAATGGGTTTAGAGATGTGTGTGTGGGTGAGGGATGTGTGAGTGGTGATTGAATGGAGGGATGTATGTGGGGACGTGTGTGTGGGCGCAGATGTGTATAAGGGTGGGGTTTTGTGTGGGAGGGGAGATGTGTATGGGTTAGTGGTGTGTAGGTGGGTGGGGAGGGGTGATTGGGTGTGGGATGTGCGGGTGGGTAAAGGATGTATGTGAGGGTGGGTGATGTGTGTTTGGCTGGGTGGTTGGGGTGTGTGAGTGTGTGTGAGCAGTTGGGAGATATATGTGTTGATGAGTGTGGGGGTGTGTGGGTGTGAGTGGATGAGGGATGATTACGTGAGTGGATAGATGTGTGTTGGGGATGAGTGTATGGGTGGGGTATGTGTGTGTGGGTGGGACGATGTGTGTTGTTGGGGGATGTGTGTAGGAGGCACATGTGGGTGGTGGGGTGTGTATGGGTGGGAGGTGTGTGTATATAGATTGGGGATGTGATTTTAGTTGGGGATGTGTGTGTGGGGGATGTGTGTATGGGTGGGGAGATGTGTGTGTAGTTGAGGGTGTGTGGGGGTAAGGGATGTGTGGTTAAGGGATGTGTGATTGGCGGATGGGTGGGTGGAGTATGTGTGGGTGGGTGAGTGTGTGTAGGTTGGGAAATGGGTGAAGATGTGTGTGTGTGTGGGTTCGGGATGTGTTTGTGGGATGGGGGAGATTGTGTGGGTGGGGATGTGTGCAAGCGGGGGAGATGTGGTGGATGCCGGTTTTGGATGTGGGTAGGTGCGGATGTGTGGGTTGGCGGGGATATGTGTGGTTGGGGGATGTGTGGTTGGTAATGTGTGTTTGGCTGGGTGGTTGGAGTGTGTGGGTGGGTGGTGGGGGATATGTGGATGGTTGAGTGTTGATGGGTGGAGGATGTGTGTGGGGGTGTGGAGATTGTGTAGGTGGCGGATATGTGGGTGGGTGGGTGGGTGCATGTATGTGCCTGGGGGTGTGTGGGTGGATGGGGGATGTGTGTGTGGGTGTGTGTGGTGAGTGCGAGGTGTGTGTGTGTGGGTGGTGAGATGTTTTTCGGTGGGTGTGTGTGTGGGGGATTTGGGGTATGGTGGATGGGTGGGGCATGTATGTATGCCTGGAGGTGTGTATGTGGTTGGGTGGGGGGATGTGTGTGTGGGGGATGTATGGGTGGGTTGGGGATGTGTCTCATAACATGGTAATATGCATTGTTTGTGTTTACAACATTCATTTGACAATGTTTTTGCCTATGTGAATGTTTAGTTTAGTTTAGTTATCAGTTGGGGTATCTTCGTTGCACTCCGGACATGTCCATAGGTGCTCAGATCCTCCCCCCAGCATATGCATCAGCGTCCGGTGGCTAATAGTGCCAGTTCTGTGTTGGTTGACGAGGCGCTTTGTTTTCCCGATGTACCTCTCGCGTCTGGCTGTGCCGATTCTTACTCCCAGGTCTTTCATCCTGGAAAGCGATGTGGAATCACTGGCGTCAAAATCCTCTGTTCTCGCCATATCTTTAAGGGCGTTAATAACATCGGCACGATCCATGGGCTGGCCATCTACAGGGGGTGCAGAGCCAGCCAATTTATCAGCTCGTTCATTTCCCTCGACTCCCGCATGTCCCGGGACGAAGATGAAGGTGACTTTGCGGACAACAGACTTCCGCAGCGACTCAGTCCACTGTCTACGTACAGATCCAGCTTCGACCTTCTGAATCATGCTCATTGAATCACTTAGTACACACACGTTGGTATAATGCTGTGATTCCAGCCATATGAAAGCCTGTGTAACTGCCATCACCTCCATCGTCATGCTGCTCGTGGTCATGGAGTGGGCACCACTGGATTCTTGAACGGTTCGGCCCGCTGAGCGGGCTGTAAATGCCCACGCACTTCGCTGCTGCTTTACAACAGATCCATCTGTATAGATGAGCACTTCGGGGCTATCTGAGTGATCGTAGATGAGCGCGTTAACCTCTGCATTGACAGCGGCAGGGTTCTGCTCTCTGCACCGTCTGTCGAGTGTGATAATGCAGGAGAAGGTACACTTAAAAGCTGGAGGCACCGGCACCCATTCCTTGCCGGGGTTGATACTGGTAAGACTGCAGACCTGTCCGACGACATCTTCCGCCCGACCCATCCATGATTTGCCCCTCTTTAGCCTGTCACCCTTTTCTCTGAATACAGCGTCATGCAGAGGGTGCTGCTCATCTGCACTTATTTTTAAGTATGCACGAGCTCTCCAGATCTTGATTCTGTGTTCCATTGTCGGGAAGTCAAGGAGGTATCTCATTGCTACACAGCTGGTGTCTTTCGTGCAGCCCAAAATGATGCGCATGGCTTCGTTTTGTACCTTTTCAAGTCTTCCAATCTGTGTAGGGCTGACAGTGAGGATGGCCAGGGCATACTCGATGCGTGAAAGCACAAGTCCTTGGAACAGAAGTAATAGCAGTCTTTGCTCGATATTGGCACTCGCCATGACTCTCATTGCTGCCAAACCTTTTCGAGCCTTCGTTATGACATAATCGACATGATCTCTGAAGGACAGGCTACGATCAAGCCTCACGCCAAGATATGTCATTGACTGGGTTCTACTCAGAATGCTCCCATCCATTCTTACTGCCGGCAGGTCTGTTTTCACAATATGGTTGTTTAGTGAGAACCATGTAACCGTTGCCTTTGCAGGGTTGACAAGGGCATCGGCATCAGCACACCATGAGGAAATTCGATCTAGTTCGCCCTGCATATAGTTGGCAACCGCCTGTCTATCTCGACCCTGTCGATACACGAGGATGTCGTCAACGAATGATAGAGTCCTACCCCTCCCATCCAACTGTTGTTCAGTGATCGGCACCGTATACACGTTGAATAGTACTGGTGACAGTGGTGAACCCTGCGGCAATCCTGGACATATCGTTATCGGCTCAGAAGACCAACTCCCGCATCTTAGCACCACCTTCCTTTGGAGTAGAACTGCAGCTATCCATCGTACAAGGTGAGGGTGCACATTCAGTCTGAGGAGGGTTTGCATCAAGTGCTCGAAAGATACTCTGTTATATGCGTCCTCTAAGTCTATGGCGGCCGCACATGTCTCTTCTCTGACCTGACATCCTTCGTAAACATCTTGAGCAAAGACCGCCGCATTCAGCCATGACTCTTTGTTGCGTCTGTATCCTCCAAGTGTGGGCGGGAAGCAGCCGAGCTGTTCCAAGTCCCAAGCAAGTCTGTGTGCTACAATTTTCTCCAGTAGCTTGCCAACAGTATTCTGCATCGTAATGATTCTGTAGCCGCTTATCTTGGAGTGGTCTTTGTTCGGTTTTGGCAGCGGCAGCAGGTAGCTGTGTAGCCATTCTTCTTTGACCTGACCCCTCTGGATACTGGTGTTGAATTCTCTGGCCAGTTCTTCCATGTCATCATCTGATATCACCATTAGGTCACCATATCGGATGCCGTCTGGGCCTGGGGCGGTGTTAGGTGATTTCTTGAGCATCGCACGCAATATGTCAACTGTGATCGTCCATTCTTCGTCTGTCCCGACCCCCTCGCACAACTGAGAGAGTGTTGTTGTGGTCCTCTGTCTGGCGGGCTCGTCTTTCTGGTCAGTCTGTTCTATGTAGCGTGCAAGAAGGGCCTTACCTTTATCCGCATCCGACTTTTTCCATGCGAGGTCTGTGCCTTGAAAGTCTGGAATACCCCTACGTTGTGCAGCACCGTTCATGCTCTTGTGGAGGCGCCAGAATGTCGTAAGAGATTGCTCGGAGCACACCTTCCTGCAGAACTCGTCCCATTTGTCGGCCTTGGCCTGTTTGGCGCAGGATTTGAATAAAGTCGTCGTCCTAACGACCTTAGTCTTCAGGTTCGCCAATTCAACCTGTGGCATGTTAGCCTTTCTGGCCTTTTGCCAGTCTTTGACAGCCTGCCTCTTTCCCAGCCACACCTTCTCGACCTCTCCATTCCACCATGGTGGCTGCAGCCATCTTTCTTGTCTCCTGCGGGAGGAAGTTAGTTTCCTTCTTCTGATCTTGCTTATGGCGTCTTGACCAGTGGTGTCGTACGGGAAGGCATTGATCTTGTTTCTTTGACTCATGGCCCCGTCTTTCTTGATCAGGATGACACAAGGGTAGTGGTCACTATCGTGGTATCCCAGTGTGCCCCACCGGCACCTTGGTGCGATGGTGGGCGACACCAGAGCCAAGTCAATGATGCTGTCAGAGTCGCCTGGTCGAGTGGCCATTCTAGTGACCTTCCCATCATTCAGACAGATTAGGGCAGCAGATGCCAGGGCGTCCTCCAAATCTTCTCCCTGTCTATTGGTGATGCAATTCCCCCATTGACTGCCTCTGGCGCCTATGTGAATGTGTTATGCACTATTGATGAAAGAAAGATGAGTGATTGGAAGGGCGAATGTAAGACGGGCCTGGGTGCCCAATTTGTTACTCTTTGAAAATAAAGTCCGTTCGTTCTTTCGTTCGTTCATACCTTGAGTGGAGAGGAAAATAGTGTCCCCCCAACTACCAGACATATAGTTCAGTCGAAAATAAGTGATATATTACACCTTCAATGCAGATTAAAAATCAATCAATCAATCGTGTGCCATGCCGGTAGCGTGGCCGGTCATGACTCGCCATTTCACTAGATCACCAGTGTCGTGGATCAGCTCAGTGTTCCTGTCTCGTCCATGCCATGTGGCCAAGCCATCCAGGTATTTTCCTCTCGGTCTGCCTCTTGGTGTTCCCTTCGATCTTGCCAGTTGTCACAAAGTTCTTTAATCCATTTCTTCTCATAACATGTCCAAAAAATTTGGACTGTCTACGTATAATTTCTCTAATCAGTTTACGATGTTCATTTGTCTCCTGTAGTACTTGGTCATTGGTTTACAATAATCTGTCCTACTTAGACTACAGATAAATCAGGTGTACCCCGGTATGCTTTAATTAGAAAGGGGAGGGAAATAAGCGTGCCTTCTCCTACTTCCTTCTCCTGTTACAAGTCATTGGGGTATAGTCCCCCAACCATCTCCCTCCCTACACGCCACTGAATTATTAGCTATCTACTACAGCTCCGTCCGTTGCCTCACCATACTGTGTTTTGCTGTCTCTACTTCTTTGTTCCATGTGTGTTTAGGGCTTCTTCTATTTCTTTGCACTGTAGATTTCAAAGACCTTTCAAGTCGCAATCATCTTGTGTTGTATTCAGCACCACCTACTTTTTCCCATGTTTTATTCCATGGTATTTGTTTAGTTATCTGCCAGAACTCCACATTCGAGGATTATGTCATAAAGACCTGGATGAGTCCGGATTGCTAATGTTCTTCCTTTCGTCTAGGGAGAATTCCAGAATAGGCACATGTGATGCTAGATCTTTGTATGAATTATAAAAGTGTGCCCTGGTCTAATTTAGTTATAGTAGAGTGAGAAATAAGTATATATAGCATAAATGCGCTATTCGTTTCCTCATTTGTTCGGATAGATGTGTTATAAATTGCTCAGTGATGTGAATATCAAGACTCGTAATATTAATTAATTGTAAACGCAGTGACAACCGTAAGGATTGTAGATTTTGAAGACATAAACAGACAGAGATGGAGAGAGAGAGAGAGAGAGAGAGAGAGAGAGAGAGAGAGAGAGAGAGAGAGAGAGAGAGAGAGAGAGAGAGAGAGCTGATCGGGTTGTGAGAATGGCACTGGAGAAAATCAGCTGTGTGATTTATCATAAGCATAGAGAATATCTGGTTGTGTGGATACACAATCCCCTTCTCTATACAACATGACACATGATGATGGATATCTGTTAGCCTCGACTACTGTAGCCTACCTCACATACAACAGGTAAACCATACTGCTACTAGAAATGAAAAGCTGCATTTCATTGAATGTAAGATATAGAGTGCTGGAGTGCTATTTAGAACCTATTTTGCTGTATGACAGAGAATATTGGAATGTAAATGAACAAATTAGGAAGAACTTTGAAGAAACAGATTTGTGATTCCTGAGACGAATGTTGCAAATTTCTTGGATGGCCAAAGTAACTAGCAACGGTTACCTGAAGGAGGCTAATGAAACTAGACAATTACGAGGGCGAGTCAATCAGTAAGTCACACTGTTATGTGGGGTGGCAGGTAAATGTAGTTGGTATTTTCTACAGGTGTCATTAGGTCACAGCAACATCGAACTTTATATTCCCGTTCGTCAGGTGGCGCTAGGTGTCTCATGCGCATGCGCAGCGCATAAACAAAATGGCGACTCTACTTACGGAGTGTACAAGTAAAGAGCAACGTGCTGTTGTGGTTTTTTTTTTTAATTTTTGTATGCAAAAGGACTGCCTGCAAAGGACATTCGTAAGGAAATGCTTCCCATGCTTACAAATGTTTGTCCCGTAAAGCGGTGCATAGCTGGGTAGAACAATTTTCTCAAGGACGTTCTAAAATTGTTGATGAAATCCTATTTGGGCGTCCTGTTGAGATTGCAACAGAATCAGATTGCTACTAGAACTATTAGTGTTGGAAATCTTCGCTGGCTGCTGAGGATGGGGACGGAGCACTTATGGGAATGCCAGGAATGCTGTCATGTCGGTTCCTAAATCAATCAATCAATCAATCATTGCAACAGAAGCATCCGCGCAGCGGGTGGAGGAGATGATTAGAGATGACAGGCGAGTAACGATAAACTGTAGTATCTGCAATAGGGTGCTCACATGGTTCAGCATACAGCACAATGCATGATCGATTGAAATTTAAGAAAGTGTGCTCCAGGTGGTACCCAGACAATTGAAGGAGGAACACAAAATGAACCGATTTGGCATGTCCTTGCATCATCTCTGTCGATACGAAGATGAAGGAAAAGACATGCTGAACAGGATTGTTATTGGGGACGAATCATGGGTGCTTCACTACCAGCGTGAATCAAAGCGTGCTTCAATGCAATGAAAACATCCTTCTTCGCCTTGTGTCCAAAAATTCTAGGTTACGCCATCAGCAGGGAAGGTTATGCTGACAGTGTTCTGGGATTGACAAGGAGTGCGTTTAACAAATTTCAAGAAGAAAGGTGACAATGTAAATCTGAATCGTACTGTGAAGTTCTATCAATGCTTTATGGTGCAATTCGAAGAAAACTTCCAGGAATGCTGACTAGAGGAGTGTTGCTTCTTCATGACAATGTCAGACCACATACGGTGCGATTAACTCAGGAGAAAATTAACCAACTAAGGTGGGAAGTTCTGGAACATCGACCTTTCAGTCCCTACTTAGCCCCTACCAATTTCCACCTTTTTGTCCACTGAAATCCCACCTTGGCGAGAGACATTTCACGAATGACGCCGAAGTTGAATGTGAAGTGAAAACGTGGTTTAGAAAACAGAGCACGCAGTTCTATGCAGCCGGTTTGGGAGGACTGATAAAACGATGGGATAAGTACATCAATGTTGATGGAAAATTGGTTGAGAAATAAAGGGACAATGTATGTATAAAAATAAACTGGTTTCAAGGTGTTGTCATATTTAGTTATTTTTCTGCAGCCATTTGTGACTTACTTATTGACATCTCCTCGTAATACAATAATACGAAAGCGACAAACAGCTTTCTTTAGTTATGTGTTCAGAAGAGAAGTATTGGTGAACATGGTGACAACTGGAAAGATCGAGGGGAAGAGAAGCAGGGGCAGATCAAGAGAAATTGCGCTGGATGGTTTGAGACGTTAACATTAAGGAATATTATCAGCAGAGTTGAATCAGAAAACCAAAGATCGAGATCTGTGGAGAGTCATGAATGCCTAAGCCAGCTGGCATGGCACTTGATGATGATGATGATGATGATGATGATGACGACGATGATGATGATGATGATGATGATGATGATGATGATGATGATGATGATGATGATGATGATGATGATGATGATGATGATGATGATGATGATGATGATACATTAAAAACTAGTCCGAGTGCAGAAACTCGCAATAGGTCTGTAATGTGCTGGGACGGTCACATTTCATAGGCCTGAATTCATGGATGATACAGTCTTGATTGCAGACAATGAACAGGACCTGCAAAATTTAGTAGATGCGGTTGTTACACACAGTGAACAACAAGGGTTAGAATTAAATTGTAAAAAGACACAGATTATGGTCGTCACTAGGAAGAACGAAATACCACAGTGTAATATACAAGTAAATGGGAATATTCTTCAACAAGTGAATAGGTACAATTATCTCGGAACAGTAATAACATCTGATGGGAGATGCCTTGAAGAGATTAGAACAAGGATCGCCATGGCAAAAGTAGCCTTTAGCAAGATGAAAAACATACTGACCAATAAAAAGATGTCAATTGAAACGAGAAAAAGAGTGTTGAGATGCTACATAGAACCTGTACTTTTATATGGATGTGAAGCTTGGACAATGAGCAGCCAGGCTGAAAAACATCTGATGGCTGTAGAAATGTGGTTTCTGAGGAAAATGCAAAGAATACCATGGACAGCCAGAAAGACCAATGAACAAGTCCTTCAAGAAACAAATGAAGATCGTAAACTGATCAGAGACATTAGACGTAGACAGTCACAATTTTGTGGGCATGTTATGAGAAGAAATGATTTGGAGAACTTGGTGACAACTGGTAAGATCGAGGGGAACAGACCAAGGGGAAGACCTAGAAACAAGTATCTGGATGGCTTGGCCTTGTGGCATGGTCGAGACAGAAACACGGAACTGATCCACGACTCTGTTGATCGAGTGAGATGGCAGAACATGACCGCCCACGCTTACCGGCATGGCACATGATGGATGGATGGAATTCATGGAGCAATCTGTTTTCAGTATTTTCCTCACTTTAGCGGTCGATGAAAGCAGGTGTCGAGCCTTTGCCCTACCGCGCTCATGACACTATAATCTTAGCCTCCCAGCGACTACAATCACGCTTCCGCTAAATGGAGCATTTCGTTCTGATTAAACCACAGTGGACTAAGACAGATAACACACCTGGTTAGTGATGGTACCTTTCTTAAGGGCGATAGATGGCTGTTTGTAGACAGACGTACACTTGCACGTTCAGTCTCACTGTTTGTTGGGGAACTGGTTTCCTAGTGAGACTGAGGCTGTTATGTGTTGTCTGTTGTTGCGTTGTGTGGCTCCAGCTTACGTTCTGTGTATTACCAACTACATAGTTTGTTCACAATTAATGCACACATTCGTGTATCTCCATTCTTACATCCATTCATCCATCCATCCATCAATCCATCAAGCTGGACGATGCATCCACGTTCACACCTCTTTTATAATTGGTTCAAGCTGGACGATGCACCCACGTTCACACCTGTCAGAATCTTGCATTCAGCAATAACTCAGGCTTGTAATCACTAACAGATGTGATACAAACACTGTCACAGAATGACTTTACGTGACACACTGCAAATACAATTCAAACACTTTATTTACACTTCTCACTCATCACAACCATTACATGCATCGCGCAATTACAATATCGATGCCATAATACAATCAATAGATATATAGATGCAATGTATACAACTCACAATCCTACATACCAGGCGCACAGTCTCCTATACTCACACAGGCGTTCTATCTATTAGCGTTCATACACACGTTATACGAGCACCATTCAATCCCTCTGTCCTGTACAACCGTCCCAAGCCGTCTGGCGCTAACCGCTGTGAGTTCTCGCTAGACGGGGTTGTGTCCCTGCGTGGACTTCATGTCCCACGCATGCACCGACTGACCATTCCTGTCACAGCGTGGTTAGTGTCGCTCACAGGCGGACCTGGCCGTAATTGCCAGGCGTCGTTGACGACGAAGCGGTAGAACTGGTGGGGGGGGGGGGGGGATTATGACATTCTCCCGCCCTCCTTTTCATGAAAGGACTTTCCTTTCATGTTAGCTATATACATTTGGGTTTATTTATTAAACCTGTCAGAATCGACCCACTGTTTGTCATCTGACGTGACACTTTGGTTTATATTGAAATATGTAGATAATTGTAAGATATATACACACACTCTTCAATGATGCTATCAAACCACACTACTCAAGTACAATCCACTAAATGGATTCTTACGTTAGTTGTAATTTGACACAGCAGTCCGGTAGCTATCAGCGACTTATGCTATCTCTCAAGCCTCGCAACCACCTCTCGACAAATGAACAAATATTACAAACACGACATGTCAGGTCGCGAGTCCTCTCCCTATAAGATGACTCCAACAATCGTCCCCAACCTCATATGGTCAGAAAGTCTCATGTCGGTCTACAACTTCGGTAATTACTTCCGTGCATAGTTGATGTCATCTCGCTGTGTCGCCAATCTGGCAACATGAGGACGGTTTCTATACCTGTTATACATTACCACTAATTTCAATTGTTTCTCTTGGTTGTAATCAGTGAAACAATACAAAAATCTATGGGCGATAATTTTAACATGCTTTCAAAGAAAATAAATTACATTGGTAAATCAATTTCTAAGCGTCATAGTTTGATGCTTATTGACAAAACTGAACCAAATGTCACTGTTGAGAACAAGTTAATCAACTTATGATTCTCAGATTACATCTATCAAAATCCTTACATACAATTTGTATATGCAAAATTTCAGCTCACAAAGTTTATATAAAACGTGAATCCTTTGTGAGAATTACACTATAGTCTGCTAGTTTTTAAATTAATAACACAAATACCGGAAGTACACAGCTGGTGTGTTAAGATGTAGCTAACACAATGTTCTTCCGTCGGGATGTTGTATACACGAAAGGAATACACAGTTCATATGAACAGCTGCTGGATTAACTCTTTCTTTCAAAGTATGGATTAAAGTGTTCTGTAGAATTCAGATGTCACTGTCCCTCTCGCACAGATTAAAACAAGTCGGAACACTCTGCTCAGCAGGTACTACGGATACTCGAACAATTCACGTAAAGTAAGTCTTGAATTCACGTAGCACTGTTCGTTACAATGTTCATACATATTTAAAATAATATTATCTTTCAATCACATACCACACAAGTATTCACCACAATTATTACAATAATTATAATATATATATATACTATATTTACATTGGGTCATTGTCCCTATCACAATTTCTACACAGCGTTTCTGAAATACTTTCACTATTCGCTATGATGCTGAGCGCTATACTAGTCTGCAGATTACTTATTGGTCTGCTGTGTACGCTCAGGCACAATTAGGCTATCGGATGTGTCGTACGGACATCTGGAAAGAAGGTCGGCAATCGTATTTTGTGTGCCGCGGATATGCCTGACTTCAAAACTGAAATCTTGTAGTAATAGTGACCATCTTGCTACACTGTGGTTAGTAGGAGTTCCAGTCATGATGATGGTCAACAGACTGTTGTCTGTCTCGACTATGAAATGTTTCCCAAGAAGAAACCTGGATAATTTTCTAACAGAGTACACAAGAGCAAGGGCCTCAATTTCAGGCGTTGACCAATTTTTTTTTCTCTTGGTTTTAATTTCCGACTTACGTAGTACACTGGGTGAAGAATTTGGTCGTGTTGTTGCAATAATACTGCCCCAATCGCTATGGAGCTCGCGTCAGTTCTTAATCTGAAAATAGTGTCCAAATTTGGTAATTTAAGAATCGGGTTACTAGAAAAGTAGGATAACACTTTTGTAAATGCAGGTCTTAGGCATTCGCTGTTTACAATTTTGTTAGGTTTGTCCTTCGTTAGTAGGTTAATGAAACACTCAGTCAACGTAGAAAAATTTGGTATAAACTGTCTGTAATAATTTAACAGACCTAGGACACTTCTCAATTCTTTCTTTGTTGTCGGAAGCGACAATTTAAGAATTCTTGACACGATGTTGTCGTCAGTCGTGACAAAGCCGTTACAAATTTTATAACCCAAATATGAAATTTCTTAGTAGGCTATGTCGACTTTCGACTGTTTGACTGTCAGTTCGTGATGTCTGATGCGGTCAAATGTTTGCTGTACTGTTGTTACATGGTCTGTCATAGTCTTCGTATGTATACAGATGTCGTCCATGTAGGAAATTATATTAGGTATGTCTGTCAGTAAAAGTCGCGTCATCCGTACAAATGTCGCAGGGGCATTGACTAGCTCGAATGGAAGCTTGCACCATTCGTATAGTCCCCAGGGTGTGGCAAATGCTGTCAGATGTATGCTGTCATGACGTACCGGTATTTGCCAATACCCTTTCGTCATGTCCAGTTTTGTTAAGTATCTTGAATCTGTCAGTTCAGTCAGTATGTCTTCACAGTTGCTCATTGGTTCTAAATCAAACTGTGTGATATTGTTAAGTTTCCGATAGTCAACACTGAGTCGTAAGGTGTTGTCCTTCTTTTTCACAATCACTATCGGTGAACAAAAATGTGACTGTGATCGTCTGATGATGTGATTCTTCTCTAGGTCTAGAATTTCCTGATGTAATTTCTCTTTGTAGTGTATGTGAATGGAGTATGGTCTGCATTTTATTGATGTGTTGGATGTCAGAATAATGTGATAGTGCACTAAGTCTGTTTTTCCTGGACGGTTGGAGAAAATGCTACTGTAGTCTTGTACCAGTTGTCTGCAATTGTCGGTCTCTGTCTGAGTCAGATTAGGATTTATTTTGATGTCATGCAGATTGTTTGTCGTGTCAAGTGATGGGGTCGGTATTTCGTCGGTTTTCGTCATCGTCTGTGTGGTCCACTATTGTTATGCTTGCTGCTGTCTCGTTCTGTTGTAATACGGTTTTAACATGCTGATGTGAAATATTTTGTCTTTGTCTTTTACTGCGATCTCATAGTCCACTGTCGAGATTTGTCTCAGTACTTTAAACGGTCCTTGCCATGAGTCTGTCAAAAGATGTCTGTCACTTGGCAAAAGTAGTAGTACGTCTTGTCCAGGTGTCAGTGTTATTGTCCTATTTCCTCTGTTTGCATACTGTCTGTAAATCACACCAGATTGTTTCAGTCCTTATTTAGCTAATACACAAGATTTCATTATCCTATCTCGCAATGATGTTACATGTTCATATGATGATACTGGTTTATGTACAGTTGCACTTTCAGTTAACATAGAATGGTACATAGATAATGGGCCGCGTGGTTTGGCTCCATATACAAGTTCAAATGGTGAGAAACCTGTACTGGAATGAGGTACTTCGCGATATGCAAATAGTATGGAGGTAAATAAGTATCCCAGTCTTCAGGGTGTTTCTGGGTAACCTTTGATAGCATATGCTTGAGATCACCGTTCATCTTTTCTACAATCCCCGTTGAATGAGGGTGGTATGTGCTATTAAAGCACTGCTTTACCCCTAACATTTTAGTAAAGGCTTGAGTGGCTGCAGCTATGAACTGACTTCCCCGATCTGAGAGAATGGTATCAGGAAACCCTACTCTAGAAAAATGTGGAAGAAAACTTCCATTACATTCTTGGCAGTTATGTTTTTAAGTGGAAACGCCTCAGGCCATCTGCTACAGAGGTCAATTATCGTTAGAATGAACTTATTTCCTCTTGATGTGACATGGTTTAGAGGACCTACAATATCAACAGAGATCTTTTCGAAAGGTCTACTTGCTAGATCTGTTATTTGTAGTTCAGCTTGCGGGTGTTTACCCTTTTTAACAAGCTTCTGGCAGATGTCACAAGTTCTGCAATATTACTTGGTGTCACAGCAGAATTTAGGCCAGTAGTACTGAGTAAGCAATCTAGATCTAGTTTTCGAATAAGCCATATGCCCTGCAAAGGGTATGTCATGTGCTAGATGTAATGCTTGTTTGCGGTGTTCGGTTGGTAACACCGTTTGCTCAGTGGTGCTGGTACCTTTGGTGTAGTACCGTGTAAGGATACCATCTTTGAGGGCAAAATGCCATCTAGCATTCTTTGTTATTCTTGGCTTTTGGCCTATTAAATTAAAATATTTGTGCAACGATAAATCGGCCTTTTGGGCTGTTATGAAATTTTCCCTCATGGTCTTAGGAGGTAGATTAACTGGGCTTAACATTTCCAACGCCTCTGTCTGGTTAATTTGATCTTGCACTTTTGCAGCAGATCTGGTTACTGCATTTGACATATCAGAAACATGACAAGGTGATGTTACATTTAGACCAATACAATCATGTGATGACGTTAATGAATTTGCAAACATACATTCATTCAAAGGTGATAATACATTGTCAACAATATATTCAGTTGACGATGATATTGCATTATTGAAAATACATTCGGCCGAAGATGTTATACTGTCATGTGGCATATCATTTACTTCAGGAAGGTTACCCATGATTATGTCACAACATGGGTTTGATAATGCTGCGCCTTTAACCTTTCCTGTGAGAAATGGGGTGTCAATATATGCCCATGCAAGTGGGTATTTCTCGATGTTACCTGAGAAAGTTCTGCATGTAACATGTTTGCCTGTATAATCTGAAGGTAAAATAAAGTCTCTCTTCAAACCAATAAGAGTAGATCCACTATCTCGTAAAACGGTGGCAGATTTGCCATTTACAAATCCTTGATGGATGTTAAGTTTACCTTTGGAGTTTATTACCAAATTAGCTTCTTCATTGGCAATAGGTATTGAGTGGCCGCATGTTAATAAGTCATCTTCATGAAAACGGTCACAAATGGTACATTTTTCAAGATGAAATACATCAATGGCCTGTACTGCATTAACAGGATGATTTTCTACTTGTTCCTCATCTGAGGAAGAGCTATCAAACATGGCTGCATTAGCCTTTCTGGTCATTTATTTACCTTTACAAGCATGACGCCAGTGGCCATATGCCTTGCAAAGGAAGCATTTGGTTAGTCGTTTATAGCTCTTTCTCTCCTTATCTTGCTTATCTATATAGTTTTGCAAGTATGTGAGGTACCCTGGATGTTTGTCACGCATATCACTTTCATTATGTGGAAGATTTCAATATCTGCATTGGTAATACTTATCAGAAGATTGCTTAAAGGGTTTCTGTTTACTGTAGGGACCTGACTTCGTTCTGTCATAGGTAGCGGCTGCTACAATGTTTGTGTCAGTCAATCCACTAGTAAAACACTGTTTGTTGGCTGTGAAATAAGCCGAACCTCGTTTCTCTATATGTTGCACACTCTCACACTCACATTCTTGCAGAAATTTAGAAAATGGTGGTGGTAGAGATGAAATGATTTTATCTCTAAGAATTAGATCTTTCAACTTGTCATAGCTGTTATTTACTTTGGCTGCTGACAGCCATTTACTAAATATATCCTGTACTACTGAGATGTAGTCAGAGAACGTTTGTGTAGGTTTTGGAGCTAATTTACTAAACTGTTCTCTGTAGCCTGCTTCATCTAACAGGAAGTGTGACATAATTTTGGACTTAATATATTGATAGTCTTTCCTGAGATCTTTGGGAATGGTCTCTATCACTTTGAGAGGTTCCCCTGAAAGACTTCTCATATATATAATGTTCCATTCAGTCTCTGGGATCTGATAATGCTCCATTATCGTTTCAAAGTTCTGGGTGAAGGCTGCAATGCAGTCGCCCGAGGTGACATTTTTGACGATCCCTTGGTACTTTTTGTACTGATTCTCTTTATCTTGTCTTTCTGACTTTCTAGAATCTTTATCTGCTGATGTTTCAGCTTCCAGCTATTTAATTTTCAGCTGCATTTCAAGTTCTTCCTTTTTCGTTCTTGCATTAATTTCAAGCTCCTCTCTCCTGCTCTGGGCAGAGATCTCAGCTTTTCTTGTTTCGGCATCTGTTTCTGCCTGTTTGGTTTTGGCTGGTAACTCAGACTGTTTCAAGGCAGCTTCTTATTCTGCCTTTTTAGCCTCTAATTCTGCCTGTTTAGTTTTAGCTTCCCTCTCCGCAGCTCTATCTTCACGTTCTCTCGCTTTCTCCTGCAATACGACATACTCTGCATATTTTGCCTCACTCCACTTTGTTAACTCATCACCAGTTAACTTTAATTTCAAATTAGATTCGATGAAATCGTTCAATGTAGACATGATGAACTATTTCAGATACAATGAATGTACAAACAAATTTTACTTATGGTGTTAGTAATTACAACAATGTGTACAATATTTATCAAATACAGCTTGTGCCTAGACTTACACACAAAAGTATATATGAAAAAAGATAATACTTAAGTGACTTTGGAGCTCTGAAGTATGTTGGAACACTGTACCAGAGAATGGCTGCCTGATCGTTATCGCCCGGAAAAAAATGAACTTTACTTGCTAACGGTTTCGGATGACGAAGAAGAAAACATTAAGACATGTATGTTTATGTTGTGTATGTGTTGTCAACTAAGTTTTGTAGGTTTGTGTGCTGTCAAGTATGTTTGTTAGTCGTAATGTCGTCCGTTCAACACATTCAACAACTCACTTTCCATGTTGCTTTCTTTCCAACACTTTCAGCTTACACACACGTTCAATCCTATTTTACAACTAGTTTCAAGATGGACGATACATCCGCATTCGCATCTATTTTATAACTGGTTCAAGCTGGACGATGCACCCACGTTCACGCCTCTTTTATAATTGGTTCAAGCTGGACGATGCACCCACGTTCACACCTGTCAGAATCTTGCATTCAGCAATAACACAGGCTCGTAATCACTAACAGATGTGATACAAACACTGTCACAGAATGACTTTACGTGACACACTGCAAATACGATTCAAACACTTTATTCACACTTCTCACTCATCACAACCATTACATGCATCGCGCAATTACAATATCGATGCCATAATACAATCAATAGATATATAGATGCAATGTATACAACTCAACAATCCTACATACCAGGCGCACAGTCTCCTATACTTACACAGGCGTTCTATCTATTAGCGTTTATACACACAAGTCATACGAGCACCATTCATTCCCTCTGTCCTGTACAACCATCCCAAGCTGTCTGGCGCTAACCGCTGTGAGTTCTCGCTAGTCGGGGTTGTGTCCCTGCGTGGACTTCAAGTCCCACGCATGCACCGACTGACCATTCCTGTCACAGCGTGGTTAGTGTCGCTCACAGGCTGACCTTGCCGTAATTGCCAGGCGTCGTTGACGACGACGCGGTAGAACTGGTGGGGAGATTATGACAGGTCCCAGTCGACCTATGTGATGCGGGTGTCTTGTGTGGGTATTGAGGGTGCCCTTCGACTCAATTGAACATGGTTGAGGTCTCACTGTCATTTAGAGACATCCCCTGTAGTTAGTGCTAGGCAGCAGTTATCTCTAACTGTGGGATTTCAGATTCCCATTTCTGTATGTACCGACTATCCACGAGTCCTGAGATGATAGTTAGTTAGTTAGTCGCAGTTCCAACATCACAGCAACGGGTCGTCCCCAAAATGCTCCGTTCCTGTGCCAGTGAATATCACACAAAACGCTCCTCACTGCCCAATGTGAAAAGTGGAAAAGATGATAACAATAGAGAGTCCATACCTACTGTTACCGTTGTTGTTTACATTGAGGCCCCTTTGTTGCCATGTCCTTGCTGGTTTTGTGGGGATGGGTATTCGGTCATATTCATAGCGATGTTAGGCAGCAGTGATTACTGTGGGAACATAGGTTCCCATTTCTGTATATGTCAGTTATGTTACATGTCAGGATGCCGGTTTGTCCCTGAATCATGCAGTTCTGTCAATAAAAGCCTAATTTTGTTGTTCTTACTTTGTTTTGTTTAGTCTGTAGTTTGTTGTGTAAACTCATTGATCTTGTTACAGTCCAGCAGTGTAATCTTCTGTCTGGGGTATACAACAGTATATCCCCCGCCCAAAGAACTCCTGGAATCTTCTGTCTAACTCTATCCCTTTTCTTGTTAACTGAGGAGAATATATACAGTGCTCTTTCTCTACTTTTTCTTATTGTCCTTTTCTTCTCTGGCCCACTAAAAGTCAGTGTTGCGCTTCTTTGTCTTTGAGCACCTAAGTATAGGAAACTATGTCTTTCTGTCCTTCATATTCTTCCTCCTGTAACATATATATTTATTTATTTATTTAATCCACAGTATCCAAACGCGATGTTTACAGGACCTTCTACTGCCATGTATCCAGGACAACACCAGCCGATGGAATTTCAGCAACCAAGTAATCATCCTTTTTCTACACAACCACACATGAACAGTGAAGACATGTCCAAGCATCATGGTTGGAATTAAGTCGAGACTGAGAATGCAAAATGTGAATCTATACTGCGTGAATACTATCTATATCTACACTTTCATAACTTTCAGTCCAACTGAGTTCATATTTCCATTATTGAGCCCAGAAACGCAGTGGGTTCTTGGATCTCCTCCATATTACATTCAACGCAGTTACGCATTAATTAGATTTGTTTTTATTATTCTCATGGTGCCAAGTAAATCAGATTGTGATCACCTATCCACTCCTCGATGACCTATTAGTGTAGACGTGTCAGATCACCATCCCGATATTGTTTTTACATTTTTCCAGAACGCGCCATGCCTCACAAAACGACAGCAAGTATTTAGTTTATAAATTTGCTTTATTTAACATGAATTTGTTATGTGTCTATCTAAACAAAACTTAAATTAGCACAGTTACATAGGCATCTGTTAGTGAGAAGTAAGTATTAAGAATTAACCACGTTAAAAATGACAGCTAAAGTCCGGTTCATTACTATACTTGGTGTCACTGTCTGGCTCGGTCGGTCTCCACGGAACGGCAAGCCGCCTGCCCAAAGCCTTACGCAATACAATCACTCCGTCGCTGCAGGGATGACCGGGGAAAATACTGCACTCATGTCTGAATGATAAATTCCCAAAGCGAACTCTTAGCCTTCATATTGCGAGTACATTTCTTAACCACTTCGTCTTAGAGACCAAAGTTAACATGTGCAATTGGTTATATAATTTAACAATAACTATTATGGTAGTGTTTTATATCACTCGGATGCTGTATGTAAAGCGATCTTGTACAATGTATTTTTCTACATAACTGTTAACCGCTTCTTATAGCCCAAGCCATGTGATGTTGGGGATCACGTCTGTCTCTTGTGCGTCCACTCCTTTCTGATACCAACGGTCCTCCATGCTATGATGCGAAACTGTCCAGCATCACATTATTGGTCTTCCCCTCCGACCTTTCCGATATAACGTCATACTTCAGCTTTCCTCTTCTCGTGACATGCCCTAAGAAAGCGGGCTTTATTCTTCTAACGCGAGTAACCAATTCTCTTTGTGAATTAACTTCTTTCAAAATATCTTCATTGTTATTTCCACTGCTATGGACATCTAATAATTTAAAGAAGTTGGTGTTGCTGATATCTTTTTTGTTTGCCGTCTATTTAAGATTCTAGATACATCTTTCTCTGTTTCCCTACGTCTCTCATGCCTAATTAAAATTCTTACATAATGATAATTAAAACAATGTTTTCCTGTAGTGAATTTGATCAACGAAGACACAAACAATATATTGCACGATTTATTGCCTGGCATATTTCGCTGCATCTCGTCAGGTACATATTGTAGAATTCACACAACAGAAAGTAAAATAAGTAGATAAATCCTTCAAGTTGAAATATACATATGTTCGCACAGTAATGTCAGTTGTCTACTACGGTAATGTCAAACTGACTAACGTGTCTTTCTGTTTGCCCAAAACAGCCCTCTGTAGATTAATAATTATGGCTTCTGCAAACTTTAACAAGCGACAATGTTGTGTATTAAACAACACGCAAAACGCACCGCTTCTATCAATCACATGGTTGGTTTCTAAAATGTGCCGTGCAATTGACGATGCGGGAAGTTTGTAGTGTGTCGGCCTTGCTAAGCTCCCATCGCCTGTGTGTAGTATTTGGTCAATCGAATTAGGTATGTTTTCAACGACCCTACTGTTTAACTGCCGCTCTGTTCTGCCGATGTAGGTAGACTGGCACCTTCATGTGAATTGGTAAATTCAATTGGATATTCTAATGAGACGTAGAGCAGACGGCAAAATTCAAAGATCGGTGTACCGTAAAGAAACATGGACTGGCCAATACTTCAATTTTCAGAGCTTTGCACCTGTCCAGTACAAACAGGGCTTAGTAAGGACCATGTTTGGCCGTGCTTGGAAGATATGCATCCAGGACACACTGACAGAGGAATTTGAAACTCTGAAGAATTTTTAACACCTGAATGGGTAATCCATAGGATTTATAAAGCGCGACTGCCAACAGCCAAAACCAAAACCATACAAAACTACAGTCCCAAAACTCAAGGTATTTATCCAGTTTACCTTTCGAGGGGATGACGTAATGCAAAGTTTACAGTACCGGCTCATTACAGCAGTTGGCCGAACATTCTGTGCTGCAACTCCAGTACAGAACAACACCTATTCCCACCCCAGCAGTAAAAGAATATGTCCATCAGAAAGCCAATTCCAATTGCATTTACCAACTCACATATCTACTTACATCGGCAGCACAGAGCGGCAGTTAAAGAGTGGGATCATTGAACACATACCTAATTGGATTGACAAGATACTACACACAGGCGATGGGGCCTAGCAAGACCGACACATCTCAAATTTCTCGCGTCGTCAAATGTACGGCACGGTTTGGAAATCGACCATGTGATTGATAGTGGAAGTGCGGTTCGTGTGTTGTTTAATACGCAAAATTGTCGCTTGTTAAAGTTTGCAGAACCCATAATGATCTACATAGGCCAGATTTTGGGCAAATAGAAAGACATGAAAGTCAATTTAAAATTACCGTGGTAGACAAATGAAATTACTGTGCGAACATGTGTATATTTCAGCTTGAAGGATTTATCCAGTTATTTTACTTTATGTTGTGTGAATTCTGCAATATGTACATGACGAGATGCAGCGAAATATGCCAGACAATCAATAGTGCAATCTATTGTTTGTGTCTTCGTTATTCAAAATAATGATGATTGCCATATTCCACTTGTTCTGTTGGTGTGCACTGTCTGTCTTTCCTGGTTGCCTTCACGAGAGTCCTAGTAAAGCCTGGAGTTTCTCATCATCTCTGCGAGTGTTCACTCCCATATCATTTCCACATCATCTTATTGTCCATTGTACACAGAAGAACTGATCACAAAATTTTTCAGTAAGTGGATTTGTGTGTTTGGGTATGTCTGAGTTGTATGACATTCGGACAAGAGTTTTATGTCAGCTCCCATCATTCGCTACGCGAGGAAAAGACCAGCCACGTCTTACCCCGTGCACACAGACCCCCCAAAATGTGATGGTCCTAACATTTCACACGTTCATTGCAGCTTCCTGCTATATGACTTTGTTTCATGACAATAGTAACTCTAGAACATACGTCTTTGGGTACGGTGACATCTTTCTTTATCTCTGATTTCATTGTCCAAGATTCAGTACACTTCCGTATATTGGAACTGACTCAGCGTAACTCTTAATATGGGGGTCTCCGTAGCGAATTGGTTGATTGCCTGCCTCGGAACACGAAGGTTGTGGTTTTGATTCCTGGCTACGTCATTCGGTTCACGAGTACCGTTTTCTCAGAGACTCCTGGGGGTCGCAGCTGGAACAAGGCGTTCGTGCTTATACGACGCTTTCGGCAAGCTGCCCTGTGGAAAGAGAACGAGCCATGATAGATAAAACTCGGTGCAACAAAGTCGATTCTCTCGCCTTTAAACCAGTAAAGATCATCGTGCAAATTGCTGCTTGTGCTGAGTTATTCTAGATCTGTCTTCGTCAATAGATCTTCCACTTTGTTACCATCAAAGTACCTTTTTTTGTTGCATATCCTTTACAGGACATCGCTGTCAACACCAGCATTTTAACTATTTAACGTAAATATGCCAAGAAATCACAAACATCCAAAACATGCTGATGTTGACTGCGAAGTCCTGTAAAGGATATTCATCTTTGTGTCTCTCCACTAGAACAGTTGCCGTAGCATGCACAAGACATGGCTTTTATCGGCACTGAGGAGGATTCGAATGATTGTAAGTGACCCAGTCTAAAATAGCTACCAGGATAAGTCATGGCCAGTAAAGATGGCCGGTGTGACACCGAACACATCACACACCGAGTTTTGATTGGTCTATAAAAACACGGCCTAGCGTATACCCAGTGTACCTTTCTTTGGCATATCCTTTACAGGACATCGCTGTCAACATCAGTATCTTTCAGCTGATTGTTGATTTCTTGGCAAGATTACGCTCAGTAGTTTGCCATTGCTTTCTGAGCGGCCGGCTCACTTATCCCGTAAGTCACCAACGCGGCGAGAACTGCTATCAATTCTCGCGCGCTGCGTTACCCTACGTGGATAAACGGAATTAAGGAAAAAGTCGTTTAACCCCAGCAGTCTTGCCTCAGTCTAGTTGCATTTACTTTGATGTTGCGTTGTAGAAGACCTGTTTCCCGTGTATTTGCCAGTACTAAAATTCTTCTGTAATTTATCTTAACCTGCTCCTTTTTAGAATCAATTTGTTTGTCTTTTAGTTGTAACCGTTTACTCACCGTTACCTTCGGGAATCTTAATAGATTACCCAATTGTTCCTGTTTCCCAATTGTTTGTGTTTGTATCGTTTATTTTTCCTAATCTATGATATATATGAGACCTATCCGTGCCATTACGTTTGTTCATTGTAGTTAATGTAATTTTATTTGCTCTGTGGCGATTCAATTATCAAACACACATTCAAATATAATTTGTTTTATGATCTGTAGACCCTAAATATCTTAGGTTGGAAATGGAATATCAAAGTTATGATATGGAAATAAGTCATCCTAAGTATTATTCGTTTATTCACATCTTATGATATATAATTCTGCAATAATGGCCGGCAGAGATGCAGCGAAATACGCCAGGAAATTAATCATGCAACGCATTCTTTATGGATTTTGTGTTTAAGTGAAGTTAACAACCAAGTTAGAAACCCAACGTAGGTGTGCTAACATATCATTCACATTTGATGCCATTATCACAAATACGTTTGTTAATACATCTTCATGCAGGCAAAGCATTACCACACACGATTATTACAAATACGTTTGTTAATACACATTCATGAAGGCAAAGCATTACCACACACGATTATCGTCATGCACGTGATGATGATGATCCTGGTGAAGCAAATCATTCTTGTGTTAATATATTTTTAATTTAAATTGTTAATTTAAAGTCTCCCTAACTCAAAACTACGCGTGTTTTGTTATTATTTGCTGTGACTTCTTTGTTTCATAACTATCCGTTCCCATACCCGCCAGTACCCACATAATCAGCACGGATCATCCTCTGGTATTTAGATATGTAGTCCCTAAGAGCCGGTCTCTCTGGCTGAGGGGTTACAACACTTTCTCCGTAATCCCGTTTGTCACGCAGAGTCTCGTAGCGGGAGCGAGCTGGGAGCGGTTCGTCCCCCGCTGGTGACTTGCGGGACACTGAGCCGGCCGCTCAGAAAGCAATGGCAAACTACTGAGCGTAATCTTGCCAAGAAATCAACAGACAGCTGAAAGATGCTGCTGTTGACAGCGATGTCCTGTAAAGGGTATGCGAATTTAAAAAAAAAAAAAAAAGTCCCTAAGAAGATCTCCTCTACTATATATTGTTTACTATATACATTTTTTTTTAGAACTGTACTGTTGATATAGTCAGACTGATAAAATCCTCACATTCGTGGTTATCATATACCATTTTCCCCGAGAAGGTTAACCCGGTCAACAAATGCCCGCAGAAGTCGGATGTGTCGGCCTAACGGCGCAAGAACGCAGCTCTGCTGTAAACAGGCACAACGCAATCACATCCGAAAAAAAAACTCCGGATGAACGAAGAAGAAGAATATACCATTTTAACTATTTTTAGGACACCTGCCACTTCTGGCGTAAAATTAGACATATTTTATACTGAAATTTCTATGTTTTTGAGTTGAGTTGAGTTGAGGTGAGTTGAGTTAAGAACCGATATCACTGCACTCAGGACATTCCCATACGTGCTCCGTCCCCTCGTTCAACAGCCAGCGAAGAGTCATACTACTAATCGTTCCCACCGCTATCTGATTAAAAGTTCTCCTGGTCTTCCTTCTCAGTTTTGAGATTCTTCCAGAACCCCTGCCGATCCCCCGCAATTTCATTCTTTCCACATATGGGTTCTCAATCTGTTCCTCCGTCTTCTCCACCTGGTCCCACAAGCGCACGACCACCTCCCCCTTGTCCATAGGCAAAATACCACCAAGAGGTGCCCTCCCTGCTAGCCTATCAGCTTGTTCATTCCCTCGTACACCCGTATGGCCAGGGCAAAATATCCATACAATTCTCACGATCTGTGACCTCTGAAGCGACGAGAGCCATTCCACACGAAACATTCCTTTCTCACCTTGCTAAGCATACTCTTTGAATCCGTAATGTGTTAAAGCTATGTGTTTTCCATTGCATAATGTGTATTCCTATTCCCAACTTACTATCGTCTTTGTTGGAACCATGGGAATCTACACGGCAAGTGGTTATGCCGCTTGTCTCTCGTTCCGAAGGATGTGGATTCGATTCGGGTCTACGTCGTTCGGATCACGAGTGCAATTTTCTCGGAGACTCCTGGGTGTCGTCGCTGGGGCTACGGAGTTCATGCTCTGTGCGACGCTTTCGTCAGGCCGCCCTGCGAAAAGAGACCGAGCCATATCGGATAAATCCTGGTACACTGAATTCGAGCCTCATAAATTTAAGTTCATTTTTAAACAACTGGATAAACATGGATACTGTCTTTTGATATTTGTTGTAAGTAGCTATTGACTTCATCTCCCATTAATTTTGGGCAAAATTCCTTACTTAGTTAATCTGCTATTTGGTTATCGGTTTCACGTTTTATTAATTGCCATGGTAGTGCTATGAAATGCAACTAAATACTAAATATCATGAAAGAACAGACCAGGCCCTAAACCTTGGTCGGCAACTGGTCTATGATCGAAATTCCAACAAGCGGACAGTCTGAGCATTGCTTTGCTGATTTGGCAGCTTCTGCGGCTTGTCTTGTTCCAAATGTATTGGTGTTACCTTTTCTCTGGGGTAAACTAAATAGGCCGAGAGAGAGAGAGAACATGCTGCATGGGCAACACACATTCTCTACAATTCAGCCCAGGCTTTTTGCTATGGAGAGGTATAGTTACGGAAGTTGCAAACAAAAAATTGCCTTGTAGGAATAAGAGGTGTGTAGTTTTTAATTCTGGTTTTTAATTTATTTCTGACATTCTAATATGCTGTTACATGTTTTGGGTTTATCTTTAGTCTTATCATGGTTCTCACCTGATTCTTGGGCGTGGTTAAGAATTGTGTGCAGACGAATATTGTCTTGATCACTTTATATTGTGTAATTCAATTTTAGTTCTTTTTTCCCCTAAGAACAAGCGGATTTGTTACAATTGCTACTTTTATAATTCTACTGATTTGTCCTTGATGTGGCTGCTATTATACATTGAGCTTGATGTTGTATTTTGTACATCTCTTTGTGTATGTGTGTGTGTATGTGTGTGTGTGTGTGTGTCTGTGTGTCTGTGTGTGTGTGTGTAAAATTGCAATTATTTAAATAAAATGTGGACATGTTTCACACACCGCCGCCTGTCTTTGTTTTCGTGGCTGTGTGTGTATCACAAATGTATATTAGTAGTTGTAAATGTAAATGTTAAGTACCTATTTGCATGCCAAAACTCGTATTGAGTATATATTGCTAGCCCTAATTTGTACACCCAATATGCACTCGTTGTAAATATAAATCTAAAGTACCCATTTACACACCAAAAGGCGGATTATGTATATGTTGCCTGTCTGTATTCTTCAGCCAGTCGGTATCGATGTAAATATAAATGTAAAGTGCTACATAGAAGCCGTATTTTTGTATGAATATGAAACGTGGACAATGAACAAACCAGCTGAAAAATATCTAATGCCAGTGGAAATGTAGTTTCTGAGGAAAATGCAAAGAATACCATGGACAGACAGAAAAACCAATGAGCAATTTCCATAAGAAGTAGATTAAAACCATAAGCTTATAAGAGAAATTAGAAGAAGGCAGTCACGATTTGTTGGACGTGTTATGAGCAGAAATAAATTGGAGAACTTTGTGACAATTGACAAGATCGAGGGGAAAAGAACAAGGGGAAGGCAAATATGTAAATACAGTATTTGGATGGCTTTGCCACGTGGTACGGCCGAGACAGCTACGTAGAGCTGATCCACGATTCTGGTGATCGAGTGAGATGGCAGAACATGACCGCCCACTCTTATCGGCATGGCAAATGATAAGGAAAGCACTGGTGGCGCAGTGGCAACAACGCTTTACTACGGAATACTCTTTGAGGAGAGAAATTATTTGAATTGTCTTGGGCTTCCATGACGTCCCAGTTTAAAATGGCACAAAGTAGTGCAGCTTTACATAACAGAGTTAAGACACATACGGAACGTTGCGGCGATTAGCCTTCATCAGCAAACAAATACATTCACAAACACAACATATAGTCAAGGAGATTTCCTGTGACTACATTAGAAGGTGACGACAGGACGAGAAGGACAAAAGCATGGACAAATGGTAGCAATGAAGAGAAAATGGGAATTTAAAAACTGTTAATTGAAAAGAATGTTAGTTGAAGAAAATGTTTAATTGAAAAAAAAATTTAATAGAGAAAACGTGCATACTCACCTCACCGTTCGGTCTGTAAGTGACCAAGACAATCTCCGATGTATTCTGATGCCCGGTGCTGGGTGTTACGGTTCAGTGAGCACATAGAAGGAAGGGGGTGGGATAGGAGGACGGCCAATGGTCTGGCAAGGGTATCTGAGCAATCACAGTGGATGAGCTAGTGAAGTATGGGGCGCACCAGATTGAAGGTGGTAGTACCCAAAACCACATTGTGTTATTATAGGGGCGAGTCTTAAAGTCTGGGTGGACTGATATGTGTGAACGCGCATACATACATAGGCACCCCTCAACAGACAAAATGCTAGTGTATGTGGGCATGTGCAAAGTATATGTAAGAAGAGAGAGAGAGAGAGAGAGAGAGAGAGAGAGAGAGAGAGAGAGAGAGGGGGGGGAAGTGCCTGTGATATACCACATGAGGTATGCGGAGTGCGTCGGTCTACACGTACGACGTTTCACTCATACTGTACCCTATGAAATAGTCAGTATGGTTGATTGTTATACAACATATTTAAGGATCTACTCACCAAGTGCTTGAGTTATTGGGGCTGTATAGGATCCAACCACTGGTAATACATGTGAAGTAGGTAGGCACAGAGAAGCAAGATGTAGGGAGAGAGAGAGAGAGAGAGAGAGAGAGAGAGAGAGAGAGAGAGGGAGGGAGGGAGAGAGAAAGAGAGAGAGAGAGAGAGGGAGAGAGAGAAAGAGGGAGAGAGAAAGAGAGAGAGAGAGAGAGAGAGATTGGAAAAGTGCCTACGATACGCCCCTGGTGTGTGCGGGGTCGGTCGGTCTACAAATACGAGACTTCACTCATACTGTTCCCTATGAATTCGGGGCAGTAAGGTTGATTGTTATACAACGTATTTGAGGATCAAATCACCCAGTGGTTGTGTTAAAATCAGACCACCAGCAATATAGTTGGAATATGTGGGCACCGAGAGGCAAGATGGAAGAGAGAGAGAGAGAGGGAGAGAGAGATTGGAAAAGTGCCTACGACACGCCACCTGATGCATGCGGGGTCGATCGGTCTACACATACGAGGCTTCACTCATACTGTACCCTATGAAATAGAGCCAGTAAGGTTGATTTTTATACAACGTATATGAGGATCAAACCCCCCAGTTGTTGTGTTATTTGACTATATGTTGTGTTTGTGAATGTGTTTGTTTGCTGATGAAGGCTAATCGCCGCAACGTTCTGTATGTGTCTTAACTCTGTTATGTAAAGCTGCACTACTTTGTGTCATTTTATATTGTTTACACTTTCACAGCTTTACCGCAGTTCCACCAAATTTTATTCAGCTTAACATGGGTATGAGGAAGTGTTCGAGGAAGTCAAGGTGACCTTGTGATATTGACGACATCACCTGTGGAGAGCCGATTTGTCGATACAAATGTGGGACTAGCGCCATGTGCTCACTACGCCTTAAGGCACGGAGTCAAATATGACTGATAAACACTCGGCTTGAGTGAATGGTACAGGATAAACATGGCTGTAAACACTAGGACTGAGTGACTGCTACGGGATGAGTCAAACATGGCTGTAAACGCTAGGATTGAATGATTGGAACAGGGTGAGTCGAGATTCATGGCAGCTCAACACCAGGATTGAATTATTAAAACATGGTGAATCAAAATTCATGACTGATAAATACTAGGATTTAATTATTGGAACAGGGTGAGTCCAGATTTATGAGTCAAGATTTATGGTTGCTAAACACTAGGGTTGAATTATTGGAACTGGGTGAGTCAAGAATAATGGCTGCTAAACACTAGGTTTGAATAATTGGAACAGGGTGAGTCGAGATTCATGGCTGCTAAACACTTGTATGGAATGATTGGAACAGGCTGAGTCAAGATTCGTGGCTGTTAAACACTGGGATTTAATTATTGGAACAGGGTGAATCAAGATTCGTGGCTGCTAAACACTAGGATTGAATGATTGGAACAAGGTGTGTCACGATTCATGGCTGCTAAACACTTGGATTGATGTACTTGCTTACGCCAGCGTAGTACAATTAATTTTGTGTAGGTGTTAAAGGTTAACTTAGGGCATCCGATGTACATTATTTACGTCTGCTGTGAGACGTACTGATCGCTTAATGTGCGTTACAATGAATCTTTGTACGCCTTTTATTGTGTAGTCCCAACCAGCTCTTAAAATGCAAACTTGAGAAAGAGTTATTTTTGCTTGCAAATAAAGTGGATCAGTTGTGTCATCGAAAATAACAAACACAGCTCGGAATAAATTAAGTTACTTAAATGACAATGGTAATAAACCAGGGGCGCCACTGCGTGTAACAAAGACACTATTACCATGCTGTCGAGAAGACCAAAACTAGCTTTACGGTAGATATCCGCCTACAGTAGTACTCATGGAAATGTAAAGGCAAATAAGCTTGCAAAGAATGAAAGACACTTTAGCAATCTACTCTACGCCAGAGATTTACAGGGGCAAAAATAACACTTAAACAATTAAGGAATGACGTGGGGAAAAAATAAAGACGAAAGCCCACACCATGATAGTATCAACAAGCTAATAACAGGTTTTGTTTTACCGGTTCGCTCGCTTTTGAACTCGAGCGTAATCAAAGCTGGACTGATTGTTGTGTGTGGGCTAGCATTCCGTATTACCAGTGTCTGTCGCCATCAGGCGAACTCACTCCGGCTCCAGAGGTACTTATAATTTACGTCCCTGAGCCAAGGTCGAGAAGTCAACATGTTAGTCCAGTTGACCGATGTTGAGGTTGAACACGCTACCTCACCATCAACACGCCGAGAGTTTAAGAGCGGGAGCTCTTATATATTCGGCCATGCTGACCTCATACTAAGAACAGGTATTATGAACTCAGAGCACGCCGTCACAAAATGACTCTTGGGGGTTGTCATTTGTTGCTGTGGAGCAGCAACAAAAGCAAACTCCAGAGGACATCTTTCATGACTACTCAGGATTTGCCAAAGAGTCGGGCGGGGGGGGGGGGGGGGAAGAGTCAATCCCATGGGATAAGCTCTACAAAACAACCGCATTGTATTGTTCATTGCCGATGCATGAACAGTCGTAATAAGCTTTGACGCACAAGAAGAAGAATTTGGATTGGCGTCACCCGGTGTGACACTAACTGGGTCGCCCACAAAATGACAGCTCTGAGTAATGGAACCAGTCTTTCTGCCATGTGTCTGCGTATGTACGTGCGTGTGTGCATGTGATGTGGCGAACCTTACTCTGGCATGCCAGCTCATGGTGGATTGGAAATACAAAGACATCCTCAACGAAGAAATAAAGCATTAATCCCTTTATTGTTTGGTGCGGTCAAATGTTGTTTGTCACGGCGACGTTGAAACAGCTTAGTATCGAGGAGCTGATATTTGAGGCGTGCCATGCGAAAATCAAATTTCAGGTCAAAGTCGTCTGATCGACAGTGGACATTACTCTGCTCTCCTTGTGACAGATATGTCCTGGCTCTGAATGAGAAAAGCACCCACCTGCGTACCCATTCTGGGATTGACAGATGACATTATGATCCCCCTAGGCGACGACTGACTAATAACACATCTTCTTCATTATGTGCCAGCTCCGTGGCAAAGGGATTACGTGCGCAGTTCGTAATTCCGAATACCCCGATCGAAGCACAGCTGTGAGCGATTTGACAACAGACCGTCTTACTTTTTTTTTTTTTAAGGAATGGTATGGGTTCCCGTCGTTCAGAAAGCAATGGCAAACTACTGAACGTAAGCTAGCCCAGGAATCACGAACAGCTAAAAATGCTGGGGTTGACTGCTACGTCCTGTAAAGGATATGCAACATCTTCGTCATGTGTCCTGCCAACAGGCGAGGCTTTGTGTATCTCTATATATTTCAATCCCTAGGGGTTTTGAATAAATTCTTTTGATATTATCCCTCCATGCCACAATCTGAGGTCATCCATCATCACTTCATTCGGTGTGCCTCTGCCTCTTCTGCGGTTGATGTTTCCAGCCGCCTGGCTATCTTCCAATGTTTCTCTTCTCATTACTTGGCCAGAGAACGTGGTTTGTCTCTTTAGTATAGTTGTATATACTGTTCTACTCGCATTAGCCTTTTCCAGGCAATCATTGTTAGTTACTATGGTAGTCCAAGGTATTTGCACCATTCGTCTCAGAAACCAAACACGGCACATATTTCAGGCAAATTAAAATCTTGTGATGCATCATTGTTTATATAATCTAGACACAAGAGACCTACTATTTAAAGGTAAGTATCTAAAATAAACCACCGATGAGCAAGTCCTACAAGAGGCAAATTAAAACCGCATACAGATTATAAACATTAGACGTAGATTGTCAATTTTGATTTACTTGTGTGTGTGTGTGTGCGCGCGCGTGCGAGTGCGCGCGTGCGTGCGTGCATGCGTGCGTGCATGTGTGTGTGTGTGTGTGTCGACAGATGCAAATACCACAGCTTCACGGTAAAGGAACACGACACAACTATGTCATTGCAGTGGAAACACGGAGAAATAACAAAACATTAGTGTGTGTATGTGTGTGTGTGTGTGTTGTTTTTTTGTGGGCTCCATGTAAGAATGGAAATAGAGGAAAACAAGTAAACATCAAAAGATCCTTTTTACACGCCTTCGGAAATATTGAGCAAGTGGTGTTTGCTTCATTGGGCATATGATGTTAGCTCCATTGGGCATATGATGTTAGCTCCATTGGGTATATGATGTTAGCTAATTTGGGCATATGATGTTAGCTCCACTGGACATATGATGTTAGCTCCATTGGACACATGATGTTAGCTCCACTGGACATATGATGTTAGCTCCACTGGACATATGATGTTAGCTCCATTGGACACATGATGTTAGCTCCACTGGACATATGATGTTAGCTCCATTGGACATATGATGTTAGCTCCATTGGACATATGATGTTAGCTCCACTGGACATATGATGTTAGCTCCATTGGACATATGATGTTAGCTCCACTGGACATATGATGTTAGCTCCATTAGGCATATAATGTTAGCTCTATTGGGCATATGGTATTAGCTCCACTGGGTATATGATGTTAGCTCCACTGGACATATGATGTTAGCTCCACTGGACATATGATGTTAGCTCCGTTGGGCATACAATGTTAGCTCCACTGGACATATGATGTTAGCTCCACTGGACATGCGATGTTAGCTCCACTGGACATATGATGTTAGCTCCATTGGGCATATGATGTTAGTTCCACTGAACATATGATGTTAGCTCCACTGGACATATGATGTTAGCTCCATTGGGCATATGATGTTAGTTCCACTGAACATATAATGTTAGCTCCACTGGACATATGATGTTAGCTCCACTGGACATATAATGTTAGCTCCACTGGATATATGATGTTAGCTCTTCTGGGCATGCAATGTTAGCTCTTCTGGGCATGCGATGTTAGCTCCTCTGGGCATGCGATGTTAGCTCCCCATACTGAACTTATTCAGTGCCGAAGGATAATACGTCACGACACGTGACTTACAATTTTGACCGAAGGGCGTCATATCGCCGTACTACGGTCATCGGTTTATTTGTTTGGTTTCGTGTTACCTTTATCGGTTTTAATGCTCAATGAATGGAAATTTACATTATAATACGTGTTTGTGTAATTGTGCACCATGTTAGGTCCAAACCTACTTTTTTTTTGGTGTGGCACAGAATCAGTTAAAGACCAGCCAAGATTCTGGGGATGATGTCGTCAATATCACATCTCTGCCTTTATGTCCCATATTTTCTTTAACACATTTGAGGTGACCTCGGAGCCCATGCCAATTTAAACACCCGTTACTATGCGAATTCGAATCTATGACAATCGGTATGGCAGGCAGAGGGCAGGCAGGTGGGTAGGCAGGTAGGCAGGCAGGTAGTCGGCAGGCAGGCAGGCAGGTAGACAGGCAGGTAGACAGGCAGGCATGTAGTCGGCAGGCAGGCGGGTAGGTTGGCAGGCAGGCAGGCAGACAGGCAGGTAGTCGGCAGGCTGGTAGGCAGGCAGGCAGGTAGTCGGCAGGTAGGCAAGTAGGCAGGCAGGCAGGTAGGCAGGCAGGTAGTCGGCAGGCAGGCAGGCAGGCAGGCAGGCAGTCAGGTAGACGGCAGGCTGGTAGGCGGGCAGGCAGACAGGCAGGCTCGCTAGCCAGTATGCTAGGAACAACAATACGTGCGTTTTACTTTCGCCTGTCAAAAATCAACATGGAAGAAGAAGAAGGTGCAAACTATTTATATTTTCCTCATAACAGTATGTCATTAATAAAATCATCTCTGAGCGAATGTTGATCAGTTTGCATGAGTCAAGAAAGCGACACTAGTATTCATAAAAGTTGTAGTTTAACGCCGTGTTCAATTGGTGCCCAGCAGTAATACTAATAAGAAACAATTGAACAATAATATATCTCTATAAGATAACTTATTATTCCTTCCTCATTAAAGTTAGCTGCATATCCTTTACGGACGTAGCAGTCAACCACAGCATTGTTTGGCTATTCGTGATTCCTATGCAAGTTTTACGTTCAGTAGTTTGCCATTGCTTTCTGAACGACCGGCGCCAATATCATTTCATAAAAAACCAACGTAGCTGTGTTTCCAACGCGGTATGCGGGATTACGAACTACATCCGTAACGCCTTAGCCACGGAGCTTGCACCTTCGTCATACCGGGGGGGGGGGGGGCTATTCCATGCCTGTCAGATATTGGTGTTGCTTGTTCTGTTACGTGTTCATTATATAGTTAGCATACAATGAGAGAGACCCGCTGTAGCATAGTTGCTAGACGCTCACATGTCGGCCCGCAGGTAATGGGTTCGAAACCTCATTGGGGCGGAGTTTTAAAAAAATTGACCTGGGCTCCAAGCTTGACCCGGTCAAAATTGGATACCAGGAAACGTCTTGGGAAGTAAAGGCGGCCGGCGCGATACTGACCATATCACCCGCAGAATGCCGATTGATCTATTCCAATACGGATCTAGAACAATATGTCCAGCGCGCCGTTAAAGAATCCTGCACTTTACTGTATAGAATGACAGGGGTGTTCAGCTTAGGCAGTGCCTAGCACGCTTGCCTAGCAACCATGTGTTCCAATTCCCATCAATACGATTCGATTATACCATTACCCCTTCCCCGTTGACGTGAAAAGAGAAGTTATATTAGGGTCAATCCTTGGCTCAGATTAATAATCATGTGACTGAGTCAGCTACAAATAGGATATTAATTTCAAGGCGATAGTTGTCCAAGAGGGTAATGGCGATGCTTCTTATATCGAGACGGATTTCTTTACATAGACATGGATCAGGCCTAAAATTGGTAACAGGGAATGTCCTTGAAAGTAAAACCAACAGGCATGACATTGACCTCATCAACCAGTTTAGTTTAGTCGACGGATCAACATCACGGCACACGGGTGTAACCCATAAGTGCTCCGTTCTTCTCCTAACTCAAGCCTGAGTCAGGAGAAACTGAGCTCAGTGCACGAACTCCGTAGCATCGGCGAGGATCCTGAAATACTTTGAGTAGATTTTTAATTCGAAATTTTGCCCGGCCAGCGCCGTTAGGCTACTCTTTTTCGATTTCCAACTGCCAAGGGATTTTTTACGTGCGCAACAATACACACGGGTGTCCGATCTCACTACCCAGAGACCAGGGGAAATTTTATCACTAGAAGTCCACGTGAAAAAATCCCGGTCCTCACCGTGGGTTGAACCCGGGACCTCCAGCACTCGAGGCGGACACCATACCTCGAGACCACTTAGACCCCCACGGGTGTTGATTTGTCTGTACAAATATGGAAATGGTTACGTATACCCAACACGTCTCAATGTGTGTAACAGGCTTCTTGGCTTATGTTTTTATGCAACGATTCCTACAGAAAATATGCCAGGGATTGTTGACATAATATAAGAGTTTGTTAGCATAATATGCCGGCTGATTAGCTTAGGTTTTACGGAGTTCGTTATCCCGCAAACTGCGTTCGAAACACAGCTGTGTTAGTTTTTTTTTATGAAATGGTATGGGTGCTGGTCGTTCAGAAAGCAATGGCAAACTACTGAACGTAAACATGCCCAGGAATCACGAACAGCCAAAAAATGCTGGGTTTGACTACTACGTCCGTAAAGGATATGCAACTAACTTTTTTTCTTATAATATAAACAGCTTGGGTTATGCAGATTATGCTGTCTTCATAGCGACAATTCAGAAGGAACTGTAGAATATGATAGATATAATGGTTATAGAAAGCCAAGCAGACAAGCCTCAGAGTGAACAAAGGGAAGACACAAGTAAAGGTCGCCCGTGTGTTACCAGGACCCATCAGAAAAGTACAGAACAATAACACTGTAGCATGTAGTGCATGCGACTAAGGAGGTTTAGCTTCAGACTGGCTGCCTCATCCGTAGGAAAATGTAGCTACAAAACTCGACCAGTCAAAATCAAATGTACACATGGTGATTTGGTTGAGCGTTGATACTCCATTGAAAGATGAAAAGAAGCAGTGGAGGAAGAAGAAATAGTCATATCAAAGAAACGGGTCACTGGTTAAATCAGTACTGTTGTATGGATATTAAACACGGGGAACGACTGAAACGGTTATTAGTAAACGACAAGATTTTACAAGGCAAGAAGAACGACTTCGTTGCATCGGGTTCTATCCTATATGGCCCGGTTTTTTTCCACGCAGGGCTTCTTGCACAAAGCATTACACAAAGCACGACCTCAGCAACTCTAGGGATGATTCCCCCCCCCCCCCCCACCCACACACACACACACTAGAAAGTATAGGTAGAAAGTCTGGAAGATACAGCTCAACTGAAACAGGGGGAGTGCTAAAACAGATCAGGAGGCGAGAATTCATTCAATGGCACCTTGCCGTCTTGACAGACGATAGTTTGTGCTTCAAAAAAGCATAATAACAACAACCCGTGGCGGTAGCGAATGTGACTGATAAGGCCAATTCGCGCTGTAAATGTTCGCCAAAGTTGATGCATGGGATTACATGGTCATTTCCACCATCGTGCACCATTTTTCGTCTCAAACGCTCAGTATGTGACTTATCTGCAATAATTTTCTCCTTTGTCTTTATTCCATTTCTGATATTTTCCCCCAATGCAATACGTTCAGCGGCCACTTGCTCCCAATGTGCATTATCAATCAGTTAGTTAGTCAGTTAGTCGCAGTTCCAACTTCACAGCAACGGGTTGTCCCCATTATGCTCCGTTCCTGTGCCAGTGAATATCACTCAAAACGCTCCCCACTGCCCAAGGTGAAAAGTGGAAAAGACAGGAGTCTCGACAAACAACAGTCCGCACAGATACACTCTGCATAATGCCGCCGCCAGAATGTCAACACAATAGTCCCCCACGAAACCCAGAGTTCATCTCTGATGGAATCAGCAGTCATTTTCCCATTTGTATGTTTCCTAGATGTTCACCCACCTAGTCCACGAAATACAGGTCATCGTCGATGGTAGTGGCAGTCAACCAGAAGCCCAGCAGCCACGCATTTCTGCATAAGGCAAAAACCGGTCAACTCTGGGACATAACCATCTGCCATCGCTCCGAACATGCAGTCACGTTCCAAAAAACCTCGGGCAGATTCAAAAGCATTTCACACGAAACTCACAGCTCACAGTGTCGCGCCACGCACTCACTCAGTAGCAGGGCGACGGAACCATCAAGTGCATTATCAATGCCTGTATCAATCATGTCCCGCGTACACACATCTGTATATCGTAGTAGAGGCCGACCCTGAGATCTCTTATCCGTCTGTAATTCACCAAAAAAAGATGTCCTTTGGTATTCTACCATCATCCATCCTCCTAACATGTTATATTCATTTAAGTCTACGAAGACTGAGCGTGGAATAAATCGTCACACAACCTGATCTTTCCAATACTTCAGTATTTTTGATTTTGTCTTGCCACTTAATACCAAGTGTTCTTCGCAGACACCGCATATTTAAACGTTTCTCTTGGTGTGAGTAAGTTGTCCAGGCTTCACTGCCACAAAGAAGAGAACTAAGGACACAGGCTTGATAGACAAGGACTTTTGTTTTGGCAGTAAAGCTTCCTGTTCTCCCAGACTCTTTTTCTTAACCTGTTCATTGTTGTTGCTGCCTTACCAATCCTGATGTTGATTTCCTGATCTAGGGATAATTTGCTATTTACCACTGATCCTAGATATGTAAAATGGTCTACCATCTCTAGTTCGGCGTCATCAATAAAGATTGATGGTACCCCAAGTGCACCTGGCGACATAATCTGTGTCTTCTTTTTGCTAATTGTTAAACCAAATTCAGAACAAGCATTTAAGAATGCAGATACTAGACGTTGTAATGCTTCCTCAGAGTGGGTCGTAACTGCAGCATCATCTGCAAAAAGCAACTCTCTGATCAGTAACCTCCTAATTTTGATCTTGGCCTTCAATCTCTGAGCATTGTAGAGGCCGCCATCTGAGCGTGAGTGAATGTATATACCACCATCCTGATCACGAAAGGTATATTTCAGCAGAAGTGAAAAGTATGTTCCAAAGAGGACGGGAGCTAGTGCACAACCTTGCTTAACACCACTCTTGATTTCAAACTCTTCAGAAGTTGCACCATCAAACTTGATTATAGCCTTCATGTCTGTGTGGAACGATTCCACAATGGACAGAAGAGTTGGTGGGCAGCCAATCTTCTTTAATGCCTTGAACAGACCCTGACGACTGACCAAATCAAATGCCTTTGTGAGGTCGATGAAGGCAATAAACAGTGGTTGATTCTGTTCACGGCATTTTTCTTGCATTTGTCGCAATGAGAATATCATATCAATGATAGACCGAGATTCTGTCAAAAGCCACATAGTGATTCGGGGTAGACTTGATCTCCTAGGACTTGAAGTCTGCGCAGAACAATTCCGGCAAATACTTTCCCAACAATACACAGAAGTGAGATACCCCTATAGTTGTTACAGTCGCTCCGATCGCCCTTGTTCTCGTACAGTGTTATGATGCTTAAATCTTTGAAATCATGTGGGACTTGTCCTTCTCGCCAGCACAGCTCTATTAGCTGGTGGATCTGTAGAGTAAATGTGTCCTACCCACTCCTGATTGGAACTCTATTGGAACCCACAACCTCTATTGGAATCCCATCCTTCCGTGAAGCCTTGCCAGATGCAAGTTCATTTATAGCACACTTAACTTCTGTTATGGTGGGAAGTGTATCCAGGTGGTCAAGAGTTGGTTGGGCCTCTATGACGTTGAGGGCATCATCCGCTAGTTTGGTCTCACTTGAGTAAAGCTCCAAATAATGCTCTACCCATCTATCCATCTGCTGTTTCTTATCAGTGATGATTTCTCCAGACAATGTTTTCAATAGTACACTCCTCTTGATCATTGGACCACAGGCTTTCTTTATACCTTCATACATGCTTCTGATGTTTCCCTTATCACTTGCATTTTGAATGGACTAACACAACTTGATTCAATAGTCATTTGCACACTGCATGGCAGCCTTTTGCACATCCTTCCTATCTTGCTTCAGCTCACTCAGAGTGTTACGCGTTGTCTTTCCTTGTTTCTTAAGAGAGTTATCTTTGTTTTAACGATCAAGGGCTACAGTATCTGGATGTTTGCCGCAAACCAGTCCTGCCTCTTGTTATCCACAGTGCCACAAACACCCACCGCCGTTTTATAAAGAGTTTCCTGAAGTTTACCGCACTTTTCACTTGCTGTACAATTTTCTGATGTATCGGTGAAAGCGTCTTCAAGTTGCTGTTGGAATTCAAGGCACTTATCAGGATCGTGGGTGTTAATAATATTAATCCTGGGGCTAGATTTGTGTTTAGCTGTGTAGATTCTCTTTGGTCTCAGTCTAACCCCTGCAACAACCAAAGAATGGTCCTTATCACAGCCAGCACTGTGATAACTCCGAGTTAATGATTTTTGGTTCAGATGTTGTCTCCGTGTGATTATGAAGTCCAGCTGATGCCAATGGCCGGATCTTGGATGTTTCCATGTGACCGTATGCAGTTGTTTTGTTTTTAAAAAAGGAGTTTGTGATACATAGGTCATTTCTAGTGCAACGCTCCAGTAGCCTTTGGCCATTTTCATTCATGGGACCTATGTTGTATTTTCCAAGGCACACTGGCCATGAACTCGAGTCCTTGCCCACACGAGCATTGAAATCACCGAGCATATAAAGGACGAGAATTAGTCATATATAAATAATATGGGTGGTACATGTAAGGGGCTGCACAAGACAGCACGACTGAGTGCAAGTTGGCTGAGGGCCTTTGCTTCATTGTGGAAAATAAGGAGGAGGAAAAAAAAAAGTTAAAAGTTAGTTGTATATGTATTGTGTGTTTGTTTGTGTGTGCGCGTGTGTGAATGGGGGTATCTGTGTGTCTAAAACTAGGCAAGTGTTTGAAAATGTATTTCACTACACAAGGTAAGCCCATGTACAATAAAATCAATAAAACACCACAAGGTCGACTTTACTTAGCGAATGTTTTCCAAAATGGAAATTGATCGCTATTCCTGAGGTTCGTAGGGATAAATTGAAAATCGTCCACGTTTGACCCTTTGAATTTTTTTTTTTTTCAAATGAAGAGTTCTGAATAATCTACATCAAATCCTGCCTAGCGGTGAATAATAATTTTAACTGTAATCACAAATGAAAGCGATACATGTTTGTTATTTGCTTTCGTATTTATAACTAGCTGCCGGTGTTGTTCCTTGGAAAATGAAGACGATTCTTAGAATTCATTAATCTTTGAAGCTAAACTTAGCCACTTTTTGGCTGATGTTCTAAATGCCCCCCCCCCCCTCCCAACTGCCTTTCTGTAAGACTAAGTTAACTGCGCATTAGGCCAGCTAAGTCCAGAAACGACACAACACTCGGGTAATTCCCACCCGTGCTCCGTTCTCATCTTCAACAGCCAGCGTGGAGTCCAATATTAATTTGTGTCGGCTAGATCCTCTGGTCACTCGCTGTAGCACAATTCTGTCCGAGCCGTGATAATCGATCTGTTCTTCTGCATTATAAACACGATTCCAAAGGGCTCTTACCACATCTGCCTTGTCGTGCACCACTATCCTTTGTACAAACCCTATAAATCTGTACGCGTGCTTTTTTCCCACCACACCAGCATGTCCTGAGGGGGGGGGGGGGGGGGAATCCAACAGAAGCTCTCTTATTTGTTATTGTTGAATGAAAACCTGCCACTCTGCCTGTAGCATGACTGTCTTCACATTTCTGCGCCACAATCATAACATGCGTGTGCATTGTCCAGCCAGTGGAACGTTGCGGTGACTTCTCCACCTCCAGGGGCGTCACTAGGGGGGTGCGGGGGGTGCGGGCCGCACCGGGTGACACCATCAAGGGGTGACACCAAAATAAAAAAATTGCAAATTTGACAAAGCAGACATAGCTCTGTCTAGTCGGGTTTCATAACCGTTCATTGTTAATTTTAGAAATGTTAATGTTAAATAACAAAAATTTAACTTTGTCCGAGTTTGTCGAAGTTCTTTATTTATGTTTTACCTGAAGTATTGAAGTTATATTGTTCAATTTGTTTTCTTTCTTATGTCCTTATTAACTTTTTGACTTATTTTACAAACATTACTATATGCGATTATATATTATGGTACAGGAACACTCGGAAGAAGACCATGGTGAAAGTCTAGAGGGGTGACACCAAGAGTTTACCGCACTGGGTGACACCAACCCCAGTGACGCCACTGCCCACCTCCATTCTCAGAGTTAATATTGTGGTATCATATGCTAGGCTCTCCTGCACAAATCCCATTCAGTGCAGCGATGCACAGGTCTGACTTTTCCTCTGGCATTCTGGTCCCTCGTCTTCGTAGATTTTGCGGTTTTAAACAGTGTAAATGCATTCCCTGTATGTAGCAACATGGCAGGAAATAAAACATAATTAATACATCTTCACTGAGAAGTTTAAATTTGAAGACGCCTTGAACATATTTGAAAAGCTCGCAATAACGTCGTCTGTTTTTGTAAAGTATTGGATGAGATAAATGTGAATATTCTACATTATCCAATGAACATCCTGTTTTCAGTTCTTTCTTTTATCATCATCGTGTGCCATGCCGATAAGCGTGGGCGGTCATGTTTCACCGTTTCACTCATTCATCAGAGTCGTGGATCAGCTCAGTGTTCCTGTCTCGACCATGCCACGTGGCCAGCCATCCAGATATTTACCTCTCTGCCTTCCCCTTGTTCTCTTCTCCTTGATCTTGCCAGTTGTCATCAAGTTCTCCAATTCACCTCTTCTCATAAAGTGACCAAAAATATTGACTGTCTACGTCTAATTTCTCTAATCAGTTTACGATTTTCATTTGTTTCTTGTAGGAGTTGCTCATTGAGTTTTCTATATGTCCATGGTATTCTTTGCATTTTCCTCAGAAACCACATTTCCACAGTCATCAGATGTTTTTCAGCCTGTTTGCTCATTGTCCACGCTTACATCCATCTTTCTTTAGATTCGACGTTAATGTTATAGGAATGGATGCATCCAGCATTGAAATTATCTTACACTATTTAGACACTGACTGTATGTATCTTGTCAGTGAAATATAGTTTCTTACAGCAGTCATCTGCCTGATAGTAAATACTGAGCTCACGGCTGCACACTGTTTGCAGTGGACGATAGAAGCGGGCAATTTGGAAACAATGGTTTCGGTTTGTTTATAAAGGCTAATTTTCTGTGCATATATGTATCTCAATAAGTACCTCACTCGCCTCCCATAGATTAAACAAGAGAATCACACCGGCTTCTGTGGCTTAGGGATAGTGGAAAGCACAGTTTCAGATTTCCCCGACATACGGTGACCAGAGTTTGAAATCAGCCGTGGGCGGCTTGAAAACACGCCCTATTGCGTTGATTTCAGTGGAATGAGACATCTGCCGCGCAGAAAGCAATGCAATCTACTGAAAGAACATTGCCCAATAAATCACAAACAGATAAGAAATGCTGCAGTTGATTGCAATTCCCTAACATGCGACTAACTTTCTCTTACTACATGCATGAAATCCGTGAACTGGCGATAAACCAAATTCAGAATCACACTTGCTGTAAATATTGTTGGCAGGTTGGTTTTTGTTGTTAATGTTGAAACTTAGCTTGCCAGATGTCTATCGATTCTCCGATTTCCAATTTATGGGACGGGAGGAGGGGGGGGGGGGGGTTGAGGGATTGTGAAGGTCTATTTGACAGTGCAGTGCATCAAAGCACACTTGTTTATTCAGTGAGGCGCTGTGGTCGTGGAAGTAGCTCCTATGAAGATTCCGCATAAAATTAGAATTCACGAATAATTGTAAATGGGTAAAACAGATCTACATAAGACAGTTACTGGACCAAGTAAGAGGCGGAGAATGTCGAAAAGGAGTCCTGAAGCCTGGCGTCGCCTCAATAGGCAACCAATGTTCACGACTGCTTTCCCAGTAGCAATCCAGTTTTACGGCACATTGACTTTGGGTAATATAACCCGTGGGTGTCAGAGCGTATATCACTTGCTGGGTTCATCAGACCGCATTTTCGGGGTTCCACTTCCTTCTTGATCCTCTGCCCGTTTATTTCCGATCACCTGAGGGACTCTATATCCATGCCTCATTACCAGGAATTCTGATATCTGTCTTCCAAGTTCTTCTTCTATAAATATCAATAGGAGTGGTCTTACAACAAATGCCTCTTGTTCACATTGGGTTAGTCGGCTCACAGTAATTGCAAGGTGGTTCTTACATACATCACGGACAGCCCACAATTATCTTGTCTCTTTGACACCGCCTCGTAACAATTGTATTCCCCAGGTAGGGATTGAAATCATGACTTTCAGAATGAGATCAAACACTGGCAATGTCACCAAGTTCAAGGGACATCCGGTCCAGTAAGACAGATAGGCTGTTGCTTGCTTGTGTTCGCTGGCTGTGATCTCCAGCGTGAAGTCCTTTATGTCAGATGAAGACATCCTGTTGTCCAACATCAGTGTGATGTCATACAGGACCTGAGGTTTGCGTGAGTGTCCGTTGTCCTATGTCTGATTTATTGGTGTGAGATAGGCTGTTGAACTGTTAAGGCCTATTGGGTGTTTCTGTTTCTAGCCACGCTTTGTTTATACATTTTCCTTATTTTGAACTGGTCGTATATGGTTCCGTCGCCAGCTACCGAGTTAAGGATATGGAACGACACTGTGAGCTGTTGATTTCACGTGGAATGCTTTTACATTTGTCCGCGGTTGTTTGTATTGTGAGCTGCGTTTTATTAAAAATGGCGGACGGCTGGTTACTGAAATAGCTGGTTTTGCTTTATGCAGTAATGTGCATGCAGTTGCTGATTTTCTAATAAATGTTGCTTCAACTGACGATGAACTGTACTTTTGGTGGCGGACTATTGTGTTGACACTCTGGCAGCGGCCGTATGCATGCACACATGTGTGTGGTGTTGGTTTGTCTAGATTTCTGTCGGTTCCACGTCTCCCGTGGGACAGTGAGGAGCATTTTGTGTGATATTTACTGGTACTGGAACGGAGCTTTATGGGGTGACCCTTTGACGGGAAGTTGGAACAACGACTAATGTCTAACTAATGACTAACCCCAAGTTTAAGTTGACTTCTGCTTCTTTGGATTTAGTTGTATTAACGCATGAAGGTGTACGATGAAGAAGAAGAAGAAGAAGAAGAAGAAGAAGAAGAAGAAGAAGAAGAAGAAGAAGAAGAAGAAGAAGAAGAAGAAGAAGAAGAAGAAGAAGAAGAAGAAGAAATGTACAGTCTCCCTCGTGATAGGCATGATACTAATGAAACATGAAATCAAGAAACAATATTGTTGCACTTGGGACATTTCCACACGTGCCAAATCTCATTCTATGGCACCAGTAGTAGACATTATACTTACATCTATAGTATCGATGACTAAACAAACAAAAAAATAACAGGACTGGTTGAAGATCGGACTAACGACCACCAGAATACCGTGTCCAAGGGTACGAGACTGGTGCGCTCCCAACTTCGCTGTTGTGATCGTTTAAGCTAGTTGCATGTCCTTTACAGGACGTTCAATCAACTCCATTTTATTGACTGATTCCTGGAATCCTCGGAGGTGTGGTTTTATAGAAGAATGTTGAAAATTAATTAAATAGCCAAAATGAGTGATCTGAACAATTTGAGATGGGCTAAGTCGCAAAGACAACTTATCACAAACATCAGAAAGAGGCATTTCAGATTTGTGGAAAGCACGGAAGGGAATTAGAAGAGTTAATCCATGAGGTCGGAGATCGCAATGTGTGGATTTGCATGATTTTTCGACGCCAGCCTCCAAGGCATTTGATGGCTGTGATTTACTAGGTAATAATAATATTACGGTTCAGTAGGTAGCTATTGCTTTCTGGACGACCGACACCTTATTGCATGGAAATCAACGCAAAGTGGTCTGCTTACTGTAGCAGTATAACCTCTACTTCTAGGTATTTTAAATTCCTGCGAGAAAAAACGAACTAAACATTAACAAACGTTGCACATACCTTACAAGGAGATCCACGTGTCGCGAAATACAGGTGAAAAATCCGATTTTTCACCTGTATTTCGCGACACGTGGATCTCCTTGTAAGGTATGTGCAACGTTTGTTAATGTTTAGTTCGTTTTTTCTCGCAGGAATTTAAAATACCTATTTGTTTCCATTTCATATTGTTATATCCTGCTGCAGCCGCTGCTTTTTCTCTACTTCTAGGAACATCTTCTACCTGAAGAAGGCGGCGACATTTTAGCCAGATATTACCTGGCGTAATGAGATATTTAGCCACACACAGAGAGCTGACATGCGCAGTGAGCAACAATAAACCGCTGCTGAACTGAATCTGAAACTGTTTTATTCTAACCGTGGAAAGGTGTGCTTAAATGTTTGCCTCTGAAATATGCAGTTTATATAATAAAACAAGATTGCAGACGTTCATTGTATTTGATATGTGACAGTATGTTATAAGATTTTAATGCTTACAGGTTGCTGCAGAAGCGGCTTTTCGTCGCAGACATTGGTGTATAAAATTTATTCCTCACTGTTTCACAGTAGAGGATTACATAAATGGACACACATAGTATTATTTGGCACTCACAGAAGAAGAAGAAGGAAATAGAGATTAGAAGACGCACTAGACAACATAAAATTTGAAAGCTATAATAGTTACCAACCGGGATCGAACCTGTCGCCTCCAATTGACGACAGCGCCTCGCTGCAGGAACAAGTGTACTTCGACGCACGACCAACTAGACACTCCTCTACACTCACAGTAGAGGAAGGGCGATGTCAATCATTCCTTGGGCGACTGAGAGCATTGAAATGACATGGGGAATGAATTAATGTGTACGAGTCAACGCCCAGATGAGATAAGGGAATGAAATGGAAATTACAGGCACACTTTACAACAAAATGAAAGTTGACACGCTGTGCGATAACAGATCTCAGAAGTACAGTCAAAAACTGTCATTTACTGCCAATCCAATATACTCATTACTATATTATATATAGTACCAGCGGGGTCTTTGCGCCTGAGGAATTAAGGCCGCCTGGCTAGTGCAGTCGCCGCGAACTGCAGGTTAGGATTTTCTTTTTGCCCCCGACAGAAAATAAATCCCACACCTTACCGAGGGATCAAACCCGGTCTCCCCGAACGAGAGTCTGGCGTTCTCGCCCTCAGAAGTACAGTGACAGGGCCAAACAAACAAAAGCAGGTTTGACCAAGCAGCATTCAAAATGAATGTCAGAAGGAAGGAGGCGTGTGTCACAGGAATGCCTTGAATGTTGTTAATATGATAATTATTAACATACATGTTGTGTTATATACCAAATTAAAGGAAATTACATTGGGAGCACACCTGTATTTATATATTAGGTATGCTGATCATGTTTTTCAAATTGAGTATTTACTAATGAGACCACCACAGAAAGTTAGGCCTTGAAAAACTGAATCCAACGATACCACAATGATGCCTGTACATCACTTAGATAGTCACATTTGAGTGTTGGGATCTTGAACAAAAAATTTCTCAGAATATGCACATTTCCTTTGTGTCCCAATCGGAGTGCCTCCAACAGATACCCGAACAATAATCAAAAATACATGACAAATACTGCAGATTAAAAGAAAATACTCACCTAACAGTATTTTCTCATTTACAGTTAATTCTAAAATAATAATTGTACTACCAGTCCGTGCGAGATTCAGATTGTCTCAAACGGATATAAAAAGTGACTTCAAAAATATGTTCTGTCATGTTAAATGATAAAAAAAAGATAGTAAAAGTATACGAATAAATTATTAATAATCTTTAAACTTGTATTCTCTTAAACTTTAGTAGTTAAAATTGAACATTTTGAGCGTAAAAAGTTTACACAGCCTAGTCCAATTGATGTCCGCGCTGCCGCCATTTGGGTTTTCCATTCACAAAGACGAAACAACATTTCTGCAGAAATATTTTTTTTCTACAACATCCAGCGATATTCTTCTTCTTCTTCAGCATTCCGAGCCATTGAGGTTCTTTGCTGCAGATACAAGCTGTCTCCATTCGTCTCTCTGATGGACCTTCTCTTGCCATTCGTTGATTCCAAGTGCTTGTAGATCTGTATGTATATTTTCTCTCCACCATCTCCTTGGTCTACCTCGGGGTCTACGGTCATTTATTTCTTGAGTGTAAGCGAGCTTTGTTTCCCTATTATCTTCCATTCTTTCTATATCCCCCCAGCCATTGCAGCCTATTAGTCTTCATCATACCAATGATTAGCGGGGACTTAAACAGATCATGAATGTCTTTGTTGCTTCTTCTTTTCCACTCTCCACTTTGTGTATCCCTAATGGGCCCAAAGGTGCGTCTTAAGACTTTGTTCTCGAAGGTTTGTAACAAGGCTTCGTCTCCTTTAGTTTTACTCCAGGTTTCAGAGCCATACAGCACAACTGGTCTGATCAGTGTTTTGTAAATTGTGATCTTGGTGTTACGAGATAACACATTTGATTTTAGCAGGTGTTGTAGTGCATGGTATATCTTATTTCCAGAGTTGATTCTAGCTTGTATTTCTCCCCTTATTATGTAAATTGGAAAATCCATCTAAAAACATGATTATATTAATCCAGTAGAAAATAAAATTACTTACAGTGTGCCAAATAATTTTAAAGTTCTGATAATTTCAACCAATCGCTATTCCTAGAATGTTAGACTGACCTATTCTGCAGAAACTAAGATGGCGTTTGTTATTGTCACATGATATTTGAATGAATGAATGATGTCGGAAGCATGCAGGATAGTTTTATAGCCATTTTTGGGGACCCACTGGATCCTCCTCTGCAGGCGCGGTTTCTTGTTTCGGTTCGGGTTGTGGTAGACAATAAACCTACCAATATATCATCTCATCTTGTACTTTGGGTATCGAGGTGAAAAATAAACAGCTCGAACATAGCGAGATAACCATGGACTCTGTTATTCCCTCTGTCTAGCCATTTTATTAACATTTTCTAAATTACTTTTTAATTATGCAACCTGTATAGTTGGATACCTCTTGAAAAAAACAAATCCAACGGTACCTTATTCAAGTCCATAGGTCAATTCTAAGCTGAGATATTAATGTTTGTGTGTCAGTTTATCATTTAATGTTAACACAGAGGAAAATACTATGTGAGCACTGATAAAGTGTGACCTGAACACTCACATCACTGTTCTTAACACATACGCTAAAGGGAGATAAAAACGGCTTCTAACTGCTGCTGATATATATATATATCTTTATTCAATTTGTTATGCTTGCCCTCCATGCAACACGTTCAGCTGCGTCTTGCTCCCAATGACAAATTTCACTTAGAAATTATAATGTGTTATAGATAGCTCATCGGGCGCTGGAGCGCAAATTATTCCTCCCCACGATGCTTGACGGCAGAAGTGGAAGATGATGATGATGATGATGATAGATGCAAATATGCAATCATTAGCATTGCAATTGCTGTGGATATTCCATAACAATATTAAATGGTTATCGCTGGAGTATGACAATGATAACTGCTATGTCCCGCCATTGAAATACCACATTACAGCTTATAAGTAAAAATTGATGCTAAATTGGACGATGGATGTTTGTCCATCACGAATGATGAGGACCATTCATTCATTGCATCTTTGGTTTGATGAAGAACAAATGACTTGCGCTTTAGTTTCGATTATAGTGAGGAAGTGGTTGCGCAACTCCGCCGACCTCACTCTCTCGATACATATTATAACAATGCTAAAAGTCTAGTTAAAATGGAATGTATGGGTCTACTTACTTATAAAGAAAGTCTGTAATTTGTATCGAAAACGAATTTGAGAAGACGAGAAGTATAGATTTGTGGCACATGGAGGGAAAAACAATATCCAGTAATCAGTTTCTATTTGAACTCAATCTTGAAATAATCGAGGAATTTAACATTATGAGTACTCTAAATCTCCTCAGATCGGAGACACAGAAAACATGTAGCTGAAAATAGCCGCAAATATATTTCATTTTAATTCGGGAATCCTGACCCGCAGTGGCTACCTCTGTCCATCGTTTACATTGCCTATTCCTTCTGTCCATTTACGTGGTCTATTCCCTCTGCCCATCATTTACATGGTCAGTATCTTCTTCTGGTACCATTTTGTCTGTACATCAGTGCTTGTTGTGGTATACTGTTAGTTGGTAGCCTAGTTATATGGCCAAACCATTTAATTTCCTGCTATCCAATGAAATCTAGTGCTGCTATAACCTCCACTTTAGTCTCAATTTCATAATTTCTGACTTTCTCTCTTCTTGATACATTGAGTCAGGAATCTTCATTTCCATTGTTGTAATTTTTCTTTTCTCTTTTTCTGTCATTGTCCAGGTTTGGCATTTGCAGCATAGAGATGGTAGAAGTTGTGTTGTAGAGTGCTATTTAGTATCTACTTATACATGTATTTTAGTATGTACTTTAGTGTTGGTTCCATTTGTCCAATGAGTTGGTTTGCCTTATTGTATCTATTTTCGATCTCGTCTTCTGATTTACCATGTGATGAAATTATATTTCCTAGTTCCTTACTTGGGTGTTCTATTAATTGAATCTTTATTGTTTTTCTTCTTTAGTTATAGTCATTACCTCTGTTTTACAGATGCTAACTTCTTGTTATATTTCTTACACGCATCGTTTAGATGTTTATACTTATAGTTCTGCTTCTGATTTTGCAATAAGTGCTTGAACGTTGTACCAGTATTTGTGGGGATGGCTTAAATACTGTTAAGACAACATACCCTATCTATTCTATAATACTAGTGCTTCTGCCTCCCCCCTCGACTTCAGACTACTGCAGGTTATTATTCTAGTCACTCTCTTCTGACCTTACCAAGACAAAAAAATTGTCACACTAATAACTATACTTTAATGGAGGCTAGGTGTAAGACTACAACACACACACAGAATATGTACACAACAGTATAGATCTTAACAGGAGAAATGAATATAGTCTGGAATGGAAACCTCTGGTATCCCCTGTGAAGCTTTCATCATTTAACCTGGGCAACAGATGTTCACTAGGGCATGTTTCCTTAGCGACTCAATGAGTATGCTCAGGAAGATAGAGATGGGGTGGGTCCGAAGAGAGTGGTTGCTGTCTCTGGAGCAGTCTCGGCTGGCAAGGATTAATTTTATTTTCGTGCCAGGGCATGTGGGTGTACAAGGAAATGAGAGGGCTGACAAGCTCGCAGGTAAGGTTAGTGTGGACCAGGCTGACATTCTGAATGTTTTACGAGAAGTAAGTCATTCGCAAGAACCAAGTGATGACTGAATCTACAACCATGGTCAGGATGAGAGAACAGCAAATTAAAAGATGTGTGGCCAAACAAGAACACTACGCAGGAAGCTAAAGAAGATTAATCAACCAACACAGAACTGGTATCGTTAGCCGCTATACGCTGCAGGATTTACTGAGGAAGGGATCCGAGCATTTATGGACTGAATGGTTCGATGTGTAATGAGGATGATTTGTCGACTAATTTAACTAACTAACAGAGAGTCACAGTCTGTCTGGTCGGGTGAACAGAACAGATCGCTTGTGGTTATTCCAGACTCCTTTTTCAGGATCTCAGCTGGTGTGACGGAAATTACACCCCTTGATTAGCTTCAGACTCAGGACATGTGCTCCAGGAAGTCTCCTTCCAAAGAACAAGATTTGACAACACGTTTATATGTAACTCAAGTTCTTCATTTGCAGCCTTAGGCATGAGTGGGTGTTTTTGACTTGCTAACAAAATACAGTCTCTTATGAACACTCATATTGGATTTCCTATTGATGTTTTCTCTTGAATACATTTTGATAACATTGTTCATATAGGATAGAATCCCTTAAGATTCTGTATATACGTCACAATAATGTATTTAGGTTTAGTTACCACTGTCCATAGAGACTAGCTCAACATAAACGTTGCTACTGTCATATAAATATCTGTGCAGCCAAATCAAACACGCCATCTTGAAATCCATGAAATACTTTTCTGAATGGCTGTCATAACCCAATACGTACACAGTCCAGATAAATTAGGTACTTTAGGAACATTTTCTAAATTGCTTTTTAATTATATAACCTGCATAGTTGGATACCTCTTGAAAAAACTAATCCAACGATACCTTATTCAAGTCTGTACGTCAATTGAAAGCTGAGATATTAATTTTTGAGATATTAATTTTTGTATGTCAGTTTATGTTTAACATTGGCATATTGGTAACCCACTCTGGAAAGTGTGACCACAAAACACGTAAGCTAAGGGCAGATAACTGCTCTTGTTTTTTTTTTGCGCTAAGGGGGATAACTCAAGTTTTTATTTTGAACGCAAAATTCAAATGAAAACCTCAAACTCCCTCTTCCTCCAGCCTCTTCCTCCACTCCTAAATACTAGAATGGGTGGTGAATGCAAACGTGCAGCATTATAATCTCGTCGCTCTGAATAATCCATAAGAATATTAAATGATCATCGCTGTATTATGACACGGAAAACTATACTATATTCCCGCCATTGAAATTTAACATGACGCATCTTAGTATACGATCTTAATAATTTCTGTTTGGGATGACCCCGTCGACTAAAATATTTGAAAATTTCACAGTACGTGTAAGAATGGATGCTCAATTTAATTATTTATACTAAATCAAGCGGCAACGTCTATATAACGAGTACTATATATATCCTTAATACCGGGGAACAATAACAAGAAAACGTAAATCGCCGTTTGAAACATCGCCGACAACGTTCGGTAACTGAAAATGTAGTACCTAGATAAATTCAGCAGTACTTAGCCATTTCTACCAAGCCATATTGAAACATGGTGTAGATAGTTAATTAACAATTCTTCATGAGTTGAGGCGAGTACGCTCACTTGGCCAATCCCAACGACTAGAGGTTGACGCAAGTTGTAGGTATTCGGGCTACACATCACTCGTAGATGCTGATATGTTTCAGTTGCCAATCCAACAAAAAAGAGAGACCTTCATTTAAAGAATAACACACTCGATTATCTTGCTGTAGGTAGCCACGAGTAATAACATAGACCATAATTAGATGGTGATCTTTGGATTTCAGTCGCTCCAATAGTAAGTGATTGCCTTGTTCCGTCAACACGAACTAGTGATTAGCACATGTGATGTAGGAAGGTTTAAAAGTTAACTTTTCGGGTTTCGGAACAACTCAAAAGTTTCTCGTTTCACGACTTGATACAGATACAGTAATATGTGAGTTTAGAGAAGGAAAATCCCCCGAATAATATAGAAAGTTCTACAGATATTTGTAGAAACAGGTTTACCCAAAATGCATATGGCTAGGGACATGATTGGGTATGGTTAAAGGGGAGGGGGGGGGGGGGAAACATAATGCATTTCATTACAATCGTGTTCAAATAGCCCCGAAAGGTTAACCCGGTCAACAAATGCCCGGAGAAGTCATATGTGTCAGCCTAATGGCGCAAGAACGAAGGTCTGCTGTAAACGGGCACAATGCAATCACGTCTGAAAAAAGTCTCCGGATGAACGAAGAAGAAGAAGAAGTATGCAAATAGTTCTTTAATGGTGTAATTTTTTGTTGGTTCTTCTTCTGTATTCTGTTCTTCATGAGGTGTTCTTGTGGTCTCTATATGGCTGTTTCTTTACATATGCTGTCTATATAAGTTAAGAACATGAGGGGGGACAGGACACAACCTTGTCATACTCAGAACCTTATGGGGAAGTGTTCTGAGTGTCCTCTGTTTGTTCTTACCATGCATTAACTTTTGTTGTATAGGCTTCTTGGTTGAGCCCAGTACCAGGGCGCTATGTTTCGGCTCTGCAATAATGGAAGCCTCCTTGGAAGGAGGGGAATACCCATGGTCTTCCCCTGCGTTCCCTTGAGGGCTGATCGGGATGTCTTCAGCTGTTCTAAATAGGACAGCTGGGATGAGGATCACATCACAATAGTGAGATTTGAACGTCCTACTAAACACCCGGAAAGGTAACCCGGCCAGCAAATGCCTGAAGAAGTCTGATGTGTCGGCCTAAAGGTGCAAATATCACAGCTGTGCTGTGAATAGGCACAATGCAATTACATCTAAAACAACATTCCAGACTAACACAAATAATCTGAGAATACTTGAGCTATGCTTTATACAGATATGTTCCATGTGTGAATTACAGATAATCATCACATATTAAAACATCATGTCGTACGGGACAGCTCAGAGGTTGGCATTCGCTGGACTGGTGATTGGATTTCTGCTGTGTGTGACTGGTGCCATTGCTCCATTTTGGCAAGAAGGAAGTGTAAGTATGCTGCTGCTGCAGAGATCTTTTCTACCATTGCTTTACTTTTTATATTTGAACGACTGATGTACTGTGATTCATGATTGCTGCAGTGGAATTTTCCAATTCATGATTGCTGCAGTGGATTGCTGCAGTGGAATTGCAGTGGATTGCTGCTGTGTGTAAGCGGGACATGATTGATACAGGCATTGATAATGCACATTGGGAGCACGTCGCCGCTGAACGTGTTGCATGGAGGGCAACTATCAGAAATGGAATAAATACAAAGGAGAAAATGGTTGCAGATAAAGCACACACAGAGCGTGAGAGACGTAAGATGGTGGAAATGACCATGTTTTCCCATGCACCTACTGTGGGCAAACATTTGCAGCAAGAATTGGCCTTACCAGCCACACTCGCCACCGCCATGGATCGTAGTTATTAAGCCTTTTTGAAGCACAATGTACCAAACTATCGTCTGTCAAGACGGAAAGGTGCCAATGTATATGCAGTGGAATTATAAAACCTGATTTGTACATTCTTCAGTTTGTCATTATTGTGTATTAGCACAATCCAATTCATCTTATATAGAGTAAAATGTAGAAGAGTAAAGGACTCTTTTCCACATCTTGAAATATATTGGATGTATGGTGCTAGCCCAATAATGTTCAAGACCAATCAGAACTGGGTGTGTGGTGTGGTCAGTATCACACCGCACACTGTTACCTTGTCAATACATTTCCTGGTGCCCATTTGTTTTAGGCTGGGTTAACCTGGTAGCCCAGTCAATTTGTCTGTGGTGAGTTGAGTCAAAAAACACTGACATCACAACACTCGGGGACACAGTCCAGTCAATTTGTCTGTGGTGAGTTGAGTCAAACACTGACATCACAACACTCGGGACATTCTCACATACACTCTGTAATCATCTTCAACAACCAGCAAGGAGTCCCAATGCTAATAGTACCAACTGCAATCTTATTTTGTGTCCACTTGGCCTTTTCTCATAGTACTGAGTGTTGGCCAGATCTTCTGGCCACTTCCAGCCACAACATTCTTTCCAGGCAGTGATGGTGTTGCTGTTCTTCCACACTATACATGTGATCCTAAAGGGCCTTGACCACATCTGCCTTATCTTGCACCAATACCCCACCCAGCATTCAGACCCAGACAACCTGCTCATTTCCCAACACTCCAGCTTCCCCTGGGGAAAAGGTCCTTATCTTTGAGTTTTTAATTGCAGCATGCTCTACACAAAGCATTCCAGTCTTCACCCTTCTCAGCATGCCTTGCGAGTCCATTACAATCACAACATGTGTGTGTTTGTCCTCCAGCCAGCGGACTGCCACAGTGACTGACTCCACCTCCATTCTCAGACTAGATGTTGTATCATATGTCAGTCTTTGCTGCACTAAACACCTGCCATTAACCTTCAGTATGAACTCCCAGGCACTTCTTTTGCCTCTTAGTACTAAACTATCTATGTAAATTACATCCCGTAGGCACAAATTGCTGTGTATTAGTTGTTGCACCTCCCATTAATTGCTGTCTGCTGGCCAATCCCTACACTCCCGGTCCAATATGATGATGACTCTCCACAAGTATGACATTTCCTCTGACATTCTGATCCCCTCCTGCTCTCCCAATGTATTCAAACATGCACACTTCTCTGATTGTCTTCTCTGCCTAAGGTGTTCTCTGCCTAAGGTGTTCTCTGCCTAAGCCAACCATGATTTTCCTCTGATCAGCCTGTGACCTTTAACTGTGTCTGGGGCTTCATGCAAGGTGTGTCCCTTGTCTGTGACCACTCAGAGATATGACCTAGCCTGCTGCACCTTGAGCATGTCCACAATTGTTGGCAGATCATATATCTATATATTGTAGTTGAATTTAGTTGAGCTATGAGCCAACAACACTGCACTCAGGAGATTCCCATACGCACTCTGTCCCCTCGTTCAACAGCCAGCGAAGAGTCATAGTGCTGATTGTTCCCACCGTTATCTGATTGAAAGTTCTTCTGGTCTTCCCTCTCAGTTTTGAGATTCTTCCAACACCCCTGCCAATCCCTCACAATATCATCCTTTCTACATACAGGTTCTCAGTCTGTTCCCCTGTCTTCTCTACCTGGTCCCACAGTCGCTCGACCACCTCTCCCTTGTCCATAGGTAATCTACCACTAAGAGGTGCATTCCCTGCCAGCCTATCAGCCTGTTCATTCCCCCACACTCCCGCATGGCCAGGGCAAAAAATCAATACCATTCCACACAAAAAATTTCTTTCTCCACCTTACTAAGCATACACCTTGAGTCCGTAATGAATTCAATGTGTGTTGCAGTGGTCCTCTCTTACCATCGGAAGGCCACTGTTACTGCTTCCACCTCCATTCTCATGCTGGAGGTCTCGGTCTCATATGCCAGAGTTTCTTTTTTAAAGCATCATCCATTTGCTTTTGCGATGAAACCGCAACCACTATGTCTGTTTCTCACCACTGACCCATTGGTGTACATCACTATGTCACCTTGATGTGTGTTGCTCTGGATCAGTTGTTGCACCTCAAACTCTGTTTAGCATGCTGCCCATTCTCTGCACTCTCGACCCAGTGTTACTATTACATTGTGCCAGTTTGACATGTCTTCTGGTACTTAAACCCACTTGTTTCCACGATTGATGGTCTCTAGATCACACACCTGACGTATAGATATTTCCGCCTGTGTCATCCAGGACCTACCTTGCCTCAGTCTATGACCTTTGACAATATCCATGGCTTTATTCAGGGGGTGATCCATATCTGCAGCAACTCCCAGGTACCATTTTGCTTAAAGGACCCTATGCCTGTCCGTCATTGTTGATAGCGCCAGGATATGCCTCATGCATATAATTGGATGTCTCCTGTGTGCACCTTAGGATCATCTGCATGGCCGCATTCTGTATGCGCTCCAACCTTTCAAGCCGGCTCTTTGATACTGTCAGCAGCCCCAGACCATACTCAATGACAGAAATTATTAACTGCTGAAAGAGCCTATAAAGCATCCTCTGATCTATCCTTATTGCTGCCATTGCCTTCAATGCATTAACTCCCTTACCAGCCTTCACCACCAAAGCCTACAGATTGAGTGGCACCTTAAAGTCTTGACAGACCAAAGTATGTGAGTTGGAATTTGGCCAAAATTCCATCACAATGCCTGAGCAGAGCTTCAGAGAACATGTGGTGCCTAAACGACATGTTCCCTTTCTCGGCCTTGCCTTATTTGATCCAGAGGAATGGGTAACCAATATGTCTGAAACAAGGCAGGCTGCAGACGCTGACGGCTCAGCGTCAAACCTCCGAGACCTTGCCTCCACGAGCAGGAGACGAGCGATGGCCAGACTCTAAACCCATGGGATCTGACTTAGAGGCGTTCAGCCAAGTCCCGCAGGTAAGGGTCGTATACGCACCCGGACCACTGGGCGAGTAGTATATGGTCATTAGTTTGATACCGGTACCCCTACTGGGCGCGTACACCTGTCAAACACAAGTGTCTGAACCTTGTAAGCGTGTACTACCGTCAGACTCCCCGCCTGACATGTGCGGCTCCCGCGACCAATGAGAGTAGGCGCGCCGGAGATATTGCTTGTCTACTGCGAGCAAATCTCCTTGCCTGCCACTGTGCTGATCTTGCAACCAGCGAGAATAGGTCCGCCGGAGATAAGTAAAAAACGATAAAAGTAGTGGTATTTCGATTGCGCTTGCGCTCCCACCTATGCTACACCCTTCATGTGTCTTCACAAAGTCGGACTAGAGTCAAGCTCAACAGGATCTTCTTTCCCCGCTGATTCTGCCAAGCCCGTTAAAAAAAATACACCAGTCAAAGGTGATTCCCGAGTTCTTTAATTTACTCATTCTACTAAGAGGACATCCATTCAATATAATTTATCGGACATTGTCTTCACAATCCGGTTATCCAGGGAGTATCACACAACCGATGCCTTGTCTGGGTTTATAACGGTCCCTGTGTCTCTGCACCACTCTGCCACCCTGTTTGCTACTGTCTGTAAGTCTTCAGCCAAACTTTCCGTCTCTTCCCTATCTGTACACCAGCACATCATCTGCAAATGTCAAGATTCTACCCACACCTGGTGTCTCAATAGCTGCGACTTTGCTGGTTTATACATTAAAGAGCACTGGGAACATGGCAGATCCCTGTGGCAGCCCTCAGAAGTCCATGAACCCATGCCAATGCAATTTTACACTCATAAAGATTGTTGCAATCTACTGGACAGTCCAAGGGCATACCTCCATATCCAACAGAGTATATATCAACCGATCATACATGACCCTGTTGTAAGCATCATTCAGGTCAAGTGCCACCGCCACTGTCTCTTGTTTATCCTGGAAGCCCTCGTAGACATCAAATGCAAATGTTGCCATATTGGCCCAGGTGTCCTTCCCAGGCCAGTAACTCCCAAGCCCTTTGGGAAGCAGGTTATGACTTTCCAAATGGTGCTGTAGTCTGCATGCTACTATCTTCTCGTGTACTTTGCCAAAGGTAATTTGCAGGGTTATGATTCTGTATCCATTAAGTTTTGAATGATCCTTACCTGACTTCAGGAGTGGGACTAGGTAACTGTGCAACCAAGCCTGGGGTATTTCGGCCATTTTCATGTTTAAGTTGAAACAAAAAGCCATCTCCTTCAAGTCTTCATCATTCATGTTCTTCAGGCCTTCTGGTGCTGTGTCTTTAGCTCTCTTTAGCATACGTTTAATATCCTCTACCTGTATCATGTCCTTCCCAGTGACCTGTGACAAGGCTTCTCTGACCATATCCCTTATAGACCTGTCCTGCTGATCAGTATATATATAATAAAGGTGGTAAAATCAAACAGGTCAACTGTTTTTAATATCTAGGCTACACAGTGATATCTGACGGAAGATGTGATACAGAGATAAAGAAAATAATCACCATATCTAAAGATGAGACATGGAACTGGTGGAGCTGCAGTAAAGCTGTAAAAGTACAATGAGCCAATTAACAAAAAACAAGTAGTGCTGGTACATTTTTAAAACTGCTCCCAAAGCAGTTTCCTGCCATGGGTCTATGATGGGACCATCACATTTTGAAGGCCTGAATGCACAGAGGAATAGGGAGCCAATCTTTCACTCACTTAGCAGGCATCAAACCCTCATCTGACCATGCTCTTGACATTATCAGCGTAGTTCCCTGTCAACTGCTGTGGTAAGCTTTACCAGAACACAGTCACTAGTGATAAAGTGCACATTGCAACTAGAACCTTCACCAGCACTCAGACAACAGACATACATAAACATAAAAACATAAACATGTACACAAGTTAGCTGTTGTTGATTGGTCTGTTTCGTCAGTCATGCCAGGCAACACTTATCGGACACGCAAATAAATGAGAGCATGTTTGCTATCCAGCAACATAATGATGTGTAGGTAAAGCATAGTGCCGGTCTCCGTGGCCTAAAGGCTTGCGAATGTGACTCGCGAGCCGCTTACCACGCATTCTAAGCGGGCCGGCGACCGATTTGACAGCAGATCGCGCTGGGGTTTTAACGTGTTGGTATGGGAGCCAGTTTTTCAGAAAGCAATGGCAAACTACTGAACATAAAACTTGCCAAGACATCAACAGCAGCAGTAAAATGCTGGTGTTAACAGCGATGTCCTGTCAATAGGATATGCACACAAAACAAAAGCACAAGTGCCACATTATCCAATCTTGCTTAAGGGTGTGTCGTATTAGGTGGTTTACAAATACTGATAGCTTTATGATGTGTTTAAAGATAGAAACCAAAAACAGTAGGGTACACGATTTATTGTCTGGCATATTTCGCTGCATCTTGTCAGCTACATCCTGCAGAGACATACTTCATATGAAGTGAATAAATTAATTATGTTTTGGCTAAAATTCTTAAAATACATACATCACTGATATTGTTTGAATGTGTAGTATTTGTTATCCCCTAGGTAATCACACATTTAAAATGCACTCTTTCTATGCTATATAACTCTGCAGTATGAACCTGATGAGATGCAAATATGCCAGGCAGTAAATCCTGCAACCAATTCTTTGTAGCTTCTGAGTTTAAATTCACTTAGGGAATACATTAGTTTTAAATTTATGATGTTTGTTGGCAGGTAACATTTCCTCTCTGTTGTTTGCTTCAGTAACTGAGCTGAATTATGAGTTAGTGGGTTTAAATGAGTGTGACCCTTCTTTACACTAGATAGTTGTATGTACATAGTTATGTTGTCATTATGAAAAATGAATATCTTTCATGGTCTTTGTTATGAATTGTAAATATACATGAGGGAGAATTGACAGATTTCAGTCTCTTGGCTTGTGTTTTCAGTGCGAGGACTGATAGATTTCATTGTCCGTTTGTGTGTTCAGTGCGAGGGCTGATAGATTTCAGTGTCTGTTTGTGTGTTCAGTGGGAGGACTGCTAGATTTCAGTGTCTGTTTGTGTGCTCAGTGGGAGGGTTGATAGATTTCAGCATTTGTTTGTGTGTTCCGAGGAAGGACTGACATATTTCAGTGATTGCATGTGTGTTCAGTGGGAGGGCTATTAGATTTCAGTGTCTCTGTGTTCCGAGGGAGGACTAATAGATTTCATTAATTGTATGTGTGTTCAGAAATTATCAGGCTTGTTCCCAGCAGAGAGCTCAAAATGTTAATCTTTTGTTTCTAATGATTTCATACTTCACCCTGATCTCTTGGGTAATAACTGATTCACTGCCAGACAAAGAGTGGGTTTGGACCAAGCAAAAATTGTGGCAGAAAATGGGAAGTAGGGGTGTGTCACAGTAATAATCTAAAATGTTTAAAATTGTAGCAGCTATATTGTATTATCTTATGCAATAAGTCGCTATCAATGAATGTAAGAAAGAGAGTGCTAAAATGCTATATAGAACCAGTTTTGCTGTATGGCAGCAAATCTTGGTATGTAAATGAACAAATTAGGAAGAACTTAGAAGCAACAGAGATGTGGTTTTTAAGACAAATGTTGCGAATTCCTTGGACTGCCAGAGTAACTAACAACGATTGCCTGAAAGAGGCTAATGAAACTAGAACACTATATACAACAATAAGAAAGAGACAAACAGCTTTCTTTGGTCATGTGATGAGAAGAGAAGCATTGGAGAACATTGTGACAACTGGAAAGATCGAGGGGAAGAGAGGCAGACTAAGAGAAACAATGCTGGACGGATTGAGACGGTGGCATGGAGGAATATCATCAGCAGAGTTGATCCAGAACACCAAAGACCAAGATCTGTGGAGAGCCATGAACGCCTACGCCAGTCGGCACGGCACTTGATGATGATGATATTGTATTGTATATCAAATTAAAGGAGACTGCACAAGGGACATATTGCAACTATTGCTAGAGGTTTGAAATATCATAATAATAATCTTAGATCTTGTTTAAAAAAAAAAAATTTAAGACGGGTGACAATTATTACAAATTTTCACTTACAAAGGCACTACTTCTCAATCTTTGATGATATTCCAATTAAATTTACTGAATAATGATAAATACACCACTTTTCTTCACCAATATCAAGACAACTGCTCCTTAACACTAATAAAACACAATTAAAGCATCATATTTTGAAGCACATTATTTTCATATAAAATGGAAAAAGTCAAGAACACACGAATCATATTTGTACTGAGAAAAAATTTTTACACTATTTTCTATTTAGTTATAATTATTATTTTTTTAATGTAATTATTTAAATACTGCTCAACTTATTTGCGATAGGCAAAGCAAACTTAGGGGCACAAGTGTTGCCCATTAGAGCAAGCATAATTCGACATATGCCATCGTAAGGTGACAAACTTTTTAGTTTTGTTTTCCAATATGACCACCTGCTAAATAATTTAACTCAAAACTGCACGTGGTATTAGTTTCAGAATATTTCACAAAGTCCTTTAAATTGGAATAACTGTAATCTAATGATAATCTGATGTAAATCGATGAGGTTGAGAACCAGTGGGCGTTGCCGTGTCTAAAATCAGACAACTAACCTTAGTTTAACAATGAATATAAAAATTATTTGAGAAAATACATGATTCTTGTCCAACATTTTGGAAAGGCATATCTTTTTTCGGTGTAAATTTTCATTTCATCATCATCAAGTACCGTGCCGACTGGCGTAGGCAATCATGACTCTCCACAGATCTCGGTCTTTGGTTTTCTGGATCAACTCTGCTGCTGATATTCCTCCATGCCACCGTCGCAATCCATCCAGCATCATTTCTTGTGGTCTGCCTCTGCCTCTCTTTCCCTCGATCTTTCCAGTTGTCACGATGTTCTCCAGCGCTTCTCTTCTCTTCACATGACCAAAAAAAAAGCTGTTTGTCTCTTTCTTATTGTTGTATATAATGTTCTAGTTTCATTATCCTCTTTAAGGCATTTGTTTTTAGTTAGTTTGGCAGTCCAAGGAGTTCGCAACATTCGTCTAAGGAACCAAATCTCTGTTGCTTCCAATCTCTTCCTAATTTGTTCATTTATATTCCAAGATTCACGGCCATACAGCAAAACAGGTTCTATATAACTCTTCAGCACTGTCTTTCTTACATTCAATGATAGTGACTTATTGCATAAGATATTTTTCATTTTCTGAAATGCAGCCTTTGCTTGCCCGATTCTGCTCTTGATCTCTGTTGTGCATCTTCCATCTGATGTTATAAATGTCCCTAGAAATTTAAAACTATCCACTTGGTGAAGAATTTTCCCTTCTGTCTCTATTTCACATTTGGGTGTCAACTGTTTCTTTTATATCACCATTGTTACCGTTTTCTTGATATTCAAGGACAGTCCTTTCTTTGCACTCTCTGTTACTACAGTGTCCAATAATTGTTGTAGATCTGTTGCATTATCCGCTATCAATACTGTGTCATCTGCATAGCGTATATTATTTATATTATAACCTCCAAATATTATTCCTGGCTTGTCTTTGATCTCTCTCATTATTACTTCGCTATAGAGGGAGAAGAGATCCGGTGACAAAACACATCCCTGTCTTACTCCCAACTTTATGTGTTCATAATTTCCTTCATTTCCCATTTTAATTGCTGCTGTTTGGTTACAGTAAATATTTTTTTATTATTCTGAGATCTTTCCCATCAATGTTAATATCTTCCAACATTTTAATCAGTTCATCATGTTTTACTTTATCAAATGCACTAAAAATTGTGGAAGATACTGGAAACGAAACAGCACACTGTCAACATTCAGTCGATATATTGTACTACGGCAGTCCAGGGTAGTTAATTTCAGACGATGTAGTGTACCATGGCAGTGAATGGGATAAGATTAGATGCCTAGTCATCTTGGATAAGTTTGACAAACAAGAGGTCCTTTGTGCCAGGTGTGCTTGCTTGCTTGTGTTTGTTGGCTTGAGCTCCAACGCAAAGTCCTGTATGTCGGATGAAGACATCCTGTTGTCCAACATCAGTGTGATGTCATACAGGACCTGAGGTTTGCGTGAGTATCCGTTGTCCCATGTCTGGGTTATTGACAAGTGCCAGGTGTATTAGTTAATTGTCTTCTTGTTTCTGCAGCTCACCATTGATGAGTTTGCTAAATTTTTTGGAGACAAAATTCCATTCATTGGTGAAGCAAAACTTGCCTCTTGGAATGGTGGTCTTTGGTGGTTCTGTTACAGTGCTCTTGGCCAGCAAGAGTGTGATGTGTACAACTTTGGAGACAATAAGCAATCTGGTGAGTATTATTGAAATGTACTAAAACATACCATCTGGGTCATAATATCTGGGTCATGCAGGACCCAAGTTTCTTCACTCAACTACTGAGTTGAATGCTTGATGTGACATTGAGCTGTGAATTTCTTTTGCATTGCTCTTTGTCTGTGTCGGCACTGGCTATGTTGTGCAGTGCATCGGCATCATCAAGTACCCTGCCAGCTGGCCTAGGCGTTAATGTCTCTCCACTGATCTGTCTTTGGTGTTCTGGATTAACTCTGCTGATGATATTCCTCCACGCCACAGTCTCAATCCATCCAGCATCATTTCTCTTGGTCTGCCTCTCATTCTTGACTACCCCACTCATACTTTTATGTAGAACAATTTCATTGACTAGTCTGTGCTTATTCTTTACACAACTCTGCCTGCTTTTCACTTTTAATGACTTTAACCAGGTTTTTGAAATAGCCAACTTTTGTGTCCATCTCTCTTTCCAAGTGCACTTTAAGACTAGGATGGGCAACCCTGTTCTTCTTGGCATTTTGCCATTTCCTTACAGCACCATGCTTATCCATCCAAGCCTTTTCCACGTCACAATTCTACCAAGGTGGCTGCTCCCAGCTTTTTTTCCTGCCACGATGATTCCTGCGCTTGTGGCGCCTTATTTTACTCACCACATCTTGCCCTGAATTGTCATACTTGAAGGTCTTGGCTGTTGACTTGTGCTGCCTGGTTCTGCCTTTCTCCACCAATATGCTGAAAGGGTGGTGGTCGCTGCCATGGTGCCTTGGGATGCCCCATCAACATGCTGCTGTGAGTGAAGAACACTGTCCTAATCACCTGGACGACATGCTGTCCTGGTGACACAGCCACTGTTGATACAAACAAGGTCACTGGTTTCAAGTGCCGCCTCGAGCTCTTCCCCCTGTGTGTTGGAAGAAATGTTACCTCATGATTTGCCTTTAGCATTGAATTCGCTGCAGAAGATGACATTCCTCTCATGACATAATATGTCACTCAGATACTGCCATCTCTGGGAATCCACACTCGCGTTACAGGCATAAACATTAACCAACACGAATGGTAGAGTGGAGTTAACTATAACAGCCTGTATTTGTATCTCATCACTGTCCCATCTGGACATGTCCAGCTCTAAAGCTACTATGCTGTCTCGAATCAGAATTGCCATTCCCAGGTGTCGCCTGTTGTAATAACATTTGAAACCGGCTAAATGGAGTGTATTAACACCCAGTCTCATCTCCTGAAGCGCAACTATATCGTTCCTGTATGCCAGGCTTTCTAAAATTGGGCCTCGTTTTGCGCTGGCACAGTTACAATATAGAATAAGCCTGGTCTTGAGGTCCAGACTGTTGCATTTTCGCCAGTGACTCCTGGCTCCGGCCCTTCTCCCCTGTCGTTTACGTCTTGGACCTCGTCTAGTCGGTGGTTTCTTTACCCTTTGTACGGGACCCTCAGATGTTATAATGCCCATTCCTGTCCATCTGGTCTCACATATACCTAACAGGTTAATATTTAGTCTTCTCATTTCATTCTTAATGTTATCAAATTTTCCATCCCCACTCATAGTTCTTACATTCCAAGTTCCTACTTTCAATGTTGATATTCTTTTGCACTGAGTCGCCTGCTGACGGTCTGGAGTCACCTGGTGCACATGACTACTACTACCGGATGAGGCTGCTCCTATGGAGCACCCATTTACTCCGCTTCTCCAATTATCGATGAGATTGCAGTACATGATATTCTTGGCATCTGTAAAGAAGGTTGTTTGCCTTTGCTTTCCTTCCAAGCAGTGACCATACTGGTCGATGACCGTAGCCATTGTCTCCCCAAAAAAGAGATCCTCTGCCTACCATCATGAAGCTGGAGACCATAACCTACAACTATCTGTTGGCTGCTCTTCAACTTCATCCACCACCTGCACCCATGGCTTCACGTAACCCTAATCGGGGGTCTAAACGGGTACTCCACCTTGCCCAAGGATGTCCCCTAGGCTAGCGGAGGGAAGGAGGCACCTTACCTCCCACTGATAGGTGACATGAGTACACTGATAGCTGACATGAATACACTGATAGCTGACATGATTGCACTGATAGCTGACATGATTGCACTGAAAGCTGACATGATTGCACTGATAGCTGACATGATTGCACTGATAGCTGACATGAGTACACTAATAGCTGACATGATTGCACTGATAGCTGACATGATTGCACTGATAGCTGACATGATTGCACTGATAGCAGACATGATTGCACTGATAGCTGACATGAATATACTGATAGCTGACATGAGTGATAGCTGACATGAGTACACTGATAGCTGACATGAGTGATAGCAGACATGAATACACTGATAGCTGACATGAGTACACTGATAGCTGACATGAGTGATAGCTGACATGAGTACACTGATAGCTGACATGATTTCTCTGATAGCTGACATGAGTACACTGATAGGTGACATGAGTGATAGCTGACATGATTTCTCTGATAGCTGACATGAGTACACTGATAGCTGACATGAGTGATAGTTGACATGAGTACACTGATAGCTGACATGAGTGATAGCTGACATGATTTCTCTGATAGCTGACATGATTTCTCTGATAGCTGACATGATTTCTCTGATAGCTGACATGATTTCTCTGATAGCTGACATGATTTCTCTGATAGCTGACATGAGTACACTGATAGATGACATGATTGCACTGATAGTTGACATGATTGCACTGATAGCTGACATGATTTCTCTGATAGCTGACATGATTTCTCTGATAGCTGACATGAGTACACTGATAGCTGACATGAGTACACTGATGGCTGATATGATTGCACTGATTGCTGACATGATTTCTCTGATAGCTGACATGATTTCTCTGATAGCTGACATGAATACACTGATAGCTGACATGAGTACACTGATAGCTGACATGAATATACTGATAGCTGACATAAATATACTGATAGCTGACATGAGTACACTGATAGCTGACATGATTTCTCTGATAGCTGACATGAATACACTGATAGCTGACATGAGTACACTGATAGCTGACATGATTTCTCTGATAGCTGACATGAATATACTGATAGCTGACATGAATACACTGATAGCTGATATGATTTCTCTGATAGCTGACATGAATACACTGATAGCTGACATGAATACACTGATAGCTGATATGATTTCTCTGATAGCTGACATGAATACACTGATAGATGATATGAATACACTGATAGATGACATGAATACACTGATAGTTGACATGATTGCACTGATAGCAGACATGATTGCACTGATAGCTGACATGAATATACTGATAGCTGACATGAGTGATAGCTGACATGAGTACACTGATAGCTGACATGAGTGATAGCAGACATGAATACACTGATAGTTGACATGAGTACACTGATAGCTGACATGAGTGATAGCTGACATGAGTACACTGATAGCTGACATGATTTCTCTGATAGCTGACATGAGTACACTGATAGCTGACATGAGTGATAGCTGACATGATTTCTCTGATAGCTGACATGAGTGATAGCTGACATGATTTCTCTGATAGCTGACATGATTTCTCTGATAGCTGACATGATTTCTCTGATAGCTGACATGATTTCTCTGATAGCTGACATGAGTACACTGATAGCTGACATGATTGCACTGATAGCTGACATGATTGCACTGATAGCTGACATGATTTCTCTGATAGCTGACATGATTTCTCTGATAGCTGACATGAGTACACTGATAGCTGACATGAGTACACTGATGGCTGACATGAGTGATAGCTGACATGAGTACACTGATAGCTGACATGATTTCTCTGATAGCTGACATGAGTACACTGATAGCTGACATGAGTGATAGCTGACATGAGTACACTGACAGCTGACATGAGTGATAGCTCACATGATTTCTCTGATAGCTGACATGATTTCTCTGATAGCTGACATGATTTCTCTGATAGCTGACATGATTTCTCTGATAGCTGACATGATTGCACTGATAGCTGACATGATTGCACTGATAGGTGACATGATTGCACTGATAGCTGACATGATTTCTCTGATAGCTGACATGATTTCTCTGATAGCTGACATGATTTCTCTGATAGCTGACATGAGTACACTGATGGCTGACATGATTTCTCTGATAGCTGACATGATTTCTCTGATAGCTGACATGAATACACTGATAGCTGACGTCGGTTGACATGATTGCACTGATAGGTGACGTCGGTTGACATGATTGCACTGATAGCTGACATGAATACATGGATAGCTGACATGAGTACACTAATAGCTGTCATGATTACACTGATAGCTGACATGAATACAGGGATAGCTGACATGAGTACACTAATAGCTGTCATGATTACAGATAGCTGACATGAATATACTGATAGCTGACATGAATACACTGATAGCTGACATGAGTACACTGATAGCTGACATGAATATACTGATAGCTGACATGAATATACTGATAGCTGACATGAGTACACTGATAGATGACATGATTTCTCTGATAGCTGACATGAATACACTGATAGCTGACATGAGTACACTGATAGCTGACATGATTTCTCTGATAGCTGACGTGAATATACTGATAGCTGACATGAATACACTGATAGCTGATATGATTTCTCTGATAGCTGACATGAATACACTAATAGCTGACATGAATACACTGATAGCTGATATGATTTCTCTGATAGCTGACATGAATACACTGATAGCTGATATGATTTCTCTGATAGCTGACATGAATACACTGATAGCTGACATGAATACACTGATAGCTGACATGAATACACTGATAGCTGATATGATTTCTCTGATAGCTGACATGAATACACTGATAGCTGACATGAGTACACTGATAGTTGACATCAGTACACTGATAGCTGACATCAGTACACTGATAGCTGACATGAGTACACTGATAGGTGACATGAATACACTGATAGCTGACATAAGTACACTGATAGCTGACATGAATACACTGATAGCTGACATGAGTACACTGATAGCTGACATGATTTCTCTGATAGCTGACATGAATACACTGATAGCTGACATGAATACACTGATAGCTGACATGATTTCTCTGATAGCTGACATGAATATACTGATAGCTGACATGAATATACTGATAGCTGACATGAATATACTGATAGCTGACATGAATATACTGATAGCTGACATGAATATACTGATAGCTGACATGAATACACTGATAGCTGACATGATTTCTCTGATAGCTGACATGAATACACTGATAGATGACATGAGTACACTGATAGATGACATGAATACACTGATAGCTGACATGAATACACTGATAGTTGACATGAATACACTAATAGCTGACATGATTTCTCTGATAGCTGGCATGATTACACTGATAGCTGACATGAATATACTAATAGCGACATGAATACACTTATAGCTGACATGATTTCTCTGATAGCTGGCATGATTTCACTGATAGCTGACATGAATACACTGATCGCTGACATGAATACACTGATGACTGATTACTCAGTGATGAGCATTGTGTGCTGTTTATGGGTTGTCCGGTTGTTCACCACAGGCAATGTGCTGGGTTTTTTTCTGCATATTTTAGTCTGAATTATGAGTTATGAGTACAGGTGTGACTTCTAGATAACCAGGAATATCCTGCGGTGGTGATTGTAACGATGACACTACATTGTTTGGAGAAGCATGATTGTGCATGCTGCCTCCATGAACATGTTCAAGAAGATAAGGTATGGGTATATGTGATTGAGTCAATTCGGAAATACATGGTTGCGACATCTGTGAATTTTGTGCCAGGTCATACGGACATCAAAGGACTTGTGAAATCAGACACTTTGCTGGTCCCTCGGCTATTCTAGAGTATCCATCAGTAGACATTGCAAATGTCATTAAACAGCTAGGTCAGACTTCTGATTTCTGTGATAATGGTAACACAACTAAACTACCCTACTAATAATGAGAGACGTTGGTGTTTGTCAAGCTTGGGTCTTGAGACGTGAAGGCTTTGTAAGGGGCACTAGGAAGTTGGTTACTGAGGATGAGATTTGAACAGAAAATGAAGTGCAGAAGAAGATGTCAGTGTTAGGAATTTTAATTGTACCTCTGATACATAACAATTTCTGGTCTTACAAGGAATTAGAAATTGGATCCCCCTGGTGTGTCACTAGTGCCCTAGCTCTTACTTCACTCCTGTATGACACTTTCAGAAGGAAAAAACAGGACAGTGTTGACAGGTGTGCTACAAGAATATGCAGCATATATAATACCAATTGCCAACTGCTACGGAAGAAAAAGAACACACGGGTGTACCCTGAGCATTATGTAGTATATTCTTCGTATCAGTTAAATTAGTTGCATGTCCTTTACAGGACATTGCAGTCAACCCCAACATTTATTTGCTGTTTTGTGATGTACTAAGCAATATAATTTCAGTAGTTTGCCATTGCTTTATGAATGGGCGACGCCTCATACTATCAAAATCAACACAAAGCGGTCTGCTTCCAACTTGCCTGCAAATGATTTAAGCCCTTATATGGTATGATAGGGTATTACGAAACTGCGTGTCTCACTATCCCCAAAGCCACAGTGCTTGTTACCATTATAGTATTAGTGTGCTATTAAATGGGCTACAGATATAGTTTTTGCACTCTCATTTTCACTTGGAATCTAAGTTTATTGTGTTTAATTTCAGCAAGTGCATGGGTTATCCGCATTGCATGTGTGGTGAATGTCTTTCTGACACTGGCCTGCGCTTTGACTGCCCTTTGTCGCACATGTTGCTGCAATGGTGGCAAAACCATCGTTCATGGACTTGTTGCCTTTTTGGCAGGTAAGATGGCTGTGCTGCGCCACCTTTTCCCCTGTCTTTTTATGTGTATTTATTCCTGTTGTCACTGTACTATTGTGTTTGTAGAGTGAAGTATTAGTTAATTAATATTATGTTGTGTATAAATATGTTCAGTAATGTAGATCTGCTTATGGTGCCTAGCACAGCATTGAAATACAGTGAGGTTTGCTGGAACACTATAATAATATATAATAATATACATATATAATAATAATATAAGACCCTGTTACTTCCTTGTCCAGGAGGTATAGGCGGCTGAAATATTTGACAAAGGGAACCTCTTCTGTGATTAAAAGCCACCTGCTGTGCTTGCTCCATGGTGGAGTTTGTAATTCACATCAACATCATGCAGTTAGGGAACTGTCCAGGTTGAATAAAGACAATACTACAAAATCCAATCACAAGAAATATATTTATTATATGTGTGGACAGAAGATATATCAGTGTGTTGTGAGGGCTCTGTGGCGAAGGTGTTCGAAACACAGCTGTGGGCGATTTGGCAGCAGATCGCCTCACATTGGTTTTTTATGAAATGGTATGGGTGGCAGTCGTTCAGAAAGTAATGGCAAACTACTGAACATAAACTCGCCCAGGAATCACGAACAGCCAAAAAAAGCTGGGGGTGACTGCTATGTCCTGTAAAGGATGAGCAACTAACTTGCTTTTATGAGTGGTCATAAAGGAAGCAAAGGACAGTAACACTAACCTATCATGCATGTCTTAAGAAGCGACTGACAATGTTTGGCCTGGGACTAGCTACCTCATCCTATAGAAACTTTAGCAGCAACATCCACTCATGAACAAGTCTGTAAAGACAACAACAACTCAGAAAGGAAACTTGTCCCCCAGAAGAATGACGCAATGTGAGAAAGCTCCACTGAGCCTGGGTCGCTGACTCACTCCTTTCGCCTTGAAAAATCTCCAGAATTGACACCTGGAATGTTATGTATTTTTTTTTTTTTGGGCGTTTGCTCACTTTTAACTCAAGCGTAGTTCACACATACTACTTCTAGTAGTGCTGGACTGAATTTTGTGTATGGATTAGCTTTCCCTATAAACAGTGTCCCTCACCATCAAGCAAACCCAATCTGACTTCAGAGGTACTTGTACACATCCCCAAGTCAAGGATGTTAGGTCAACATTTTAGTCCACCTGTCTGGTGTAGGGGTTGAACCCCTTACCTCGGCATCATGTTTAAGAACACGCATTCTTATCCATTCGGCCATGCCAACCTCCGGAAGTTATGTATGCATTTGAGAAAAATGAAGGAAGGAGTAAGGGAAATGGAAAAAAAAATTAAGACTAGCTTCTTTGATTATTTGAAACAAGATGGAGGAGAGCAAGTAAAATACTTTGTAAACCTAAGTGAAACAGCATTGTTCTCAGGCCACACAGAGGAAAATACCCCTTGCAATGAATGAGTGTCCCTATTGCTGTGTAATGAGACAGGGAAAGCACTAATAGAGTGAGAAGCAATTAGTACTAGGAGCAAAATACCAACTTTTAGAACCACACAAATGGAAGCAAACATAAATGTATTCCATTGTTGCACACCAACAAACAATAAGAATGAATCAGTTAATGGGGAATTTACATGAAACTGCAAATCACTAAAGTAATCAAAGAAATGACAACATCAAAATTTTTTATGGTGACCTGAGTGCCAGGTTAGGATCAGATAACACAGGTTACAAAGATATCATAGAGAAACTTGGACTTGAGGTATGGAATAAAAATGGAGAATTATTCACACATTTGCGCAGATTTTTTTATTTTTTAGTCATAGGAGGATATGTTGTCCCACATTTTTTTTGCGCTCGCTCGCTTTGAACTCAAGCGTAGTCCATAACACTATTTTTAGTAGTCATGGACTGAATTTTGTGTGTGGATTAGCTTTGCCTATTAACAGTGTCCCTCGCCATCAGACGAACTCACTCTGACTTCAGAGGTAGTGGTCCCACACAAAAGAATACATAAAGCAGCATGGGTATCACCAGATTACAGTGCAGAGAATCAAAGAAAACAATCTAGGATATCTCAGAAATATGAAAACATGGAAAAAACAATTTATGATCAATCTGATAATTACCAGGTCCTGGAGACAAAGTGAGTATGAAAGACTGCTGGCAGTAGCTTAAAAGCATTTGGAATGAATCATGTATAGAAACCTTTTGAAAAGGGATTGAAAACAAAGCATAAATAATGCCTGAAACAATTTAAAAAAAAAAAAAACTAGAAGAAAGGAGTATTGTTTGCAGGTTTACTTTCAGTCCTTCCTTCCATACTTTATCAAATGCTTTTTCTAAATCTATCCAGACTGCTGGTATGAGCTTCTTCTCTTGGAAGGTATTCTTTATTTCCTGAGCTATATAGGTTATTTAATCTTCAGTGAATCTGTACTTTCTGAATCCCGCTTGGTGTGGAGTTAAGATGTGTTTTTCTTCCAGATGCCATATTAGCCTGCTATTGATAATGCATTCCATTAATTTTCCTACACAACTAAGTAGACTGATTGGTTCTTCCAGATCATTTCCTTTCTTTGGGACTGGTAATAGTATAGCCCCCTTTGATGCCCGTGGGACTATTCTGTTCTTCCAGCTGTAGTTTAGGACTTCTGGTAGTTTCTTGTTTGCTTTAGGTCCCAGTCCTATTAGCATTTCATTTGTGATTCCAACCTTTCCTGGTGATTTCTTCTTCTTTTAGGGTACCCATTATTGTTCAATTTCTTTGAGTTTTAAATTTGCGACCATATATTCTGCTGCTGTCTCTGTATTATGATGTGCCTGATTATTTTTGATTGCCTTCCTCTGTTCTGTTGTGATATCAATGTAGTTTGCTCTAGAATAGTATTCCATCAGTGAATTTGCAGCCTTTCCCCCCATAAGCATTGTATTTCCGTGTTTAATTGGTATGTGTTTGTTACTGGTCCTTTATTGTTCAAGGCTTTAACTAGTTTCCAGTAACTCCCCTCCAACTTTGCTATTGTGATAACATACTCCAGCTTTCATCTTCTCATGCCATGCCTAAAGAATGAGGACTATCTACTTCTGATGCCAGTAACCAGTTCTCTTTGTGAGTGAACTTCATTCAAGATATCTTCATGACTTGTTCTGTCCATTCACTGTGTTCTCATCATTCTCCTATACATCCACATCTCTGCAGCTTCCACACAATCCCTCACTTGTCTGCTAATGTGTTTCTCCTGGGAACTTTTCAAGGATGTACAGTTATACTAGAAGAAGTGTTTGCTTATTACTGTGTTGTTTCTACTTACAAAAATAAATGTAATTTCTTATTACTGTATTAACATGTTGACTTGCCTTGGTCGGCAACTGGTCTAGGATCGAAGCTCCGACAGATGGACAGTTAGAGCATTGCTTTGCTGATCTGGCAGTTTCTGTAGCTTTTTCATTCTAAATGTAATGATGTTACCTTTCCTCTGGTGTAAACTAGGCAGGACAAGAAAGGATTCATGCTTTCTTGTGGCAAAATGTCTCTACAATTCAGTCCAGGCTTTGTGATATGGAGAAGTGTAACGCCATCCATGGTCTGGTCGTAGTTATGCCATTTTTGGAGCACAGTATAACAAACTATCATCTGTCAAGACTGCCAGGTGCCAGTGTGTTTTTACTGACTATAGATTTGATTTTGAAGACAACAATAGGATTCAGTAGACTGGCAGTCGTGCTTGATGATATGGACTGCTTGTGATGTTGTCCTCCTATTAAATTAAAATTAAGTTGCATGTCCTTCACAGGACCTAGCAGTCAACCCCAGCATTTTCACTTTTCGTGATTCCTGGGCAAATGTTACGTTCAGTAGTTTGCCATTGCTTTCTGAACGACCGGCTCCTATACCTTTTTCGAAAAAACCAGCACCACTGTGTTTCGAACCCGGGTTTACGGGCTCACAAACCGCGTTCGCAAGCCCTTAGCCCACATACAAAATCAGGTGCAAAATCAGGTGCAAGATAAATTAAACACGCTTAATGAAAAGTCTAAAACACCCTAGGGAAAACACACATTTAATGAGAACGATCACCTAATTTGCCTTAGTGAAACCTCACTTCAAGAGTGGGGAATTACACACATATGTAAGTAGCAGTTTAGACAAAGTTGAAAAAGAAATGGCAAGAAGAACCTTCATAGCACTAGCAAGCTTATGTAAGTGAAAAGAAATTAATCTATGTATATTTTAGGTTTGATAATTACATGGGGAAGTCAATAAGTAAGTCACAAATGGCTGTAGAAAAATAACTAAATATGATAATAACTTGAAACCAATTTATTTTTATACATACATTGTCTCTTTATTTCTCAACATAATTTCCACCAACATTGATGCACTTATCCCATCCTTTTATCAGTCCCCCAAAACTGGCTGCATAGAACTGTGTGCTCTGTTTTCTATACCACGTTAACTGAGGAAAAAATTAACCAACTAAGGTGGGAAGTTCTGGAACATCCACCTTACAGCCCCGACTTAGCCTTAGCAATTTCCACCTCTTTGGTCCACTGAAAACCCACTTTGGCGGGAGCCATTTCGCGAATGACGCCAAAGTTGAATGTGAAGTGAAAATGTGGTTTAGAAAACAGAGCACATAGTTCTATGCAGCCGGTTTGGGAGGACTGATAAAACAATAGGATAAGTGCATCAATGTTAGTGAAAATTATGTTGAGAAATAAAGGTGCAATGTATGTATAAAAATAAACTGGTTTCAAGTTGTTATCATATTTAGTTATTTTCTACAGCCATTTGTGATTTACTTATTGACTTGCCCACTTATGTGCATTTGAGGCATTGATTATTGCTATCATCTTCACACACAGTGATTCTGGATTCGATCACCAGTAGTACCAGCTTGCTATTTAGTTGTGTGTCCCTTTTGAGTATGTTGCAGTCAACCCCAGCATTTTAGACAGTGCTATTTCAGTAGCTTGCCATTGCTTTCTGGATGCCAGATACCTCTTACTATCAAAATAAACACAAATCTGTCTGCTTCCAAATCGTCTGCAGCCGATTTTGAACCCTCAACTCGGCATGAAGGGGAATTATGACACTGCACATCTCACTATCCCCTAAGCCAGGGGTGGGCAAACTACGGCCTGCGGCCGCCAAAGGATTTTATGCGGCCCGCAGGGGAATTTAGAAATAAAAATTTTTAATTCGTTTTTAAGTTATTTTGTTGAATTTTACAGAATTTCATGTACCGTTATGATGAGTGTCAATAGCAAACGTAAGATTGAAGATGAATGCCGTGTTTTTAATGATGAATGGACAACTAAGGACTGCTTTATAAAAGTTGGTAGCAAATCAGTTTGCTTGTTGTGTCGTGAGTCAGTGGCTGTCTTCAAGGAGTAGAATTTAAAAAGACATTATCAAACAAAACATTCCGATTTCGGATACAATTTAACGACCGAAGAGAAGGAAAGGAAATGCTTTGAGTTGGTGAAAAATTTGGAGAAACAGCGAACTGTTTTCACTAAACAGTCTTCAATTCAAGATGCAGCAACTGAAGCTAGTCTTGTGCTGTCACACAGAATTGTAAAACAGAACAAGCCATTTTCTGATGGCGAGTTCATCAAGGAATGTTTGCTAGATGCAGCAAACATTATGTGTCCAGAACCCAAAAAAAAACAGATCTGACAACATTACTTTATCCAGGAGAACTGTGGTCAGACGTGTTGACAAGATCAGTGACAATCTGATGCATAAACTTCAAGATGTAAGTAAACAATTGTTGTGGTACTCTCTTGCACTGGATGAGAGTACCGATGTACATGATACTGCCCAATTATTGATATTTATAAGTGGAATAAACACTTCTTTCAAACTCACTGAAGAGTTACTGATTGTTGAGTCACTCAAAGACACAACCACAGGCCATGATATATTCAATGCTGTTACTAACTGTATTGAAAGAACTGGGTTTGTTTGGAACAAGATGGCAAGTGTTACAACTGACGGAGCTCGTGTTTTGACTGGAAAAAATGTAGGTCTGGTAAAGTTGATAAGTGATAAGATTAAAGCAGAATATCCAGACCACACATTATTACCACTTCACTGTGTGATTCATCAAGAAAGTATGTGTAAAACTGTTTTGAATATCAAGCATGTTATTGACCCAGTTGTCAGTGTCATCAGCCTCATCAGATCAAGAGGACTTAATCACAGACAGTTCAAGTCATTACTTGACGATTTGGAAACTGAACATTCTGATGTCCTGAACCACACCAATGTTTGATGGCTGAGTCTCGGCAAGGTGTTGAGGCGAGTTTGGGAACCCAGAGAAGAAATAGTGATGTTCCTAGAGATGAAGGGCATTGCATGTGACTTTAATACTAACATTGCCAATAAAGCGTGGCAGTTAGACTTTGTTTGCCATTGAAATTATGGAAAAGTTAAATGAACTGAATGTCAAACTTCAGGGCAATGGTGTGTTTGCATATGAATTGTATGTATATGTAAAATCATTTCAGGCAAAACTCTCACTGTTCTCCAGACAAGCAAGTGAAAAAAGATTTTGTCACTTTCCTTTGCTGAAACAAGAAACCATTTCTGGTGAAATGACTGAAAAATACAAAGCCCAATTAGATGCATTGATTGAAGAATTTGGATGGAGATTCCAAGATTTCAAGAAATTAGAGCCATAGTTCAATATTCTCAGTTCACCTTTTAGTGCAGAAGCTGATACAGCCACAGAGGACATACAGTTGTAGCTGCTTGGCTTACAAGCAGATCATGACCTGAAAGAGAAATTCAAGACAGATGGTTTGCTGGATTTCTACGGATCTTTATCACAAGAATCATTTCCCAACTTGAAAAACTTTGCAGCTAAACTTTTATCATTATTTGGATCAACTTACATTTGCGAACAAGCATTCTCTTGCTTGAAGATCAACAAATCTAAGAATAGGTCTGTATTGTCGGACTGCAACTTGCATGCTGTCATGCGAATTTCAACAAGTAAACTTGCTGCAGATTTCAAGAATATTGTCAAAAATTGCAAGCAGTTACATACATCTCATTAGAAATCAACAACTGTAGTGACAATTCATTCCCCCGCATCCCCGCATGGTCCAGCCAAATATTGGTCCAAGAAAATGTTGGAGGATGGCATTGTATTGACCACATCATATTGGTAAAAATTAATGGTCATAGAGCTAACTATATGCCCAGTCGCTGTGTGTCTAAATTAAAGCCATTGATAGATAATAAAGAATATTTGTTATAGTAACAAGTTGTAAAATCGTGTTAACAAATCAGTAAAAGTTGTTGTCCATATTGTCAAATATAATGTATAAGTGCATAAGAAAAATAAAATAGCAATAATTAGTTATTTATACTGCTTAATAACCTCTAAATAATTAATAATTACTTTTTGTGATAGGTTGCTGTAAACAAAAAATATATATATATGTGGCCCGCCAATAGCTTTACATTTGTCAATGCGGCCCTCCGCACGAAAAGTTTGCCCACCCCTGCCATAAGCCACAGTGTCAGTTGTGCATGTGGGGTTGTTATGTGTAATCTGGTAGTCAATGAGTAAATATTGATATTTGGTGTGTCATATTTATAATATAATATATATGATATGTAATTATTTTATTGTTTCTACCACTTATGTATCTAAAGGAGGTGCCGGCATTGTTGCTGTAGGAGTATTTGCAGCGACAGCCCAAGAAGGCTTTGCTATGAAACTTAATCTGGTGACGTATGGCTGGGCCTTCTTTGTCTACATTCTTGGCTCTGTCGTTGTGACTCTTGTATCCTTCCTGCTGTGCTTTGCTTCACCAAATAATCCATTTACACCTGTGGTAAGTAACTGCAGTTTTATATCATGCTATTTGGTGTGTGTGTGTGTATTAAGGTATAGCAACTGCTGCAGCAAAGTGGCTTCTACACTTGCTTGTTGGTCTGATGTTCATGGGTTCAACTTCCCTCACTGCAGGATTGTTTTTCATAACCATATGGCTCCGGGGTTGATCCTGTCTATTAAAATGGGTTTCATAAAATGGGATTCAGTTGACCTTGATATCAGCAGTCCATATCATCAAGCACAACTGTTGGAGTCTACTGAATCCCTGTGGGACCAGGTGGAGAAAGCAGTGGAACAGACTGAGCAACCATGTGTAGAATGAATGAGATTGTGGGGGATCTGCAGGGGTTTTGAACGAATCTCAAAACAGAGGGAAGATCAGGAGAACTTTCAATTAAATAGCATTTGGAACAATTAGTAGTATGACTCTTCACTGGCTGTTGAGTGAGGGGACGGAGCGCATATGAGAATGTCCTGAATGCAGTGATGTTGGTTCTTAGCTAAACTCAGCTCAACTCATAAAATTTTCTAGCCAGATTGTGGCCTGATACTCAGGACATTCCCATACGTGCTCCGTCCCCTCATTCAACAGCCAGCGAAGAGTCATACTACTAATCGTTCCCACCGCTATCTGATTAAAAGTTCTCCTGGTCTTTCCTCTCGGTTTTGAAATTCTTCCAGAACCCCTGCCAATCCCCTGCAATCTCATTCTTTCCACATATGGGTTCTCAATCTGTTCCTCCGCCTTCTCCACCTGGTCCCACAAGCGCACGACCACCTCCCCCTTGTCCATAGGCAATATGCCACCAAGAGGTGCATACCCTATGTTCATTCCCCCGTACCCCCGCATGGTCCAGCCAAATATTGGTCCGAGAAAATGTTGGAGGATGGCATTGTATTGACCACATCATATTGGTACAAATTAATGGTCATAGAGCTAACTATATGCCCAATATGCTATAATAAGATGTAAATTTGAGGCCTTTCCCCTCCCTTTGTTTTGAGACTTGGGTATGTGTGAGAGGGAGCTGTGGTAACCCAATAGATAGCACGCTTGCCTGCCAGTTCACTGGTTAGGGGTTTCATTTGCATCCAGGCCATTTTGTAAGAATGACCTGGGCTCACAAGTCGACCCAGCCAAATATTAGTCCCAGAAAACGTTGGAGGATGGCTTGGTATTGACCTCATCACTCCTTGAGTGCCAGTTGTCTGTGGGACCATGCCTCTGGGTGTCTAAATCCAGGGACCTTTACGTTTTACTGCAACTTATGTATGTACTCAAGTTTTCCCAACACCTACACATTGTAATTGCTTTATTTTAAACCTTCTGAATTGTTGGTGCAAGGTGTGATGTGTAATATATCTAAGCCTTGTTTTGGTATACTTACATAGTTCCTGATATATGTGTTTACAGTTAATGGGAATTACTGATGCATGTGTTTTCTGTAACAAAGTGGTAATGTTCATTCTGTTGTGAGAGGATTTGAAATCTTATGTGAAGCATTGTTGATATGTTCTGAATGTGAATTGAGTTAGTGTCAAGTAATCTAGAGGCATATAAGAAAATAGACAAATAGGGAAAAGTAACAGTATCCACGCTATAAGGCCATGGTGTAAGGCCTCTAAACTACAGTTTTATTGAGTTGTATCTCAGTCTCATAGATTACATGCAAATAGAATACCACCTAGTGGGCTCATTGGCGGGATCTTTAGGATATTGCACTGAAAATGTCATGAGCATGGCCGAATGAGAGTTCAACATCAAACTACTAGAACAATTAAACATTGATGGCAATAATCTGTGAATAACAAAGAAAATACTGGCAGCAAATAGCAGCCATAAACATCAATAACTATTTAAGAACATTTCAGTGCGTAAAGTCAGACAAGGATATGTACTGTCTCCAGAACTATTTTAATTATACTATGAGCATATAAGATCTATATAAAATACATCAGAAATTGGGGTTGGTGGTCCTAACATAAATAATGTATGTTATGCTGATGACACCAGCAACAACTCAGAAGGAACTACAGAAAATGATAGATACAGTGGTGTAGAAAGGAACGAATGGGCATGGGCTTGAATATTAGGAACACAGAAGCAGTGTAATAACCTTTTTGCCAAAATGCACACTTAAAGTAAACGGTGTTAATTTTGTGCAAGTGCAGACATTCAAATATCTAGGCATATTGATAACATCAGATGGAAGAGATAAAGAACAAAATAGGGCAAGAAAAACTGCATTTTATAAACTAAAAGACATCTTATACTAAAAATGCTTGCCATTGGAGGTTACTTAGAACCACTTTAAACATGTGGCTGTGAATCCTGGACAATTAGTGAACAACCCAAAAAATTCTTAGAATCTGCAGAGATGGGTTTTACAAAAGGATGCTGAAAATTCCTTGGACAACTAGAATGAGTAGTCTAAATGTTTTGAAAGAAGCTAAGACACAGAGACAAATATTCACAAATATTACAAAGAGCCAGTTATTTTTGGCTACATTATGAGAAGACAAAAAAAAAACTGGAGCATAATGTAACAACTGGAAAGATGTGTAGAAAGAGAAGTAAAGAATGACAGTGAGAGAAAATTCTTGACAGCCTTGTGTCATGGCACAGAAGGGTGTCAGTGCTCAGACTGATAGATGCTGTTGGAGATTACAAGATGTGGAGAAGCATGGTCACCCACCCTGTCGAGAAAGCACTTGCTGAATACAGGTTTAGAAGAAGCAGGACAGCGGTCATAAGGTTAGTTAGTTAGTTAGTTAGTCGCAGTTCCAACTTCACAGCAACGGGTCGTCCCCATTATGCTCCGTTCCTGTGCCAGTGAATATCACACAAAACGCTCCCCACTGCCCAATGTGAAAAGTGGAAAAGACAGGAGTCTCGACAAATAACAGCCCGCACAGATACACTGTGCATAATGTCGCCGCCAGAATGTCAACACACCAGTCCCCTACGAAACACCCAATTCATCTCTGATGGAATCGGCAGTCATTTTCCCATCTGGATGTTTCCTAGATGTTCACCTACACAGTCCACGAAAATACAGTTCATCACCGACGGCAGTGGCAGTCAACCAGAAGCCCAGCAGCCACGCATTTCTGCATAAGGCAAAAACCGGTCAACTCTGGGACATAGCCACCTGCCATCGCTCTGAACATGCAGTCACGTTCCAAAAAACAACAAACTTGGGCAGATTCAAAACCACTTCACACGAAACTCACAGCTCACAGTGTCGCGCCACACACTCACTCAGTAGCAGGGCGACGGAACCATCAAGCCTCCTTAGTTGCCTCTTACGACATGCATGGTAGGCTACAGTGTTCATAAGGTTTCTTGGACTATAGAGGACTCCCAGAGGAACAATGGAGAACCTTAATCAATTCGTTAAGACAGGAAAAACACAACGTGGGGTTGCTGTTTGTTAGAACTGTAGACTGGGAGTGTAAGAACAGTCTTGGAGTATTGCACCACTGCATGGTCAATGTCTACTGAATCCAATTTTGAAAAATACACACAGAATCAATCTGTCAGACAGGAACTGTCAACATTCTTTGGTCACATGAAACATTGTGACCACTTGAAAGATTAATGGATATATATTTAGATGGTCGCAGAGATGTGATACTGTGTCTTGCACTGGATAAGATTAGCTGCTTTGGACAGGGGTGAAAAACTCTGAGAACCTGTCTAAACATTGAAAAGGTCATCCCAGGACCTGTATAAAAGCTACCAAAAGCAAGCTGCAAGAACAAACAATTTATTTAATGGTTTTAAATTAAATCCTGCCAGGTTATTATTTTTATCATTAAATAGAACCTGGATTTGTTTTATTAAAACAACTGACCTTTTACAGTCAAATTAAGTGTGAGAAAACCTCGGAGGGCAAATGGATCACCATAGTCTAGTAAGAATGAGGCAGCGAGGTGTGACGAGGGGATCTGACCGACGATCGACGCTCAGAGGAAAGGCGAGACGGACATATAATCAGATTGCTACTGGAACTATTAGTGTTGGAACTCTTCGCTGGCTGCTGAGGATGGTGACGGAGCGCTTATGGGAATGTCCCAAATGCTGTGATGTCGGTTCCTAAATCAATCAATCAATCAATCATTAAGTGTGAGATTTGTCTATAACCAATTGAGTCATTAAATTAAGTGAGCGATTTATCATAACCAATTGAGTCACTAAATTGAGAGATTTATCATAACCAATTGAGTCACTAAATTGAGAGATTTGTCTATAACCAACTGAATCATTAAATTAAGTGGGAGATTTGTCTACAACCAATTGAGTCACTAAATTGAGAGATTTATCTATAACCAAATGTGTCATTACATTAAGTGAGACCTTTGTTCATAGTCATAATGAATCATCAAATTGAGTGGGACATTTGTCTGTAATCTTGACAAGTTATCAAATTAAGTGAGACATTTGTCTATAATCATGACAATTAGGAACTTCAGTCCACATCGAACATGCTAACATCCAGTCGTTCTCACATTCTCATCAGGTTTTAACTCCATCTCAAACCAACTGTCTTACAACTGACAACAAACATTAGTTAAATTTAATTCTTATATATATATATGTTCTATTCTACAAATTTTGTTTTCATAGTACACACAATCTATGGTATATCACCTTTAGATCTATTCTACACAACCTGAACACTAAAGCAAGGCTACCACACCCATAGGCTCCCAATATGTCTGCAGACGGGACCTATCCAGTACAAGGCTTCTGTCTAGACATCTGGTCAACCATTGCTCATGAGCCCACTACTTGATTTGGCTGGTCACAAAAGTATCCCATGTTTCACATGTGCCTGACTATTGTCATGTGTCTTTTGTTATGGATTCTACTACTGCCCCATCAGTCATGTTGGCATAAACCCTTTTCATATTTGGGTCATAGCAATGAGTCATAAAATTGAGACATGTGCCCATAATCATGGTGAGTCGTCATATTTAGTGAAACGTGTCTATAATTATGATAAGTCATGTTTTTTGTGTATTCATTTTCTGAGTTTGTTGTGTCTACAGGTCGTCAGTTCAGTGAACTATGTGCTCCCCAATGGCAGATACACAAGAATGGCAGATGAACGTGTGCTTATGGAGCAGCCAGGAAATGATCAACTTACCTACCCAGCTACCACCTACCCACAGGTTCAGAGCTATTAGAAGCTCCACTTTCAATGGATGGCCTGCCTGTCTGTTGCTTGAAAAGGACACTGTTTCATAAATTAGTTATAACATCATATGAATAACACACTGTTAAGATTTGAAATGTCTTTTACATTTTTTAGGGCAAAAAAACAAACCGTTGAAGATTAAAATTAAAATAACATAAAATAAACTGAGTTGGTTAAATAATCAGAAGTAATCAATGTAACATTGAACAGAAAATCCAATGTTTAAAATGATACATCTACATGCATATTGAGATGTTTGCAGTTCAAATCATATTCTGTTTTTGTTTCTTGTTGTTTCCTTACTGTTATAGCTTGAGTTTATTGGCATGTAATATTGCAGAAATTTTCATTTGTGTGCAAAGACAGTGTTTGGCCAAGATTGACAATACATGAGTATCTAATTTCATGCTAGTTGCAGTTAACACCTGAATTGTTTCACCATGTTTGTTGAAACCAAAATAAATGTGTGGTTTGTACTAGATATTATTTACACTGAAGGCTTGCATAGTAACTATACAAGTGCACATCATAATGCTTCAGCAGCACACATATTTCCCAGTAGATACCTTCAGATTGGTATAAAAAGATTTTTTGTTTCATTGCCAATTCTTGTTTCAAAGTGTTAAATTTGAATTGATCATATGTAAATTTTTAGTGCACTCTTGTAGTTTAGAGTTGCTTTTTTCACACAATTCTTAACTGATTCACTGCCAAACAAAAAGTGGGTTTGGACCAAACAGAAATTTATGGCAGAAGATGGGAAGTAGGGGTGTGTCACAATAATGATCTAAAAATGGTTAAAATGGTAGCGGCTATATTGCATTATATATCAAATTAAAAGACATTGCGCAAGGAACGCATCAGTATTGCTACTATTGCTAGAGGTTAGAAATATAATAATAATGTTAGATTTTGTAAAAAGGATTTTGAAGACGGGTGACTATTAAACATTTTCACTTACCAAGGCACTACTCAGTCTTTGATAATCCAATTAAATTTACTGAATAATGATAAATACACCACTTTTCTTCACCAGTATCACAACAACTGCTCCTTAACACCATCAAAACACAATTAAAACATCATATTTTGAAGCACATCATTTTCACACAAAATGGAGAAAGTCAGGAAAACACGAGGCAGATTTGTACTCATTAAAATGATAACCTATATTTACACTATTTTCTATTTAGTTATAATTATTAATCTTCTGAATTTAATTATTTAAATACTCCTCAGTTTATTTGTGATAGGCAAAGCAAACTTAGGGGCACAAGTGTGGCCCATTAGAGCAAGTATAATTCAACATATGCCATCATATGATAACAAACTTTCACTGTTAGATTTGTCTTCCATAAAGTTCACCTGCTAAATAATGTAACTGAGTAACTACATTACTGCACTGGCTATCAGACTTAGAATCTTTCACAAAGTCCTATAAAACAGAATAACTATAATCTAAAATTGTTTAAAACACTAATCTGGTGTGAATTGACAAGGTTGAGAACCAGAGGACGTTGCCATTTCTAAAATGATAAATCAAACTAGTTTGACAAGCAAATTTTCACAAAACACGCTAACTCCACATTTCTTATCTGATATTGTTCGAAAGGCACATCTTTTTCCGGTGTAAAATTCTCATTTACCGGGCACTAAAATTGCGGAAGATACGGGAAATAAACAAATACTGCACTCAACATTCAGCCAATCAATCGGCTCTTGGCAGTTTAGGGTAGTTCAATTGAGCTGATTAATCGGCTCTTGGCAGTGAATCAGTTAACACAATGATTGGTGTATAACCAAGATTATATATTCTGCTTCCTTTGTTTGCTTTGTGGAATTGGTATGTTTTGCATTTTCATGTGCTGTTTTGTTTTTATTTCATTTTAAAATTTAACTTCAGCAAATGAGTAAGTTCAGTTGTCCATGTGTGGTTAATGTAATAACAGCAGTGGAATGAGCAAGCAAATATAAAATCAAATAGAAGTCCTATAAATATGGATTTTGAGAAGAATAGGTCACATTTAATGAAAACAATCAGTCTGAGGTCCTATAAACATGGTAATTTTTAAATTAAGATTGATGTTGCCTTCCGTATTGACAGTTTGAGTAATATGATTACAATTCAAATGGATAGATGTTTTTTGTTAATAAACACATTCTCAGATCTGAGGGTAAGAATTGTATCAATTTAGTATTTTGTTGTAGTCATGACTATTGGAGGGAGTAACATGAAATGTCATTGGTTTGTTTGAGGTACAGATTTACTGAACATGTGTAGGCTGACACATGGATGGCATGTTGATGAATACATTGTGTGTCTTTGTAACAATGTTGTAAGAAATGGGCACTATTTGTAGCAGTTTGAATAATTCAATATTGTTAATTGATTTTACTTTTACTGCCCATATTTTGCTGAAGTTATTGTTAAATCAAAACATGATTGATGTTTGCTTGTGTAAATCAAACAAACCTTTAAGAAATTATTCTTTTTTTATTGGGTAAACTGAATCTCTTAATTTTTATAATTAGAGTTAGTTTTGTAATATATAGCATGCATGGCGTGTTTAAAAATCATGAGCTTAAAAGTGTGTCTAGTGAAACTGACAACACTGTATTAGCCTTGCCTCCTGACACTATCCGAGACATACATTCTGGCATGATGTTCAGTGCAGGTTTCAACTTGATAGCGTTAACATATCTGATTTGACAGTGGGTTGAGTGTCTGTAGTAGTACTACAGTGAGTAAATCACCAGAAACAAGTGAAATCGGTAAGCTATACAAGAACACAATCACAAGTGACAAAATGAATGAGGCAGATAAAGTCCTTGTCAGGACACAAACGATAAACAGACACTGAAACAACTACATCACAGATATAGAAAGGTTTCTTAGCTAATGTACATCCAGCATTCATAAAGCCATGTATTTGGATGGACAGATCAAACAAAAGCATGCTGGCAGTGACCACTTTTGGCCAAAATATATAAATGATCAAATCAGAGTATAGCTAACTGTCCTTATTCATTGTGACTGATATTTTTTTTTTTTTCCAATTAACTTTGCGAGTCTGGGAACCCTGCATTTTGTGTTCAAGACAAGATAACTTCTACTTAGCATTTTGTTTTGTTTTGTCCGGTTTATAAATCTACCTACATGTCTCCTTGGTGAAGTGGCTTAAACCATCTGCCTCATGCACTGAATTTTTGGATTGTTGTGTTCAGACCGTAAGTGTATTTTTTCTGGAGACCCCTAGGAGTAATGGCTGGAGCTGCAAACATTGTGATTTGTGAGACGTCAACATCTGGCTTTCCGTTCTTCTCAGAACAGAAAAGCCAAGCCAGCTAAGGTAAAAAACTTGTGCAATGAAGATGATTCTTTTGCCTTCAAAGTTTAAAAAAAAATTAATTAATTTATGTGTCCATATATAGAACGTATATAGCTTCTAAAACCATGGAAATAATGAATCCTTAATCTGTAACAGTAAATTAAGCTCAGAGAGAACAATCCTGTATCAAACCTTTGTGTCTTTTAAGAGTTAATAAGTTGAGGATGATTCACAACCTAAATATTTAGAATTATGTGCTAGAAAGCTGTGATGAAATCCTTGTTTTGGGAAATTATAGCTGAAATTAAATGTTTTGTATGAAGATAGATCTATAACCAGAAAGTTGTGATTGACTATACAGAAATGTATAACCAAAAAGATAGAAACTAGGTAGAAATGTGTAAACAAAAAGAAATATGTAACTAGGTGGAAATGTATAACCAGAAAGAAATATATAAATAGGTAGAAATGTAGCAGCAGAAAGAAATATATAACCAGGCAGAAATGTATAAGCAGATAATATATGACTACGCAGTAATGTGTAACCAGAAAGAAATTAACAAAAACAGGCAAAAAGTGGTTGCTGAAAAATAACTGTTATAGATGTTTTTATGTTATTGTATGTGACCAAATGTTTATTGGGTAAATTATCTGTACTTAGATTTTGGGGTATAACAACACTTGAAACCACTTACACGATATACCTGTGTGATATGCTCACAACTTAGAGTAGTAGCAAATGAGATGAGCACTCGGCAGCCGAGCAGTTAGGATACAGTTTCTCAATCTGGAAATTTGGTTCTGATCTTTGGTAGAGGGAGGGTTTGTATCAGAAATACAAATCTGTGGCTGTACATTGCATGGTGGTGGCTTTGGGATAAGTGACATCTCATCCTCAGTCAATTACTAAACAAAGCACTTGTTTGAAATCTCAGTTAGTAAACATACGCCTTATCTCATGAAAACTGACCCATTAACTTTACTTGTTAAACTGTTTGTAGTCTTGATTATTATTATCTGAAAACTATACTCATATAAAATTAACACATGTTCTCTTCAGTGTGTCTGTTTGTAGTCTCAACGCTGAAAGTAAGCACTACTCAACAATCCTTCTGGCAAAACTAGCAGTGCTACAAATGCTGTAGCGATAGGATTTTGTTGTTGTTTGGATATCATAGAGACACTGGAGAGAACATAATTTGATATAAGTAAAGTTTAGTTGATGGATCAACATCACGGCACATGGGTGCAACCCATAAATGCTCCGTTCTCCTCCTAACTTGAATCTCAGTCTGGAGAAACTCAGCTCAGTGCACGAACTCCATAGCACTGGCGAGGATCCTGAAAATACTTTGGGTAGATTTTTAACTTGAAATTTTGCCCGGGCAGCACCGTTAGGCTACTCTTATTCAATTTCCAACTGCCAAGGGATATTTTATGTGTGCAACAATACACACGGGCGTCTGATCTCACTACCCAGAGACCAGGGGAAATTTTATTACTAGAAGTCCATGTGAAAAAATCCCAGACATCACCGGGGCTTGAACCTGGGACCTCCAGCACTCGAGGCGGACACCATACCTCGAGACCATGCATCCCCCCTATATATACATTTACAACACATAAGTGTCACATAAATATCACATTTGTAAGGTTTCTCTCCTGTATGAGTTTTTTTCTGACGATTTAGATGGCTAGCTTGATTAAAAGATGCAACGCAAATATCACACTTGTATGGTTTCTCTCCTGTATGTGTTCTTTTGTGACACTTTAGATTGCCAGCACGACTAAAAGATTTACCACAATCATCACACTTGAAAGGTTCCTCTCTTGCACTGGCCGGTGCTTCTGAATTTTGTGGTCATGACTCACTAGGTCCAGGAACATTTTCAATAACAATAGTTTGTTCCTGTTGTTCCAGGACAGGGGACTTTGGATGATGGAAACCTGGAACTCGTCCCACTTCGCAACAACAATAGTTTGTTCCTGTTGTTCCAGGACAGGGGCCTCCAATGGTTGACTTTGGGTGACGGAAACCTGGAACTCGTCCCACGCCGCAACAACAATAGTTTGTTCCTGTTGTCCCAGGACAGGGGCCTCCAACGGTTGACTTTGGGTGACGGAAACCTGGAACTCGTCCCACGTCGCAACAACAATAGTTTGTTCCTGTTGTTCCAGGACAGGGGACTTTGGATGATGGAAACCTGGAACTCGTCCCACGTCGCAACAACAACAATAGTTTGTTCCTGTTGTTCCAGGACAGGGGACTTTGGATGATGGAAACCTGGAACTCGTCCCACGCCACAACAACATTAGTTTGTTCCTGTTGTCCCAGGACAGGGGACCTGGAACTCGTCCCACGCCGCAACAACAACAATAGTTTGTTCCTGTTGTCCCAGGACAGGGGCCTCCAACGGTTGACTTTGGGTGACAGAAACCTGGAACTCGTCCCACACCGCAGCAACCACCATTCTTACGCAGAATTTAGATAAGTAAAGTTTTCAGGTAATAATAACTGAGACCACAAACAGTATAGTTTAGTTTAGTTTAGTCGTTGAATCAACATCACGGCACACGTGTTTAACCCATAAGTGCTCCGTTTTCCTCCTAACTCAAACCTGAGTCTGGAGAAACTCAGCTCAATGCACGAACTCCGTAGCATCGTCGAGGATCCTGAAACACTTTGGGTAGATTTTTAACTCGAAATTTTGCCCGGGCAGCGCCGGTAGGCTACTCTTTTCGATTTCCAACTGCCAAGGGATTTTTTACGGGCGCCACAATATACACGGGCGTCCGATCTCACTACCCAGAGACCAGGGGAAATTTTATTACTGGAAGTCCATGTGGATTTTTTAAATAAATCCCGGTCCTCACTGGGGCATGAACCCGGGACCTCCAGCACTCGAGGCGGACACCATACCTCGAGACCACTCAGCCCCCCACAAACAGTAGGACAATTAAAATGTATTCTGTCAGTTTTCATGCTTTGAGACGTACGGGGTATATGGTGATGGTCCCATATTTTCAGTCGGATACCCATTTTAGGCTGGGTTGATCTGGGAGGCTAGGTCACTGAAAAATATCGTCTCCAAGGGGTTCGAACAGAATGTTGCCGGCCAGGAGTAAGCCACACTGCTGCCATGGCTCACGTAGTATGTTATGTTTAATAGTGGAGATTACAGAGTGTATTATATTTAATAGTGGAGACTATGAAGAATATTTATGGTTAACAATTGAGACTTCAGAGTGTTTTGTTTAAGAGTTGAGACTACAGAGTATATTATTGTTTAATAGTTGAGACTATGAAGAATATTTATGTTTAACAATTGAGACTTAACAGTATTGTTTTAAGAGTTCAAACTACAGAGTATAATGTTTGCTAATTGAGACCTCAAACAATTGTTATGTTTAATTGAGACAACAAGGGAAGCCTATTTATGTAATTGAATTCATAAATACAGTTTTATGTTTAATAATTGAAACTACAAAGTATTTTTTACATCCCCATGGTTTATAATGTATTTTAACAGAAAACTATTCAGAATGCTGTTTTTGCAGCAGAATTATTATTTCTCATTGTGTTCATTGACAAAAACAACTAACTGACCTGTTACTTAATTTAATGCCATCATATTTGTGTAAATTCATCCTTAGAGGTATATAATCTCAGCCAGTTTAGCTGGCATTTTTATATATATCCAGCAGAAGAAGATATTCGCAGGTATGGTTCAAAGCACACAAAACCATTTGTAAACAGAATTATCTTCTTGTCTTAAATATCAAATCATACGAGGTGGGAGTCTACAAGGCGAAGGGATCGAGCTGCCCACCTAGCACTAGAAGGTTGTGAGTTTGTCTTTGGCTTCCTTCATTCTGTTCAGGACTGCATTGTTTTCAGAGACCCCTTGGTGTGTTCGCTGGAACTGTGGAGTTTGTGCTGTGTGCACATTTGGCAGGGCACTGCGGAAAGAAGACTGAGCTATATCAGATAGAGCCAAGGGCAGTGAAGCTGATTGTCTTACATTGTAACTCATCATGTGATGTGTGTCTGTCATGAAACTGGGACTATAAATGTTTTATTAACAATAGACAACATTGTCTGCAACAAAGTAGCTCGTTTGGAAAGTCACACACTGCCGGAGGCATTACTTCTATTCTGAGCTGATTTTTATATATCTGACACAGGAAGGACAGGACTATCTAGAACCAATATGTCCATGGCTCAGGATACAAGAGCACCTTTAATTCAGAATACTATTTGTAATCAGTCACTTTTTCATAACCTTCTTTTCTTCTTTGTTCCCCTTTCAAGACGAGCATGTCACACCCAGTTGTGCACCTCAGAGATCAGTGTGTCATTTTGTGTCAGATTTGCTGGCCCTGGACAGATTCCATCCAGGTAATAGACTGCCTACCTGTTGGTAGATTTGCTTTCCTAATAATTTTGCTAGAGTTGAAGTCTGACGGCCTACTTGTGTGATTTATAACTTTTTTGTAACTCGCACACAGGGCCTTCTGTTTGTCCTGTGAGACTAGGTTTAAGGTCTCACTACTTAGAAAGTCACAGGAACGTGTGATGTCATTGAATACCAATGTAGGTCTGTCCTGTTCACCCAATGAGACCAGGTTTAAAGTCTCAATTCAATTCAACTTTATTTTAAAAGGGTTACAAATTGGGGCACGCAGGCCCGTCTCACTACTTAAGAGATCATGGAAACGTGTGATGTCATTAAATACCAATGTAGATCTACCCTCCTGTTTACCCAGTAAGACCAGGTTTAAGGTCTCACCACTTAAGAGGTCATGGGAAGTGTGATGTCATTAAATACAACGGGTCTTGGAGAGAACGCTCCGTCCTTGGAAACATGTCAAGACCTATGCTGAGGTCAAGGTCAGTGTATATTTTCTGGACACGGTAGTCTCTCACCATGCACCCCCAGCTTTTTGTCTTAAATATTCCATTTGTAACAATCTGTCCCCTGAATATATACTTAAAAAAACTGGAATTAATGGCTCTGAAATTTTAACATAGAAAGAGAGAAGTATAATTCCTGAACTAAGCATGCATCAAGAGTGAAGAGTTAGCACAAATATTTTTCTGATAACACACTTAATATTTAACACGACCTTACAAAAATAAAATCATCAATTATATCACTTGAAGATCTGTCCAAACTTACTCTGTTTAACATATTTTTTTACAAACATTTATTTATAAAATTGTTTTTATGGATATTGATGTCTTGTTGCTTTTTCTTGTTTGTTTGTCTTTGAAAGCTTTGTTACCAGTTTTTGTATTTTATCATTATGCAATGTTTCTTAAACTAAAAATTTGCTTATGTAAAGATGTTTAAAATGTTACAGCAGTGTTAATATTTGTGGGGTGCTTCATGGTAATATTTTTTTTTATGATTAATATTTCACTTCTTTTTTTTTTTTTTTAAAGCACATGATTTCGTTCTCACATTGCCAAGGAATATTTTTTTTATTATACTTCGTAGGACACCCCCTCCCCCTCCAAGTTTACCCAAATATTTCAGTTCACAAAGATACTTGAGTTTACCTAAATATTTCAGTTCACAAACGTACCTGAGTTTACACAAATATTGCAGTTCACAAACATACCTGAGTTTACCCAAATATTTTAGTTCACAAAGATACCAGAGCTTACCCAAATATTACAGTTCACATAACATATCTGAGTTTACCGAAATATTACAGTTCACATACATATCTGAGTTTACCAAAATATTACAGTTCACAAACATATCTGAGTTTACCCAAATATTTCAGTTCACAGGCAGACAAATTTATGTTCAAACGACATCATGGCTCACAGACTTAGTTGTGTCTCACATTGACTTCCATCTGTAAGCAAAAGGTGATAGAGTATCCAGTTCACAAAACGTACAACAGTGACACGTCACAGATATTCCTTCATCCCTCAAATTTAGCAACATCCTAAAAAGAACCAGACTTTACGATTAGATATTACTAAAGCAAACAAACAGAAAATGTTTAATAGGGATTTAAAAGTCGAGAGTATCGACTTCATTGCACTGCGTTTTATCCCATATGGCTCAGTCTCTTTCCACAGGGTAGCCTGCCAAAATTGTCACACACAGCATGAACTCCGTAGCTCTAGCGATGACCCTCATGAGTCTCTCAGAGGATTGCACTAGTGTCAGAATTGAACCCACAACCTTTGGAGATTACGGCAGGCGGTGTAACCACGGAGACTCGTGACTAGAACAAAAGGCAGAAGAAGATTGAAATGTGGATAGATATCATTCATGCTAATAATCAACTGTGAAGCTGAGGCAAAACATAAAACATTACACACTGTTCACCCCATGGCATTAAGTTAAGACTTAGACGTTGACTCTCATTCAGAAAGCATTGGCAAACTTCCTAACATACAATTGCCTAGATAATCAGCCTGGGGTGACCACAGCGTCCTGCAGAGGACATTTGTAGTAGCACAGGCTGCGACAACAATCACACATACAATATGCCTATATCTTCTATCTCTAGTCAGTGGTAATCATAAGCTGTGACAACAATCACATATACAATGACAACTATCACATATGCAATATAAATTATGCCTATATCTTCCATCTCTAGTCAGTGGTAATCATAAATTGTGACAACAATCACATAAAGAATATAAAATATCCCTATATCTTGTATCTCTAGACAGTAGTAACCATTAGCTGTGACAACAATCACATATACAATATAAAATATCCCTGTATCTTGTATCTCTAGACAGTAGTAACCATTAGCTGTGACAACAATCACATATACAATGACAACAATCACATATACAATATAAAACATCCCTATATCTTCTAAACAACAGTAACCATAAGCTATGCCAAAATATCCCTATATCTTATATTTTTAGCCAGTAGTAACCATGACATGCTGTTACAAAACATCACATATTACAAAACTTCTGTCCTGTGTTTGTGGCCATTTGTTTATAAACAAACTGTTAAGGAATTACTTTGTATTAGTGCATGGAAAAATAAAAGTTTACATTCAAGAGTTGTCTGGTTCATGTTCATGTCAGTTGGTTGTATTTTGTGTGACTTTCTTCTGGAAAGCATAACCTCTTTATAGGATGGTTCAGCTGGATAGGACACACACTGAGAAAATCTGAGGGTGGGATAACTAGACATTCCTTACTGGTACCCACATGGCAGATGAAATAGAGGGAAAAGACATGGATAAGAGAACTAAAGACGGAGATGAATGTAGGGAGATACGGAGGAAACTGCAGAAGATAGGACGGCTTGGTATGAGTGGGTTTGGGGGACATTGGCCATTGCTTCAATTTGGTAAAACAGCAGAAGGTATGCCAGCTTGGTGTGAGCTGGTTGAGTGACATTGATCCAATTTTAAAAGCAGGCATATAGAAAACGAGGCCAATATCTAGAAAAATCAAATGGCCAGTAAGTGTTAAGTAAAATATAATGCTGAAATGGATACATATAAGCAACCAATCCATGCTGAACACAAAACTAGGTAGAAAGGGTGATGGTAAACGTGCAGAATGATATATATGGTAACTGCATAACATTATTGAATGATATGGAAAGAAGATGTTAGATTGTACTGTCTTATCGAGAGGAAGAGATTCATGGTAGTCGACCTTCGATGTGAAGGCAGCAGATGGTCTGATTTTAATCAGCTTTCCGCTGCTCATCTCATCTCATCATGTTCCTCTTGTACCTAGCGGTGTCGAGGTGAAGTATAAACTTCGTGAGAGTGCCCGGTTATGGGCTTCGTATATCGACATTCCCATGGATTCTGTTATTCCCTCCGTCCAACGTTTACGTGGTCGGCCTCTTCCTCTGTTTCCATCTGGTCTGTACATCATTGCTTGTTGTGGCATGTTGTTGACTGGTAGCCTACTTGCATGGCCAAACCATTTGACTTGCTGCCTTCTAATAAAATCTAGAGCAGCTTCAACCCCCACTTTAGTCCTGATTTCTTCATTTCTGATCCTATCTCTTTTTGATACGTTGAGTATTCTTCTCAGGAACCTCATTTCTGTTGTGATTTTTCTTTTCTCTTTTTCTGTCATTGTCCAGGTTTGGCATTGGTAGCACAGAGTTGGTAGGAAGATTGTGTTGTAAAGTGCTTTCTTAGTAGTTATTGATACATGTTTGTTCTTTAGTATTGGTGCCATTTGTCCAATGAGTTTATTTGCCTTATTGCACCTATTTTCGATCTCGTCTTCTGATCTGCCATTTGATGATATTATACTTCCTAGGTACTTGAAGCTCTTTACTTGTTTCAAGGGATGTTCGTTTAGGTGAATTGTTGCTGTTTGTTCTTCTTTAGTTATAGTCATTACCTCTGTTTTGCTTGTGCTAATTTTCATGTTATGTTCCCTACACATTTCGTTTAGACTATTCATGTGGTCTTGTAATTCAGCTTCTGATTTTGCTATTAGTGCTTGGTCGTCCGCAAACAGGAGTTCTCTAATGGTTAGATTTGCGGATGGTTCTTCTTCAGCTTTCCGCTGCTTCAGTATAAAAAGAAGCGCACCGACAGTATAATTCATTCATTGATAATGTACAGATATCGTAATTGATTGCGTCAGCATGGCAAAGAATGTGTTTTTTTTTTCGCTCAATTTGAATTCAAATGTCTATCTATACATGTGCTACTACTTCTAGTGCTCTGGACTGATTTTTGCATGTGGATTTGCTTTCCCTTTTACTAGAGTCCCTCGCTATCAGGCGGACCCACCGACTTAAGTGCTACTTGTAATTTACGTCTCTAAGGCAAGGACGAGGAGTCAACATTTTAGACCAGTCGACCTGTGCAAAGGTTTAACTGACAGATTTCTAAGTAAAATAATGTATCATTTTAACGGATTAAGTGCCATGGGATGGATAATCGACTTAAACAACTTCCCGTATCTGCCATGGGCTTTTATATCGTCGAAATGTTGTAATTGCAACATGTCTCAATCCATTCATCCATCATGTGCCATGCCGATAAGCGTGGGCAGTCATGTTCTGGCATCTCACTCGATCACCAGAGTCGTGGATCAGCTCTGTGTTCCTGTCTCGACCATGACACGTGGCCAAGCCATCCAGGTATTTACTTCGCGGTCTTCCCCTTGGTCTCTTCCCTTCAATCTTGCCAGTTGACACCAAATTCTCCAAGTCATTTCTTCTCATAACATGCCCCCAAACATTTTGACTGTCTACGTTTAATGTCTCTAATCAGTTTACGATCTTCATTTATTTCTTGGAGGACTTGTTCATTGGTTTTTCTTTCTGTCCTTGGTATTCTTTGCATTTTCCTCAGAAACTAAATTTCCACAGCCATCAGCTGTTTTTCAGCTTGACTGCTCATTGTCCACGCTTCACATCCATACACAAGCACAGGTTCTATGTAGCACTTCAACACTCTTTTTTCCGTTTCAAATGATATCTTTTTATTGGCCAGTATGTTTTTTTTTTTATCTTGCAAAAGGCTACCTTCGCAATGGCAATTTTTGTTCTAATCTCTTCAAGGCATCTCCCATCAGATGTTATGACTGTGTCGAGATAACTGTATCGATTCACTTGCTTAAGAATATGCCCATCTACTCGTATATCACATTGTGGTATTTCCTTCTTCCCAGTGACGACCATTATCTGTGTCTTCTTAATACTCAGTTCTAACCCTAGTTGTTCACTGTGTGCAACAACCGCATCTACTAAATTTTGCAGCTCCTTTTCATTGTCTGCAGTCAAGACTGTATCATCTGTATATCTAATGTTATTGATGTATCGTCCCCCAGTGTTGATTCCTTCCATATCTTTTATATTTCTAAAAATATTTTCACTGTATAGGGAAAAAAGATCTGGAAGCATTGCACATCCCTGTCTCACACCACTTTTAATAAGCTGATATTGACCTACATCGTTATCAATTTTGATGGCAGCTTGTTGTTTCCAATGTATGTTTTTTACAAGTCTAAGGTCTTTTCCATCAATTTGTAGATCTTCAAGCATCTTCATCATGTCGACATGTCTCATTTTATCGAAAGCCTTTGTGTAATCAATAAAGCAAAGATATAGATCTTTGTTTACTTCTATAGAACGTTCAATTACTTTCTCAGTATATACACAGCATTTACTGTGTCCTTGCCTTCTGCAAACCCACATTATTATTCTTCTATTTGGGGTTGTATTTTCTTCCTAACTCTTTGCATGATAATTCTCAGCAGAATCTTCGTGATGTGGCTCATTACACTAATTGTTCGATGTTGACCGCATTTCAAGGCTCCTGATTTCTTCGGGATTGCAATAAATATAGAATTACATAATTCAGGAGGTAAATCTTCAGAGGTTGTTTCCGGTTTCAAGATGGCGACGGACGGTCGGGTTGTTTTGTGTTCGTTAACTTTTTCGCGTAGAGGATGGATTTATTCATCTCTTGCGTGTAATTGGTGTGCCAGGATGTAAAACCAGGAGTTTCTACTCTAGATCTGCGCGGGTGCTACGGAGTTCGTGCATCGAGCGAAGCCATCCTTGAGTGAATCTTTAGCAGCGTGTGTAGGTTCTGTGTTTCGTTTTTTCAACATGGCGGAACAACATGTGTTCTTCGAGCAGTCAGCAGTCAACATAACGAAGCGGCGTGGAAGCCGCGCAGGGAGAAAGAAGCAAGGTAAGCGTGGTGGTTTGAGACGTTTTAGATTCAAGTGTCACCGTCTAGGACTCAGGAATATCCGTATTCTATATTAGAACTGTGCCAGTGTAAAACAACGGGGCTCTATTTTAGAAACCCTAGTTTACAGGAACGACATTGTAGCACTCCAGGAGGAGACTGGGCGATCAGCTACTCCGAATTGCCGGCTTCAAATGTTTCTACAACAGACGACATCTGGGAATGGCGATTCTCGTTCGCGACAGCATGGTGGCATCAGAGCTAGACATGTCCAGTTGGGACAGTGACGATATACAAATACAGGCGTTGAGAGTTCATTCCAGTATACCATTCGTGTTGGTTAATGTTTATGCCCGCAATGGGAGTATGGACGCCCAGAAGTGGCAGTGCTTAAGTGGCATATTAGGTCACGAGAGAAATGTTATTTTCTGTGGTGACTTCAACGCTAAAGGCAGATCACGGGGAAACATTTCCTGCAATACACAGGGGGAGGAGCTCGAGACTGCACTTGAAACCATTGACCTGGTTTGTATCAACAGTGGCTGTGTCACCAGGACAGCAAGCCGTCCAGGCTATGAGGACAGTGCTATTGATCTGGCGCTAGTTTCACCTTCACTCACTACAGTGTGTAGATGGGGTGTCCTAGGACACCACGGCAGCGACCACCACCCTTGCATTATATTGGTGGAGAAAGGCAGAACCAGACAGCACAAGCTAAAGGTAAAGACTTTCCAGTATGACAGTACAGGGCAAGATGTGGTGAGTAAAATAAGACGTGACAAGCGCAGAAAGTTTCAGGGCAGGAAAAGAAGCTGGGAGCAGCCACCGTGGTGAAATTTCGAGGTGGAGAAGGCTTGGGTGGATAAGCGTAGTGCTGTAAGGAGATGGCAAAATGCCAAGAAGAACAGAGCTGGTCTTCCTAGTCCCTGCATGCACTTAGAAAAAGAGATGCACACAAAAGTAAGCTATTTCAAGAAACTGGTCAAGGTGGTTAAAAGCGACAAATGTGCAGAGGTGTGTCAAAGAGTAAGCACAGACAAGTCACTGAAATTGTTCTGGCGACTACATAAAAGCATGAGTGGTGTAGTCAAGAATAAGAGCATTTCTGACTTCCAAGGGCTGACCTCATCTGGCAGAGGACTGACGAGGACAAGGGCAAAGCCCTCTTTGAACGCTATCCCGAGCAGCGCAACCAGATAGACATGGGAGGCCGAAGTCTGGCCAAGGAGGTCACCTCAGACAGATGCAAGGCCCAGAACACTTCGGATGAAGACACAGTGACAGTGACAGAAATCAAGGCTGTACTTCGACGATAAAAAAACAGCGCTCCAGGTCCTGATGGCATAAGATAAGACGACATCAATAAGTGTGCCGACAATGAGCTAGAGAAACTAGCAGACATGTACAACAACAGTATAGTGAGTGCTAGCATCAAGGAGGAATGGTTACACAGCTATCTGATTCCCTTGCCGAAGCCTGACAAAGACCACACAAAAAATCAGGGATATCGAATTATAGCCATGCAGAATACAATAGGCAAGCTGCTGGAGAAGGTAATTGCCAGGAAGATATCAAGCCAGCTAGAGAGGCAAGGTGTTTTCCCACCTACCCTGGGTGGGTACCGTCCAAAAAGAGAAACCTGGACCAATGCAGCAGTCTTTGCCCATGATGTCTATGAAGGTTTCCACTCAGGTATTGAAACCTTTGCTGCAGCGATTGATCTTGAGGACGCATACAACAGAGTACATTGGATTTTTTTAATGTTTCAGCTTCTTGAACTAAAAGTAAGTCCATTCTTCCTTAGTTGGATCGCTGCAGCCATCTTCCAACGGAAAGTAGTTTTTAGATGTGGCAGTTGGACTTCGGAACCAACAACAATATATCCTGGCCTACCACAGGGATCACCATTATCTCCGGTACTGTTCAACGCCTACACAGTGAGAATCACCAGTGAGCAGATCACTGGACCTGGCAGGACATTGTCGTATGCCGATGATGTTTTAGTGTATCGTCAGGGTAAGGATAGAGAGCAGGTTGCTGTGGAACTACAAACCGAACTCAATCGCATAAGTACTTGGTGTGATGAAGCTGGGGCAATGGTCAACCCAACAAAGGCAACAGTGACTTGGTTCTCGTTGAATAATCATATTGTCAACACTCCAACACCAACTGTAATGCTGTGTTCAGAGATGGTGGAAAGAACGCGGGCAATGAATTACCTAGGGATACGGTTTGATCGAAGCCTTGCTTATAATGTGCACATAGACCAAGTGATAACAAAGGCCAAGCGGGGTTTGGCTGCGATGCGGGTGATGGCGGCAGCAAACTGTGAGCAGCGCCATCTATATCTTCTGTGCGAGGGGCTAATCATGTCTGTTTTGGAGGATGCAATGGCAATCCTGACCCTCAGCCATAAGCAGATAGAAAGGATGGAAAGGATACAGAATGAAGCTATGCGCATTATTCTTGGATGTACAAGAGATACAGCATGCAGGGCGATGCGCTACCTTCTTGATTTTCCAACCATTGAAGAGAGAATACAAGTTTGCAGGGCACGCGCCTACCTCAGAGTTAACGCAAACACACAACATCCACTGCAAAGTGAAATTAGGAAGGTGAAGGGCAGCAGGTTAAAAAGAGGACGGTCGTGGATGGGTCAAGCCGAAGACATTCTTCAACAGGTGTGTTCACTTGAGGACTTAGAACCTGGCGAGGAGTGGGTGCAAGTGCCAACAGACTTCTGCACATCCTTTTCAGTTTGCATCCAACTAGATAGGAAATGCAAACAAGAAAATCCGGCTGCTGTGGAGGCTGAAGTACAAGCGTTGATTTTCGAGAATTCGCTAGACAGTGACGCGGTCATGTGAGAAGCTCATGGGCCTTTACAGCTCGGGCCGGAGGGAGAATTGTGAAGGAGGACTCTGGTGCTTTCACTGAAACCACAAGTAGCCTGACCATGGAAGTCATGGCAGTAAGTAAAGCAATAACATGGCCCGAGACACAGACATTCACAAGGGCTTGTTTCCTTAGCGACTCAATGAACATGATCAAGAGGATAGAGGAGGGGTCGATCCGAAGAGAATGGTTGCTGCCTCTGGAGCGGTCTCGGCTGGCAAAGATTAGTCTCATCTTCGTGCCAGGGCATGCGGGAGTACAAGGAAATGAGCGGGCTGACAAGCTCGCAGGTGAGGCTACTGTGGAGGGCGGACGCGCCAAGGACCAGGCTGACATTATGAATGTTCTACGAGAAGTAAGACTTTTGCGAGAACCAAGTGATGACTGTGAATCTACAACAATGGCCAGACTGCTAGAGCAGCAAATTAAAAGAGGGGTGGCCAAACAAGAACACTACGCAGGAAGCCAAAGAAGATTGATAAACCAACACAGAACTGGCGTCGTTAGCCGCTACACGCTGCGGGATTTGATGAGGAGGGGATCCGAGCACTTATGGACTGAATGGTTCGATGTGCAATGAGGATGATCTGTCGACTAACTAACTAACTAACGTATATCTTCAGTATCGTGTATTGTGTTCAGCAGTCTGGTGACTTGGTCTATTCCATATTCTTTTAAGGCATTGGTCATTTCTATTGTGATGTTATCTGTGCCCGGGGTCTTGCCAGTTTTCATAAGGTTAAGAAGCATTATAAACTTCCATCTTCAAAATTAATGGTCCTTCATTATTATTCCGATGATCATATTGTTCTTCTCTTGTATCATCATAAAGGTCTTTCACATAATCTGACCACGCATGTTAAATATGATCTTTTTCTATTATGATTTTGCCATCTTTGGTTTTTAGGCAACCCGTTGATGTGTATGTTCTTTTGTTAGTGATGTCATTAATTCTTTTGTGCACTAATTTGGTATTCCGGGTGTTGTGTTGGTTTTAAACTTCCTTGCAATTTTCCTCATGTCACGTTTCTTTTGCCTCTTTCCATAGCTTCCTAATTTTCCTGTGAATCTCTTCATATTTTTCCTTGTTATTTTTGTTATTTGTTCTTACTTCCATGAGTTTCAAGATGTCTTCCATCATCCATTTCTTGCGTCCTATTATCTTTACTATTATGATGGTTGTTTCTGCAGCTTGGTTGACTGATTTCTTTAATAATATCGTCTTGAAATAATATTTCAATATCGAACAATGCATCGAATCTGTTCTTTACCTCTACGTTGAATTTATCTTTTATCTCCTCACTCTTCAGAGCCTGTAGATCAAATTTTGTGATTCTTGGTGAATATTTGACTTTCTTTAATTGTATATGTAAATTGCTTAAGATTAATCTATGGTCGCTGTAACAGTCTGCGCTTGGTATAGTTTTTGCGACTTTAAAGGCATTTTAAAATCTTCTGTTGATGAGAATGTAATCAGTCTGATTTCTGATCTTATGATCAGGACTCCTCCATGTCCATAATCTTCTTGGGTGATGTTGATACCAGGAGTTTCCAATAATCAAATTATGCTCTTTTGCCCACTGTACAAGTCTGCAACCTCTTTCATTCTGTTGTTTCAATAAAAATATCAAAACAGCTGTTTTTCCTAAGCAGCCTGCTTTAACTTGATATATAATACATGTCTGCTACCACGTGAACAACTTTTAGGTCACAACTGTGACACTTCCAACTTCTGCCATCCATTTTTGTTGGAGCCAAGCCTACTGAATCCGTTAAACGAAATGAAGCGTTGTGGGTTTGTGGTGTTAGGCTTGTAGTTTACAAAGTAATCTTTACTCGATGGGTGTAATGGTCAATATCAACTCGGTAGCCATTACATCCCAAGACATGTTCTGTCTCTGGACTAGTGAGTGTCCTGCTCTGCTCAGGCCCCAGCGTTGCCCACTTATCCTAACGGATACTCGGTCAAGAGCTGCATTTGCCACACCATGATGCGTTTGTATTCCTCTACCACGTGGAGGTGCATTTGAGATGTTCCATTCCTCTAGTTATGATGGTACCATGCTGGTATTTCTCAAACTATCCGATACGGTTTATAGGACCTTCGCACGTTTCAGTCAAAACCTGACGTAGGCCAGTGTAGCGTCTCAAATATTGCTTATTCTCCTCAGAATGCAGTGATGACCATGCAGTATGCTTCAGGAAAATGATTTACAAAGATTGAAATAATGGCACAAGCGGAGATATCTGGCGCAGTAAATGTGTGAAAGAACCGTTAATAGAATGTTGCAGAACAGTCTGAACATGAGAAGGTTAGTTGAGTTGAATCAAGAACCGACATCACTGCACTCGGGGCATTCCCATAAGCGCCCATTCTTCATCCCCAACGGCAAACAGAGGTTCAATACTATTGGTGCCCGTTGCAATCTGATTATACTTTTGATTTTCTTTAACTCTAAATGGCGACTGTCGACCAGTTCCTCTGCTGCTGCATTCTCTCGAGACCATGATAGTCTGTCTATCTGTTCGTCTTTATTATTTACATTCTAAATGACGGCCTTTACATTTGCCTTATCATGAATCACATCACCCCGTAATGATGAGCAGTGTGTGCCTGCTAGGTTCCGCGCCTGTAAGTAAACCAAAGTAAATTGCTCTCAACTGTTGCTAAAAATCGCAGTGGGAAAACATATTGACGACCGTGGTGACAGTAGATAAGACATGGGTTCCCAGTTATGATACCCTAGTACAACATTTCTGGCTAAACAAACCCCATGCTGCCCAACACTTGTCAAGCGGAGAGCGGATAAGCTTGCAGGGAAAGTGATGATGACTGTAGCTTCTGTGTGCTTTTTTTTTTGAAAGTTATAGGTGTTTTATCAAGAGATAATCTCTTCATCATCATGAGTCATGCCGGTAAGCGTGGGTGGTCATGTTTCGCCATCTCACACGATCACCAAAGTCGTGAATCAGCTTTGTGTTCTTGTCTCGACCATGCTTCAGCTCTGTGTTCTTGTCTCGACCATGCCATGTGGTCAAGCCATCCAGATGGTTACTTCTCTGTCTACCCCTTGTTCTTTCTCCCTCAGTCTTGCCAGTTGTCACCAAGTTCTCTACTTTATTTCTTCTCATTATCAATCCTTATCACAGCTTGTCGTTTCCAATAAATGTTTTTTTTATGTTGTTTGCAAGTCTAATGTCTTTCCCAACTATTTGTAGATCTGTAAGCATCTTCATCATGTTGGCACGTCTTACTTTATTAAAAACCTTTGTGTTGTCAATGAAACAAGGATGTAAATCTTTGTTTACCTCAGTCGAACTCTCAATTTATGTTCTCAGCAAGAACACGGCATTTACTGTGCCCTTGCCTTCTACGAACCAACATTGTTCTTTCTCTATTTCAGATTGTATTTTCTTCCTACCTCTTTGCATGATGATTCTTAGTCAAATCTTCCTTTTGTGGCTCATTATGCTAATTGTTAGATGTTGATAACATTCCAAGGTTCTTAATTTCTTAGGATTTACTATAAATATAGGTTTACATAATTCAGTAAATACTGATATACCTCCAGTATCATTTATTGTGTTCATCAGTCTGGTGATTGTGTCTATTCCATATTCTTCTAAGACATTGATAATTTCTGTTTTCTGTTCTGATGTTGTCTTAAGAGAATTCTGAACCTCCATCCTAAGAATTGATGGACCATTGTTATTCATAATAGCATAACGGTCCTCTCTGGTATCATTATGAAGGTCTTTCATATAATCTGACCATGCATGTAAAATCTTATCTTTTTTCTATTATGATTTTTGTCATCTTTCGTTTTTAGGCAACCCGTTGATGTGTATGTTCATTTCTTAGTGATGTCATGAATTGTTTTTGTGCATTAATTTGGTATTCCGGGTGTTGTGTTGGTTTTCAATTTCTCTGCAATTTTCCTCCAGACATGCTGCTTGTGCCTTTTTGCACAATTTCCTAATTTTCCTACGAATCTCTTCATATTTATCATGGTTATGTTTGTTATTTCTTTTTATTTCCATAAGTTTTAAGGTGTCTTTCGTTTTCCATTTCTTACGCCCATTCATCTTCATGTTTTGGGATAGTTGTTTGTGCAGCCTAGTTGACTGTGTTTTTAAATATTTTCCATTAGTCACTGATATCTTGAAATAGAATTTCCAGACCAGCCAGTGCATCAAATATGTTCTTTACCTTTACATTGAATTTATCTTTTATATCCTCACTCTTCAGATTATCTACCTCGTGGTAAAACAGTTAATGGACATTACTAAGCAGATCTCCTTACCAAACTAAAAAAAGAAAAGAAAACGGATGTGACCAGAAAACGAGGAACTAACAAATCCTACTTTGCTTCAAGATAACGCGCCCTCTCATAAAGCACGGCTGGTGCAGCCATCAGTCAAGGATTTCAATACGGAGATTCTTCCAAACCCACAGCAAACTTTTTTCATTTCATATTTCCGAAAGAAAAACTCAGAATAAATCATTTTGACCGTGATGATCAAGTCCAGTTGGCATATGCTAGATGACTTAGTTTATGAAAATAGGGTGTTCTATTCCCACGCTATTTTTAAGGTCAAGCGGAAATGACACAAGCGTATCAATTAAAATGGTGGTTCTATTGAAGAGAAATAAACTCTACACACAATTGCAGTTCTCTTCTTTCCTCAAAGTCAGGATAAAATCATTTTGCCAGCCCTTTGTAATTTAATATAAAAATAAAACTTTTTAATACCGGGCCACTATTCTTACCACGTGAAGTGGTGTTTAGTGCATAATCATTAAGCAAAGGTAATAAAATCAGGTGTGACAGTTACAATAACCGATCGTTACTCCAATTTGTTGACCTATATCTGTGGCTGTAAAATGTGTCCATAGTTGAGGGTAACGTGCAAAACCCTGACTAGGCAGGCATGACTACGTCACAAATCGAAGTGCACTTTGAGGAGAGAACACTTCTTTTCTGTCCGAGTAGTCAACCATGGGAAGGTGAGTAGTCTTTTCGCTGTATTAGGAAGCTTCGCAACAAAGTAGGAATAGGATTATTGCATTTGGGCGGTCTCTCTCTCGCTTTCTCCCCCTCTCTCTCTCTCTCTCTCTCTCTCTCTCTCTCTCTCTCTCTCTCTCTCTCTCTCCCTCTCTTCCTTCCTCCCTCTTCATGCCTCTTTCTTTGTGTCTCCCTCTATCTCTGAATTTCTGTCTTTATCTCTATTTCTGTCTCTGTGTGTCTCCCTCTATCTTTCTCTCTCAGTGTCTCCCTCTCTGTCTTCTGTCTCTGTCTATCCGTGGCGAAGTGGTCAAGCCACCTTCCTCCCGCTACAAAGGTCGTCTGTTCGTTTCCTGAGTTCATCATTCGGTTCACGAGTGAAACGTTTCCGGAAACTTTGTGCAGGTCACAATGAAGACCATCATTTTTCCTTTAAACTATTTGTTTACATGATTTATTAGTGGCCTCAAGAGGTCTGCGGCAATTTATATTCCTGTGTATGTAGTGGATTTTTTTTCCCACCCACACCCCAAGCACACATACATTCCCATACCCACACCCCCCCCCCCCCACCCACACACATCCACCCACCTACACACATCTCCCCACCAACTCACATATGCTCTACCCGTCCCATTACCCACCAACAATCGCTTACCCACATATCCTCCTCCACCCACACACCTCCAACCACCCAGCCAAACACACATTCCTCAGCCACAAATCCCCACATACACACACATCTGAACGCCAACTCACATATCCCGCACCTACCCAGAAGAAGAAGAAGAAGAAGAAGAAGAAGAAGAAGAAGAAGAAGAAGAAGAAGAAGAAGAAGAAGAAGAAGAAGAAGAAGAAGACGAAGAAGACGAAGAAGACCAGACTATTCCCCTCAACAAATGTCTTGTATCCGCTAGTAATATATTATGAATAGGTTTAGCCACATCCTGCAGTGTAAATCCGCCATGGCCGAGTGATGTATGGGTAATCTGTTTAGTTATTTAAACATTCTGGTTAAATAATTGATCACAGTCAGCGCTCATCCACCAAGTGGTCATGGTTTATTTAGGATTTACAGAAATGCCCAGAAACGAAATGGATTCTTGATAAGCAATTGTAAAGTAAAACAACAAACCAGTGATACAACAATGATAGATACATGGTTTGCCGCTTGCAAGAATAGTGCTTTATGTTCAGTCCCAAGTAGTATTTAGTTGCATATCCATTATAGAACGTCGTAGTCAACCCCATCATTTTTTTGGGTCGTTTTTGATGTTTTAGGCAAATTTACGTTCAATAGTTTGCAATGCTTTCTGAACATCCGGTACTAATATAATTGTATGAAAACCAGCTGGTGGTCTGCTTTCAATCGCTCGCATTCGTGTCTCGAACGTTCTATGCCGGGTTGTGAATTGCATTGACAACCCCTGCGCCAGAGCGCCGAGGTAATAGCATGACGTTATTTGGACCACTACGGGGTCGACCCAGCAAACATGTGATCTTATAATTGTGAGAATCTCCTCTGACGTGAACTTTCCTCATGATGGCATGAAACAAAGAAAGGGACATGCGTGCGTAGGTCGACATCATGTTAACTGATTTAGCGCCAAACAAAAAAGTCTTTAAGGAGTAAACTTTGTACACAATCAAATGAACAGGTGGTTAGTTAGTTAGTTAGTTAGTCGAGGTTACAACTTCACGGCAACGGGTCGTCCCCATTATGCTCCGTTCCTGTGCCAGTGAGTATCACACAAAATGCTCCCCACTGTCCAATGTGAAAAGTGGAACAGACAGGAGTCTCGGCAATCCAACAGCCCGTATAGGTACACAGCGCATAATGCCGCTGCCAGAATGCCAACACAAATGTCTTCCACAAAAACCACAGTTCATCGTCGATGGACTCGGTAGTCACCAGAAAGACCTCATTGACCCGGGTTTTCTCACATGGCTCTGTCTCTATCCGCAATTATTATAATGTAATTTCCGTTAACTGAGCATTGAAATAGCGGAAGAAACCTCGAAACAAAACAGTGACCCTGGTATTTCAATATATCGTCCTCCTGCTCAAATGTGAGGTCACATTTGGCGATATATTATCCTTCGGCACTGAATCAGTTAAGAAATGTAAGTGCAAGCAAATATATTATAGATCAACATACTTCGGACAAGCAAACTGTAAGTACAGTTAGAGAAAGGGATTATATGAGACGTCGAATAATGATACAATTGTTCTTGACCTTTTCAAAATATATTCACAACAACAACACACACAAAAACATTTAAGGTTTTCATTTGAAACCCCCTCTTGCGTATATTACCTATAACTAATCTACAATGGGAAATGTTGAAGAATTCGATCAGTTTGGCTGCAGAAACAACTATTCCAAAATTAAAGGAGGTGGGTCGTAAGAAATGGATGACAGACGAAATTTTACACCTAATGGAAACAAGAAGACTCAACAAAAATAATCCTGCCAAATATGAAGAAATTCACAGACAAGTCAGAATATTATGTAAGGAGGCAAAAGAAGCATGGCTTGAGGAAAAGTGCCTAGACATTGAAAAACAACACAACAGTCAAAATACCAAATTAGTGCACACACGAATTCAGGAACTTACTAATAAAAGAACTGTCTAAAAACTAAAGATGGCAAAATCATAATAGAAAAAGATCAGTTTCTACATGTATGGACAGATTACATGAAAAACATTTATAATGATAACAGAGAACAGAATGATATTAGATTTAATAATGAAGGGACGTCAATTTTGAAGATGGAGGTTCGAAATGTTTTTAAGCATATGAAAGCTGGCAAGGCCCCCGGTGCAGATAACATCACAACAGAAATGATTAAAGCTTTAGAAGAATTTGGACTAGATCAAGTCACAAGAATGCTGAACACATTATATGGTACTGGTGATATACCTTCTGAATTATGTAACTCTGTATTTATTGCAATCCCAAAGAAATCAGGAACCTTGTAATGTGATCAACATAGAACAATTAGTATAATAAGCCACATCACAAAGATTTTGCTACGAATTATCATGCAAAGAGTGAGGAAGAAAATACAACCTGAAATATGGGAAGAACAATGTGGGTTTGTAGAAGGAAAGGGTACAGTAAATGCTGTGTATATGCTGCGAACAGTTATTGAACGTGCTATAGAAGTAAACAAACGATATATACCTTTGCTTTATTGACTACACACAGGCTTTTAATAGAGTTAGACATGTCAACACGGTAGATATGCTTGCAGATCTACAAATTGATGGGAAAGACATTAGACTTATAAAAAACATATATTGGAAACAACAAGCTGCCATAAGGATTGATAATGAAGTAGGACAATATCAACCTATTAAGAGAGGTGTTAGGCAGGGATGTGTAATGTCTCCAGATCTTTTTTCCCTATACAGTGAAAATATTTTCAGGAATGTAGAAGATATTAATGAAATCAGCATTGGAGGACGAAACATCAATAACATTAGATACGCAGATGATACAGTATTGATTGCAAACAATGCACAAGATCTACAACAATTAGTAGAAGCAGTTGTTGTACACAGTGAGCAGCTGGGGTTGGAATTAAATTGTAAGAAGACACAGGTTATGGTCGTCACTAGGAAGAACGAAGTACCACAATGTAATATACAAGTAAATGGGAATATTCTTCAACAAGTGAATCGGTACAATTATCTCGGAACAGTCATAACATCTGATGGGAGAAGCCTTGAAGAGATTAGAACAAGAATCGCCATGGCGAAAGTAACCTTTAGCAAGATGAAAAACATTCTGACCAATAAAATGGTGTCAATTGAAATGAGAAAAAGAGTGTTGAGGGGATACATAGAGCCTGTTCTTTTGTATGGATGTGAAACTTGGACAATGTGCACTCAAGCTGAAAAACATCTGATGGCTGCAGAAATGTGGTTTCTGAGGAAAATGCAAAGAATATCATGGACAGACAAAAAAAAAAAAACCAATGACCAAGTACTACATGAGACAAATGAAAATCGTAAATGTATTAGAGAAATTAGAAGTAGACAGTCAAAAATTTTTGGACATGTTATGAGAAGAAATGAATTGGAGAACTTAGTGACAACTGGCAAGATCGAAGGGAACAGACCAAGAGGAAGACCGAGAGGAAAATACCTGGATGGCTTGGCCACATGGCAAGGACGAGACAGGAACACTGAGCTGATCCACGACGCTGGTGATCGAGTGAAATGGCGAGTCATGACCGCCCACGCTTTACGGCATGGCACATGATTGATTTATTGAATCTATAAGCACTGAAGCAATCTACATTTGATATAATTTTCGCGACTTTTAAAGCAATTAGAGATCATCAGTCTGGTTTATGAACTTCTTTTCAGGACTCGTCCATGTCGATCATCTCCTTGGATGATGTTGAAACCAGGTGTTTCAAATTGTCAAATCTTGCCCTTTTTGCCAACTGCACAAGCCTACTCCTATTTCATTACCCCCTCGTGTCCATAACTAAAAATAATAAATTACCGTGCATCCACCCGGTTGATTTCCAACTTTAGCATTAAGTCACCCATTATTATATTTATTTCTGAGAATTTTCAGTTCTTAAAGGCATTATCCGTACCCACATAATATCCATCTCTACTGTCGTCAATGCTTTCTGCTTTTGTGAATGATGTTGATATCAAAATGTCTGACAGGTAGCTCTACCAGTAATATTCTCTCTGACAAGGCCCAATATCTTTTAATAGATTTTGATCTTTCCAGGCCTATAAAAATGATTCGCCTCTTTGTGGTTTCTCTCCGCCAAAGTGGATAATTTTATATATTTTAATAACTGCCGATTTTACTTCCAATTTAATTGCTGCTACCTGTTTCTTGTAGTTGTGGTTACAAGGTGTAGAGTTGAGAAAGTTAACTCAAGAACCGACAGCACAGCACTCCGGACATTCCCATATGTGCTCCGTCCAGTGAAGATTGGCTACATAGAGAGAAAAACAAACTTTGCGCTGCTTTTATGAATGATCTTCTGGGACATCTGCACATATAACAGTTATTCAGTTAACTAAGGGGTATGTATGCTTCAGCCGCTATCTGTCTCTCTATCTACCAATCTATCCATTGTCTGTATGTGTACTTGTCTACTATATTTTATGGTATAGAATTTCACAGTTGTGTTCGAGGTCCTTATAAGTTATTTATGTATGTGAGTGTGAGAAAGTCTTTGTGTGTGGATGTGTGTGGGTGTGTAAGTATGTGTATATCTAAGAGATTATCTGAGAGAGAGAGAGAGAGAGAGAGAGAGAGAGAGAAGAGAGAGAGAGAGAGAGAGAGAGAGAGAGAGAGAGAGAGAGAGAGAGAGAGAGAGAGAGAGAGAGAGATTGTGTACCTATGAAAGAAAGTGAACACGAAATACCACAATGTAATATACAAGTAAATGGGAATATTCTTCAACAAGTGAATAGGTACAATTGTCTCGGAAAAGTAATAACATCTGATGGAAGATGCCTTGGTGAGATTAGAACAAGAATCGCCAGGGCAAAAGTAGCCTTTAGCAAGATGAAAAACATTCTGACCAATAAAAAGATGTCAATTGAAACGAGAAAAAGAGTGTTGAGATGCTACGTAGAACCTGTACTTTTATATGGATGTGAAGCTTGGACAATGAGCAGTCAGGCTGAAAAACATCTGATGGCTGTAAAAATGTGGTTTCTGAGGAAAATGCAAAGAATACCATGGACAACCAGAAAGACCAATGAACAAGTCCTTCAAGAAATAAATGAAGATCGTAAACTGATTAGAGACATTAGACGTAGACAGTCACAATTTTTTGGGCATGTTATGAGAAGAAATGAATTGGAAAACTTGGTGACAACTGGCAAGATCGAAGGGAACAGACCAAGGGGAAGACCTAGAAGCAAGTACCTGGATGGCTTGGTCTTGTGGCATGGTCGAAGCAGAAACACGGGCTGATCAACGACTCTGGTGATCGAGTCAGATGGCAGAACATGACCGCCCACGCTTACCGGCATGGTACATGATGGACGGAAAGAGAGTGTGTGTGTGTCTGTGAGAGTGTGTGTGTATCTGTGAGAGAGTGTGTATCTGTGAGAGGCTGCGTGTGTATCTGTGTGAGAGAGTGTGTGTATCTGTTAGAGAAGTAGAGTATGTGTGTGTTTGTGTGTGTGTGTGTGTGTGTGTGACACATATACAGAGAAAGAGAGAGAGAGAGAGAGAGAGAGAGAGAGAGAGAGAGAGAGAGAGAGAGAGAGAGAGAGAGAGAGAGAGAGAAAGAGAGAGATTGGAAGAGCGTTCACTCGCCAACTTGTTCAACTCAGTCTGAGTCACAAATTTCATTCATTCACTTGGGAACTCCTGAAAACATTTGAATAACACAATATATACATTCAAAAGTATTGATAGACACTTACAGAAGGCAAGAGAAAGAAACAGACAACAGTGTCAACAGCTTCCCTGGTGTGAAGGGAACAGGCTATTGCACTTATCTCTGAATATATATATATATATATATATATATATATATATATATATATATATATATATATATATATATATATATATATATATATATATATATATATATATATATATATATCTTCTTCTTCTTCTTCTTCAGCGTTCCGAGCCATTGAGGTTCTTTGCTGCAAATACAATCCGTCTCCATTCGTCTCTCTGGTGGACCTTCTCTTGCCAGTCGTTGATTCCAAGTGCTTGTAGGTCTGTACATGTACTATCTCTCCACCGCCTTCTTGGTCTACCTCGGGGTCTACATATATATATATATATATATATATATATATATATATATATATATATATATATATATATATATATATATATATATATATAAAACAAAGTGTATGTATATGTGTATGTATATATGTATGTATGTAAATATGTATGTCCTTTATTTGTTCGCGAACGGCCCATCCGATTGAGATGAAATTTTCTACACGCCTTCCTTTCATTCCAGAGCTGTCAACTGTCATAGTTTTTTTTTTCTTCTTCCTCCTCCTCCCTCCTCCCCCTCCCAAAATACGTACGTAAATATATGATGATGATGATGAAAGAATCCCCGAACCAAAACGCTAGGGAAAGGGAAGAAAATGACGTGACTACACAGAATCGTCACACGGCAATCATCATCATCAAGTGCCGTGCCGGCTGGCGTAGGCGTTCATGGCTCTCTGTAGATCTCAGTCTTTGTTTTTTTTAATCAACTCTGCTGCTGATATTCCTCCATGCCACGGCAATATCAATAACAATTCATCTTTTTATGTGTAAGGAAGTTATCTACAGTCGTGTAGAAGGGAAGAACTAGTCGAGTATGAATTCGGAATGGCGAACTCTCTCCCCCTCTCTTCTCCTCCCTCTACCTCCCTCTACCTCCTCCCTCCACCCTCCTCCTCTTCTTCCTCCCTCTCATCCCTATCCCGACTCCCTCCTCCTTCTCCCTCTTTCTTCTCCCGCTTCCTCTCCCCTCCTCCTCCATCCTCCTCCCTCCTACTCCCTCCTACTCCCTCCGCCTCCTCCCCCTCCTCCCTCATCTTCCCTTCTCCTCCCTCTCCCTCCTTATCCCTCCTCCTCCTGCCTCCCTCCTCCTCCCTCTACCTCCTCCTCCCCCTACCTCTTTCCTCCTCCCTCCTCCTCCTCTTCCACCTCCCTTTCCTTCCTCCCCTCCTCATTCTCCCTCCTTCCTCTCCCTCCTTCCTCCTCCTCCTTCCTTCTTCTCCCTCTGCCTCCTCCCTCCTCCTATCCCCTCCTCCTCCCTCCTCCTCCTTCTCCTCCTCCCTCCTTCTCCTCCTCTCCCCTCCTCCTCCTACCCTCTTCCTCTTTCCCTCCTCCCTCTCCCTCCTCCATCCTCCTCCTCCCTCTTCCTCCTCCTCCCTCTTCCTCCCTCTTCCTCCTCCTTCTTCCTCCTCCTTCCTTCTCCTTCCTCCTCCTCCCTCTTCCTCCTCCTCCTACCTCCTCCCTCCTCCTCCTCTCTCCTCCTCCCTCCTCCCTTTTCCTCCCTCCTCCTCCCTCTACATCCTCCCTCCTCCTCTCCACTCTTCCTCCTACCCTCTTCCTCTTCCCCTCCTCCCTATCCCTCCTCCTCCCTTCACATTCCTCCTCCTCCCTCTTCCTCCTCCTCCCTCCTCCTCATCCCTCCTTCTCCCTCCTCCTCCTCCTTCCTCCCTCCTCCTCCCTCCTCCCCCTCCTCCTTCTTCTTCCTCCCTCTCCTCCTCCTCACTCCTCCTCCTCCTCCTCCCTCTACCTCCTCCCTCCTCCTCCCTCTTCCTCCTCCTCATCCCTCCTCCTCCCTTCTCCTCCTCCCTCCTCCTCCTCCCTCTACCTCCTCCTCCCTTCACATTCCAGCTCCTCCCTCTTCCTCCTCCTCCCTCCTCCTCATCCCTCCTTCTATCTCCTCCTCCTTCTTCCTCCCTCCTCCTCCTCCTCCTCCCTCCTCCCCCTCCTCCTTCCTCCTCCTCCCTCTCCTCCTCCTCACTCCTCCTCCTCCCTCCTCCTCCCTCTACCTCCTCCCTCCTCCTCCCTTCACATTCCTCTTCCTCCCTCCTCCTCCTCCCTCCTCCTCCTCTCTCCTCCTCCCTCCTCCTCATCACTCCTCCTCCCTCCTCCTCCTCCCTCTCCGCCTCCTCCCTCCTCCTCCCTCTACCTCCTCTCCTCCCTCCTCCTCCCTCTACCTCCTCCCTCCTCCTCCCTTCACATTCCTCCTCCTCCCTCTTCCTCCCTCCTCCTCCTCTCTCCGCCTCCCTCCTCCTCCCTCTACCTCCTCCCTCCTCCCTCCTCCTCCCTTCACATTCCTCCTCCTCCCTCCTCCTCCTCCCCTCCTCCCCCTCCTTCTCCTCCTTCTCCCTCCTCATTCTCCCTCTTCCTCTTCCTTCTCCCTCCGCCTCCTCCATCCTCCTACTCTCTCCTCCTCCTCCCTCCTCCTCCCTCCTCCTCCCTCTCCTCCTCCTGCTCCCTTCTCCTCCTGCGTTCTCCTCCTCCCTCCTTCTCCCTCCTCCTCCCTCTTCCTCCTCCCTCCTCCTCGCCTCCTCCTCCACACTACTCCTCCCTCCTCCTCCTAATCCCTCCTCCTCCCTCCTATTCCTCCCTACTCCTCCTGTCTCCTCCCTCCTCCTCCCTCCTCTTCCCTCCTCCACCTCCCTCTTCCTCCTCCCTCCTCCATTTACCCAAGACAGACAGACAGTCAGACAGAGAGTCGGGAACGGGATCTTATATGACTACTTATATAATTTAAATGAGATGCTCTCCACCATGGGCTGGGCCGGGTCAGACAGACAGACAGATAGATAGATAGACAGACAGACAGACAGACAGACAGACAGACAGACAGACAGACAGACAGACAGACAGACAGACAGTCGGGAACGGGAACTTATATGACTACTTATATGAATTAAATGAGATTCTCCCCACCAGGAGTTGGGCGATGCCGGGCCGGGTCAGACAGACAGACAGATAGATAGTCGGAACGGGAACTTATATGACTACTTATATGAATTAAATGAGATTCTCCCCATCAGGCTCTGGGCGAAGACGGGCCGGGTCAGACAGACAGACAGACAGATAGACAGACAGACAGACAGACAGACAGACAGACAGACAGACAGACAGACAGACAGACAGTCGGTAACGGGAACGAGAACTTATATGACTACTTATATGAATTAAATGAGATGCTCCCCACCAGGGTCTGGGCGAAGCCGGGCCGGGTCAGCTAATATATATATATATATATATATATATATATATATATATATATATATATATATATATATATATATATATATATATATATATATATATACATATATCTCGGGATGACTTCAGATCTGGGACTGGGACTATTTCAGTCTACGATCCCACCAGTCTTCGGATACCTATCTCTCTCACAACCGACCAAAGGATGTTACCCTTTCAAACATCGTCCTGAACAAATGACGCAACTCTGGCATCTACAAACTCAACAATAAAAGTGTATTGTACAAAAGAGTGAAGATAATGTTGATGTAGTGCAGATCTGCCTGTTGTGTGCTACTCGCTACAAGACAGATTCAGCGGAGGCTGCCACTATAAGGATGTCTTCACGGTACACGTGCTAAAGCATCACGCCATAAAGAGATGTCACTTACCTTGTAGTTTCTCGCAGCAGGTCCTCAGTCTTCGACCAGATATCACCTCCTCCGAGCTGACAGCAAGTCAGGCAAATGACAGTGGAACACCAGAGCATGTGTCCAAATGAGACTTATTGTTTTTGTCCACATCCTATCAGATTGAAGCCTCCATCATAGGTCTATATTTATAGTAGCACAGTTTCAACGTAAAGTTCATAAAAGTCCAATGTCTAGCGCTAGATCTTCAATATAACATTGTTCATGGCTAGATGCACAATAGCCTAAAGTCTATGGATAGATTCACACTCATAGCACAGTTTGCCATGAATCAAGTGTTTCTTGATATACCGCACAGTTGTTTGGTAGTCGGGTAGGTGAACAGTGTGGCACAGCTGGACGATTACACAAACCATACTTGCCCAGCAGCCTTCGTTATAAATGGTGGATGACTTATCCCGGAACTGCTCTGAGGGCATAGACGACTGACCGGGTGATGGGTAGTAGGATCACCTCACGTCAGCTGGTCTGTCCAGACTGTTGATGTTGACACAGAATAATGGTTTTACCGACTGTCCATCACTCCTCTCCGGAAGGTAGAATCTGGCAAAATGACAAAGACAACCCTCGGTGAGATACACATGGCCATGACCTACCATATGAGGATACACTGCATCTTTGTACTCAGAGAGTGAATCACCATGCTACAATGGGTGGTGGTTCAATTACAGGCCATGCCTCAGTGTCAGAGGAAGAATAAGGTCTGGGGTCCGACAAGCAGCCGAATAGACCATCTGTTTCCCTGGACTTGTGATAGAGTGAACCCACGGTGAGTGGTCATGAGTGTCTGTGCCCCAGTTTCCCAGAGGCAGTCTTCTATTGACATACAGGGTTAGAGGGTTTACAGTACCATAGGCAAGATGGCCCTGAAGGAGGGCCGTTGGAAAAAAAAACCTTCCAGCTCTTCCCGGTAGTCCTGCGTGCCTCAGTTCATCACCCCTGCAACCATCAGAACATGTCTGCCATATCATTCCTCTTTCGTGCCCCTCCCCGTTGTCCTCCTCACAGGAACCGACTATGGATTAGGATGGTTGTCCGTTAAGGAGACTTAGAACATAAAGTGTATGAGGAAGGAAAAGAAAAACCAGTGGTCGTCCCACCAAAATATGTGAACTTCGACACACGCGGGATCGTTCAAATGACCTCCGATTCGATAGCGTTCGTTCCCACGAGATTCATCTTGTCCGGCCGATTCGCCCGATATCTTACACGATAGCTTTTAGTTACGCCGTCACCGACTTCCGGTTTTGCAGACTACACCGGAGTTCAAAGACAGCCCAGTAGTGCCCGTACCTTACTATGACTCATACCAATCCTATTCCCCCCTCAAACAATTTCTTGGCAGGCGACACTATGCAGTCACTTCCTGCACTTTTTACAGCAGTTCAGATTGTTTGACGCAGGCCCCTAGTTGGGTCACGTCAAAAAGCCTGTTCCGGTAGGAAAAATTACTGGCTCGCCCCTGACCTGCGGATGAACATGGCTGCATGCACTATGCAACATCCGGTGATTGGGATTTCGACACGAGCCGATCTAAGAATGGTAGCATTCTTACCGTTTTATTCTGTCAGGCAGTTAGAAGTATGGAACCTCGTCCAACTTGGGGACTTAATGTCTACAGTCTTCAAACGGTACACTGACACTGGGTCCAATTTCTTCCTGTTACTGCAGCAAGACAGAAGTTCTTGCCAGTCGGCCAGCACACCAATCTTCTCCCTCTGTTCTAGTCAGGTCATTGCGACTGTGCAGTTAAAACACGAATTCCGGTATCCTCATCTCTCGAACCTTCCCGAATCCAAGGGCCTAATCCTTCACTCCCTTAGGGGTAATATTATTGGATTATCTCCCTTTGACCGAAAAGTTGCTGTGGGCCGAGAAAGTTGCTGTAGGCCAAGAGATGGGTATGAGTCTGGCAAATCCCGCATCTCCTGGTCGCATCCTCCAGGCATGTTTTGTGACAAACAACAGAACACAGAAGTCAAAGAAAACATGTATAACATATAGAAGCAGATAACAGAGAACACAGTACTCAAGGAAAACATGTGTAACCTATAGAAGCATATAACAGAGAACACAGCAGTCAAGGAAAACGTGTGTCACATATACAAGCAGATAACAGAGAACACAACAGTCAAGGAAAACGTGTGTCACATATAAGTGCTGTGAGACTAGAACCTGTCTCCTCCACATGTAAACTAACAACAGTGGTCACTAGTCGAGGCAGGCCCGGTCCTCAAAGAGTCGCTGTATTCCATACTTGTGAAATTATATTGCACGTTGATATGGGTAAGCTGCATATCCTTTACAGGACGTCACAGTCAATCCCAGCATTTGTTGACTGCTTATGATTTCTTGCAAGTTTACGTTCAGTAGTTTACCATTGCTATCTGAACGACCGGAACTAATACTATTTTATGAAAACCATAGAGCCGACGAGTAAAGACGGAAATTACTCTCGCCGTTAGAGACCAAATAGCTAGTTAGTTAGTTAGTTAGGCGCAGTTCCAACTTCACAGCAACGGGTCATCCCCATTATGATCCGTTCCTGTGCCAGTGAATATCACACAAAACGCTCCCCACTGCCCAATGTGAAAAGTGGAAAAGACAAGAGTCTTGACAAACAACAGCCCGCACAGATACACTGTGCATAATGCCGCTGCCAGAATGTCAATACAATAGACCTCCACAAAACACCCAGTTCATTTCTGATGGAATCGACAGTTATTTTCCCAACTGGATGTTTCCTAGATGTTCACCCACACAGTCCACGAAATGCAGTTCATCGTCGATGGCAGTGGCAGTCAACCAGAAGCCCAGCAGCCACGAATTTCTGCATAAGGCAAGAACCGGTAAACTCTGGGACACAGCCATCTGCCATCGCTCCGAACATGCAGTCACGTTCCAAAAAACCTCGGGCAGATTCAAAAGCATTTCACACGAAACTCACAGCTCACAGTGTCGCGCCACGCACTCAATCAGTAGCAGGGCGACGGAACCATCAAGAGACCAATAACAAAGCATAAATACTAAATACTGGTTCCGTAGTATTAAATTAGAGACTAATAGTAAGCAGAACAAAGCATAAATACTGGTTCCGTAGTATTAAAAAAAAAAAACAACAGATGGAGCTATATTTTCTGTGCAATTGCACCTTCTTACGATTTGTTTTCATTTCGTTCGCTCGCTTTGAACTCCGTCTTAGTCCACACACATGCTACAGCTAATATAGTGCGTTCACAATTTTTGCCCCCCGTATAAAGAAAATCCATAACTCAGTAATCAACCGAGGGAAAATGATGAGATTAGCATATAACCTTATCAGCATATACACCTAAAAAAATGGTTTTGGAGATTGTACAGCAGACCTCAATGTTTGTTTATATGCGGTATATAATTTACGGGTCAGAGATGAAGTGCATATTATGATATGTATTACCTCTTCACACGTAAACATCATTGTTCAACAGTGAATGTTCTCCGTGATGCATGGGAATTTCCTTACGAGAAGCATGTCACATAATGGATCGGAAGTGTTTAGAGGTGTCGTCAATAATTCTACCTTAAGTGGGTGCTTTCATGAAAGGTTATTATTGTATAATATCTTACCATTTATAGCTAACATCTGAATGTGTGAATTCTTGAGTGGGATTGAATGTGTAGTTTTGTACACTTTAAAACATTGATTATTTGGTTGTTTCGAGATATGAAATTTAAATATTGAGCACAACACACTACAGGCAACGCTGATCGTATTCTGGTATGAACCTAAGGCCTATCCACGTCATTATGGAAGAACTATACTCGAATACACTATACACTATGCTCACTGGATTTTAGGAGGCCTGGTGTTCCTTGCCAGTGAGAAATCCTTATCGTTCGGGTCCACATCGATTGACGGACGTCAGTCGCGGCGATTGGGCAATCTTGAGCATAGCCTACAATGGGTAACGTTGTAATATTCTGTTATGATAATTTGGTGTGCCCAGCGTGTGCCGCGTGGTTACACACCCGCTTCGCACACCAGTGATCCGGGGCTTGTTTCCGGATCCGGTCAGGGATATGCACTACTGACGAGCTCAAACTAGAGCGAAACTCGAATATAGTGCTTCCATATTGACTTTAAAACATCACTATACACATATTTTTGTCAAGAAGCTGATCGCATGAAACTTTTTTCATGCTATTACAAATCCAGAGAAAAGAACAGTGTTTGAGTAAACGGTAATTTCGTTAATAGGTGCAAGAATCTGGAATGAAACCACCACGCAGTAAGCAAACGGTATGTAAAAAGGTAATTGTAGAAAGCTTTGACAAGAAGATCATACGGCGGGCTATTAAATATATTCTGGATACCAAGGAAACAGTGATTGTAAGAAAACTTAGGGTTTGGTTGGGAAAGAACAATGACATAGAGCTATCCAAAACAGCTATGTGGAAAATTATAAAGATATAAGGCCTCACGTTTAGAAAGTACAAGGGTGGTAGAAATATTATTTGCGGGTCATGACATTTAGGAGCCATGATAATCGAGTACCTTCGTAAAATAAGGGAAATGCGCAAAAAATAAAAAAAAAAAATAAAAAAAATAAAATTGACATAGTGATGTGGATGAAACCTGGATCAATGAGCACACACAAATGAAAATGAATGGCAATCAGTGGATGGAAAGATAAAGCGATATGTATCAAGTAGTATAGGACAGCGTTCCGTCATAGCCCATGCTGGTAATACTACAGAATGCTGGACTCGTGTTTGTATCAAAGCATACAGTCAATAGGGATTATCATAATGAGATGAAGGGTCATGTATTTAGAGATTGGCTCGAGAAAACAGTGCTTCCGTCCCTAGATAGACCGTTTTGTCTAATTATGGGCAATGAATCACATCACAATGTTGTTGCCCTAGAAGACAAAATACCTACGGCAACTAGCACAAAGGAAGTAATAAAGATATGACTCCGAAGGGAAAATATACCATATTCAGAAACGTATTTCACGCTAGAGTTGTTGTCCCTTGTAAAACAAACGCAGCAAAGCAAGAAATACCAATCAAATCGACAATTTGATAGACGCGCATGGCCATAGATGCTTGAGACTTCCGCCGTGCCATTCTCAGTTAAACCATATAGAACGTGTGTGGGCTAATACAATTAAAGGACAGATGACAGCTGACAATACTACATTCAAATTGTCCTACGTCAAGATACTAACCATGTCCGCGCTATTAAATATTGATAAATTTTACTGGAAAGAAATGTGAGGACCATGTGTTGAAAGAGGGAGATGACTATTGGAGAAAGGATGGACTGAATGTTTTTCAACCAAGAGCAGTCATCAACGTAATGGAATCGTCCGACATAGATTAAGGTCTGGGCAGATCGCATTCATTAATCCACATGCACACCTACTGGAATATTTTGCTCCAACTATTCTGAAGAATTGCAGGCCATAAGCATTACAGCATCGGCACAAAAAATACAACTTGTTAATGGCAACAGTTCGTATTCCACACTGATGAATGTTCAGTTCCGCAAGCCCTCAACGGTGATAAACAACTGGCATTGAAGAAGAAAAAAAACCCACAAAAACAAACAAACCGCTACACGCATATAATACCAACAGAAGAGCAGTACTGCGGTGGAAACTGAAACATTGTGGCAAAACAAGAAACGTGAGAATAAACACGTTATTAAATGAGTGGACAACACACGATCATACGAATAAATCTATAAACTTCAAGGAAAAGAGGACCAACATCTTGGCTGTTAAGAAGGAAGCCCACTACAGAGACATTCACAACTATATTCGTCGTGCAAAACAGGTAATCATGTTACGTCTCTGTACAGTAAACAGCAGAGTAGACAATCTTTTACGAAGGCTCAAAATGGATCTACCATCCATGTGCACGTGTGAAAGAACTGCACAGATAGCTGAATATATCCTTAAAAATTGACACATAATGATTGAATTGCGGTATCATCTCTGGTCACTCCATTCGCACATTAACGCACAGCTGTTTAGAAGCTTTCACGAACTCCATCTAAAAAGCTAAATACATCCCAGTAAAAGGACTCCTTGTGTACACAATATTAACCAGCAACTGAAGAAAAAAAAAGAAGAAAGAAATGAAAATAAGATAAGAAATATATTCCTTCTGCTTCCCTGTCCATTTCCATTTATATTCTACATTATTTACTGCCTCTGTAAATTCTATGTCTTTACTCATATTAAACATCACACCCACTTCCATACGAATAAGGATATGCCTTGCGTGTTTACCCGATTTGACGTTCATTACTGTAAAACAAGATATTTGCGTGAATTCAACACATGTTCGCCAGACAACTTGCGAAATTGAGGGGAACATAACAAGAGGAAGACAGGAAAGTTAATTACCTGGATGGCTTGGCCATGTGATATGGTCGGGACAAGAACACAAAGCTGGTCCACGACTCTGGTGATCGTGTGAGATGGCGAAACATGACAGCCAAGGCTTATCGACATGATACTTGATGATGACACACACACACACACACACACATACACATACACTTGAAAATCACTGCAGATTACCAATCAGATGATACAGAGAATTAACAGAGACAGCATGTTTTCAAGGCCACAATTGTTTTTAACCAATACAGAAAAACAAGTCGGATCAAAGTAGAATTGCACAACTCGCGAGATGAAAGGGACCGACGAATGTTTGGTTGTGAAAAAGGGAGATAAAATTTCCTGTGAAGTTAGAGTCGGATTGTCTGCCCCTAAGAGCATTTGTTGTTGACATGAATGACGTCACTAGAAACCCTTGGTTGGGAGAAAATATAAATTCCTTTGCTAGCAGTGTAAAGAGTGAAACTTGAACTAGACAGAAGTGATAGCTGGCTTGATCCGTGTTGAATAGAATCGCATGTGTTCGGTTTCGCTTAACATGTGTATTTTATGGCAAATTGTGAATTCGATTCAGAGATTGAGTCAGGATGGCATAATGTATTTTAGGGATTGCATCTAGCGGTAAATAATGTGGAATAGCTTAGTGATAGATATAGTTTAGAACTCTATCATAGTGTTGTTGCATTGTGGTTAGGTAGTCAAGGAATATCAGCGACAATAGGCAGTCGCATTGTTAAGATTAACTAGTGTAAGAAGGCAGGTGACTCCGCTGATGGGGAATAGTGAAATGGGATGATATTTGGGGAGATTGGGGATGGGGAGAATGTCCAATGGTGGGATCTTCCAGTGAGGTCTGCTGGGGTTCTACACTTTACATTTTGCTCTGTCCAGGTCTTAACCCACCTCAGACCGGGGCGGTGAGCTCCTCTGCCCATGACAGAGTTGGTTCACTGTCATGTATCTGAGTGAGGCTGTCAGCCTACACCCATCTAATGGAGGTCAGGGACAGGTGCTCTCACCAAGTGTATTGTTCTCTCTTTTACAGGTTCCCTTAGGTTACTCAAGTCACTGAGGTTACTCAAGTTACTGAGGTTACTTGAAGTACTCAGGTTACTCACGTCACTCAAAGTACTCAATTTACTCGGGTTACTCAGTGAAGCTAAAACCTAAATGCTTACTAGAATGGAGACCTTAGTGCAGGCAGTTATTCAGCAGCTTTTGCACTGGGCCCATGATGAAAGGGGTTTAAAGGAACAATTGTGAGAGTATTTATCAAACGTCACACGTTAGCAGAATACTAGAGATTGTTTTCCCGCATCACTTTGGAGAAGGAACAATTTTGAGATTAATGTTTCAAACATCACATGTGAACAGAACAATATAATTTTTTTTTTTCACACCACATGGGAAAAGTCCAGTAGGTATTATGTTTTCACACGACAGGTGAAAAGACTAATAGGTACTGTTTTTCCACATCACATGGGAAAAGAACAGTATAAACTGATTAGGCAGTTATTATAACAGCGGTCTTGTGAACAGTAGAAACTTTAGACAGGAATTACATTTATTTCAAGGAACAGTATTTTCGTGTCCTCACTAGACAAGGATGTTATAAGTCTCAGAACAATAGGGACATGTAATAACGGTGTGTGATCCAGGCAGGATCAGTGTCAGACTGTGACTAGGTATTTGAGTGATCAAACAGCGACCGGTGGAAGTCTACATCTAGCAGGAGGGACACATCCCTTGGTGAGGTTATTGTGGACTGAATGAAGGTGTGGTGTGATCCTTTCCGGGATGATCGGGCTGGGCTCTTAAGCTGTTTGGTCTGAGTCTGCACACACTAGGATATTCGACACACATTCTACACATTACACACACACACTTCTCACACACATACTCTCTGCTTTAATAAATTATTTTGTATTTATTTGTTGAAGATTGAGTTGTTGAGTATGTTGTGTTGGCGAAGAGTGAGAGGGGGCATGATCTAGGGGTGAGTGAGAGTAAGAAAGAGGTGCCTGCAGACTGACGGAGTTTTGTGGACTGAGCCTGGTGGTTTCTCTAGGACAATAATATTGGGGTAATAAAAATGTGGGTATTGATTCCCCTCACTCCAGGGACGACACTAAAGTAATAAAGGATTCCTTACGACATTTATTGGGGGCTCGTAAACGGGTACTTTTGACAGCGGGATCTCTTGTAGACGAGATCTGTTGACAGCAGGATTATCATGCTGTCTTGGAGATATTTGGGGAGATTGGGGATGGGGAGAATGTCCAATGGTGGGATCTACCAGTTAGAGGACGGAGATATTGTTAGAGAGAGAATCAAACTAGAGTGGATGTGGATAGGGGTTAAGACACGTATCTTACCTGTTCACACTTCACACTTCTGCATAAGTCTGTGGTCCTGATTCTGCTCTTGTCACTGAGTGATTGTGTTGTGTTGTGCTGTGTGTTATTAAATATATAGATTAACTGTAATTGTTCATTACCGATATATTTCTCTTGGAGATAATCTACACTCTATCTGCTGACTTACCTCTCTGAAAAATAGCCACTCCTAAACTAACTACGGCAGAACTAAGGGCAAAGGGGGAAGAAATGGGTTTGTCAGGTTCTGCACTAACAGATTACGTACAGGAGGTGGAGAGGGAGTTTCGTCAAGCAGAAAGGGAAGATCGAAAGGCCGAGTTGGAATTGAGAAGGATGGAGTTAAAACAAGCAGCTAAGAAATTGGAAGGAGAACAAGCTGCTAGTCAATTGGAAACAGAACAAGCTGCTAAGAAATTGGAAGCAGAGCAAGCCACGAGAAGGCTGGATATTGAAGCTGAGCAGGCAGCTAAGAAACCTGAAGCTGTGCAGGCATCCAAGAAACTGGAATTTGAAGCTGAGCAGGCAGCTAGGAAACTTGAAGTTGAGGAAGCTGCTAGGAAACGGAAAGCGGAGCAAGAGGCGCAGAAAAGGGAGTACGAGTACCGGATGAGGGAACTCGAGTTGAAGAGGCAATCTAATGGGGAAACTGAGGGAGCAGTTGGAGGTTCCTCCATCCCAGGCTCAACCGCAGCAGGTGGACATAGTTACCATGCTATGAAGTTCCCTCTAGCGATCTACGAGGAGGACAAGGAGAAGATTTACCAGTACCTTCAACGCTTCGAAGCCATGTCTGTTGCTATGGGTCTGGACCGTGACAAATGGTGTCTTAAGCTGTCCCAGTGATTACGCGGGACCGGCTACGAGGTTTATTCTCGCCTGCCACCAGGACATGAGAAAAATTATGACGAGTTGAAGACGGCTCTGCTGAAACGATTCGAGGTTACGTCACATACCTACCGGAAAAAATTTCGAGCAGCGAAACGAGAACCGGGGGAGTTGTTTGCCGCCTACAGTTTGCGTCTGAAATCCTATCTCCATAAGTGGATGGATTTGGCTGGGTTCGCACATGACTATGAGAGTCTGGAAGAGCTCATGGTGGTCGACCAGCTGAAGAAGCAAATGTCGAAACCTCTCAGGACATTCCTGGGAGAACAAGGAGCGGAACGTATTGACCTCGTGACAAAATTAGCAGAACGGTTCGTCGAGGTACATGGGGAGGCAGTGGAAAACCTTTCCACCAACACCAAAAGTCAGGAGAAACAGGACAGGAAGAAAGCCAAAAACGCAGGAACCAAAAAGGGGGAACCTTATGTAAAAACTTCAGAGGATAGTTCAGAGAAGACGAAGGAGGGAAGCAAGAGCACTTCGAGCTCTACACCAAAACGACCGTGGACGGAGAAGTGGTGTTCAATTTGTAAGTCACCCTCTCACAATACGAGGGACTGCACATCGAAGGCTAAGAGCCCTCACTTCGCAGCATGTCAAGTGACTTCCAAGGGGGTTGTCACTGAAAATGCCAAGGTCAACAAGGAAGCTCGCCACCAGGAGAGCTCACTCAAGTCCGGCACTAGAAAATCTAGGACAGGAAAATGGTGCAACCAATGCAAGTCAAACACGCACAATGCTATTGACTGCAGGGGAAAGTCAGGAGACTCTAATTTCGTCGTGTGCCCAGTGGAACCTAAGGTGGAGCCCACCGAAAAGGTCGAGGCCGAGGAAGAGACTCCAGACCAGGAAAAACCACCTGTAGTGGAATTGGTAGAGGTTAACGGTCGTCAAGTGGAGTGTTTGTACGACACCGGACTGGACGGGGAGGCCGTGATTTCTGCGGATCTGGTACATCCAGAACAATTCACAGGTGAGACCATGGAGATACAGCCTGCACAGAAGAGTGCTGTGGCCATGAAGTTGCCCATTGCTAACGTGGAGATTCGGTCAAGGTATGTCATCGGCACAATCAAGGCCGCTGTATTGACCGATCCCATTTTCCCCGTAATCCTCGGTTGCCGGTATATCTTTCTGGGAATGCCCAGGGAGCCAATCCATATGAGAGCAATACAGACTCGCTCTCAGACGAGAACGGATGAGGCAGAAGCAAATGTGACTAATCCACTTCCGGGGGAGCTACGAACTGCCCAGAGCGAGGATGCTACTTTACGTCCTTGCTACAAAAAGCTGCAGAGAAGTGCTGATCCACCAGGACGGGGGCAGTACTACATGAAGAATAGGATACTCTACAGGAGAGTCGGAAGGGGAGACAAGCTATACGGTCAGTTGGTGGTCCCGAAAGCTCACCGGTCCCAGATTCTTCATATGGGGCATACCATCTCATTTAGTGGGCATATGGGTATTGCCGCCACCATGCAGCGAATTTCCTGCCATTACTATTGGCCAAGGATGACAGATGATGTGCGTCGGTATGTGAAGTCATGCCCTGAGTGCCAGAGGGTGGCACCGAAACACTGGACAGCACCGGTGGTCTTGGAGAAGATGTCCATCATGAACTCTCCTTTCGAGAGAGTAGCCATTGATATCGTAGGTCCACTTCCTAGCACTAGGAAGAGGAACATGTATATTCTCACAATGGTGGATTGCTGTACAATGTGGGGTGAAGCCATACCGTTGACCACGATTGACTCGAAAAATGTGGCGGACGCACTGACGGAGGCCTTTACCAGATTAGGCTTTCCTGATCAAATTCTGACGGACAATGGGTCCCAGTTTTGTGGAAAACTCATGGAGGAGGTATTTAGGGTGTTCCACTCTAACTACATACACACCAGCCCTTACCACCCTCAAGCCAATGGACAAGTAGAGCGTTTCAACGGCACGTTGATGACAATGCTCAGGAAACTTGCACAGGAAAAACATGATAGGTGGGATGAATATATCCCAGCAGCACTTTTTGCCTATCGGGAAGTTCCTCATGGCTCAACAGGACTACCACCCGCTACTTTGCTGTTTGGTCGTCCAATCAAAGGACCGTTGGAAGCCATGTTGAGGAGTTGGACTGAAGAGGGGACGTCAGAAGAAGTGATCTCTTCTTACAAATATGTGGAGGAACTGAAAGAAAAACTCCACAAGGGATGGACTCTGGCGAATCAAAACTTGAAAAAGGCCAGAAAAAGACATGCGGCTTACTACAACCGTAGGTCTAAAGACAGATCTCTAGAGGTGGGAGACAAAGTTTTGTTGCTACTCCCAACGGGAAACAACAAACTGGAGATAGGTTGGCAAGGACCATTTCCCGTGGAAAGGGTGATATCCAGAACCAACTATCAGATCCGGATCCGGGAAAAGTCGAAGATTTTCCATATCAATCTCCTGCGGAAATACGAGGAGAGACACGGAGACAAAGCAGCTCACCTCATGGCAATGGCAGTTGCAGTGGAGACTGAAGTGGGAACCAACGAGGGCAGGGAATATCCCTTGGCACACCAGGAAACCTATAGGGATGTGCAAGTGAACCCTGATCTTACTTCCCAAGAGAGGGAAAGGATAACCTAGGTTCTCGAGTCTCATCAGGAGATACTGACTGATAAACCAGGACGAACGAGGTTGGTGGAGTTCGAGATGACTTTGACCACTCAAGAACCTGTTCGCCAAAAGGTTTACCCAGTGCCATTCTCTAAAGAAAAGGCCCTGGAGGAGGAAATACAAAAACTGTTGGAGGATGACGTGATTGCGCCATCCACATCCCCATACAATGCGGGGGTAGTTCTGTTACGCAAACAAAGCGGAGAACACCGGTTGTGTATAGACTACCGACTGCTGAACAGTCATACACAATTTCAGGTGGAACCTTTGCCGAATCCAACTCAGTTATTCGATAGGCTCCATAAGGCTCGGTACTTCTCGGAGGTGGATCTGAGTCGCGGGTACTATCAGATACCTGTCAAACCGGAGATTCGACCACTTCTGGCCTTCAGTACACCCAGTGGACATTACGAATTCAAGGTCATGCCATTTGGACTCAGCAACGCACCTAGTGTGTTTACGCGCATGATGAGGACTTTACTAGATCCCTTACAGGATCCGTCCATTGTATCATTCATGGATGATATTCTGATTTCCAGTGACAGCTTGGATGACCATTTGCAATCCTTGGAGAGAGTTTTTAATATACTCATGGAAGCAGGGCTTACCGCTCGCCCATCCAAGTGCATGATTGGTTACCAGACTCTGGAATTTCTGGGTCACACCATTACTCCGGGACAAATTGTCCCAGAGCAGAAGAACCTAGAAAAAATCAGAAATGCACCAAAGCCAAAATTGAAGAAGGATGTGAGATCCTTTCTCTCGTTATGTGGGTTTTACCAAAAATTTATCCCACATTTTACTGAACTGGGAGCTCCATTGACGGAAACCTTGAAAAAGGGATTCCCGGACCAAATCGTTTGGACACCAGAATGCGAGACTGCCTATAGTCAGTTGAAGGAGGCCTTGGTCAGCAGGCCTGTGTTACACCTCCCTGACCTTTCCACACCATTTGTGTTGAGAACGGATGCGAGTAGGATTGGGATTGGGGCAGCTTTGTTGCAGGAAGGAAAAGACGATGCTTCGGTTTTGAAACCTGTGGCATACGCAAGCAAGAAACTTCTCCAGGCTGAGAGGAATTATTCGACCGTCGAGAGAGAATGCTTGTCTCTCGTATGGGCCGTGCAAAAATTCCAGCTCTATTTGTATGGAGTTCAGTTTCGGGTCCAGTCGGATCATCAGCCCCTGATGTTCCTGGCTACTTCTCAGAAGCTCAACGCCCGTTTGATGCGGTAGTCGTTGTTACTTCAACCCTACAATTTCACAGTGGAGTATATACCCGAAAGGAAAATGTTGGAGCGGACTTCTTGACAAGACACCCAGCTCCTGAAGAAGAGGCATGAATAATCTGGATTGAACTTGCAGTGGAAAAGAGTGAGATGGACTTCTCTCTTAAGAGGGGGCATATGTCGTGAAAATCACTGCAGATTAACAATCAGATGATACAGAGAATTAACAGAGACAGCATGTTTTCAAGGCCACAATTGTTTTTAACCAATACAGAAAAACAAGTCGGATCAAAGTAGAATTGCCCAACTCTCGAGATCAAAGGGACCGACGAATGTTTGGTTGTGAAAAAGGAAGATAAAATTTCCTGTGAAGTTAGAGTCGGATTGTCTGCCCCTAAGAGCATTTGTTGTTGACATGAATGACGTCACTAGACAACCTTGGTTGGAAGAAAATATAAATTCCTTTGCTAGCAGTGTAAAGAGTGAAACTTGAACTAGACAGAAGTGATAGCTGGCTCGATCCGTGTTGAATAGAATCGCATGTGTTCGGTTTCGCTTAACATGTGTCTTTTATGGCAAACTGTGAATTCGATTTAGAGATTGAGTCAGGATGGCATAAGGTATTTTAGGGATTGCGTCTAGCGGTAAATAATGTGGAATAGCTTAGTGATAGATATAGTTTAGAACTCTATCATAGTGTTGTTGCATTGTGGTTAGGTAGTCAAGGAATATCAGCGACAATAGGCAGTCGCATTGTTAAGATTAACTAGTGTAAGAAGGCAGGTGACTCCGCTGATGGGGAATAGTGAAATGGGATGATATTTGGGGAGATTGGGGATGGGGAGAATGTCCAATGGTGGGATCTTCCAGTGAGGTCTGCTGGGGTTCTACACTTTACATTTTGCTCTGTCCTGGTCTTAACCCACCTCAGACCGGGGCGATGAGCTCATCTGCCCATGACAGAGTTGGTTCACTGTCATGTATCTGAGTGAGGCTGTCAGCCTACACCCATCTAATGGAGGTCAGGGACAGGTGCTCTCACCAAGTGTATTGTTCTCTCTTTTACAGGTTCCCTTAGGTTACTCAAGTCACTGAGGTTACTCAAGTTACTGAGGTTACTTGAAGTACTCAGGTTACTCACGTCACTCAAAGTACTCAATTTACTCGGGTTACTCAGTGAAGCTAAAACCTAAATGCTTACTAGAATAGAGACCTTAGTGCAGGCAGTTATTCAGCAGCTTTTGCACTGGGCCCATGATGAAAGGGGTTTAAAGGAACAATTTTGAGAGTATTTATCAAACGTCACACGTTAGCAGAATACTAGAGATTGTTTTTCCGCATCACTTTGGAGAAGGAACAATCGTGAGATTAATGTTTCAATCATCACATGTGAACAGAACAATAGAATTGTTTTTTTTTTCACACCACATGGGAAAAGTCTAGTAGGTATTATGTTTTCACACGACAGGTGAAAAGACTAATAGGTACTGTTTTTCCACATCACATGGGAAAAGAACAGTATAAACTGATTAGGCAGTTATTATAACAGCGGTCTTGTGAACAGTAGAAACTTTAGACAGGAATTACATTTATTTCAAGGAACAGTATTTTCGTGTCCTCACTAGACAAGGATGTTATAAGTCTCAGAACAATAGGGACATGTAATAACGGTGTGTGATCCAGGCAGGATCAGTGTCAGACTGTGACTAGGTATTTGAGTGATCAAACAGCGACCGGTGGAAGTCTACATCTAGCAGGAGGGACACATCCCTTGGTGAGGTTATTGTGGACTGAATGAAGATGTGGTGTGATCCTTTCCGGGATGATCGGGCTGGGCTCTTTAGCTGGTTGGTCTGAGTCTGCACACACTAGAATATTCGACACACATTCAACACATCACACACACACACGTCTCACACACATACTCTCTGCTTTAATAAATTATTTTGTATTTATTTGTTGAAGATTGAGTTATTGAGTATGTTGTGTTGGAGAAGAGTGAGAGGGGGCATGATCCAGGGGTGAGTGAGAGTAAGAAAGAGGTGCCTGCAGACTGACGGAGTTTTGTGGACGGAGTCTGGTGGTTTCTCTAGGACAATAATATTGGGGTAATAAAAATGTGGGTATTGATTCCCCTCACTCCAGGGACGACACTAAAGTAATAAAGGATTACTTACGATATCACTCACACACATTTATTGCTCTGTCTAAATGAATAGAAAAGCTGGAGAACATCATAGTTATGGGAGACTTCAATGCAAGACTATGACATAACAGAGAGGGCATAGAAAAACATCTTGGAACATTTTGAGACCAACATAATGAAAGAAATGATAATGGAAGTAGACTGATAGAGCTAGGCAGCCAACACTACCTCTACACAACAAACACATTCTATAAACACAAAGACTCACAAATATGTACCTGGTATAAATGGAACGATCTAAATACTAAAAGCCAAATTGATTTCATATTAACAAGAAATAACAGAAAGAAAAATACATTAGATGCAAGGGCAGTGCCCAACTTAAGTATAAACACAGACCACAAAGCAGTTATTGTCACAATAAGAACCAACAGAAGAAGAAAGCAAAAACCATGAAAATACATGTAGTGCGTATCAGTAAACTTAGAATACCTCAAAGATGAGGCGGTGAAGACAAATTATGAGAAAGAACTACTTGAAATCTTTGTAAAATTACCTATAGAAAGAAAAACAGTGGAAGAAGAGTGGAACATTTTCAAATAAAGCATTTTATATACTGGAAAAATAACACGTGGAACCACGGAAAAACGCAAAATGTGGATACAGAAAATAAGAAGTTCTTGGAACGCGGAGGTAAAGAAAGCTGTAAAAGACAAATGGGAAAAATATGAAAAGTGGGTGAAAAGCAAACATTACTGTGATTACATAGAATATAGAATAGCAAGGAGACATGTTAATTGAATAGTAAAGAGAGACAAACAAAAAGACTGGGAGGAATATGAAGACACCCTGAATAAAAACTACAAGGAGGCAACTAGAAATTTCTACAAAGAAGATCAGTGCAATCAGAACCATAGGATAACCCTGTGACTCGAATGAAATAATTAACGGCGAAAAAAAAAAAGGAGAACCAATAAGTGAATAAAAACAAATCCTAATAAGATGGAAGCAGTACTTCGAACAACTTCTCAACATTCCAGCAGATGCCACAGGAATTCAAGATATCGACACAGATGCCTTCGAAGAACTAGAACAAGACATTCTGAAAGAAGAAATTGGAGAAGCCATCAGATTAACCCCGTTGAACAAATCATTGGGACAAGACGAAATACCAAATGAACTGATTAAAGCAGCAAGAGAAATAGGAACAATATGACTACATAGACTATTCAACCATGTTTTGGTAGAACAACAGACACGTGTAGATTGGGGGAAACGCCATCATTATTCCAATTTGGAAAAACAAAGGATGTAAAAGAGACTGCACACAATACAGAGGCATTTCCCTTTTAAGTCACACTGGGAAAATATTTTGCAAAATTCTTGAGGAAAGATTACGAACTACTATAGAACTCCAGCTAAGCGAAACACAACTTGGAATTAGGAAAAACAAAGGATGCACTGATGCCATTTTTGTTCTTCGACAACTTATAGAAAAATCGATCGAATTTAATGAAACACTTTACTTAGTCTTTGTCGACCAAGGAAAGGCTAGTCAAGGCTTTGATAGAGTAGATAGAAACAGGCTGTATAAAATCCCTAAACGATATGGAGTGAGTATACATCTAACAAACCAATGTAGAAGCTTATACAACAACAGTGAATTCATAGTGAGAACAACTGGAGGACACTCAGAACCCTTCACCATAAAATCTGGAGTACGACAAGGTTGTGTCCTGCCCCCTCTCTTGTTCATAACCTATATAGACAACACATGTAAAGAAACCAACCAAATAGTGACCGAAAGAACAACGCATGAAGAACAGAACACAGAAGAAGAACAATCGGGAAATTACATCATTAAAAAATTCCTATTTTCAGACGATAAAGCACTAATAGCAAAATCGAAGCTGAATAACAAGATCACGTGAATAGTCTAAACGAAATGTGTAAGGAACATAACGTGAAAATTAGCATAAGTAAAACAGAGGTAATGACTGAAACCAAAGAAGCAAAGACAACAACGATTCACCTAAACGAACACCCACTGAAAAAAGTAAAGAGCTTCAAGTACCTAGGAAGTATAATATCATCAAGTGGCAAATCAGAAGACGAGATCAAATATAGTTGTAATAAGGCAAACCAACTAATTGGACAAATGGCACAAATACTTGAGAACAATCATGTATCAATAGTCTATATCTATAAAACACAATGTATGTGGGTCCGTTCTTTATGCGTTCGCGAACGGTCCATCCGATTGAGATGAAATTTTCTACATGTTTTCTTTTCATTCCCGTGCAACCAACTGTCATAGTTTTTTTTAGTGTACATTCAGCTATTTACTTACTAAAATTTAATATTAAAATTTGCATTATAATTTCTATATAGCGAGGGGACTTAACATAAGAAAAGTTATTTCAAGGGGCATAACTTTTAATAACATTGCTATTATTTTATATATATATAGATTGTTGCATTGTTTTCAAAGATTTATAAACTCTTTGTCTATAGTTATTTACAGGCATATGAGTTATAATAAATAATGATACAATCTTTAAGGAATTTTCATAGTTTTCATAAAAATAATGCATCTATTTAAATATTGAACATTTTCTAACTCATCTTTTTATTTTTCTTCAACAGCACATTAATTTCTTTTTTTAACATTCTCATATGTATTGCGCGTTACACCCACATTGGGTATTTATGATGCCCATGTTAAAAGTTACTTTTCCAAAGAATTGCTTCATAAGAAATGTTGAATGAAAGAATGTATAAGAGAGGAAATAGAGAAGAAGGGCAGAATGTAGGACGGGCCTACGAAAGATTTTCGTTCGTTAAAAAAAAAAAAGTAATTTTTTGTGAGAGAAAGTTAGTTGCATATCGTTTGCAGTACTCTGCAGTCAACCCACCGCCTACCATTTATTGGCTGTTCGAGATATCTTGGTAAGTTTACTTTAGATAGATCTCTTCCAATAATATTTTCTACTATCAATCTATCTATTCTTCTATCTTATCTATATTTTTTACGGGAACGGGCCGAACATACACAGACAGATAGTCGGGAACGGGAGCTTATATGACTACTTATATGAATTAAATGAGATGCTCCCCACCAGGACCTGGGCGAAGCCGGGCCGGGTCAGATAGACAGACAGACAAGCAGACAGGACTAAAGTGGGGGTTATAGCTGCACTAGATTTTATTAGAAGGCAGCAAGTCAAATGGTTTGGCCATGCAAGTAGGTTACCAACTAACAGTATACCACAAGTACCACAACAAGCAATGATGTATAGATCAGATGGAAGCAGAGAAAGTTTCCGACCACGTAAACGATGGAAGAGGCAATAGTTGAGTCCATGGGAATATAGATACGCGAGGCCCATAAGCGGGCACTCTCCCGCTGTTTATACTTCACATCGACAACGCAAGCTACAAGAGGAACACGATGAGATGAGAGTATATATATATATATATATATACACACACACACACACACACACACACATATGTGTGTGCGTGTGTGCGCGCGCGTGCGTGTGTGTGAGTGTGTACGAGCTATAAGAAACTATTTAGGCATTGAAATTGTGTATCAAACGTACATCAGCTTTGTTGCTGTTGTTCCTGTAATAT
>OY992891.1:54822126-55044560 GCA_963921405.1 Cepaea hortensis
TTAACCGTGTCCAAAATGAGTACCAGGAAATGTCTTGAGAAGTATAGGCGTTCGGTGTCATACTGACCAGATTCCGCATCCAGTGCCGGTTGGTCTAAAACAGTTGTTCTCAACCGGTGTGGAATTCACCCCCCCAGGGGGGAATTTTTAGGGTTTCCAAGGGGGGGGGGGGGAATTAAGATTATTTCAAGATCGCATTAATACAAGTACCAGTTACTTGATATTGTTTTTCCCTCTATATTTTACGTTTATAACGTAAGTAGACCCGCAACTCACGTTTCATGTAGATGTCTAGACTTGTTCTAGTATGTGTTATTAAATTTAGCTTTCATTTTTATGTATACTGTGTAAGGGTGGGGTGGGGGGGATTTATAGGGAGGAGATTCAAAAGGGGGGGGGGCGGCATGACGTTCTGAACATATGGTAAAGGGGGGCATGGACCAAAAAGGTTGAGAACCACTGGTATAAAATATGGGTATAGCACCATTTACTCAATGCGTATTAAGGCTCCCAAAAGGACCCTCACCCCCCCCCCCCCCCCACCACCACCACAAAAAAACATAAAAAACTAATCATAATCATCAAGTGCTTTGTTAATTGGCGTCGGTAATCATCGCTCCCATCTCGCGATATTCAACAGATGTACAATTAACGTGCTGACATTTCTCCCACTTCACGGTGAAAGGTTAAAGGTAAATTTTGTTTTTTAAAGTTCTTTTGCACACCTTTAAGCTTATCGGGTATACGGAACTAATCCCACGTTTGTATTTGTATTTTCCTCCCTGTCTTTTTCAGTGTCTCCCTCACTGTCACTTTCTGTCGCTATCTCCCTCCCTCCCTCTACCTCTCTCTCATCCTCTCTCTCTCTCTCTCTCTCTCTCTCTCTCTCTCTCTCTCTCTCTCTCTCTCTCTCTCTCACACACACACACACACACACACACACTCACACACTCTCGCCATCTTCCTGTCATATATTGTTCTGCCACTGAAAACATAATCAGTCATATTCTGCTCGGCCACTGACAACATCGGTCGATAGTTCATTTAGATAATTAGATACTAATTTGATAACTGAACATAAGGAAACATTTCACTTCCTATTTTGTGTGTTTATTGAAAACATCAGTCCTACATTGTTTAGTCATTGATTACATTAGCAGTCCTCCACTGTCCTTCGACTTAAAACAGTGTCTGTCCTGTATTGTGTGTCTACTGAACACAGTATCTGTCCTGTATTGTGTGTCTACTGAACACATGATCTGTCCTTTGTTGCTTGGATGGCGCGTTGGTGTAACGGTTTAGACGATAACCTGACAATGAAATGAGCGTGGTTGGATTGGGTTTGATGCCAGTCCTAGTCGTTCGGTACGGACGGGAAAGGCTAAGCTGTTCCTGTGTGCACTCAAGTCTACAAAATGTGTTCGTCCTAGCTAACGCTTCACATACCCACACCATGCTCCTGCCACGTGACTTGTTTTAATCTTCGGCACTGACACTTTATCCAGAATGCAGAAGGGCATTACTACTGCAACAACAAGCACAACTGCTACAACAACGACTATTAAAACAACAACATTAACAACAACAAAACAACAACAACAAGAACAACAACAACAACAACAACTACTACTACTACTACTACTACTACTACTACTACTACTACTACTACTACTACTACTACTACTACTACTACTACTACTACCACATCTACTGCTGCTGCTGCTACTACTACTACTACTACCACTACTACTACTACTACTACTACTACTACTATTACTACTACTACTACTACTACTACTACTACTACTACTACTACTACTACTACTACTACTACTACTACTACTGCTGCTGCTGTTGCTGCTGCTGCTACTACTAGTACCGCCGCTATTGCTACTAAACTACTGCAACTAAATTTCTGCGCTAACCAATGTGCACAGTTTTTCAGTGCGCAAATTGTACAATGAATATCAACAGATCATGGGTATAGTTGTAGAGTAAGTGCATTTTGTAATTACAAAAAGTCACGGTAGCGCAGAAGCTAGGGTCTTAACATACTACTACCGTTGCCTTTTGTTGAAATCTAAGACTTTAAAAGTTTTCTTTTCCTGATCACAGCCGTTTGCGGGGTCCACCCACCCTCGCAAAATATCTACGTGAAATAGTTTCTGGGTAGGAAAGACATAGAAGGCGATCTGGTTCTTTGACAACGCTTAACATACTACAGGGTGATTGTAAAGTCTCCCTACACATTGCTAGTTGGAGATTATGTTTTCTGTTTGCAAGACTGAAAACATACTCTCCAATAAACAGATGTTCTATATACAAAGTGTAGTTAGACTTTACAAACACCCTATTATATGTGAAGCCGAAACACTTCACGACCATAAGGCAATATCTGCCTGGAGATTACCTTCACCGGTTGCAAGTTTAGACTTAATGCAAGAATTGTGCCACGTATAAACTACGGCGACATGAGAACGGGTAACGACGCCTGCCTCATTTCACCTCGACGTCTGGCTATTGTGCACCGAGTCTCCGTGGGTCTGGGACGGACGGATCGATAATCAAAACAACAGATACAAGAAGCCTGGTTGAAGGTGTGCGGAGACAAACCCTCGTGTCTTCTAGATAAAGTCAACTTTCGTGTCTGCACTGGGAGACGTCCAGAAAGCATTGACACTTTCATACAGCTGTAGCACACTGAGACAGAGCTGGGATAGAGCTTAAAGTCAGCAGGTTGTTCATCACATTTAACCCTACATTCCCGAGTTCGTATTTACAATGAGTTTATAATATTCTACACACCAAATGAAGTAAGAACCATCAAGCCCTTAATAATATATTTATAGGTTAGGCAATACAAAAGTGATTAAACCATGGATGTCATCAGCAAGCTTTTGGGACAAGATGTTAACTCATCCAGGGTGCCTTCGGTTTCCACGGACAAAGACAATAAAAAGATGGGCATGTCTAAAGGCGGCCAGGTCAATAAGCAATCAGTAACAACTGGACACAGTGTGGACAAGTCTTCGGCCATTCATGGAGCACATCGAACCAAGTCCACTCCAGGGTAAGTGATGTTTGTGAATATCTGCATACAGATGCAGTCAGCTACTTTGTACCAGGGAAAGAGTAGTGTAATGAGAGTTTGTAAGCCAATAATTTTATTGTGAAATAGTCCCGAGTAGTGTTAGTGGGAACTCGTAACCGAGTAGTGTTCGTGGGAACTAGAGACCGATTAGCGTCAGTGTTACTTAGTAGCTGCGTAGTTTGTGAACTAGTTTCCGAGTAGGCAAGTTGTTAACGAGTAGCTAAGAAACGTTAGTGAAGACTGGTAATCCAGTAACGTTAATGGGAAACAGCAGCCGAGCAGTGTTTGTGTGAAATATTAACCGAGTGGTGTCAGTGTAAATTAATAGTCGCGTAGCTTTAGTGCAACATAGTAGCCGAATGACGTTAGTGTGAGCTAATGGCTGAATAGTGTAATTGTTGACTGGCAGCCTTCTAAGCGTTAGAATGATAAAGCAATAGGGTAGCGTCACTAAGAACTATTAGCAGAGTAGCGTCAATGTGAACTAGTAGCCGAGTAGTGCTAGTGTGAACTAGTAGCCGAGTAGTGCTAGTGTGAACTAGTAGCCGAGTAGCGTCACCGTAAACTAGTAGAAAGTAAATTTATTACTGGCACAGGATATTTAACTGTAAAGTTAGAACGATACCGCTGTACGGATCAGAAACACGGAGAAAGACTCGTATAGTTGCTAATGATTTACACACGTTCATTAACTGGTTCCTGCACAGGATAGGACTAACATGGTATAGCAGAATGGCTAGACCAAACAGGTATGACAGAGTCACTAGACTAAAATAGTATAACAATTGCTAGACCAAAAATGTATGACAGAGTCACTAGAATAAAATGGTATGACAGAATCGTTAGACTAAAATACAACAGAATCACTAGACTAAAATGATATGACAGAATCGCTAGACTAAAATAGGACAGAATCACTAGACTAAAATGATATGACAGATTCACTAGACTAAAATGATATGACAAAATCGCTAGACTAAAATGATATGACAAAATCGCTAGACTAAAATGATATGACAGAATCACTAGACTAAAATGATATGACAGAATCGCTAGACTAAAATAGGACAGAATCACTAGACTAAAATAATATGACAGAATCACTAGACTAAAATGATATGACAGAATCGCTAGACTAAAATGATATGACAGAATCACTGGACTAAAATGATAGAACAGATTCACTAGACTATAATTGTATAGCATAATCACTAATGTGAAGCTTAGGAAGAAATCTAGACAGATTCCAGCCAATCAGAAGGTGTCGAAAAGACACTGGAATTGTACAGGACACATATTGAGAATAAAATGATAATAGGAAATCCTTTCTCTGGCGCGAACATGGCAAACGGTATAGAGCAGTGTCTCCAAACATGGGGCCCACGCCCCAAAGGGTTGCAATTCGATTGTTAAGGGGGGCAATTCGAAAATGGAAGAAATCGGCTGAATATAACAAAACGGGCAGACTTGAGACTGAAGTTAACTAAATTGGAACCTGACATAAAATCTCTTAACGGCAAGCATCAAGCGCAAGGATCTCACTAAATTTAAATAATACATAATTACTAATAATTAAAATAATATAGAAAAATCTTTCATTAAAATTATTTTGTACTTGAATTTCAGTTCTCCATTATATGTTTTGAAAATTTACTTACTGTGTTTGCTCAATAATTTCCTATTGAATTCTTCCTAAAACCTATCATTCAAGTTTCTTTAGTGAACATTTCAATTTTTGAATATTTGAATATTAAAAATAATGTATATGTTAGGTGGGGGGGGGGGGGGGCAGCATAAGCATTTTAGAAAGGCTTAGGTGGGGCATAGCACAAAAAAGGTTGGGAAACACTGGTATAGAGGGAAGCCTAACAATACTAGGAGAAGATAATTAAATATAACAATGCAATGAACAGTGTGGAGAAGGGGAAAGGCATGAAGGAAGCTGAAGACAATAGGAAACGATACAATGGCGTGGCGTGAGTTGGTTGATGACCTGTGCTCCAGAGAGGATACTGACAGAAGAAGAGAATAAGAAGCTACAAGCAATGAAGATTTGAGCGAGCCTACATTTGGACTCGTGCGTAAATGTCGCCGTATATGTAATACACGAGGGCTGAAACCAAAATATATGAGCTAAAGTTGATACAAATGTGCACCAGCGCATTCTAGCTAAGAGAACTCTGTCAACTACCACTATTTACTCCGAAACATCACACAGTTCTCTTTATCAAACGGTATGTTTCCCTGCGAACCTGCAGTACTTTATCATTTCTGCATCTCAACTCAACATATTATGTAAACACATTAAAACTATACCCCCCAACAAATACCCAAAATACCCATCCAGTCAACCAACAGACTAAGCAACTAGCCAATCAGTCAACTAAACAACTATGTCTTTTATTTAAATGTTTCTAATATTCTCGACAAGGGAGACACGGTGACGCAATTCTGGAACGTTTATCTAGCGGCAGATATTGAAAGACAAAACCTAGACAATATTGTGATAGCTGGAGAGACGAGAGAGAAAGAGAGATAGAGGGGAATGGAGAGAGAGAGAGAGAGAGAGAGAGAGAGAGAGAGAGAGAGAGAGAGAGAGAGAGAGAGAGTGTGAAGGGGAGAGAGGGAGGGAGAAAATTCATGACAGCCTTGTGTCATGGCACGGAAGGACGTCAGAAATCGACCTGACACATTCTGTTGGAGATCGCAAGTTGCAGCGAGGCATGATCGCCTACGTCAGTCGGCAAGACACTTAATGATGAAGATTATTATGATCTGGGTTTATGCAGATGGCAAATAGTAAAACATGGAAACACTATACTTGTGTGTTTCGTTGGCCGTGTGCCGAACTATGTCTGTTATTTTCGAGAAAAGCTCGTCTTTATATGGAAGCGGTTAGTACTTATTCTGCTGTCCGCGTATTAGACATATGGTCTGTTGTCTAAAATGTCTTTCGACTTTTAATGTGTATATATATATATATATATATATATATATATATATATATATACATACACATCACACACAACACTCACCACATACACACGCACACCACACACACACCAAGCATACACAACGCACACAACTCACACCACACACCAGACACACATCACGCACACACCACACACACACAACTCACACCACACACACACCACGCATACACCATGCACACAACACACACACACACACACACACACACCACACGCCACATACAACACTAACCACACACACACACCACACACCCACACCAGGCACACCACACACACACCACACACCCACACCAGGCACACCACACACACACTCGACACACACCATCCACGCACCACACACATCAGACACGAATAGAAAATCTAAAGTATATTTGCCGCAGAATGTAGATAAAGTCAGGAAAATGACATATGACTGGAATCTGTCCTTTCCCGCCCGAGGTGTGTTGAGTCGCTTGAGCGAACAGATTATGTTTCGCTGAGTTTTGAAGGCATATCTCATTTAAATCATTCAGTTCGTCCAACTGCGTATTTAAGAGGTGGGGAAAGTTTATGACTCACATAAGAAACACAATCTTAGTTTATTAAATCGATTGTCGTCTGAATAGTTCGCTGAAGTGATTTGAATATACAAGTTTGTGTGTTATGTATTTAGAAGGCAGTACAACTAGATCAATGTGCATTAGGAAAGACATTTTAGTGTACAAGCTGTAAACCCCATCATTCTAGTACTGGAATATGGGAGCGCATGTCATGTCATGATTGGTGATAGTAATTTCAAGCTCTTACTTCAGATAGACTAAACATTACATAACGTGCTAAAACACAGATTCTCGCAGGTGACCTGCGGAAATACTTGAGTGGAATGAAATTCATATATTTTACTTAATATGAACTTGTACGGTATCAACTATTGGAATCACTGTAAATTTATTTTAGTAAATTTGGTTGAATGTTAAAATAATACTAATGCTTAAAATAACGCGCGAAAGGATTCTTAAACTCTGATCAGTTAATCCCCCCCCCCCCAGATCATCATTAGCATATCATCGTCATCATCACCATAAAATATTTCAACATATCGGCTGGTCGTGAGGAGCCTCATTCCATTCCATTTTCGTTTGTCTTGTGCTGATCTCGTCAATCCCATATGTGTCTGACCAGACGTTATGTATTGAGGGTTAGCTGGACTGGTTAACTTGACCTAATCTTTATTAATTTAATACCTGTCGTTGGGCCTAATAATTCCTTCTTCTTCTGTTGTTCTTTATCGCCCATTGGGGCAAAGGCACTCAGCCAAATCACTCCAATCCCGACTACCCTTAACTGTGCAACTCTGTCCGTGTCCTCTCCATATATTATTAAATTCTGTCTCTAATTTTATTCCAATTCCAATTTTCAAAACAAAAATTCCAAATTCGGCCTCGTTCAACCTGCTTCCTCAGCGTCGGTTATTGTTGAGGTCCGTGGTTTTTGTGGGTTCCTTCACCCTAATTCTTGCCTTGTGAGTCCTATCTCGGACTGATTATGTTGGTTTGTGTCTGTGACGTCAGCTGGGGGATCGGTCGGCAGCTATCCTTTGTGCTCGTCTCCTTTTGTTGTATCTTTTGTTAGTTTAGGCTCCTGATTCGTCTGGCTTGACTGAGTGCAGTCCTTAAGGACTTTTCGTTATCCCACTCCATGCATCGTAGTTTAGCTTGTCTTGCCTTTTCTTCGCCGTAAGCTACGCGGGCGGCGCACCTTTCTTCGTACTCTCTCCATTCGTCTTCGTTGGCCCCCTGTATGAACCATTCCTCTACCTGGCAGGATGCTGATTTCATCTCGGGTTGCGTAGGTATCGTGGTTGGATTACTGGCTTCTTCTTGTTTTTTCTGGTTGGTCTGTGGCTTGGTCCCATCATGCGTCTTTTCCCCTTCTTTTTTGTGCGTTCTCTTCATCAGTTTTTAGACGTTTTATTGTTGTGCTTCATCTCCTCTGTTGGTTTGGGTTGGTGCTTCATCCTTTCGGTGCTCAGTAGTTCTCTTTCGGTCTTGATCTTTTGTAGGATTTCCTCGTTTTCCTTCTTCATCTCAGCCATGCGCTCCATCTCTTGTTTGATGTTGTGCTGGATTTTTTTCATGTCGGCCAGCAGCTTCTCATTATCGCTGGTCGGAGTCGTCGTCAGCAATGCCTTGACTTGTTTCTTCAACTCGTCTATCTGTTTTTGAAGTTGATCTCTTTCAGCTTGTGCTATACCCGTAGCTGTCTCGCCCCTCTGCATTGCTTCCTTGAATAGTGTCTTTGTGATGATGGCGATCTTTAAGACGTCTCTGTGTCTTTGCAGGTACGGACAGGCAAGGTACCTTGCTCTATGTTTGCCCAGGCAGTTGGCGCACTTTCTTTTGTTGTTGGGTGCTCGGAAGTCCGTGTCCATCTTGGCCAGCGGACACTCCTTGAAGGCATGGTGATCGGCGCAGTATCGACAGATTTCCGTCTTACTGCGACATGTTGCTCTGCTGTGGCCGGCCCTCTAGCATCTTGAACATTGATTGACTCTTGGGATGAATCTCTCTGGCTGTTGTATTATCTTGTTGATTGATATTGTGGTCGGCATTTCGCTGCCCTCCAGCGTCACCACTGCCAAGGTTGTAGGTATCTTGTAGTAGGTTAAGAGCCGCTCCGCCTTCAAGAATCGGATGTGAAGATTCTCTTCTCGTAGCTGCTTCAGGATTTCTTCATCTGTCAGCTTCACTTCATTCCGCTTGACAACCTATCGGACTGTTTTTGGGTCGGTGTTCCCGGCTCTGGTGTCTTTCTCATCCTTCTTCTCTGTTGTCTTGATTCTTGCCTGAGTTGGGCTGTCGATCTTCTCCCTCGTGGTAGCTTTAGTAATAGCTGTAGTATCAGGCTCTTTGATGCAGCTAGCAGGTAGGCTCTCCACGTTGTTCTTCTTGTTGTCGGCACCCACGCTGCACATCTTGGCTACCGCGTGTTTCTTCTTGTTGGACTTTCATCGTGGCATTTTCCCGCGTATCAGGCTTCTTGACTGGTTAAGGCGACCTGACTTGTTTGCGCTCGCAGTGCGAATGACAAAAGCACCCGACGAATTTTATTAATTATATGTTTTTGATATATGTTTTTGTTTACAGATATACCAATGAATTTGTTAAAGTAAAATGCAATTAAATGATAAAAATGGTGGAAACATCAACATTGATGGGAAAGATCTTGGTATAATTAACAATAGTCACTGGAAACAAGCAGTGGCAATTACAATGGAACATAAAGAGGGCAATTATGAAGATGCAAAGCAAGGAGTAAGGCTAGGATATGTTTTATCGCCGGATCTCACCTCTCTATACTGACATAATAATGAGAGAGATCAAAGAGAGGTCAGAAATACGAGTTGAGATTATAATATTAAAAAAAAAGTATACTCTATGCAGATGGCACATTATTGTTAGCGGAAAATGCAAAAGATCTACAACAATATTTAGCCATTATAGTAAGAAAGGGTGTAATGAAATGTTATATAGAGCCTGTTTTGCTGTATGGCAGCGAATCATGGAATGTTAATGAATAAATAAGGAACAAGCTTAGAAGTCACTGAGATGTGGTTCCTGGGACAAATGTTGTAAATATCTTGGACTGCCAGAGTAAATAGCAATGACTGCGCGGAAGAGGCAAATAAAACTAGAACATTATATACAGCTGTAAGAAAGTGACAAACAGCATTTTTTGGTCATTCGATGAGAAGCGAGGCAATCGATAATATAGTGACAACTAGAAAGATCAGAGTGAAAAGAGGCGTAGGCAGACCAAGAGAAATGATGCTGGATGGACTGAGACGGTGTCATGGAGGAGTATCATCAGCAGAGTTGATCCAGACTCCTTTCTAGTTATTTTATTCTCATATTTGCTCAATGTAATGTTACACCTGTCGTGTCCTCCTTTAAAGTGTCGTCCCTGGAGTGAAGAGAGTCGACACCCACATTATAATATTTTGTTCCTCTCACTATTCTGGAGAATCCACCAGCTTCCGTCCAACACACTCCACCAGCCTATGGACACCTTTTCCTATCACTCTCTCACTGTCGTACTATGCCCCCCTTCTCATACTTCCCCAACGCAACATACTCAACAACTCTTGCTTCTAAAAATTAATAAAGAGTAATTTATTAAAATAAAAGTGTAACGTATATGAGACGTGTATGTGAAGAAAATGTGTGACGTGTTCTATAAAGTGTGTAGACTCTGACTCTCAGACAGCAACCCAGTCAGCTGATCCCAGCAAAGATAGACCACAGCACGTTACGTCAGAACATGTACTTCTCACCCGTTGCCGAAACCATCTTGCCGGATACTGCTTTGCCTCTGTAGACCTCTGGTAATCCAATTTCATGAACATCCGAAATAGACACCGGTGGTATTAACAGTTAATCATGGACCGGTTGCACTCTACACAATGTCCGTTCCTAACGTTCCTTAACAAACTGCACAAGTCTTTTGTAGTGTGTACGCAGTTAGTTAGTTAGTTAGTTAGTCGACAGATCATCCTCGTTGCACATCGAACCATTCAGTCCATAAGTGCTAATTTCTAATGTTAATTGTTGCTGTACTAACACTAGGTACTCTTAGCCGGTTCTCGGTTCGTTACTACTGTCTAATGCTGTGTGGTGCATCAGTATGCATCACTCTCTTTGATGAATCAATTTCCTTCTAGCGTAAGTTACGTTCTGTATGTAACTCTAGTGACTCTTGAACTGGTGTTCTTCCCTTTTGGATTTGATTTTTTCCCAAAAACTTGTTGAGTTTCCTTGGATCTGGTAGGGAACCTAGGATAGAAACAACACATCTGGTGATAGTACTAGTCACTGATCCTTTCGGCTGAGTGTAAGCCTATCACCTTGCTTAATGATCTTTAGCTAACTAGAATTAGTCATAGAGCAGATTAGCTACCCACCTAGAGCCGAATCAGGCTATGACAACGAAAAAATCAGCAAACAGAATGCGGACCCCCGCCCACCAGGGACACCTACGGGAAGATCCCAATTATCCCTCATTACTCAATTCTCAACTAGTAAAGCTTATCAGCACTTCACTAATCTATTCTAGCTAACAGAGCCACGTATCACTTCACTACTCTAGCTAGTTTCCACTAACGGTGCTAATCATCACACTATAGTTTAACAAGGCCACAGTCTATATTAATTATAACGAATATATATATATAATAGGTTATACCTTACGGCACTGCAGTTTACACTAAATTACATCTAATGGTAGCCATACAGGCTCGTGTAAACTAAATCAAATATCTCCTTCACACGTTAGATGTTCTAACTGCTGCAGTGACAAGCATGTCTGCCTAGATCCACATTTTCAAGTTTCCCCAGTTGGTCCCAACTCGGGTTTTTATGGCAACTCCTAAAGTTGGCCACGTGACGTTATCCTTTATGCCCCCACACAGGTGACACAGTGGCAGATCATCCCTTGTCAGGAAACTATTTTCCTGGCTTAAGTCCTGTCAAAGTTGTCAGTAATAGTTTAGATTCTCAAAACAAGCCAGCGAGTTTCTGTCGAGTTACAACAAAGAGTTGCAAATAACCCCGTCAATCCTCTCGATGTGCCGGAAACCAAGAATTGACAGATGCACTGTTTTCTCCCTAGTCGGGCACTTCCGACCTGTTGATAAACTGTCAATCTTCTGTTCCGTGGTGACAATCCCAGCAGCCATTTCCCTCTGATGTCCGGCAGTATAGATGACAAACGGAACCATTCCATATCCTAAGCCGACAATCATATGTGATTCTAACGGTTAATGAACTGCCAACTCGATGTATCCATTCCTTCTCACTCACCACCAAATGTGTTTATGGGCTGACACGATGTAACCTGTGCAGCTGTGTTTACTCTGTTAGTAAAAATAGTTGTCGCTGGCAGATCGTCCGCTTAATCCGAAAATCCTCTATAATAATCAACCTGTTAAACACACGGTTTTATTTTGTGACATAGGCCCCCTCTTAAGAGAGTAGTCCATCTCACTCTTCTCCACCGTGAGTTTAATCCAGATGATTCATTCTTCTTCTTCAGGAGCTGGGTGTCTTGACAAGAAGTCCGCTCCAACATTTTTCTTCCCAGGAATGTACTCTACTGTGAAATTATACGGTTGAAGTAACAACGACCACCGCATCAAACGGGCGTTGAGCTTCTGAGAAGTAGCCAGGAACATCAGAGGTTGATGATCCGACTGGACTCGAAACTTAACTCCATACAAATATGGCTGAAATTTTTGCACTGCCCATACGAGGGACAAGCACTCTCTCTCGACGGTTGAATAATTCCTCTCCGCCTGTAGAAGTTTCTTACTTGCGTATGCTACAGGTTTCAAAACCGAAGCATCGTCTTTTCCTTCCTGTAACAAAGCGGCTCCAATTCCAATCGCACTCGCATCTGTTCTCAACACAAATTGTTTGGAAAGGTCAGGGAGCTGTAATACAGGTTTGCTGACCAAGGCCTCCTTTAACTGACTATAGGCATTCTCACATTCTGGTGTCCAAATGATTTGATCCGGGAATCCCTTTTTCAAGGTTTCCGTCAACGGAGCTCCCAATTCCGTGAAATGTGGGATAAATTTGTGGTAGAACCCACACAACGAGAGAAAAGATCGCACATCCTTCTTCGTTTTTGGCCTTGGTGCATTTCTGATTTTCTCCAGGTTCTTCACTTCTGGAACAATGTGTCCTGGAGTGATGGTGTGACCTAGAAATTCCAGAGTCTGGTAACCAATCATGCACTTGGTTGGACGAGCAGTAAGCCCTGCTTCCTTGAGCCTCTTAAACACTCTCTCCAAGGATTGTAAGTGGTCATCCAAGCTGTCACTGGAAATCAGAATATCATCCATGAAAGAGATAATGGACGGATCCTGTAACGGATCTATTAAAGTCCTCATCATGCGTGTAAACACACTAGGTGCATTGCTGAGTCCAAAGGGCATGACCTTGAATTCGTAGTGTCCACTGGGTGTACTGAAAGCTAACAGTGGTCGAATCTCCGGTTTGACTGGTATCTGATAGTACCCCCGACTCAGATCCACCTTTGAAAAGTACCGAGCCTTATGGAGCCTAGCGAATAACTGAGTTGGATTCGGCAAAGGTTCCACCTGAAATTGTGTGTGACTGTTCAGAAGTCGGTAATCTATACACAACCGGTGTTCTCCACTTGGTTTGCGTAACAAAACTACCCCTGCATTGTATGGGGATGTGGATGGTGCAATCACGTCATCCTCCAGCAATTTGTGTATTTCCTCCTCCAGGGCCTTTTCTTTAGAGAATGGCACTGGGTAAACCTTTTGGCGAACAGGCTCCTGTGTGGTCAAAGTCATCTCGACCTCAACCAACCTCGTTCGTCCTGGTTTATCAGTCAGTATCTCCTTATGAGACTTGAGAACCTGGGTTATCCTTTCCCTCTCCTGGGAGGTCAGATCAGGGTTCACTTGCACATCCCTATAGGTTTCCTGGTGTTCCAAGGGATATTCCCTGCCCTCGCTGGTTCCCACTTCTGTCTCCACTGCAACTGCCATTGCCATGAGGTGAGCTGCCTTGTCTCCGGGTCTCTCTTCGTATTTCCGCAAGAGATTGATATGGAAAATCTTCGACTTTCCCCGGATCCGGATCTGATAGTTGGTTCTGGATATCACCCTTTCCACGGGAAATGGTCCTTGCCAACCTATCTCCAGTTTGTTGTTTCCCGTTGGGAGTAGCAACAAGACTTTATCTCCCACCTCTAGAGATCTTTCTTTAGACCTACGGTTGTAGTAAGCCGCATGTCTTTTCCTGGCCTTTTTCAAGTTTTGATTTGCCAGAGTCCATCCCTTGTGGAGTTTTTCTTTCAGTTCCTCCATGTATTGATAGGATGAGATCACTTCTTCTGACGTCCCCTCTTCAGTCCAACTCCTCAACATGGCTTCCAATGGTCCTTTGATTGGACGACCAAACAGCAACGTAGCGGGTGGTAGTCCTGTTGAGCCATGAGGAACTTCCCGATAGGCAAAGAGTGCTGCTGGGATATATTCATCCCACCTATCAGGTTTTTCCTGCGCTAGTTTCCTGAGCATTGTCATCAACGTGCCGTTGAAACGCTCTACTTGTCCATTGGCTTGAGGGTGGTAAGGGCTGGTATGTATGTGGTTAGAGTGAAACACCCTAAATACCTCCTCCATGAGTTTTCCACAAAACTGTGATCCATTGTCCGTCAAAATTTGATCCGGAAAGCCTAATCTGGTAAAGGCCTCCATCAGTGCGTCCGCCACTCTTTTCGAGTCAATCGTGGTCAACGGTATAGCCTCACCCCACATTGTACAGCAATCCACCATTGTGAGTATATACATGTTCCTCTTCCTAGTCCTGGGAAGTGGACCCACGATATCGATGGCTACCCTCTCGAAAGGAGAGTTCATGATGGGCATCTCACCCAACATCACCGGTGCTGTCCAGTGTTTCGGTGCCACCCTCTGGCACTCAGGGCATGACTTCACATACCGACGCACATCATCTGTCATTCCCGGCCAATAGTAGTGGCAGGAAATCCGCTGCATGGTGGCGGCAATACCCATGTGTCCACTAAAGGAGATGGTATGCCCCATATGAAGAATCTGGGACCGGTGAGCTTTCGGGACGACCAACTGACCGTATAGGTTGTCTCCCCTTCCTGCTCTCCTGTAGAGTATCATATTCTTCATGTAGTACTGCCCCCGTCCTGGTGGATCAGCACTTTTCTGCAGCTTTTTGTAGCAAGGACGTAAAGTATCATCCTCACTCTGGGCAGTTCGTAGCTCCCCCGGCATTGGGTTAGTCACAATTGCGTCTGCCTCTTCCGTTTTCGTCTGAGAGCGAGTCTGCATTGCTCCCATATGGATTGGCTCCCTGGGCATTCCCAGAAAGACATACCGGCAACCTAGGATGACTGGAAAAATGGGATCGGTCAATACAGCGGCCTTGATGGTGCCGGTGACGTACCTTGACCGAATCTCCACATTAGCAATGGGCAACTTCATGGTTACAGCACTCTTCTGTGCAGGCTGTATATCCAATGTTTCACCTGTGAATTGTTCTGGATGTACCAGATCCGCAGAAATCACGGCCTCCCCGTCCAGTCCTGTGTCGTATAAACACTCCACTTGACGACCGTTAACCTCTACCAATTCCACTACAGGTGGTTTTTCCTGGTCTGGAGTCTCTTCCTCGGCCTCGACCTGTTCGGTGGGCTCCACCTTAGGTTTCCCTGAGCACACGACGAATTGAGTGTCTCCTGACTCTCCTCTGCAGTCAATAGCATTGTGCGTATTCGACTGGCCTTGGTTGCACCATTTCCCTGTCCTAGATGTTCTATTGCCAGACTTGAGTGAGCTCTCCTGGTGGCGAGCTTCCTTGTTGACCTTGGCATTTTCCCTGACAACCTCCTTGGAAGTCACTTGACATGCTGCGAAGTGAGGGTTCTTAGCCTTCGATTTGCAGTCCCTCGTATTGTGAGAGGGTGACTTACAAATTGAACACCACTTCTCCTACCACGGTCGTTTTGGTGTAGAGCTTGAAGTGCTCTTGCTTCCCTCCTTCTTCTTCTCTGAACTATCCTCTGATTTTTGCACATAAGGTTCCCACTTTTTTGTTCCTGAGTTTTTGGTTTTCTTCTTGTCATGTTTCTCTTGACTTTTGGAGTTGGTGGAAAGGTTTTCCCCTGCCTCCCCATGTACTTCGACGAACCGTTCTGCTAATTTAGTCACGAGGTCAATACGTTCCGCTCCTTGTTCTCCCAGGAACGTCCTGAGAGGTTTAGACATTTGCTTCTTCAGCTGGTCGACCACCATGAGCTCTTCCAGACTCTCATAGTCATGTGCGAACCCAGCCAAATCCATCCACTTGTGGAGATAAGATTTTAGACGCAAACTGTAGGTGGCAAACAACTCCCCCGGTTCTCGTTTCGCTGCTCAAAATTTTTTCCGGTAGGTATGTGACGTAACCTCGAATCGTTTCAGCAGAGCCGTCTTTAACTCGTCATAATTGTTCTCATGTCCTGGTGGCAGGCGAGAATAAACCTCGTATCCTGTCCCGCGTAAACCCTGGGATAGCTTAAGATTCCATTTGTTACGCTCCAGACCCATAGCAACTGACATAGCCTCGAAGCGTTGAAGGTACTGGTCAATCTTCTCTTTGTCCTCCTCGTAGACCGCTAAAGGAAACTTCATAGCATGGTACCCATGTCCACCTACTGGTGTTGATCCTGGGATGGAGGAACCTCCAACTGCTCACTCAGTTTCTCCATTAGATTGACTCTTGAGCTCGAGTTCCCGCATCCGGTACTCGTGCTCCCTCTTCTGTGCTTCTTGTTCAGCTTCTAATTTCCTAGCTGCTTGTTCAGCTTCCAATTTCCTAGCTGCTTGCTCAGCTTCCAATTTCTTAGCTGCTTGCTCAGCTTCCAATTTCTTAGCTGATTGCTCAGCTTCCAATTCCATCCTTCTCAATTCCAGCTCGGCCTTTCGATCTTCCCTTTCTGCTTGACGATACTCTCTCTCCACTTCCTGTATGTAATCCGTTAGAGCAGACCCCGACAGTCCCATGTCTTCCCCCTTTGCCCTTAATTCTAACGTGGTAAGTTTAGGGGTGGCCATTATACAGAGAGGTAAGCTAGCAGGTCGAGTACAATATAACTGCAAATTACTATATGAACAAGTACTATAAATCTAGATATTACTACAAACCGCACATTCACTCAGTGACAAGAGTAGAATCAGGACCACAGACCTATGCAGACGTGTGAAGTGTGAACAGGTAAGATATTTGTCCTAACCCCTATCCACATTCACTCTAGCTGGATTCTCCAAAATGATATCTCCCTCTTATAACTAAGGATCCCGTGTCAAAAGACCCCGTTGTCAGAAGATCCCACTGTCAAAGGTTCCTGTTTGCAGGAGATCTCGCTGTCCAAGGATTCCGTTTACGGGAGATCCCGCTGTCCAAAGATTCCGTTTACGAGAGATCCCGTTGTCCAAAGATCACGTTATCGAGCCCCCAATAATGTCGTGTCCTCCTTTAAAGTGTCGTCCCTGGAGTGAAGAGAGTCGACACCCACATTATAATATTTTGTTCCTCTCACTATTCTGGAGAATCCACCAGCTTCCGTCCAACACACTCCACCAGCCTATGGACACCTTTTCCTATCACTCTCTCACTGTCGTACTATGCCCCCCTTCTCATACTTCCCCAACGCAACATACTCAACAACTCTTGCTTCTAAAAATTAATAAAGAGTAATTTATTAAAATAAAAGTGTAACGTATATGAGACGTGTATGTGAAGAAAATGTGTGACGTGTTCTATAAAGTGTGTAGACTCTGACTCTCAGACAGCAACCCAGTCAGCTGATCCCAGCAAAGATAGACCACAGCACGTTACGTCAGAACATGTACTTCTCACCCGTTGCCGAAACCATCTTGCCGGATACTGCTTTGCCTCTGTAGACCTCTGGTAATCCAATTTCATGAACATCCGAAATAGACACCGGTGGTATTAACAGTTAATCATGGACCGGTTGCACTCTACACAATGTCCGTTCCTAACGTTCCTTAACAAACTGCACAAGTCTTTTGTAGTGTGTACGCAGTTAGTTAGTTAGTTAGTTAGTTAGTCGACAGATCATCCTCGTTGCACATCGAACCATTCAGTCCATAAGTGCTAATTTCTAATGTTAATTGTTGCTGTACTAACACTAGGTACTCTTAGCCGGTTCTCGGTTCGTTACTACTGTCTAATGCTGTGTGGTGCATCAGTATGCATCACTCTCTTTGATGAATCAATTTCCTTCTAGCGTAAGTTACGTTCTGTATGCAACTCTAGTGACTCTTGAACTGGTGTTCTTCCCTTTTGGATTTGATTTTTTCCCAAAAACTTGTTGAGTTTCCTTGGATCTGGTAGGGAACCTAGGATAGAAACAACACATCTGGTGATAGTACTAGTCACTGATCCTTTCGGCTGAGTGTAAGCCTATCACCTTGCTTAATGATCTTTAGCTAACTAGAATTAGTCATAGAGCAGATTAGCTACCCACCTAGAGCCGAATCAGGCTATGACAACGAAAAAATCAGCAAACAGAATGCGGACCCCCGCCCACCAGGGACACCTACGGGAAGATCCCAATTATCCCTCATTACTCAATTCTCAACTAGTAAAGCTTATCAGCACTTCACTAATCTATTCTAGCTAACAGAGCCACGTATCACTTCACTACTCTAGCTAGTTTCCACTAACAGTGCTAATCATCACACTATAGTTTAACAAGGCCACAGTCTATATTAATTATAACGAATATATATATATAATAGGTTATACCTTACGGCACTGCAGTTTACACTAAATTACATCTAATGGTAGCCATACAGGCTCGTGTAAACTAAATCAAATATCTCCTTCACACGTTAGATGTTCTAACTGCTGCAGTGACAAGCATGTCTGCCTAGATCCACATTTTCAAGTTTCCCCAGTTGGTCCCAACTCGGGTTTTTATGGCAACTCCTAAAGTTGGCCACGTGACGTTATCCTTTATGCCCCCACACAGGTGGCACAGTGGCAGATCATCCCTTGTCAGGAAACTATTTTCCTGGCTTAAGTCCTGTCAAAGTTGTCAGTAATAGTTTAGATTCCCAAAACAAGCCAGCGAGTTTCTGTCGAGTTACAACAAAGAGTTGCAAATAACCCCGTCAATCCTCTCGATGTGCCGGAAACCAAGAATTGACAGATGCACTGTTTTCTCCCTAGTCGGGCACTTCCGACCTGTTGATAAACTGTCAATCTTCTGTTCCGTGGTGACAATCCCAGCAGCCATTTCCCTCTGATGTCCGGCAGTATAGATGACAAACGGAACCATTCCATATCCTAAGCCGACAATCATATGTGATTCTAACGGTTAATGAACTGCCAACTCGATGTATCCATTCCTTCTCACTCACCACCAAATGTGTTTATGGGCTGACACGATGTAACCTGTGCAGCTGTGTTTACTCTGTTAGTAAAAATAGTTGTCGCTGGCAGATCGTCCGCTTAATCCGAAAATCCTCTATAATAATCAACCTGTTAAACACACGGTTTTATTTTGTGACAACACCCAGTGTCTTTTCTTCACCTCTTGATTCACTAGTATTTGCTCAATGTAATGTTACACTCAGTGTCGTTTTCTCACCTCTAGATTCACTAGTATTTGCTCAATGTAATGTTACACGCAGTGTCTTTTCTTCACCTCTTGATTCACTAGTATTTGCTCAATGTAATGTTACACCCAGTGTCCTTTCTTCACCTCTTGATTCACTAGTATTTGCTCAATGTAATGTTACACCCAGTGTCTTTTCTTCACCTCTTGATTCACTAGTATTTGCTCAATGTAATGTTACACCCAGTGTCTTTTCTTCACCTCTTGATTCACAAGTATTTGCTCAGTGTAATGTTACACCCAGTGTCTTTTCTTCACCTCTTGATTCACTGGTATTTGCTCAATGTAATGTTACACCCAGTGTCTTTTCTTCACCTCTTGATTCACTGGTATTTGCTCAATGTAATGTTACACCCAGTGTCTTTTCTTCACCTCTTGATTCACAAGTATTTGCTCAATGTAATGTTACACCCAGTGTCTTTTCTTCACCTCTTGATTCACAAGTATTTGCTCAATGTAATGTTACACCCAGTGTCTTTTCTTCACCTCTTGATTCACTAGTATTTGCTCAATGTAATGTTACACCCAGTGTCTTTTCTTCACCTCTTGATTCACTAGTATTTGCTCAATGTAATGTTACACTCAGTGTCTTTTCTTCACCTCTTGATTCACTGGTAACTGTTCAGTTCTCTCAATGAGCACAACATATCCTTTACAGGACGTCACAGTCAGTTCCAGCATTTTTGTTTAGCTGTTTGTGATCTCTTGGCAGATTTACGTTCAGTAGTTTGCCATTGCTTTCTGAACGACTGGCACTCATACCATTTTATAAAAAAAATCAAACGGAAGGCGGTCTGCTGCCAATTCCCCCACAGCTGTGATTTGAACGCGGTATGCGAGATAATAAACTGCGCCCGTCACCTCTGCGCTACGGAGCCGGCGATATATACAGTAGTACTGATTAAATGTTAGAATTTGATATTCTCAGCTTGGTGCTAAAGTTTACTTTCTTTTGCCTTCCAGAAACTGTCCAATGCTATACAATCTTCTCTTGTCTTGTGCATTCTTATTTTGATACTGGATCTGTTCTCCTATCCCTGTCTACATTGCTACCTAGATATCTGTATGATTTCGTCGTTTAAATTGAGGTTTCACCAACTTAGTATTATACACTGGATAATTTAACATGTCTACGTTGTCAATGTCATACCAGTTTTTAGACTGCACCGTTTGACATACCTTCTCCAACAATGTCATACCAGTTTTCAGACTGCACCGTTTGACATGCTTACTCCAACAATGTCATACCAGTTTTCAGACTGCACCGTTTGACATGCTTACTCCAACAATGTCATACCAGTTTTCAGACTGCACCGTTTGACATGCTTACTCCAACAATGTCATACCAGTCTTTTGATTGAATAATTTGACATGTCTACGTTGTCAATATCATAACAGTCTTCTGACTGACATAAGTTGCCATATCTGCTTAATAAATGTCATAATAGTATTCGGAGTGAATAACTTTGTCATTGTCACACAATGTTTGTATTGAATAACTTTACATGTATTTAAGCGACTTTTTAATGTTTATATCCTTATTTCTGGATCCAGTTTTCATCCTCACCAAAATGAAAACTCCACGAAGGAAAATAAGTAATAAAATCAATGAAATTCTCCGTGACTTGAATATTTAACAAGTAAATGAAACGTCATCAAACAATTTCCTCTTTGGTCGACTCTAAAGCAAAGACATTGACTTTATTTCAGAACTGAGGCCGGACACATCAAATAAGTCCTTGTTACGTGTGAACATAAAGCAGAATTTACACGGCTTGGAAATAATTAGACAGCAAAGCGACTTTCATGTTTTTTGAAAGAAAAAAAAATATGACTTGTTTGGTTGTGCTTAATGAAAGGAAATACATGAGAAATTATTTAAATTTATGGATAACACATGTTCTTAGATCGTGGTAGGAATGTCATTGAGGGATCTTTGATCTTTCTGTAATCGTATTATTAGCTTTATTATATTCTTTGATTTTTGTTATTGGTGTGGTCTTGGGCATCATCATAAGAAACAACCATTCGGTTGCCTACGGTTTGTGTTTGCTTGTTCACACAGTCTACAGTTGTATTTGTTTGTGCATACGGTTGCCTACAGTTGTATCTGTGTGTCCACACGGTTGCTTACAGTCGTGTTTGTTTGTCCACACACTTGCCTACAGGTGTGTTTGTTTGTCCACACAATTGCCTCCAGGTGTGTTTGTTTGTAAATACAGTGGCCTACTGTTGTGTTTGGTTATCCACACACTTGCCTACTGTTGTGTTTGTTTGTCCACATGGTGACCTACAGTTATGTTTTTTGTCCACACGGCTGCCTACTGTTGTGTTTGTTTGTCCACATGGTGACCTACAGTTATGTTTTTTGTCCACACGGCTGCCTACTGTTGTGTTTGTTTGTCCACATGGTGACCTACAGTTATGTTTTTTGTCCACACGGCTGCCTACTGTTGTGTTTGTTTGTCCCAACACTTGCCTACTGTTGTGTTTGTTTGTCCACACGGTGAACTACAGTTGTGTTTGTTTGTCCACACGGTGAACTACAGTTGTGTTTGTTTGTCCACACGGTGAACTACAGTTGTGTTTGTTTGTCCACACGGTGAACTACAGTTGTGTTTGTTTGTCCACACGGTGAACTACAGTTGTGTTTGTTTGTCCACACGGTGAACTACAGTTGTGTTTGTTTGTCCACACGGTGACCTACAGTTGTGTTTGTTTGTCCACACGGTGAACTACAGGTGTGTTTGTCTGTCCACACAGTTGCCTACTGTTGTGTTTGTTTGTCCAAACGGTTGCCTGCTGTTGTGTTTGTCCACACGTTTGCCTACAACTGTGTTTTAAACTAAATATTATACGTTTAAGTGTTTGGCAGTTTACTTTCATTGAGTTAAGCCAGCAGTACATTTTTAATAATCTCCAGCTTTTATGAGTTACAAATTAGAAACATACTTCAAGAGAACCAGAATATTTCTATGGGTAGTATTTCCGAAAAACAAGTTTTCTATGCAAGAATTACTAGCAGACAAGTTATAAGATGAGACGGCAGAATGAAAAACCATTATTGCCCATCGGGTAAATAGAAATTACAGTATATGAGTAAATGAATATCGTTGCATGAGATAACAATCATGGGACAGCATGGAGTGGGCTGAGGGGAGTAGCAGATTGGATCTAAAAATATAGATTGACAGGATTAAAAGATCTTTAACATTTTTAACAAGCTGTCTAATTGTTAAGTGAGTCACTTCATTAAGTCTCACAGAGCCCGTTTGCATGGTTTGCCATAGGACGAGCTGACACCCTGGCCAGTTTGCCACTGATGGCCTACGCTCTAATGGGGGACAGGGCTAAAGATAAAGAATGAACATCTAGTGCACGCACTCAACACAACATATTGTTACCGTATTGTTGGAAGTAACATTCAGGTCATATGTCATTCATTCAGTAGCATGTCCCATGCAGAACTTCGCTCCCATAACAACCTTCCGGAAAACGTCTCTGTCATAAGCAAGTTGTCCCCATGTCCGATACATCCATTTGGAGATCATCAGCCACATCCTGCAACCATCTTCTGTTTGACCATCCTCTTCATCTCTTCAAGGGGCATATACCCCTCCATGATTGTTCTCCCAAACTGTCATGACGTTGAGTGACCAAAATATTTAATATAGTAGGTTATATTTGCTTATAGTAATTTGAAATTAACAATCAGCTGAAAGATGTCTATGTAAACAACGATGTCCTGTAAAGGATATGCGAACACACACAAAAATTGAAGCTAATTGTTTTCAAAAATTCTTACTACTGGAGATTCTACAACATCTCAACATACAGATTACCAGGTGCGACTTTTAGAAATATCAAAGTAAAAAGGAGCCATATATTTTACTTAATTTGGTTTTGCAGAGTCTCAGCTTCTGCAGCCACTTCAAATAAATTTTCAGAAACCTGGACAGACATTTCACCTAGTTGAAATAGCGCTCTGTGTACTATGGGTTTAAAGCCATAAACACGCTTAACTAATGCCATAGAAAGACTAATTAAACTAAAGCTCTACACAGATTAAACATATTTAACTTAACTAAAGCCCTACAAAGACTATACATACTTAACTGAACTAACATTATGCAAAGGCCTTTATACTGGTATACAATTGATCAAGTGTTTTCAAGTGGACACAAGCTACTTCTGATCAGGCCAGGGCACACAAGTCATTGACAACTTGGTCTTAAGCTGTTGGTAGAATTAGTGTGAAGTGGCTTACCGGAAGCACTTTGTTATTGCCGACGGTGACAAGTCTTGGCAAATGTCACGCTACAACTGCCAGGACTTTCGTATGTTTCCTTGGTTAGACTGGTTTTACGTTTCGTGGGAACTAAAATAGTGTCAAATATTGTACTCTTTTCAAACTATCTTACAATAGGAGGCGGAAGAATTATGTGGTTGAAGATACAGGCGGTTGAATACAAAATGTGTTTATACAAATATATGGTTAAAGACAATGCGCGGTTGAAGACATAAGTGGTTGAATTAAAAGGTGTTTATAGATATACATGGTTGGAGAAATAGGTCTTTGGTGACATAAGTGGTTGGAGACATAAGTGGTTGGTGACATAAGTGGTTGGTGACATAGGTGGTTGGTGACATAGGTGGTTGGTGACATAAGTGGTTGGTGACATAAGTGGTTGGTGACATAAGTGGTTGGTGACATAGGTGGTTGGTGACATAAGTGGTTGGTGACATAGGTGGTTGGTGACATAGGTGGTTGGTGACATAAGTGGTTGGTGACATAAGTGGTTGGTGACATAAGTGGTTGGTGACATATGTGGTTGGTGACATAAGTGGTTGGTGACATAGGTGGTTGGTGACATAAGCGGTTGAAGAGATAAGTGGTTGAATTAAAAGGTGTTTATAGACATACGTGGTTGGAGAAATAGGTGGTTGGTGACATAAGTGGTTGGAGACATAGGTGGTTGGTGACATAAGTGGTTGGTGACATAAGTGGTTGGTGACATAGGTAGTTGGTGACATAGGTGGCTGGTGACATAAGTGGTTGAATTAAAAGGTATTTATAGACATACATGGTTGGAGAAATAGGTAGTTGGTGACATAAGTGGTTGGAGACATAAGTGGTTGGAGACATAAGTGGATGGAGACATAAGTGGTTAGTGACATAGGTGGTTGGAGACATTGGTGTTGGATTAAAGGTTGTGTACAGAATTACAGAATTACAGAATTGACTTCTAAACATCCACTGGACAGACTTCAGAACCAATACGCAAATAAGACAAGAGACTAAGCAAGATAAAGTATCCAATTTCATAAGAAGACGCCGTTGGAACTACATCGGCCATGTACTCAGAATGGACAAGACAAGACTCCCCTATCAAGCCCTCATATGGTCACCAGTAGGGAAAAGAAAACGGGGAAGACCAAGAGAGACCCTGCGTAGAACCATCATTAGAGAAGGCTCATTCAATGGCCAAGTAAATATCCAAGATCTACAACAGGTATTATTTAGGTAGTATTATTTTTTTTTTAAATTGGTAGTCAGGTCTTAGTCAGATATGACTGAGCTACCGTATGACAGTAGACGGTACTACCTGCTTTCTGTCAGCGCCGAATGTTGGGCGGCGCTTACCAAACCCGACACCCCACATTGTGCCAACGGCTTCGGGCGGAAGAGCGCAATTGGGAGGGTACTAGCATTATCCTGGTGAGAGGAAATGCAACCAAAAGACAAAATAAGTCATGGCAGGGCAGACCAGGCCCTAAGCCTTGATTGGCAGCTGGTTTAGGATCGAAGCTCCGACAGGCGGACAGTTAGAGCATTGCTTTGCTGATCCGGCAGCTTCTGCAGCTTGTCTTGTTCCAGATTATAGGTGTCAACTTTCCTCTGGAGTGAACTAGGCAGGCCGAGAGAGGGATCATGCTGCATGGGCAACACATGGTTTCTTTATTTTAGCCCAGGCTTTGTGCTATGGAGAGGCAATAACTCCATCCCTGGTCTTAACCGGTCTCGGAATCAAAGCGAGAGGCAACTGTTACGGGTTATAAGTCCTTGTCAGTTGGCGTAGACATGGGGCGCCACGCGTTGCCTCTGACGGTGGGAGACACCTACAGGTGTCACTGATCAGCTACCGCCCGCCTCAAGCTGGGCAGCCCCCAGCCAATTGGGTGCTGATCCGCCACAGCCTGCCTGCTTCAATGGGTGCTTGGGGCTAGGACAAAATCTGAATTGCAGGCTGTAAAACCAATGCACCAGGTACTAATAAAAAGAATAGAAACCTCAAGCTACGGCTTGCAACCTGGAACGTGAGAACCATGTGTCCAGGATTTTCCACTGACTTGACAAATATTGACGATGTGAGAAAAACGGCTGTGATTGATGCTGAACTCAATCGTCTTAACATTGATATTGCTGGCCTGCAGGAGACTCGCCTCGCTGAGGAAGGGTCACTCAGGGAAAACAATTACACCTTTTTTTGGAAGGGAAGAGGGCAGGCAGAGAAAAGGCAACATGGTGTGGGCTTTGCAGTGAAGAATTCGCTACTGGGAATGATTGATATCCCAGCTGGAGGTAATGAAAGATTATTATCACTGCGCTTGGCAACCTCTTGTGGTTTTGCCACCATTCTCACTGCATATGCACCGACACTCGCTTCCCCTGATGATGTGAAGGATACGTTCTATGAGCAGCTAGACTCTGCGATCAAGGCAGTTCCAAAATCCGACTACATTTATATGCTCGGTGATTTCAATGCTCGTGTGGGCAAGGACTCGAGTTCATGGCCAGTGTGCCTTGGAAAATACAACATCGGTCGCATGAATGATAATGGGCAAAGGCTGCTGGAGCATTGCACTAGAAATGACCTATGTATTACAAACTCCTTTTTTAAAACAAAAGACATGCATAAGGTCACATGGAAAAATCCAAGATCCAGCCATTGGCATCAGCTGGACTTCATTATCACACGGAGACAACATCTGAACCATACATCATTAACTCGAAGTTACCACAGTGCTGACTGTGATACAGATCATTCTTTGGTTGTTGCAAGGGTTAGACTGAGACCAAAGAGAATCTACACAGCTAAACACAAGTCTAGCCCCAGGATTAATATTACTAACACTCACGATCCTGGAAAGTGCTTTGAATTTCAACAGCAACTTGAAGACGCTTTCAATGATACATCAGAAGATTGTATAGTAAATGATAAATGGAGTAAACTAAAGGAAACTATTTATAAAACAGCGGTAGGGGTTTACGGCACTGAGGATCATAAGAGGCAGGACTGGTTTGCGGCAAACAGCCAGACACTGCAGCCCTTGATTGATAAAAAGAAGATAGCTCTCTTAAGAAACAAGGAAAGACCAACGCGTAACACTCTGAGTGAGCTGAAGCAAGCGAGGAAGGATGTACAAAAGGCTGCCAGGCAGTGTGCGTATGACTATTGGATCAAGTTATGTGAGTCCATTCAAATCGCAAGTGATAAGGGAAACATCAGAAGCATGTATGAAGGGATAAAGAAAGCCTGTGGTCCAATGATCAAAAGAAGTGCACCGCTGAAAACCTTGACTGGAGAAATCATCACTGATAAGAAACAGCAGATGGATAGATGGGTCGAGCACTATTTAGAGCTTTACTCAAGTGAGACCAAGCTAGCGGATGATGCCCTCAACGCCATAGAGGCCCTGCCAACTCTTGACCACCTGGACACACTTCCCACTATAACAGAAGTTAAGTGTGCTATAAATGAGCTTGCATCTGGCAAGGCTCCAGGTAAGATGGGATTCCAATAGAGGTAATCAGGAGTGGGCAAGACACACTCGCTCTACAGATCCACCAGCTAATAGAGCTATGCTGGCGAGAAGGACAAGTCCCACAGGATTTCAAAGATTCAAACATCATAACGCTGTACAAGAACAAGGGAGATCGGAGCGACTGTAACAACTATAGGGGTATCTCACTTCTGTGTATTGTTGGGAAAGTATTTGCCAGAATTGTCCTGCACAGACTTCAAGTCCTGGGAGATCAAATCTACCCCGAATCACAGTGCGGCTTCCGTCAGAACCGGTCTACAATTGATATGATATTCTCATTGCGACAGATGCAAGAAAAATGCCGGGAACAAAATCAGCCACTGTTTATTGCCTTCATCGACCTCACAAAGGCATTCGATTTGGTCAGTCGTGAGGGTCTGTTCAAAGCACTAAAGAAGATTGGCTGCCCACCAACTCTTCTGTCCATTGTGGAATCGTTCCACACAGGCATGAAGGGTATAATCAAGGTTGATGGCTCAACTTCAGAAGAGTTTGAAATCAAGAGTGGAGTTAAGCAAGGTTGTGTACTAGCCCCCACCCTCTTTGGGATATACTTTTCACTTCTGCTGAAATATGCCTTTCGTGATCAGGATGACGGTATATACATTCACTCACGCTCAGATGGTGGCCTCTATAATGCTCAGAGATTGAAGGCCAAGACCAAAATTAGCAGGGTACTTATCAGAGAGTTGGTTTTTGCGGATGATGCTGCGATTACGACCCACTCTGATGAAGAATTACAACATCTACTATCATCATTCTCCAATGCTTGTTCTGAATTTGGTTTAACAATTAACAAAAAGAAGACACAGATTATGTCACAAGGTGCACATGATGTACCATCAATCTTTATTGACGACGCCGAACTGGAGATAGTAGACCATTTTACATATCTAGGATCAGAGGTAAATAGCAAATTATCCCTCGATCAGGAAATCAACATCCGGATTGGCAAGGCAGCAACAACAATGAACATGTTAGCAAAAAGAGTCTGGGAGAACAGGAAGCTTACTGACAAAACAAAAGTCCTCGTCTACCAAGCCTGTGTCTTTAGTACTCTTCTTTATGGCAGTGAAACCTGGACAACTTACTCACGCCAAGAGAAACGTTTAAACAGCTTTCATATGCGGTGTCTGCGAAGAATACTTGGTATTAAGTGGCAAGACAAAATCACAAATACTGAAGTATTGGAAAGATCAGGTTGTATGACGGTGTATTCCATGCTCAGTCTTCGTAGACTTAGATGGATAGGACACGTTAGGAGGATGGATGATGGTAGAATACCAAAGGACATCTTTCTTGGTGAATTACAGATGGGTAGGAGATCTCAGGGTCGGCCTCTACTACGATACAAAGATGTGTGTAAGCGGGACATGATTGATATAAGCATTGATAATGCACAATGGGAACACGTCGCCGCTGAACGTGTTGCATGGAGGGCAACTATCATAAATGGAATAAAGACAAAGGAGAAAATGATTGCAGATAAAGCACACACAGAGCGTGAGAGACGTAAGATGGTGCAAAATGGTGGAAATGACCATGTTTTCACATGCACCTACTGTGGGCAAACATTTGCAGCAAGAATTGGCCTTACCAGCCACACTCGCCACCGCCATGGATCGTAGTTATTAAGCCTTTTTGAAGCACAATGTACCAAACTATCGTCTGTCAAGACAGAAAGGTGCCAATGTATAATATATGTACAACAGGTAGCAGTGAACCGCCAGGCATGGAGAGCCATGATTTCTGCCCTATGCGCCGCCTTAGGCTCAAGAGGAAAGACTAACTAACATAATTACATGGTTGGAGAAATAGGTGGTTGGTGACATAAGTATTGAAGATTGATTGATTGATTGATTGATTTAGGAACCGACATCACAGCATTCGGGGCATTCCCATAAGCGCTCCGTCCCCATCCTCAGAAGCCAGCGAAGAGTTCCAACCTCAATAGTACCAGTAGCAATCTGATTATATGTGCGTCTCGCCTTTCCTCTAAGCGTCGAGCATCGGCCAGATCCCCTCATCACTCCACGCTGTCGCATTCTTGCCAGACCATGGTGATCCATTTGCTCCTCCGAGGTGTACACGTGCTCCCACAAGGCCGCAACCACGTCTGCCTTATCATGCATCAATACTCCACCAAGTTTTGCAGAGCCAGCCAATCTATCTGTCTGTTCATTCCCCAGCACACCAGCATGCTCCGGAGAAAATATCCAGACGACGCTTGCCACCCGTGACTTCAGAAGCGAAGCAAGCCACTCGGCACGAAGCTTGCCTGTCCTCACCCTACTCAACATGCTTTTTGAGTCAGTTAAAATCACGATGTGTGTGTGTGTGTGTGTGTGTGTGTGTGTGTGTGTGTGTCGTATTCTCCATCCAGCGGAAAGCTGCACTGACTGCCTCCACCTCCATTCTTAAGCTAGATGTTGTGGTATCATATGCCAGGCTCTCCTGCACCAAACGTCGACCATTAGCCTTTGCCGAGAAACCCCAGGCACTTCTACTACCTCTCAACACCGAACCATCTGTGTAGATAATCACATCACCCGGGCGAGCATTATCCTAAATTAGTTGCTGGGTTTCCACTTCCGTGGCCCCTGCTGGCCACTCCCTGCACTCCCGGCTCAATGTGATTATAACTCTGCACAAGTCTGACTGCTCCGCTGGCACTCTGACCCACTCCTCTACTCGCCTAATGTTCTCAAAGGGGCACACCTGTCTGATCGTATCCTCCGCCTGAGCCATCCATGATTTCCCTCTTATCAGTCGCTGGCCCTTAACTGCGTCCAGCGCCTCATGCAACGGGTGATCTGTGTCAGCAGCTACTCTGAGGTATGGCTTCGCCTGCATCGCCTCGAGCCTACCAGCAACAGTCGGCAAACCAAGGATGTACCGCATACACATCACTGGGGTGTCTCTGGTGCATCCCATAATGACCCGCATAGCTTCGTTCTGTATGCGCTCCAATCTCACCAGTATTGAAGACAGGCGGTTGAATTAAAAGGTGTTTATAGAAATTCATGGTTGGGGAAATAGGTGGTTGGTGACATAAGTGGTTGGAGACATAGGTGATTGAGACATAGTTGGTTGAAGACATAGGTGGTTGAAGTAAAAGGTGTTTAAAGAAATATACAGTTTCAGAAATAGTTGGTTGGGGAAACTGCAGTGTTATGAAATAGTGTGAGCCGAGTAGCATTGTCATTAGTGTCCCCGCTCGCCAAAACAAAGGCAGTGTTCAATCCCCATCAGACGCAGAATACGTTTTCCCTACCAGTGCGGTACTGTGGTCAATCCAGCCTCATAAAATGGACTTCAGACAATGTCGCACTCGCAAACAGAATATCGTAAAGCGGAATCGAACACACAAACTTCGGAGCAGGCACGGGGCAGGCAGTGTAACCATTTCGCCACGGAGTCTCCCTCTGTGTGTAAACCGTGTACACCACAACAACACGTAAGGGTAACCATGGTAACGAACTCTTGTCCACGTCCTGAGTGGTCCTGATTACCGGATGCTAGCTACATAATTGCTGTATGTACCACCGGGCACAAGATGAGCCTCGCGGCCAATACCAGGCCGATGATCTTTAATGTCAAACTGTCATTCTGTCATTTACTGCCAATATAGTAACTTGCGGTGTACGGCAGGTGGGGGGGGGGGGGGTTGAGGGGGTGGAGTCTTGAGCCTGAAGAATTAAGGCCACCTGGCTAGTGCAGTCGCTGCGAACTGTGCAGGTTTTTTAAATTTTGTTGCGTATCCCTTACGGGACGTTGCAGTCAACACCAGCATTTTCAGCTGCTGTTGATGTACTAGGCAAGTGTTACGTTCAGTAGTTTTGCCATTGCTTTCTGAACGACCGGACCCTATACCTTTTTCGAAAAAACCAGCACCGCCGTGTTTCGAACCCTGGTATACGGGCTCACAAACCGCGTTCGCAAGCCCTTAGCCACAGAGACCGGTAGGTTTCTGCAGGTTGTGCAGGTTAGAGTTTTATTTTTGCTCTCGATAGAAAAAACAACAACGCCTCGCCTTACCGAGGATTCAAACCCGGGTCCCCTGAAGGAGAATACGGCAATCTAGGCACTTGGCCAGCCGCTCGTCTTCTTTACTTCATTGGACATTTCCTGATACTAATTTCAGACTGTAGCCCGGGTGTATTAAACTAATCCTGGCTATTAACGTATTCTTCTTCTTATAGTCAAAACCATATGTCGTTAGGCCACTTGTCGTTTATGAGTGTCCATCAATACGTTAAAAAAAAAGTAGGAAACCTTTTTTAACACTTGAAAACGCACTGGGCTCTAGGCAAGGCGTATTGTTTATATCGTGTTAGAGCCTACTATTTTGTAGACCAATCGGCATTCGTTAGGCTATGTGGTCGGTATTATGCCAACAGTCACACTGCTGTATGCTTGTGAAACCTGGACTGTTTACCAGCGAAACGCCAGGAAATTAAACCACTTCCACACAGTCTGCCTTAGGAAGCTATTGAAGATTAAATGGCAAGACAAGATCCCAAACCCTGACGTCTTAGAAAGAGCGCCCATGCCTATTATCCACACTCTTCTAATTAAGAATCAGATTCGTTGGGCTGGTCACTTGACTCGCATGCCAGATCACAGGCTCCCTAAACGAATGTTTTACGGTGAGCTGCGCTGTGGTAAACGCTCCCTATGCGGCCAGAGGAAACGCTTTAAAGACACTGAAGATCTCACTAAAAGCTTTTGGAATTCATCACGACACTTGTGAGACTGTTGCCAATGACCGAAATTCGTAGCGTACATCATTACGCAAGTGCGTGGTCACATGATAAGAAAACACGGCTCCAAACTGTCAACCCAATTGGATGAAATGAATGGTCATCATCATACTTGATGGACAAACACATCATACTTGATGGATAAACATCATCATACTTGATGGACAAACACCATCATACTTAATGGACAAATATCATCATAATTGTTGGACAAACATCATCATACTTGATGGAAAAAAAACCCATCATACTTGAAGGACAAACACCATCATACTTGATGGACAAACATCATCATACTTGATGGACAAACACCATCATACTTGATGGACAAACACCATCATACTTGATGGACAAACATCATCTTACTTAATGGAAAAACACCGTCATACTTGATGGACAAACATCATCATACTTGATGGACAAACACCATCATACTTAATGGACAAATATCATCACAATTGATGGACAAACATCATCATACTTGATGGAAAAACACCATCATACTTGATGGACAAATATCATCATAATTGATGGACAAACATCATCATACTTGATGGACATATACCATAATACTTAATGGACAAACACCATCATACTTGATGGACAAACATCATCATACTTGATGGACAAATATCATCATAACTGATGGACAAACATCATCATACTTGATGGACACACACCATCATACTTGATAGACAAACACCATCATACTTGATGGACAAACACCATCATAATTAATGAACAAACACCATCATTCCGGCTACTTGTATTCCCCAAGACATGTCGTGATGAAATTTGTAGTCCGTTTAACGTCTATCCACCCATCAAAACATATTGCTCTTGTTATTATGACGTCACCAGCATTTCTAATTGTTGTACACGTTAACACAGTGACACTAGAACGTTTTCATCGACCGGTCATCGCCACCGCCAGTTAGAGTCAGTGTTTATGGCTGGTCAAATATTGAATCTGATTTTCATACACCCAAGTGGCTATTTCTGAATTCATGTATCGATTGCTCAGTTTCTAAAGAAGTTCGTGCCGAATGCGTGGTTGTCATGTACGGGCAAGCGGCTCAAGTAAACATTACTTCTGTTGCTGCGTTACTGATACCATGTGTTAAAACGTGCTTCTTCTCATGACCGTTGACATGTTTGCATATATTGTACGTTGTGATTCTGAAAACAACATGACACAGACATGGGGCATTTAGGGAACAATGTGTCTTTCTTCGGTTAAAAGTAAGCAATTGTAAAGAAACACATCATCATCATCATCATCATCATCATCATCATCATCATCATCATCATCATCATCATCATCATCATCATCATCATCATCATCACCACCACCATCGTCATCTTCATCATAGCCTTCATCATCACCATCTACATGTACATCATCATAATCTGCATACTTTCTCTCTCTCTCTCTCTCTCTCTCTCTCTCTCTCTCTCTCTCTCTCCTCTCCCCTCCTCCTCCTCCTCCTCTTCCTCATAGAACGTGACTCTCTCCACACACACTTTTTCCAGAATGAAATGAATTAATCACATCCAAGTGGCATTTGTATGCCAAAAAAAAAAAACTATAACATTTTCCTCCTCCTCCCACGGTGTGTTAGTTTGTTAATTAAGAATTGTTCATGACTGATTTGGTTATGTAGCACAAGTTTTCTACACCAAACGCCAACCCTACCTGGCGTCTCTTGCGACACTCAACGGAGTTACAGTGCTACTATTCTCTGCTTCCCCAATAGGCCCTGATAACACACCTGTATTTTAGCATATCCTGTTTATCGGACATCGCTGTCAACACCAGCATTTTACTGCTGTTGTTGATGTCTTGGCATTTTTACGTTCAGTAGTTTGCCAGTGCCTTCTGAACGACCGGCTCTCATACCAACAAGTTAGAACCCAGCGGTCTGCTGTCAAATCGGTCGCAGCTGTGTTTCGAACTCTGGTAAGTGTGCCCACGAATTTCGTCCGTAAGCTTTTAGCCACGGCGCCCGGCAACACACTGGCTAGTCGTTGTAAATATCATTACCAGGAATGTGATGTCTTATGACCATCACACGCTGTAGAGCTAAATTCACGGAGGAATAAATGACCAATAATTTCCTCTCTTAGCTGACGACGAATGCAAACATCTAATTCTCGCCCGACCGCACAACTTTCTAACGATCATGCTAATACGCTCACGACCAGCCACAGAATAATTACAAATGCTAGCAACGGGAGAAAGAGAAGCATTCTGTTTACAATTTAAAAAAAACACATTTTTGCGAAGGAAACACTCACACCTTTGAGTTGACCTAACTGCCGCCTCCCTGGCCTAGGTGTTAGCGACTTTCTCCGTAATCCCGTTTATCCACGTGAGCAAACTCGGCTGTGCGAGAATTGGTAGCGGTTCTCGCCGCGCCCGTTACTTACCGGATATGTGATTCGGCCGCTCAGAAATCAATGGAAAACCACTGAGCGTAATCTTGCCAAGAAATCAACAACAGCGGTAAAATGATGGTGTTGACAGGGATGTCCTGTAATAGTATATGGGGGGGGGGGGGATAACACATGTTGACTGCCATTCAGTACAACGCTGTACTCTTGGGTTATTTGGTACCAACTACCGAACCGGTTTCTTTAACGCTGTTGATGACCAGAGCATTGTTGGCGTCGGGCCTACAGAGATCATGTAAGATTGTTGGCTGGAGTGTACAAGAGTGGGAGCCCCGATAATACAGCGGTTGTGCTTGCCATCTGGCCTGGGAGTGTTGAGTTTGAATTCGATTCGAGGCGGGGATATTTAAAAACAAAAAAAAATTGCCCTGGGCTTCCAGAGCTAAACTGGGTGCCAGGAAATGTTCTGGGAAAGTGAAGACGGCAGGTGGGATATTGGTATCCTCACCCATCAAATAGCGGTTTGTCTGTAACAACAAGTATGGGGCCAGCACTACTAGGACCAATTCACCTCAAGGCGTTAACATGGCCCCTTTACTTACAATAGTGTGTGTGTGTGTGTGTGTTTGTGTGTGCGCGCGCGCGCTCGCGTGCGTTGGTATGAGTGTACAAGTATCACTTAATTAATTTATCACAGTGAGTCAGTCGGTAAGTACGTAATTCTTTTAAAGGAGTATGAATTGTTAGTTAGTTAGTTTAGTTTAGTTAGTTTAGTTAGTTAGCTGGTTAGTTTAGTTAGTTAGTTAATTAATTAGTTAGTTTAGTTCGTTCGTTAGTTAGTTTAGTTAGTTAGTTTAGTTTAGTTAATTAGTTAGATAGATAATTAGTTAGTTAGGTTAATTAAGTGAATCGAAGTGAACTGAACTTAAGTTAAGTTAAGTTTAGTTAGTTAGCTAGTTAAGTTAAGTTAAGTTTAGTTTAGTTAGTAAAGTTTACTTTAGTTTGTTTGTTTAATTTAGTGTAGTTATTTAAGTTTAATTTAGTTAGTTACGTTACGTTTAGTTTAGTTAAGGATAGTTAGTTAGTTTACTTTAGTTAGTTAGTCTAGTTTAGTTAGTTAGTTATGTTAAGTTTAGTTTAGTCTAGTTAGTTCAGTTTACTTAGTTAATTAGTTTTGTTAAGTTTAGTTGCCGGCTGCCTGGCCGAGGGGTTAGCAGCTTTCTCCGCTAATCCCGAATACTCTCGTGGTCGACGTGAGCGGACGAGAATTAGAAGTGGTTCGAGTCACGCTAGTGACTTATGAGAGTATGGAGCCGGTCGCTCAGAAAGTCGTGACGTGCTGATGAGCGTAATCTAGCCTAGGATTCAACATACAGCTGAAAGATGGTGGTGTTGACCGCAATATCCTGAACCAAGATGGAAACGCGGGGGAAAAAAAAGTTTAGTTAGTTTAGTTATTTTTGCTAGTTTTCTTTAGTTTAGTTAGTTAGTTACGTTACATTTAGTTTAGTTTAGTTTAATTAGTTATTTAGTTTAGTTTAGTTTAGTTTAGTTAGTCTAGGTTAGTTAGTTAGTTTAGTTTAGATTAGTTAATTAGTTTAGTTTACTTAGTTAGTTAGTTAGTTTTATTAAGTTTAGTTAGTTTAGTTAGGTCTATTATGTTTAGTTTGGCTAGTAAAGTTTAGTTTAGTTCGTTAGTTTAATTTAGTTTAGTTAGTGAAGTTTAGTTTATTTTAGTTACGTTTAGTTTAGTTACGTTTAGTTTAGTTAGTTAGTTAAGCTAAGTTATGTTTAGTTTAGTTAATTAGTTTAGTTTACTCTATTTAGCTAGTTTAATTAGTTACGGAGCGCTTATGGGAATGCCCCGAATGCTGTGACGTCGATTCCTAAACAATCAATCAATCAATCAATCATATCTAGTTTGGACAATTCCAATATTACTGTCCAGGATTTGATTAACTTGCCCTCTATCTAGCGTGTCGCGTTCTCGAACTCCATACACTGTATTATTTATGAACCACTTGTAATCCGTGTCTTATTACAATACTGGCACTTCTTTCCGAGACGTAATCCGGAAGTAGGCAAATGTGGGGGTACGCTGGGGGGGGGGGGGGGGGGGGTGGGGGGGGTGGGGTGGTGGAAGCAAGATAAGTATTTGGCCTATTTCCGGGCTAGTGATATCATTATTGTATAAGAGCGTTATCTGTTATTTATGACCGTCATAAATATATGTGGTTTTGATATCTATACAGTTGTTGTCCCTCATCTAAGAAAAGATCAGACTGTACAAATAGCAGCGAAGACCCGAAGTCTATTTTTTACCTAAGATAAGTAAGCGGTCTGGACCAGAAAGAATACATTACAAGCCCCAGTTAGCTATTTCTTTATTTGATGTACTAACCGCACGGCTAAATTGTAAATTCTCCGAATATATGGTTGCTGCGCTGACAGACTACATTTTTAACTGGTTGAGCATTGAACGAGGTGATAGTGCCACGAGGGGGCGACGGTGTCATGAGGAGGCGACATTCTCATGAGGAGGCGACGGTGTTGTGAGGAGGGGGCAGCGTCACGGGTAGCCAACAGTGTCATGAAGAATCAAAGGCTTTGAATGTTGTTGTTGTTTTTTTTTTGGCGCTCACTCGCTTTGAACTCAAGCGTAGTCGACTCATGTGCTACTTCTTCTAGTGCACCGGCCTGATCTTTGCGTGTGGATTAGCTATCCCTGTTACTAGTGTCCCTCGCCATCAGGCGAACACACTCCGACTTCTGAGATATCTTGTCATTTACGTTCACAAGTCAAGGACGGGAAGTCACCATTTAAGTCCAACTGAACGGTCAGTGCCATGGGCGGATATGTTTCGCAATCTCACACGGTCACCAAAGTCTTCGATCAGGTCTGTGACCGTGTCCTCATTATGCCATGTGACCCATCCAAATATACATGCCCCTGCCTTCCCTCTTAACATGCCTAAACATTACCTACAATATTGTAAAGGGCATACATACTGTATATTATGTTATATCCAGTGGTTTAAATCGACATCATTCATAGCGTGCCATAACAATATCAGAACCTAACGAACGAAAGAAGAAGGAAAATGGCGAGCTTACATACACGCACCGAATGTAACGGATGAGGGTATACATGAATGGATGCATACATGATTGGAGGATGGATGCATGGTTGTGCCGATCGATAGAAAAATGTATGCATGCATGGGAATGTGGCTGGGTGCGGGGACAGATGGTTGGGTTGATTGATGGAATGATAAATGCGGGATGGATAGACTTTTACGTAGATTGATGGATGATCGATGGATGGGTAGGTAGATGGAATAGGCGGGAAGACAGACTAGCCGGTGGTAGATCGGCTTGCCGATAGACAGACTGACAGACAGATAATGTATGTTCATTTAAGAAAATATACTTTATCTTAATTGGCTAAAAAAATAATTCAGTTCAGTTCAGTATTTACGCGGTAAAAATAAATTCGGCCTCGTTCAACCTGCTTTTTCTGATTTGATTATAATAGAGATCCGTGCTTGTATATGTGAGTTTTGATCTTATTTCTATTTTTGCTTTTTTTTTGAGTTAGTCCTAAATAGGACTGGCAAAAATTAAAATAAATAAAAATACACCTTCCCTGTATAAAGAAGAGAGAAATCAAACGACAGGCAATCTTCCCGTGGAAAAATGCCACAATGGCTGTTCGATACGCTAGCATAATTGTCAACAAACCAGCCATCCCGCGAGCGATTTCTGATCAATGTTCACCTTTGTCTTATCAATCAAGAATTTGTGTTCAATATCAGCCCCCTTCTCTTTTGTAGTTTGCCCGACTGTCTTTGAAGTGCCGTTTTCTGCTCAGCCGTGTATTGATTTCTGTTTAAATCAATCATGTTGTGCTTTATTCTTTGTATTCCATATCTGGAGTTGTCAATGCTGTTTTTGTCGCGGCCAGTGACTTGGTTCATTCGTCGAAATGCTTTTGTTTCTATAGAACATTGGATACCATCAATGTTCTTTATTGTTTGCCATTTCGTCCTTAAACCTTTTAGTGAAAATGTTTTCTTCATCATCTTCTGCGCGTTGTCCTCTTTCGGAGCAACGATCCTCAACCAACTCAGTCAAGGCTGTTTATTCTTGAACAAAGAACATTTTGTTACACTTCCAGACTATAAACAAAACTTAATTTGGAATCGATCTTCCAAGTATTTGATAGAGATAACAGCATTGCATTTTCCAAAACGAAGAATATTATCTGCAATTTATATTTGTCAATCGCTGTAAGGAAAAAAAACGTTTTTAAGAGTTGTATTGAGCCAATCTTGTACTGAAGCAAATCGTGGATAATTAGCAGACAAGTAAGAATATTAAGTGGAAGCTGCAGATACGTGATTTTAACGAAGCTCTATAAGAAGACCGTAGATGGATAGAAAGAGCGATGAAGATATCTTAACATAAATTAACTCACAAGGAAAACTAGTTGCTGGCATCAGAAGTAACCAGTCCACATTCTGTGTACATGTCATGAGTAGACGAAACCTGGAGTAAGTCATCTCAGCTGAAAAGATTGAGGAGAGGGGAAGGCTGGGTGTTACCAAGAGAGAAGATGCTGGGAAGTTTAACACGGTAGCATTGAGAAACATTAGTATCCGAAATGATTGTCACTTCGCGAGACAAAAGTCTGTGGACAGTGTCACAAAATAAAACCTTGCGTTTACCCAGTTGATTATTATAGAGGCTTTCTGATTAAACGGACTATCTGCCAGCGACAACTATTTTACCTAACAGAGAAAACAAATCGGATGTCAAAATCACAGGACAATATTTGTAGCTGCACGTGTACATCTGGTCGACGGATTGGGAACACTCGGTGGTGAGGGAGACGGATCCCTGCATCGCTTTGACAGTTTATCAACAGGTCGGATTGAAAGCGGAAGTACTCAGCTCGGAAGTAAACAGTCCGTCTGTCATGTAGAATTTCCCGACATAAAACGGAAGGATGGCTGGGATTGTCACCCCTCGACAGCAGATTGGCAGTTTGTTGTGGAAACTGTTGTTGGGATCATACAGTAACTCGCTGGCTTGTTGGGGAGGTCAAAACAAGTGATGACAGCTTTGACGGTGACTAGCCCAGGGGGAAGGGATTCTTGACAGTGGATGATGTGCCCAAATAACACCTGCAGGACATCAATACCGTCACGTGACCAATTTTAGGTTTTGCCATAAACCATGATTGGAGATGGGGAGTTGACCAAAACCGTGGATTAGGATGGACGTGTTTGTGGGAGAGCTCTACAGTGTTAGATTAATTGAATATTAACTAGCATGTGTCGTTATGGCAAGGTGTAGTAGCCATCCCGGAATGAGGCGGTTTTGCCTAAGGTAGAATCTATTATATTAGTTTTAATTAATATAGGCTGTAGCCTTGTTAAAACTAGAGAGTGATACTTAGCTCTGTTAGTTGAAAATAGATTAGTGAAGTGTTGATAAGCTTTACTAGTTGAGAATTTAGTAATGAGGGATAATTGGGATATTCCCGTAGGTGTCCCTGGTGGGCGGGGTTCCGCATTCTGTTTGTTGATTTTTTTTTCTTGTCTTGGCCTGATGATAACATATGTGTTCAGTCATCTGTCCATGACAGAGTAGGTTCATTATATTTTCTGAGCGAGGCCGATGGTCCACGATCATCTAATAGAGATCAGTGACGGGGAGGCTATCACCGGTTGTCTGATTTATGTTACAGGTTCCCTCTGGTTGGAATGAAGAACACGGAACCCAGGAAAAATCCGATCCCGGATAAAGTTTGGCGCAAGAAGATTGGCCAGCGACTTTACAACAGAGCTTATGCTAGAGGAAGATGATCAACATTGCTCAGTGGAGCTGAATGGTATATGTATCCTACAGGATAAATACCGAATGAGTTTAGGTCATACCAGTTTTAACACACCAGTAGTGATGGATATTCAGTTCACTTATGACTAGAACAAAAATAAAGGACTCTATTGGAGTATGGACAATAACTGTTTAATAGTGAGAACTAGTGAACATTTAGCAAGAGACAAAAAGTCCTGTTCATAGGACAGTGTTCCATGTTTGTTTCACCGCGCCGGAATTATGAAGCCGGAGTTTCTATAAACTATTAGGAACAGTTGCGTTAGGAACAATAATAGTTTTTTCCACGGATTATATATTTACATGGGATTCAGATCTCATGGTCATCAAAGTTCCGGGAAGAGGACATGTCTGGAGAGAAGGATACGACTTCGGTGAGGTCTAGTGTACTGACTCGTGTGATGTCGTGTAATCCTTGCCATGATGTGTACACTATGATCCTGAACTTTGAGGGCTGACACATACATTTAGGTTATAATACACGACACCCATTTTCTTCGCATACACGTCTCATATACGTTACACTTTTCTTTTAATAAATTAATCTTTGTTAATTTTTAGAAGCAAGAGTGGTTGAGTATGTTGCGTTGGGGAAGTATGAGAAGGGGCATAGTACGACAGTGAGAGAGTGATAGGAAAAGGTGTCCATGGGCTGATGGAGTGTGTTGGACGGAATCTGGTGGATTCTCCAGGATATTGATAAGGGATGAAATATTATAATGTGGGTGTTGACTCTCCTCACTTCAGGGACGACACTTTAAAGGAGGACACGACAGACAGGCATGATCGCCAACGCCACACGGCATGCTCTGTAAGAAGATGAAGAATATTCCTGGTCTGTACACCGCGTGGAGGCAGCTCTAGGACAGGCCAGGGACCGTTAATCCGCGGCTTCATTTTTAATTTTTTTTACCCGCTCGCTCGCTTTGAACTCAAGCATAGTCCATACACACTACTCCTAGTAGTTCATTCATTCATTCATTCATTCATTCATTCATTCATTCATTCATTTATTCATTCAGTAGCATAGCCTTTGCTGAACCTCGCTCCGGAAAACCTCTCGATCATAGGAAAGATGTCCCGCGTTCGATACACCCATCTGGAGATCCACCGCCACATCCTGCACCCATTTTATCTTCACTTCTAGTAGTGCTGGACTGAATTTTGCATGTGGATTAGCTTTCCCTATTCACAGTGCCCCTCGCCATCCGGCGAACCCACTCCGGCTTCAGAGGTACTTGTAATTTACTTCCCCAAGTCAAAAACGAGATGTCAAAACATTAGTCCAACTGTCCGGTGTAAGGGTTGAACCCCTTACCTTGACATCAGCACACCGGATGTTTAAGAACACGCTTTCTAATTCATTCGGCCAAGCTGCCTTCGGCCTATTTAAATACCACAAAACCAGTGAGGAGTTGTCATTTGAAGACCACAGGTATTGTTGTCTGTGTTTGTATGCGTGTGTGTGTGTGTGTGTGTGTGTGTGTGTGTGTGTGTGTGTGTGTGTGTATGCGTGTGAGTTTGTGTTTGTGAGTACGTGTGTGTTAAGTTTTTAACAAAGCGATTTCGTTAGGCTAAAATAGCTTTTGATGTACACACCCGATGAGTGTTACACAGCGTGACCGACAAAGATGACTGATCAACAACAGCTATGTAACTTGTGTATATTTATTATGTGGTTGTATCCATTTCTAGTTTCATTAGCCTGTTTCAACTAACAACGACTGCCTGAAACAGGCTAATTAAACTAGAACACTATAAACAACAATAAGAAAGAGACAAACAGCTTTCTTTGGTCATGTAATGAGAAGAGAGGCATTGGAGAACATCGTAACAACTGGAAAGATCGAGGGGAAGAGAGACAGAGGCAGGCCAAGAGAAATGATGCTGGATGGATTGAGACGTGGCACGGAGGAATATCAGCAGCAGAGTTGATCCAGAAAACCAAAGATCGAGATCTGTGGAGAGCCATGAACGCCTACGCGTGCCGACAGGGCACTTGATGATTATGATCCGTATTTGTTTGTTGTTTGTGTGCTGACGAAGACTCTAAACACATCGTCATCTTTGCCATTTGCAGTTATGTTCTTACGAGTTCCACATATCGTTTATCGTTGATTTAAAAAGTAGGCTAGAAAAGAACATGTGTCATATGTAGTTCTGTGTGTTTCATTTTCATTTATTTATTATATTCCAGAATTTGACTTTTGTTCAATCTGGAAACTGCACACGTTCCATACAATATTATATAATTGTATATTCTTTGTTACATTCACACGGATCTTACTGAGCGAAAGAAGCCACATACGTGTGTCACATAGAGCACCATTCTGAACCGATAACCTCTTAAGGAGAAAGCACACTTTGTCAATTTGTTGGAGAGATAAAGGGAAACCCTGCAAAGCAACCCCCATGGACTTCTGTATTAAATTCGGAGATAAAGTCTCTACTCCAATCTCACAGCGAAGGATGCGAGTTCCTTTCAGGGCTGAGAGGACTTGAACGTCAGTGCACTGGCTTATGAGTTAAACCCCACTCTTCTAGAACGTGATTCTCAACCGGTGGGGATTTTCCCCGCCCAAGGGGGGAATTTTAGGGTTTCCTTGGGATGGAGGAGAATTAAGATGATTTCAAAATCACGTTAATACAAGAATCTGTTACTTGATATTGTTTTTCCCTCCATAATTTAGGGTTCTGTACTTCTCGCTCTTCCGAAATTCGTTTTATAACGTAAGTAGACCTGCAAATCATGTTTTATGTAAACGTCTAGACTTGTTCTAGTATGTGTTATTAAATTTAGTTTCCAGTTTTACGTATACTGTGTTATACTGTGTTCTGTCTGTTATTTGTCCATCAAGAATGATGATGACCATTCATTTCATCCAGTGGGGCTGAAAGTATGGAGCCGTGGGTTCTAAGATGGCTGATAAGACCTATTTTGGCTCGAAATGTTCTTTGACAATGTGGGCAAAGAATGCTTGACGTCTCTGGGGGAGGATTTCCTGCAGTGGTTTTTCTGTCCTGCCTTTTCTTCATAGCTCTTGCAGTCCTGGTTGCCTCACATATGACTGCACCTTTGCGTAATGATGCACGCCACGAATTTCGGTCTCCGGCTGCAGCCTCCCAGGTGTCATGATGAATTCCAAAAGCATTCAGTGAAATTTTCAGAGCGTCTTTAAAGCGTTTCCTCTGGCCGCCGCGAGAGCGTATACCACAATGCAGCTCGTCGTAGAAAATCCTTTAGGGAGCCTGTGATCTGGCATGCGAGTCAAGTGACCAGCCCAGCGAATCTGATTCTTCATCAGTATAGTGTGGATACTGGGCATGGATGCTCTTTCTAGGACTTCAGTGTCTGGAATCTTGTCTAGCCATTTAATCTTCAGTAGCTTCCTTAGGCAGACTGTGTGGAAGTGGTTTAATTTCCTAGCGTGTCGCTGATAAACAGTCCAGGTTTCACAAGCATATAGCAGTGTGGATAATACAACTGCTTTGTAGACTTTTAGCTTTGTTTGCAGGCTTATTCCAGTTCTGTCCCATACATTCTTGTACAGTCTGCCAAAGGCCGCACTGGCCTTGGAGATTCTTGCATTCACTTCGTCATCAATTGTGGCAGCTTGTGACACAGTGCTGCCAAGATAGGTGAATTTGTCCACAACACTTAGTCTATGATAATTCACTTTGATATTCGGCACAGTGTGATTATTCCCTGGAGCTGGCTGGTACATAACTATAGTCTTCTCCAAGTTGATATTGAGCCCAAAGTTGGCACAGGCATGTGAGAAAGCTGAAACATTATGTTGCATGTCCGCCTCTGAGTTGGCGTATAGAGCGCAATCATCAGCAAACAGGAGCTCTCTGACGGTGTCGTTGTTAATTTTGGTTTTACCTTTCAGCCTTCTGAGATTGAATAACTTTCCATCCATACGGTAGTTGATGTCTATTCCAATGTCGTCGTTCTCGAAGGCATTCATCAACATGGCTGAAAACATGAGGCTGAACAGTGTTGGTGCCAGAACACATCCTTGCTTCACTCCATTGGTGACAGGAAAGGGTTCAGACAATTCACCATTTTCCTGTGCTCTTGCCTGCATGCCGTCATGAAATAGCCGCACTATTTGGACAAACTTTCGTGGACAGCCATATTTTGCCATAATCTTCCACAGTCCTTCTCTGCTGACTGTATCAAAAGCCTTTGTAAGGTCAATGAAAGTGGAGAACATTTCGCAGTTCTGTTCCTGACATTTCTCTTGCAGCTGCCTTGCAGCGAAAATCATGTCAACAGTTCAACGTTCTTTTCTGAAGCCACATTGACTCTCAGGAAGAAGACCTTGATCAAGATGGGCTGTGAGGCGATTGAGAAGAATTCTGGCGCGTATCTTCCCTGCAATTGAAAGCAAGGAGATGCCTCGGTGGTTGTCACAGGATTGGCGGTTTCCTTTACGTTTGTAAAGGTGGACTATTGACGCGTCCTTGAAATCTTGTGGCATGGTCTCGTTCACCCATATGTTTGTAAAGACTTGGTGAAGCTGTTCTGTTAGGACCGGCCCACCTGCCTTGTATATCGCTGCTTGGAAGGAGTAAGGACCAGGTGCCTTGCCGCTGGAGAGTTGCTGGATGGCTTTGTTTACTTCCACTATGGTTGGCAGGTCATCAAGTGTCTCATTGGTGGGAATTTGAGGAAGGCAGTTGATGGTTTCATCATCGAAGAAGGAAGTTGCATTTAAGATTTTGCTGAAATGCTCTGCCCAGCGTTGAAGGATTTCTTTCTTATCGGTGACCAATGTTCCCCCATCTGCACTGAGGAGGGGATCTATGCCTGGTGATGTAGGACCATAGACCGCTTTCAGTGAGTCGTAGAAGTTTTTCATATCATGTCTGTTAGCAAAGCCCTGAATTTCATCAGCTTTGCTGCTCAGCCAGGAGTCCCGCATGTGCCGAAGTTTCTGCTGCACTACTCTCTGAATGTTCTTGAAAGCATCTTTTTTTAATGTTGACTTTGGGTCATTCAAATGAGCCTTAAGGAGAAGGTGTTTCTGATACTGTGTAGGGGTGGGGCAAATGTATAGGGAGAAAATACGTAAGTGTGTGTTTGTGTATTTGTGTGTGTGTGTGTGTGTGGGGGGGGGGGGAGGGGGTGACATTCTGAACATATGGTGAAGGGGTGCATGGGCTAAACAAGGTGAGAACCACTGTTCTAGAGCATTCACCAACCAGTCAACCATTCAATGGTTCATGTAAGCTTGTCAAAAGTCACTTGCGTACAGATACAAACACTTGTGCCCGTTATTTATACAACCTCCCACGGCTAGAATTCATTTCTGTCTGACCGATAGGAAACACAAGATTGTTTAGCAAGGCTGAGGCTGTGACAACACATTGTGTTTACCTTTCATTACTAGTAAGCACAGAAGAGATGAATGAAATCATTACATAAAAATAGGATCAACAAGTACAATAACAATGTTAAGAGGTGTATCTGACGTCAATAAAATAGAACCCCAGTACGTGGCATGTCTACACGTATAATATAATACAATTCCACGTACATGGACTGGATAGAAACAATTTATGGCACTTTTCTGAATACCGGTTCCAAATTATTTCTTGTAAAAAGTATCTCTTACAGGGCCTCATTAGGTGAAATGATAAAAAAATATTAAACACTACGAACTAAAATATAAAACTGAGAAAATCGAAATACGTACCAATAATATTTGACAGTTATATGTGGAAATGCGTACGCACAATAAATAATTTGGTACCGTTATTTATTAAGTACAGCAGTTATTGTGTGTGTGGTGGACTGTTAGGCCGATAGATGGATGCAATAAAAGTTTTGGGGCCGGAGGGCCCTCACTGTGGTCGGAGTGTATACCTGTCAGTTATATGTGGAAATACATACGTACAAGATATAGATATACACTCCGACGACATTGAGTTTCCTCCGGGCCGAGTAAACATTTATTGCATCAATCGATCAGTGTCTAGCACAGTGGTTATCAACCTATTTTAGCCGTGCTCCCTTCACCATATTTTCAGAACGTCATTCCCCCCCCCCCCCCTTTCGTATTTCCTACCTAAAAATCCCCCCTTTACACAGTATACTTAATAATGGAAGCTAAATTTAATAGCACATACTAAAACAAGTCTAGACGTCCACATACAACGTGATTTGCGGGTCTACTTACTTTATTAAATGAATTTTAGAAGGGTGAGACGTACATAACCGTAAAGTATGAAGGGAAAAACAATATCAAGTAATCGGTTCTTGTATTAACGCGATCTTGAAATAATCGTAATCCCCCTCCCTCCCCTGGAAACCCTAAAATTCCCCCTCGGGGGGAGGGGATTCCCCACTGGTTGGGAACCACTGGTCTAGCAATTCACACACTGAACCGAAAGTAAACGACAACATCACCTAATGAGGCCCTGTAAGGGATACTTTTTACAATAAATAATTTGGGATCGTTATTCGGAAAAGTGCCCAATTGATTAAATAACAAAGTGAAAATGTGACTGCTTTGGGTATAATAACCTTATCAATTCAATATAATAATTATACTGCATGGAATTGGTAAATGCAAACGGAAAATAGAAAGGTTAAGTCAGAACTTCAAAGCATGGACAGACCGAGTGTTCCTGATAATTACAACGGAGAATATATAACAATGGAGGACTGAGAGGTAATACTTTCACTCTGACACCTCCTATACGACCCACGACTGGAGTTGAAGTCTGGTGTGTTCTGATATGAACTATTTTGTAGTGCCATTTAGCAACACTTCATGTCTAGTAATTCATTCCTTGACACCAAACACGTGTTATCACTAGAGGAGTGTTTCATATATCTGAACTAATAACTGTTGCACAGAATATAGGCAACTATATTGCAGTCAATTGTATAGCATTACATACTATAAGCGTACTTAATAAATAACCAGAACGATTTACCGAATGTATTGATACGTATATTCTAGAGAATATATTCTGGTGTCAATTTATCTTTGTGTCTGTACATATCGTATATTCTAGAGAACGGAGAAATGTGCACACAGGAAAAACAAATAGGAATGACGCATGGCGCCGATGTCAACGATTGTCCGAATAAAGAGAAACGACTGTAATAACATTTAGCTGGTATCTCGTCCATACATATCCAGTGAGAGTTTCCCCTCTGATGTGTTAGCACAGGGGTTCTCAACCGATGGGAATTCATGCCTGGGGGGGGGGGGGGGGATATTAAGATTATTTCAAGATCGCGTTAGTACAAGAACCGATTACTTGATATTGTTTCCCCCTCCATACTTTACAGTTCTGTACTTCTCGCCCTTCTGAAATTCATTTTATAACGTAATTAAACCCGCAAATCATGTTTTATATAGACGTCTAGACTTGTTCTAGTATGTGTTGTCAAATTTAGATTCCATCTTTACCTATACTGTGTAGGAGTGGGGGTGGGGTGGAATTTATAGGGAGGAAATACGAAAGGTGAGGGGGGGGATGACATTCTGAAAATATGATAAAGGGGTGCACGGGACAAAAACGGTTTAGAAACACCGTGTTAGCACCTTGCAGAGGTAGAGGGACTTAACGTGTTTCACTCACCAGTACCTATGCGCACGGTAGCGCAGCTACTGAAAAGGATTCCCATATCAGAACAGGTATGGTATAGGAACCAGATGGAGAGAGGCACAAACCTGCTACCTTATACGTAGACTAGGGGTAGTAAAAGACTAGAGAAAACAAACTCGAAACATGCTTGTCAAAGTCGGATGTATTGAACCACACAGGCTTGTCGAAATAGCGCAGCGCAATTCACCGAATACTGTCAGTGAGAGTTTTATGCCTGAGACTTTTGGTGTTCAATCTACAAGACAACATCCCTCTGTCTATGTGTAATGATGATAGCAAATCTGTCTCTTTGTGTATAATTATTACCACACAAAGTCTGTATCAAATGATGATACCAAGTATGCCTCTTTGTGTGCAATTATTACTACACAACATCACACCCTACTGAATCAAACGATACAACTAAACCTGCCTCTTTGTGTGTAATTATTATCACACAACATCACACTCGACTGTATCAAATGATGATACTAAATCTGCATCTTTGTGTGCAATTATTAGCCCACAACATCACACCCGACTGTATCAATTGATGATGCTAATTATGCCTCTTTGTGTGCAATTATTACCACACAACATCGCACCTGATAATATCAATATTTCAGAGTTGATCTACTTTTCGAATTTTCACTGTTCAATATTTCATCTCCTGTGATATCGAAAATCTTAAGTTAGACCAAAATCAAAACAGAGGTAATGATTATAACACAGAACAAATGTATACCCAAACGTAACATCACAGTGAATGGAACAAACGCGAAACAACTTGATAGATGTCTACCATCTTCATATTGTAGCAAACCAATACCTAAACTGCAGAGTGGTCTTCTCTGATGCTTTGTCGCACTAAAACTCAGAAATTGGGTAGTTGTTGTCCATTCTGTATATTTCCAATAATTTATATCGTTAGTTGCATATCCTTTACAGGAAGTCGCAGTCAACCCTACATTTTTTGGCTCTTTATGATTTATAGGGAAGATTTAGTTCAGTAGTTTGCCATTGCATTCTGAATGACCGGATAGTATGAAAACCATCGCAAGTCGGTCTGCTTCGAAATCAGCAGCAGCTGTGTTTCGAATGCGGTATGTGGGAATATGATTTGCATTAGTTGTCTGTTGAAAGAGATTATACAGGGTCTCCCAGGCGAAGTGGTTTACGACCCCGTATATTCTCTTGAGTAACGCAGCTGGGCCCGAACCGGCAGCGGTTCAAGCCGCGCTGGTAACTTACGGGAGTATGTGAGCCGGTCGCTCAGAAAGCAATGGCAACTACTGAGCGTAATCTTTCCTAGTACATCAACAGCAGCTGAAAAATGCTGATGTTGATTGCAAAGTGTTGTAAGGGATATGTGTCAGGATCTTGCGGTAGCAAGACTCTGGCTCGTTGGCTGACAAGTGAGATAACAAATATTGTCACCTTATAACTCAATGTGACACAATGCAAACACTTTATTCGCGCATCTCGCGTTTCACAATTAATGCATCTCTCGCGCAATTACAAGTCATCATTACAATCAATACATGCAATCAGTCAATACATCAATACATCAATACAGCAGTACACTTACACTCTTACAGTCTAGCTCTCGAATCACGCTCAAACATATAATTCAAAGCACACCGCATTCAAACGTCTGTCCTCTACGCTCTCCCAAGGCCTGTCTGACCAGCCGATCAGCATTCGTGTCAGTCGGGGTGGAGTCCCCTTGCGTGATACACACATTGCACGCTGTATCATATCGGCTTAGAGTCGCTCAGACTTGAGCCAGGTTGGACTTCTCAGGCGCCGTCGAAGACGCCGCGTTGTAGCTATCGTGTTTAACACTGCTCAGCGTTGAGTATGGCTGCAATTGTCTGGCGTTGGTACAGACGACGCGTTGCAACTTATGGGTGAGAATCTGACATATGCAACTTTAAAAAAAAAAAGAAAAAGAAAAAGAACTTACGTCGTGGACTTGCTTAAGGTTCAACTATCTCTAGATAGGTTTCATTCAAAGTGATAAGCTAAATCTACCCCTGGTAATCTACCCAGGTAATACTGACAGTTCTAATAAAACTAGGGCCTTAGGGCTTACTTGATTTCCAACTGCGGTGAGATTTTTAGGCTCGTAAACTACGTGAGAGAACATTTGTATGTCGCCATTATCCGAGTAGTTTAGGTATCTAAATTCTCTATCCACGAGATCAATGGAAATATGATATTAATAGAAAACAATGTATGTGGTAAGTATTTCAAGACGCACGCTGAGAGCGAATCGGGAAATTTGACAGTCATAGTCAGGGGCGTATACTAAAACCTCACGTGCGCCTGACTTCTATCTCCAATGATTTCAGATTTCAGACACGATACTCAACCAGCTGTAAAAATGAGTCTGCTGCCCCCCCCCCCCCCCCACACACACACACACACATACACACGTACGCACACACGCACACGCGCACGCCCGCGCAAGATAACCATTTGACCACCTTTTGAGTGCCTTTTAAGTAAACACGGAAATGATCCTTTACGCGTAAAGGCGCAGTGGGATATAGTGATAGACTCATATTTGTATTGACCAATCGGAGCTCGCCGGCTTCGTGGCTTAGAGGTTACAACTTTTCTCCGTAATCTCGTATACTCTCGTCGGTAGCGTGATGACGGTGAGAATCAGCAGTGGTTCGAATCGCATCGGTAACTTACGGGGTATGTGAGCCGGCCGCTCAGAAAGCAATGGCAAACTAATGAGCGTAATCTTGCCAAGAAATCAACATACAGCTGAAAGATGCTGGTGTTGACAGCGATGTCCTGTAAAGGATATGCAAAATAAAAAATCCCCCCCCCCCAAAAAAAAAAAAAAAAAAAAATCGGCGCTCAAAGGATGATGCAGTATATATGACAGTATATACGACTGCCGTTGCTCATACTTCCCACGACAGTTCCTGGTACACATTTTAGGCGGGGTCGATATGGTTGACTCTAAATTAAAATAAAATAAAAACCTGCCTGTATAGGGAATCGAACATATCCCCATCGAGCCTGCAGACGAGGGTGCTAATCACTGCGGAAAGTCGCAGTACCTTCATAACTACTGACATAAAATAATTTTAACAATGTAAATTATTTTTATAGGAAACATGAGGTGGACTATCACGAGCACAAAAGTGCTGCCCATTCACAACACCCACAGTTTATAGAGGAATCCAGGTGAGTGCTATATTCGTGATTGACTAAATGTGGATTTAGGGTTACGTGAATAGTGTCTCTTATACATCATGAGGGCATTTTGATATCCAATGCACATTTTCACCCAGTCTCTCCCCCCATCTGTGCGTATCTGTCTCTGAAATTTTGTGTACTCTATACGTTTAAAGGTAAGTTTATTGCAAATTGCTGTAATATATTTTTCTTCTTTCCCCCTTTATCTACCAACCAACCCACCCCAAACCCTCCTGTCCCTAGCTATCCCATGTAGTTTCGTTCATGTACCCCCGATGTGATTCATTTCCGTTTCTATTTCTCTTCTCCGTGTGTTTTCATGTCTTTCTCTATTTCTTTTGCCCTAATGACCCTAGACAAATGCCTGTCTAGTTGGAAAAGTTATATAGGGGTATTGGATATGCCGTTCATGTTGTTATGGACTCCAAAACCACGAATTCCAAAATCATTGAACGGTAGTTGCCACCCCGTATAATTTGCTTCAACACAAGAGGGCACTAGCGGGTTACATCTGGTAGCAAACTCTTGTAAACACGATGACATTCAACCGTGGTTCGTTCGTTTGGTCACTTTGATTTGTTCAGGTCGCTCATTGAACCAGAAGGGTTTTGTCGTATATTAGCAGGTTCAAATCCCTCTCAGGAGAGGCACCAATGATGTTAGTATTTTTCTCACTTGAAAAGTCATACTTAGTTCCCCTGACACGTCTAACACTCTGGCACCTTGCCATCTTGACAGACGATAGTTTGGCAAGGCAGCAACAACAATGAACATGTTAGCAAAAAGAGTCTGGGAGAACAGGAAGCTTACTGCCAAAACAAAAGTCCTCGTCTACCAAGCCTGTGTCCTTAGTACTCTTCTTTATGATAGTGAAACCTGGACAACTTACTCACGCCAAGAGAAACGTTTAAGCAGCTTTCATATGCGGTGTCTGCGAAGAATACTTGGTATTAAGTGGCAAGACAAAATCACAAATACTGAAGTATTGGAAAGATCAGGTTGTGTGACGGTGTATACCATGCTCAGTCTTCGTAGACTTAGATGGATAGGACATGTTAGGAGGATGGATGATGGTAGAATACCAAAGGACATCTTCTTTGGTGAATTACAGACGGGTAGGAGATCTCAGGGTCGGCCTCTACTACGATACAAAGATGTGTGTAAGCGGGACATGATTGATACAGGCATAGATAATGCACATTGGGAGCAAGTCGCCGCTGAACGTGTTGCATGGAGGGCAACTATCAGAAATGGAATAAAGACAAAGGAGAAAATGATTGCAGATAAAGCACACACAGAGCGTGAGAGACGTAAGATGGTGCACAATGGTGGAAATGACCATGTTTTCACATGCATCTACTGTGGAGCAAGAATTAACCTTACCAGCGACACTCGCCACCCCCATGGGTCGTAGTTATTAAGCCTTTTTGAAGCACAATGTACCAAACTATCGTCTGTCAAGACGGAAAGGTGCCAAGGAACTTCCAGAAGGAACAGCAGCTAAAATCCATGGCGGTAGCGAATGTGACTAATCAGACCAATTCGTACTGTAAATATTCGTCCACAATGGTTGCATGTAAAATCTTGGTCATTTCCACCATCACGCACCATTATTCGTCTCACACACTCTGTGTGTGACCTATCTGCAATCATTTTCTCCGTTGTCTTTATTCCATTTCTGATCATTGCCCTCCATGCAACACGATCAGCGGCGACTTGCTCCCAAGCTGCAATATCAATTTTTGTATCGTAGTACAGGCCGATATCAAGATCTTTTATCTATCTGTAATTCAGCAAAAAAAGATGTCGCTACCATCATCCACCCTCCTAACGTGTCGTATCCATCTAAGTCTACGAAGACTGAGCATGGAACAAACCGTCACACAGCCCGACATTTCCAATACTTCAGTATTTGTGATTTTGTCTTGCAACCTAATACCAAGAATTCTTCGCAGACATCGCATGTGAGAGCTGTGTTTAATTGTTTCTCTTAGTATAAATATGTTGACCAGGCTTCACTCTGATAAAGAAGAGTACTAAGGACACAGGCTTAATAGACCAGAACTTTTGTCTTGGCTGTAAGCTTCCTGTTCTCCCAGACTCTTTTGATTACCCTGTTCATTATTGTTGCTGCCCTACCAGGCCTGATGTTGATTTCTGATCTAGTGATAATTTATTGTTAACCTCTGACCCTAGATATGTAAAATTTTCTACCATATCCAATTAAGCGCCGTCAGTAAAGATTCATGGTACGCCATGCGTAAGGACTTTTAACCCGTAACTGCCACCTCTCGCTTTGATTCAGAGACCAGTTAAGACCAGGGATGGAATTATACCTCTCCTGAGCACAAAGCCTGTGCTGAATTGTAGAGACCATGTGTTGCCCATCCATCATGATCTCTCTTTCTCTTTCTCTCTCTCTCTCTCTCTCTCTCTCTCTCTCTCTCTCTCTCTTCTCTCTCTCTCTCTCTCTCTCTCTCTCTCTCTCTCTCTCTCTCTCTCTCTCTCTCTCTGCCTGCCTGGTTTACTCCAGAGGAAAGGTAACACCAGTACATCTGGAACAAGACAAGCTGAAGAAGCTGCCGGATCAGCTAAGCAATGCTTTACCTGTCCGCCTGTCGGAGCTTCAATCCTAGACTAGTTGCCTACCAAGGCTTAGGGCCTGGTCTGCCCTGCCATTGCATTTCGTCATTAGGTTGCACTTCATCGCCCTAGGGTAAGGCTTGTACCCTCCCAATTTAGCTCCTCCTCCCGAAACCGTTGGCACAATGTGGGGTGTCGGGTTTGATGAGCGCCGCCCAACAAACGTTGCTAATACCGTTTACTGTCACACGGTAGATCAGTCATATCTGACTAAGACCTGACTCATCACGTCTAATAAATTAAGAAACAAATATGACAACGTTCTCCACAATGTATTACTAGAAGCGCGGGTGCATCAATTGATCGATTCACTTACATAAACTTATGATTGTCAAGTGATGAAGTTTCTATCTCAGTATCAATTATATGGAACTGCAGAAATTCTACAGCATTAGTTGTGACGTATGCTCCCTGATGATTTCCCAGTATTGCGGTTTAGTCTAAGGATTCTAAGTTTATCAGCTGGTACTAAAATGCATGTCTCTCTGTCTTTTTGTTTTCCTTGTTCTATCTCTGACTATCCGTCAGGTTGTTCCTATTCGTCCTTTCGTGGCTCAGTGTCCAGCAATCTCCGATCTTGTTGTCACATCTAAGCATCTAGGTCATATATCTTCTCGACTAGTTCATCTCCGTGTCTAGTTGTTCTCTGTCTAGCTGTTTAGTCTTGGTTGGCTTCTTTATACACTCGTTTTAGTTATTTCTGGTATGGGTTTAATTCGTCTTGTTTACGCTCTAATTACGGTTCGGTCCTTTCTAGAATGGGATTCAACTGCGTTATCACAGTCTGGTAGGTTAATTTTATAATAGACTAAAAGTGCCATTAGAAATCACGAAGATCCTTGCAGCGGTTTCTTATTTCATAATACATCGTTCGTAGTGCGTCACACTTGCGTAAGGTAATCGTTCCAATTTTGTTGTTTACCATCAACCTGATTTCTAAACAAGTAATTATTATTACAGTACTGCATGCATGTGAACATACCTGACTTATGACAAAATAAAATAAAGTGTTATATACGTGAATTGTACATTTATATCTCATTCCTCGGGTAAAAACGCAGATAAATGAAGTACCACAAAATGTAGGTCAATACACTGTAACGTAAAATTCACTGGTTTTCCTGCATACGTTTGTATAAATGAACAGTCACTGAGCTTTCCAAACATATATCTATAACATGTAACTATAACATATATCCAAATATTTGCAATACCTGTTTATAGACCATGGCTTGTGCGGTTGGTCACCATCTCTGTCCAAAGCATCCTGTTTCGTCCACGGCCAGCCATGTTCCTCCATGCTATGCTATGAAGCTGTCTTGCAACTTCTGTTGGTTTCCCCCTGCCTCCCTTCCGCTCCAATCCTCACTGTGCCACAACGTACTCTAGCTTTAATCTGTTTATGATGTCCCCACATAATGTAGACTGCCTTCGTCTGATACAAGAAAGCAGTTCTATTTGTGAGTTAACTTCTTTCTAGATATCTTCATTACACTGTTTATTTCTCTCATCATTCTTCTATAAAACTACATCTCTGGAGTTTCGTATAATTCTCACTAATCTGCTATTTGACCATGATTCACTTTCTTTCATCGGGATTGACACGATGTAGCTAATAAGAATCCTTTCTCACGTCGATGGACCAAAAATATAATGAATAGAATTTTCTTGATTTTTATGCTACAGTTCTAGATGAAAGTTATTCTTTAATACATCTTTTATCTATTATTATCAAAATATCCAAGATTTATTTCTAATACATTTTGGTAAATTCACCTGTTTTCTATATATATATATATATATATATATATATATATATATATATATATATATATATATATATATATTCTTCAGCGTTCCGAGCCATTGAGGTTCTTTGCTGCAGATACAATCCGTCTCCATTCGTCTCTCTGGTTGACCTTCTCTTGCCAGTCGTTGATTCCAAGTGCTTGTAGGTCTGTACATGTATTATCTCTCCACCGTCTTCTTGGTCTACTTCGGGGTCTACGGTCATTTATTTCCTGAGTGTAAGCGAGTTTTGTTTCCCTATTGTCTTCCATTCTTTCTATATGCCCCAGCCATTGTAATCTATTAGCCTTCATGATACCAGTGATTAGCGGGGACTTAAACAGATCATAAATGTCTTTGTTACTTCTTCTTTTCCACTCTCCACTTTGTGAATCCCTAATGGGTCCAAAGATGCGTCTTAAAACTTTGTTCTCAAAGGTTTGTAACAAGGCTTCGTCTCCTTTCGTTGTACTCCAGGTTTCAGAGCCATACAGCACAACTGGTCTGATCAGTGTTTTGTATATTGTGATTTTGGTGTTACGCCATAGCGCATTTTATTTTAGTAGATGTTGTAGTGCATAGTATATCTTATTTCCAGAATTTATTCTAGTTTATATTTCTTCCCTTATTATGTTGGAGCAGTTGAAGATTGTAATCATGTGACATGTCCAATATATAATAAAAGTTTTACAATGTGGTTCTCCCTCTGGCTCTTTACAGTTTCAAAAACAGTATTGTGCCCGGAAAACGAGAAGGAACATACTCTCTTCCATTTGATGCCAGCATTACCGTCCCAGAAGGCTGTTTCGGGAAAAGGGACACTTTAATATGCCGAGTTGCCACCCCACAGACAAGGTGGCACAACTGTCCCTGCAACCTGTCTCCCAACGAAGTCATTAACAGCGAAATCTACACACTTTCCTCTTCCGCGCACCTTCTGAAGGCAAATGTAATCTTTTGTGTACCTTTCCACCCGATAAACTTTGATTTTAATGAGATTAAAGTGAAGGTCAAATGGAGTGGCCATATTGAATGGGTCAATATTGGCCATGTCGTGAAGGTAAGCACATTAACTATTTTTAAGAAATAAATTTGTTAAATCTTCTTACAATACATTAAATAAGGTATGTGTTCAAGGCTTCTGAGTTGTGATTGGTGCATCGAGTGTCTGTTATAATTACTAGACTTAAATAAACTATCATATTTTCTATCCCAGCAATTATCTACCCCAGGAAATTGACTATACTAGACAACATTAAAGACATACTGGACTTGAACATACGCAGAGAAGGGAACTGACGAAAGATTGACATTCTGTCCGACCATTACTGATTAAAGCGACATTCTGTATACTTGGTGATGATGAATCTAAATAATTCGGTTTTGAAAGATGGAGTCAGAAGAAAAAGAATGAAAGGAGCTTGAACGCTTTTAAGATTTAATTTAAAGTGAGCTGAGTTAGAAAATAGATCACATGAACACAATTTTAAAGCAATGGCCATCGTTGACAATTACTGAACACAAGAACAAAACATGGTTTGTCTTGGAGCTTTCACAATATGAGACATGGGAGTATCCCAGTGAAAACACCATGGGACAGAATCTCCAGGAAAAACCAAGAAAGCCCGCGAGAAAACTACACTACACTTACATGCAAGGACAAGGGTGTTAGGGCTTACGCTGACCTAAAGAGAACTAGCGAGAGTTGGAGACAACGGAATGAGATGATCAAGTGATTTAACACTTTTAAAGAGTGATCAACGTCAAGCGCAATTTCACAATTCCCAAACTCACCGGTTCGAGGGCTCGAAATCTGCCACGGGCGATTTGTCAGCATATCACTTAGTGAGCATTTCGTTGGTAAGAGCGTTGGTTTTTCAGAAATCTGTGGTAAGCTACTGAACGTAAAATTGCCTTGTAAATCACAAACAGTCAATATATGCTGGGTTCATCAATCAATCAATCATGTGCCATGCCGGAATGCGTGGGCGGTCATGACTCGCCATTTCACTCGATCACCAGAGTCGTGGATCAGCTCAGTGTTCATGTCTCGTCACGTGGCCAAGCCATCCAGGTATTTTCCTCTCGGTCTTCCGCCTGGGTTGGGAAGAACGAAATACCACAATGTAATATACAAGTAAATGGGAATATTCTTCAACAAGGGAATCGGTACAATTATCTTGGAACAGTCATACTATCTGAAGGGAGATGCCTTGAAGAGATTAGAACAAGAATCGCTATGGCGAAAGTAGCCTTTTGTAAGATGAAAAACATACTGACCAAAAGAAAGATGTCAATTGAAACGAGAAAAGGAGTGTTGAGGTGCTACATAGAGCCTGTACTTTTGTATGGATGTGAAACCTGGACAATGAGCGGTCAAGCTGAAACACATCTGATTACTGCAGAAATATGGTTTCTGAGGAAAATGCAAAGAATATCATGGACAGACAGAAAAACCAATGACCAAGTACTACAGGAGACAAATGAAAATCGTCAATTGATTAGAGAAATTTGACGTAGACAGTCAAAATATTTTGAACATGTTATGAGAAGAAATGGATTGGAGAACTTAGTGACAACTGGCAAGATTGAAAGGAACAGACCAAGGGGAAGACCGAGAAGTAAATACCTGGATGACTTGGCCACATGGCATGGTTGAGACAGGAACACTGAACTGATCCACGTCTCTGGTGTTCGAGTGAAATGGCGAGTCATGACCGCCCACGCTTTCCGGCATGACATGATTGATTGATTGATTGATTGATTGATTGCAACGTTCTGTAGAAGTTGGTTTGTTACATGGAACTAACTTTAAGCTGTTGATGAATAGACCAGGGTCTTTTATTCTTTCTCGAAGTATTCACTCTATATGTTAATCTGATCTCTCCATCTAAACCTTCTAAATGTTATCCTTTCTAATTTCTAATGTTTTTTCACTAGCTTTTGTGTGTTTTTTTTCATGAACTGTAACTTTAGCAACTGTGATTTTACTAATGTTTCAATTTGCTTATTCGGGCGTTATCCGTGCTTTATGTTTCAGCTTGATTTTTCCAAGACTGACTCCACTACACCAGGGGTCCCCAAACTTGTTATCACGGCGGGCCAGTTAACTGACAAAATGACGAGCGCGGGCCCCATACTCTTTCTGTACAATACTTGCGCTGGTTTCCGTGGCGAAGGTCTTACGGATGTAATCCCGAATACCCGCTTTCGAAACACAGCTACGCACGATTTGACAGCAGACCGCGTTGGGCTATATTTTACGCTATGGTATAGGTGCTGGTCGTTCAGAAAGCAATGGCAAACTACTGAACGTAAACTTGCCAAGCATTCAGCAACAGCAACAAATGTTGGTGTTGACTGCAAACGTCCTGTAAAGGATATGCAACTAACTTTAACAATACTTGCAAGCCAGAACGAAAGCTCTGGGGAAAAAAAGAAGAAAAACTAAGTTAATCATGGATGAGTGGCGTGCAATGCACAAAATACAAAGACAACCAACATGTTTATTTACTAAAAAAAAAAAGTTATCAAAGAAGGCGAAGTTAGCAAAAAGATAGTTACACCAGACCTAGTGTGCACATATCCGAATCTCACAAACTAAGCAGCAAAAAAGGTTAGTGAGATTTGTAAAACTGATATTTTTCTTTCAAGATATCATCAATGTTTGGTTTGGAATTGATGCATCCAATCAAGAGAATTACTTTAAAATATCTCGATCAATATGTTGACTTTACATACTTCATTTTTGAAAATGTTTGCTCACTGACATAAGTTGTTCCACACACTGATGCCATACCAGCGGCAAATTTCTTCATTTTCGGAAACTCAACATCGGGTAAGCAGCGGTAAAATTCAACACGTTTTTCTTCTCTGTGCTTCTCTTTCAACAAGTCATTTGCTTGCAAATCAATGAGCTCCAACTGTAGTTAATCTGGCACATCATCAAGGTTACAATCAAAAGGATTCTGAAACAGAAGAATGACACTCTCAGTTATGTCAAGATCTAAAAATCTCTCCAGAAATGCTTCTTCAAGTCATGTATAATTTCTTTTTCTCGGAATATCGAGGTTGACATCTTCGGTGATTGTAGCGCAAAACTTTTAGAAACAGTGAAAATGAGAAATGTTGTCTCCTTCCAGTTGTGCTTCAAACAATGACTGCTTTCTCCGAAATCCTTTGATGATTCTGTAGAGATCACAGACAAGGTTATCCTTTCCCTGAAGTGTCAAATTCAGTTCATTCATGTGGGATGTGATGTTGACCAAATATGACACTTTGACAGCCAGGTAGGATCTGACAGCGGTGGATCAACTCTATCTTTTCAATTAGGAAAACATCTTTTTAGTTTCGGAGCTTGTTAAAACGAAACAGGACTTTACCGCAGCTGAGCCACCTAACTGATGTGTGATAAGGCAAGTTACAGAATTCAGAATCCATTTCTTCAAGAAAAGCCTGGAACTGACGGTGATTCAGTGCATGTTCCCGAATGAAATTCACAAAAGAAACGACTGGTTTCAGTACACAAGAAATATCTAAATCTTTCCCACAGAGTGCTTGTTGATGTATGATGCAGCGTATGAACAGAGCGCCCGAAATTTGCAAATCTTCCACCTGAGTCCTGATCTGCCTTATCAGATCTTTCCTCACTTCAGCCATGTTTTTTTCCTTCATCAACAGTAACACCTCGACGCCGATTTCACTGAAGGTTATAGTCTTGCAAAACTGTGTGCACTTCCATGAAAATGTCTTTTCCAGTTGTTGTTTCATGCATGCTGCAAACGGATGCTAACTCTTCCATTATCTGAAAGTTCAAATTGAAACCACGAATGAATAGTAGATTCATCCAGCGCCAGAGATTAAAACAGCAATGTCCTAGTTTTCTTGCGTATCTGTAGCACTATGTTCTCTCCAAGTTCTTCTGTTCCTCACAATACTGAATTTGCCGAAAGGCTGATAGTTCCAAATAAATCGGCTTTCTCAGGACACAAGTCATTTGCTGTTTCCATTATACACTCTTTGATGAAGTTGTTATCTGTAAACTGTTTTCCTCGTTCTGTCATCTTATGCACTATTTTGTAACTTGTACGAGTAACAGATTCAATTTCAGGACACTTTCTCGTGAAGAGATTTCTTTGTGTTTCTGTTATTTGTCCATCAAGAATGATGAATATCATTCATTTTATCCAGTGGGGTTGAAAGTATGGAGCCATGAGTTCTAAGATGGCTGATAAGGTCTATTTTTAATCGCAATGTTCTTTGACAATATGGGCAAAGAATACTTGACGTCCCAGGAGGAGGATCTCATGCAGTGGTTTTTCTTTCTAGCCTTTTCTTCGCAGCTCTTACAGTCCTAGTTGCTTCACAAGTGACTGCACCCTTGCGTAAGGATGTAAGCCACGAATTTCGGTCTTTGGCAGCAGTCTCCCATGTGTCATGATGAATTCCAAAAGATTTCAGTGAGATTTTCATAGTGTCTTTAGAGCATTTCTGTCATGATTCAACCTGTACAAACTAGACCACGGTAGTTTCCTCTGGCCGCCATGGGAGCGTTTACCACAACGCAACTCGCCGTAAAAAAATCCTTTAGGGAGCCTGTGATCTGGCATGCGAGTTAAGTTACCAGCCCAGCGAATATGATTCTTCATTAGTATAGTGTGGATACTGGGCATGAACGCTCTTTCTAGGACTTCAGTATCTGGGATCTTGTCTTGCCATTTAATCTTCCATAGCTTCCTAAAGCAGACTGTGTGTAAGTGATTTAATTTCCTAGCGTGTCACTGATAATCAGTCCAGGTTTCACAAGCATATAGCAGTGTGGATCTGCTTTGTAGACTTCCAGCTTTGTTTGCGGCCTTATTCCATTTCTGTTCCAAACATTCTTGTACAGTCTGCCAAAGGCCGCACTGGCCTTGGAGATTCTTGCATCCACTTCGTCATCAATTGTGGCAGTTTGTGACACAGGTCTGCCAAGATAGGTGTATTTGTCCACAACACTTAGTCTATGACCATTCACTTTGATATTTATATATTATATATTATATTTGAAACAGCGTGTTCCACATATGCCATTTGCTGTTCGTCTGTCTGGGCCTAACGCGCCGTCTCTATCAAGTAGAGTTCGTACATTCTAAGTTGCGATTGTCAAGGGAATATAGTTTTCTCTTTTAGCTTTACATGATTTTTCTTTGTTTGTAAGCCGACCGCAGTATTGGCTAACCACCAACCGCGGCCAGCTGGTTAGGTAATGATGGAGCAGACAATGGTTAGGGCACCTTTTCTAGTCCCTTCCTCATGCTATAGATGTGAGCAGTGCTTTCCTATAGAGGGCTGCTCAGTCTCTCAGGGGGCTGCCGAATCCCACTGCTGCTCCAGTCAGTAGAAGACGACCATATGGCCTGAGCCGCCTGTATGCAGGTCTGCGACTACGACTGCCAGCGTACCCATGCCTGCCGCTTCACCGCTCGCCCATAGCCGCAGGGCTTGATGGTGATATATGAAGATGGGCGAAGAATGATTTGCGCGATGAACTGGATTAAAGTGAGGAAGAGTTGCACAGTTCGTCGACCTCACTGTCTTGCCTGAGTCCATCTGAGTCCAGTGGCAAGACAAGTCAAGACAGCTGGAGACGAATACAGGTCCAGTGGATGACCAGTACGCTTTACATGCCTTGCTATGCTCATTACGTTCCACAACGCTTAGCAGGTATACGCCGTCTTGCTCGCTGAATCATCAATGATTTCTTCCGCGCAGTCTGCCGAACCCTGTCTTTACATGCTGTGTAGACATACATTTGTTTTCTAAACAATGTTTCATGGACTCATATTTCTCAGAGCGTAACTTTCCAGGAAAATTTGAATACATTGATAGATATTTTGTTTCGCAGTGTCGCCGAAGATTGTACTCTTTTAAAACGGCATCACTTTCGCTGCATATTACGCAACTATTTTCTGGTTCTTTGTTTCAACAAAGAAGTACTTTACTCTCCATTCTTCATTAAAAAAGCAACACTCGGCATCCACTTTTCTTGTCTTAGTAGATATAATGAAAAGTCAAATACAGGGGATCTAAAAATGACAAAGACATTGAGTTAGAAACATAATTAAAATCCTATTGAAACACAAGAAAAGCAGATGACTAGGGGTCACTGGTGAAGCTACGGCTCACCAAATGTAATATAAAGTTTATATGTACCTTTGGTAATAGAAGATATCTCATAATAAGGTTTGCAAAATATATAAATAGGGACGGCCTAAATATAGAGCTTAGAGTACTTTTGTTTGTTTGTTTGTTTGTTTGTTTGTTTGTTTGTTTGTTTACAACCGGGGTTCCGCGAGTCGCAGCCAGAGGGTCCGCCGAAACATACCGAAATCGCCTCAATGCAACATTTCTGCCCATGTGGTTTATTACATAAAGTAGGACAGACACTTGGATCATCGCACAGAGTTCCTTGAGCAACGTAAACGTTTGCGTAAGGATCTGTTCCAGCAGAAAGGTTGAAAAACACTGGCCTAGAGACCAGCTCTATTAACACCTTGACCGGGGAATTCTTCTGAGCTTGGGATAATATTTTCGTAATAACACGAGGCTTCTATAGTATTTTTATGCTAATTTTGCTACTTTATTGCCTCTACTCACATTTGTACCTCATTTAACTATCACCGTTAAACAAAGAAATCCGTATTACTTACCTATAAAATAGATGACTGGCAAAAAGAAGTAAATATTTCTGGAGCATCGGACGTGTGTTGACAGCAGGACGCATCTGTGTGTGTGTGTTACCATGGAAACCATGGTAACCCCAGAGCGTAGGCGGCGCTACCACGAACCGGAGAAGGAATTGTGATGGCACGAAATAAGCAAACAGTACAATAAACAAGAAAATCTAGATACAATAATTTATAATTGAAAATAGTAAATTTATGACACATAGCAGCCAGGAGGTCTCTGCACTTGTGAAGATCTCCTATTATTTAAACATAATATTTACATTTAAATTGTATCACAACATCTCGTGTTCCATACGTTATATCAAGCAAGTTCGAGTACCGTCGGCGGGCCGGATAAAATGATGTCGCCGGCCGGATCCGGCCCGCGGGCCATAGTTTAGTGACTCCTGCTCTACACGGTGTGTTTCACATTATTGTAACCTGCTGCCAGCACTATAGCACGCCTCACCCCGTCTACTAACTGTTGCAGGACCTGGTGCATTGTAGACACTCGACCTGAAATACTTCCTTTGTTCCTTGGTTTCCCAAATATTCTACATTCTATTGGTTTCCATGTTTATAAGATGTTTTTAATCTCTTGATTTTCAATTTAATTTACTTGTCAGCGTGTGGTGATCTAAATCTATATCTGCACGTCTAAAACTATTACGTCGTGTACAAAAGGTGATCTAAATGTCTAGCTAATACAGATATTATGTAATTTTATGTGTTGTGGGCTGCTGATACCCACTTTGATTTATTATTCATTACGTGGAAAAACACGTATGTTGGTCGATCCCATGTCGATTCCGATTAAAATGGATACCAGGAAATGTACTTGGAAGTAAACGCGGCCGGCGAGATATTCACCACATCACCCATTGTGAGTCGATTGGTATATTCACTACATCATCCATTGTGAGTCGATTGGTATATTCACCACATCATCCATTGTGAGTCGATTGGTATATTCACCACATCACCCATTGTGAGTCGATTGGTATATTACAATATAAGGCTAGCAAAGCATACCCGCATATTGACCCGGTGATACTGCCCACATCAGATACTGAGCGCCGATTGGTCTATACAAATATGAATCTTGCACCATATACCATAATGCGTGTAAAAGGGAAAATTACTATATCTTGAAAGAATTATCATGTTTGTTTTATGCCTCGCATTACTGATTTAGTTAGATAGTAAGTTAGTTAGTTAGATAGTTAGTTGGTTAGTTAGTTAGTTAGTTAGTTAGTTAGATAGTTAGTTAGTTAGCTAGATAGTTAGTTAGTTAGTTAGATAGTTAGTTAGTTAGTTAGTTAGTTAGTTAGCTAGTTAGTTAGTTAGATAGTTAGTTAGTTAGTTAGTTAGTTAGATATTCAGTTAGTTAGTTAGTTAGTTAGTTATTTAGTTAGTTAGTTAATTAGTTAGTTAGTTAGTTAGATAGTTAGTTAGTTAGATAGTTAGTTAGTTAGTTAATTAGTTAGGTAATTAGTTAGTTAGATAGTTAGTTAGTTAGTTAAATAGTTAGTTAGTTAGTTAGTTAGTTAAATAGTTAGTTAGTTAGTTAGTTAGTTAGATAGTTAGTTAGTTAGGTTAGTTAGTTAGTTACTTAGATAGTTAGTTAGTTAGTTAATTAGTTAGTTAGTTAGATAGTTAGTTAGTAAGTTAGTTAGCTACTTAGTTAGTTAGTTAGTTAGTTAGTTAGTTAGTTAGTTAGTTAGTTAGTTAGTTAGTTAGTCGACAGATCATCCTCATTGCACATCTAACCATTCATGCCATAAGTGCTCGGATTCCCTACTCAGTAAAACCTGCAGCGTGTAGCGGCGCACGACACCAGTTCTTTGTTGGTTTATTAATTGTCTTTGGCTTCCTGCATAGTGCTCTTGTTTGACCACACCTTTTTTAACTCGGCGTTCTCGCAGTCTGACCATGGTTGTAGATTAAGTCATCACTTGGTTCTTGACAGCAGTCTTACTTCTCGTAGTGCATTCAGTATATAAGCCTGCTCATTTCCTTGTACACACAAAATGAAACTGATATTTGCCAGCCGTGACCGTTCCAGAAACACCAACCACTGTCTTCGGATCTAACCCATCTCTTATCTTCATGTGCATACTCATTGAGAAAACACACACACACACACACACACACACACGCACGCACGCACGCACGCACGCACGGACGGACGCACGCAAGGACGCACGCACATATAAATATGATTTGTTTGCAGGAATTGGATAATAAGCCATATGTTGAACTGGATATCAACAAACTGGGAACGTTCGTGGTCACAGCCAAGCCAAAGACAGAAACATTCGACGTGACCGCTCAAGGGTGCCTGTATCAAGCGCGTCTGTCACGCCACATCACGCTCAGGTTTCCGAAGAAAGCAATAGCCCAAGATGTACAATGCACGCTGCAGGTAGAAAAGAGTGGTTTTGTGTGTCCGTATATCTACATTCAGACCCATACGCAAACTTACACAGACACATACAGACAAACAGACACACATACACATATACCCACCCACCCACGCACACATACACATACACACAAACACGCATTCTCTCTCTCTCTCTCTCTCTCTCTCTCTCTCTCTCTCTCTCTCTCTCTCTCTCTCTCTCTCTAAATGTGCCATGTCCTTTGCAGTACGTTGCGATTTGTCCGTTTGATTTTATATTCAATGTTTCGTTGAGTAATTTGCAATTGCTTTCTGAACGAAAAGTCAACGTTTATTTTCAACTGATCGCTGTAGGCAATGAACCTACTACTCCGTCATCAACGCATAGGAAGTTTAAGAGAGAGCGCTCTTACCCGTACAATGCGTTAGTATAAACATACGAAGGGTACACCAACAGGTGTGGAAGAATAAAGAAGCAGAAATTAAAAAGCAAGCATGCACTTGAGCTCAGCAGTAGTAGTCGCCGTAAGCATTCAGACACGTATCCCACTGCTTAGGGTGACAGCTGAAACTGCGGAAACATAAAAAAAGACTGGTTGCTCTTTGAGCCATTTGCTCTATGCTATCACGAAGTTTGGGATGCTCCGTGGCGAAGTGGTCACGCCGTCTGCCTGGAGTTCCGAAGGTTGTGGATTCGATACAGGGCTACGTCTTTCGGTTCAAAAGTGCATTTTTCTTGGAGACTCCTGGGAGTCGTCACTAGAGCTATGGAGTTAGTGCTTTGTGCGATGCTTTCTGCAGGTCGCCCTGCGGAAAAAGACCGAGCCATATGGGATAAACCCGGAGCAATGAAATCTTTTTATCATGACGTTTGCATTACACGACAATGCTTGTCCGCATACTGCGAACATTGAGCAAGACGAGCTAGCACGTAAGATGCGGGAAGTTCTGCCACACCCATCCTACAGCCAGATCTGAGCCATGTGACTTTCATTTGTTCGGACCTTTAAAAATTATATAATTTCAAATGATTTCACACCGATGCAGATCTCATGATCACGATAACCAAATTGTTCAATGAGCAACGACAGTTCTCTCCCTGAATGCTGACAACAACTTCTTCTGAGCAGCCCAGATGCACACTTGCTTTCTAACAATTCTGCCATACCTGCTGATGTACTTTCCATACGTTTGTAATAAAGTTACTGGAACGTGTTGCGTCTGATAACATTTCTCGTTGCTAGTGGTCTCTATGGTGTGATCTGTTGACCATTCCTTAGCTTCCTCTATTCAAGTACACTGTTCTTACTTGTCGGGGTGGCCACTGGGTCAGTACGAGAAGTAAAAGTTCCGATGTTCAGTCAAAATACTGAAGTAAAGGCTGTGATATTGCTTGAAATACAGAAGTAAACGCCCCGATATTGCTTGAAAGACTGAAGTAAATGTTCTAGTATTGCTTGAAAGACTCATTTCGTTGAGAGACTGATTAGACTTCGCTTTGCAGACAGAAACATACACCAGCCTGCTGCATCGATTTGCCCCATACTTCGTTTCGACTATTTAAAGACCAGACAGAGGCAATCTAAACAGCATCGTCCTATCATACAGTGCCATAGTTCTCGATTGTTACTTTTTACCTAACTGATTATTCACATAGTACACAAAGTTGGAAACCAGACCTCTCGTGCCTAAGTCTTAGCGACTAGTGTGACAAAATACCCGATCTGTCTAAGACTGGAGACCATGCCTTTGTATTTTTCCATCTTGAAGTTGTGCTATTTCTCGATTCCGGATCTGCCACTGCTGGTTAAGTCTTCCCCCAACATCAAGTCTTCCGCGCCATCGAGAATGGACGGGAAGTTTGCAGAGCCAACACTACCATCCGGTTTCTACTCCGCTTTGAGGAAATGTATCGACTTGGACCTAGCTGTGGTCGTCCTGTCCGCTTTTGTTCTTTCCACATCTAATAAGTATCTGTGTGGAAACTAGCTGAAGTATCATTGTGTAACATAATAACAAGAGTACGTTACCTCTACACCCCAGGGCAGGAACATTGTCTGTCTGTTTCTATGCCTGTATACCCATATGAGGCAGGCGAGTTAGGGTAGTTGTTAAGGATCTACTTTTATAATGCCATGAGAGTGGTCTGAAGAGGATCCGACGCCTGCATTCGACATCCGCCAACAGAGGAAAAGACTGACCACCCATTCCTCCGTCCATTCATCCCTACACAATGTGATGGCCTTTTCACATCCCCCATATCAGGAAACAGCTTCAAGATACATTTTTACAGCAATATCCATATCTGTTTGTGTATTTATTGTGATACTGAAATAACAAAGAAATATGTATTATATAAAATACCTTCTTTCTGTTTCTAATCTGTATTGCGTTAGATTATTCCAGTATCTGGCGAGAAGTTGCAGTTATCCACCGAGCAGTACCTGACTGACTCGGCTCACATTGCGGCGGTCACTGAGTTCATTGACGTCATCACAAGTGAGAAGTGTCGATTCGCTCGTCCAGTTACCGTCAAACTTCCGCTTCCGGCCTGCGCAGATCCGGAAGTTGGCGGTGGTGAGTACTTAGTGTTCTTGCTTGTGACAGGCTGGAAATTATATTAATCACTACGAAGGTCAGCATGACCTAATGGATAAGAGCGCTCTTTCTTAAACTTCCGGCCTTTTGATGCCGAGGCTGCGGGTTCAGCCCTTACACCAGTCAGTTGGACTAAGATGCTGACCACTCGTCCTTGACTGGGGAAGTAGACTGCAAGTACCTCTGAAGTCTGAGTGGGTTAGCCTAATAGCGAGGGACAATGGTAATAGGGAAAGCTGATACACACACAAAAATCGGTCCAGTGCACTAGAAGTAGTAGCACGTTTATGTGCTACGTTTGAGTTCAAAATCACTAAAGGAGAATTAAGAATCACTAAGAATTAAGAACATTACATATATAAAAGTTTCTGATCGTAACACGTGACGATGCACTGTAAGGAACTACTTTGTTAACACTGATGGGAGATTACTCCAACAAGCAAAGCAGAGAGCCACAGAAAGGAACATTAAGATGCGAGGTTGTGAAAGATTCCTGCCAATAGGCCGTATCAGTCTATAATCAAATACGACAAGAGAATACTATTTGGTGTGTGTGCGTTGAGTGTGTGTGAGTGTGTGTGTGTATGTGCTTGTGTGTGTGTGTGTGTGTGTGTGTGTGTGTGTGTGCAATGGAGACATGGTAGCATAGTGGTCAGATTCTCGCTTGCCAGCCCAGTTGTCATAGTACGTTGTTGCATCGGAAAAGATTTGTAAACTTGACCTGCACCCCGAGGTCAGCCCAGCCTAAAATTGGTACCAGGAAATGTCTTCATAAATAAAGGCTGCCGGCCTGATACTGACCATATCACACACAGAGTGCCTATGAGTCTTCACATATTTAATTATTGCACCGCATGACCAGCGTACCTATGGTGTGTAAAAAGATCTTTTACTAAGAAAGAGCTCAATAGGGTTCTGTGATCATATAGTCGAACGTGAAGTATTGGAACACATCGTGACCACTGGAAAGATCAACGGTAGCAGAGGCAGGCGTAAGATAAATCATGCTGGATGGACTGCGACGTGGGCATCAACAGACTTGATTCAGAACATCAAGGACCGAGATCTGTAGAGATGCATGACCGCCCATACCTATTGGCAGGGAGTATAATGATGCTGGCTTGTTAGGACGAAGACGTATAATTGTATGTTTCCATTGTGACTAACCAACCAACCCCCAACCACACAACCAACCACCAATCAACCAGCCAACCCAGCAACCACCCAACCAATCAATCAACCAACCACCCAAATAACCAACTAACCAACCAACCAACTAACCAACCAACCAACCAACCAACTAACCAACCAACCATCCAACCAACCAACCAACAACCCAACCAAACAACCAACCACCGAATCACCCAACTAACCAACTAACCAAAAACCCAACCAACCAACCACCCAACCAACTATCCACCCAACCACCCAACCAACCACCCACCCAACTACCCAACCAACCACCCACCCAACCACCCAACCAACCACCCAACCAACCAACCAACCACCAAACCAACCAACCAACCAACTAACTGATACATATTTGTGACCAGGAAAACGTCAACAAGATATTGTGGTACTACGTAAGACAAGCGCAGGCTGGGAGCTGGTTGAGTCATCTTACAGATTTTCACGAACCACTGTCTGTTTTGACGTAAAAGAGCTGACCAGGTGAGTGTCATGATGTCTTTCTACAAACTGGACAATATCGACTCCAGTCAGAATTTAATTATTGGGAATTACTTAAGAAGCAGTAGATTTTGATCTTGCAGAGATGCGATAGTTTGGTCCGTAAAAAATCAATTTCTTTACACACGGATATCTCCATCTGCAGTCCAATTTCCTCTAAAAGATGATACAATGGGCATCTCATGGGATTACACGAGCTCTGTAGCAGGGCAAGGATATCGTTTCTTTACTTATTCAGTAAAAATTGGAGATATGCTCGCAATAGACGAGTATTATCTCCGGCGGGCCTATTCTCGTTGGTCGCGGGAGCCGCACGAGTCAGGCGGGGAGTCTGACGGTAGTACACGCTTACAAGGTCCAGACACTAGCGATTGACAGGTGTATGTGCCCAGTGGTCCGGGCGCGTATACGACCCTTACCTGCGGGATTTGGCTGAACGCCTCTAAGTTAAGTCCCAAAGGTTTAGGGTTTGGCCACCGCTCGCCTCCTGCTTGTGGGGGAGAGGTCTCGGAGGTTTGACGCTGAGCCGCCAGCGTCTGCAGCCTACCTTGTTCCAGACGTACTGGTTGTCAATTCCTCTGGATAAAACAAGGCAAGGTCGAGAGAGGGAACATGTCCTTTGGGCACAACATTTTTTCTGAAGCTCTACCCAGGCATTGTGAGATGGAATTTAGGCCAAATTCCAATCCACATACTTTGGTCTGTCAAGGCTGCAAGGTGCCACTCACTCACTCACATGTTATAAACACTTTTGGTGCTTGGTTTTCTAACTTTATATTAAAAAGGGGTTGAAAGCGCTAGGATCGACTTCATTGCGCCGATTTTTATCCCATATCGCTTTGTCTCTTTCAGCAGGGTGGCATGTCAAAAGCGTCACACACAGCACCATCTTCCTAGCTCCAGCGACGACCCCCAGAGAGCTCTGAATAAATTGCTCTCGTAAAGCAAATGTCTTAGCCCGGAATAGAACCCACAACCTTCGGAGCGAGAGGTAGGCGCGTACACCGACTACACCACAGCGACTCTAAATCCGAGCCATCATTCCAGGATGAGGGGAGAGGGGCGTATATAATCCGATTTGTTGGTACAGCCTATACCGCATACATCGTGCCCTATAACAGGTCTGCTAGAGTCAAAAGCGGACGTCGGACTACTCAGCCATTCTGCCTCAGAGTTGTAATAAATAACCCCAACAAGATCAGCTTAATAACTTGAACACTGTTCTGCAGAAATACAACTAAGTGTTTATTTTTCTCTTCCCTTTTACATATATACATCCACATCAGAGCGTTCGACTGCTTTATAACCGTGTACTGTCTATAGCAAGTGTTGCTCCTGAATAAAACACAAGGACACAAATAAAACCCTTTTGCATTCCTTCAGCATAATGAACATTTAACCAAGTGGCACTTCAGGGGCGATGTGGTAAATATCACACCGTCAGCTTCACTTTCCAAGACATTTCCTGGCACTAAGTTTTGGCAAGGTCAACTTAGAAGGCCAGGTCACTTGAGAAAATCCTTCTCGATGCTGATTCGAACCCATGCCCTCTGGGCCGACAGGCAAGCCACTAGACACTATAATACAGCAGTTTCCATTGTTCCCGTATGGGCTTTTATACCTATTAAAGACCCCAAATATAACAGATCAATGCTCTGAGAGTTAAATATGGTCAAATCCACTCCTTTTTAGAGCAACGCGAAGTCACTTAACTCTTTATAGTCACCATCAACTTGAAGTGTTATGTACTACAGATCAACATTATAGAAAGACACTTAAAATGATCTACAATACGAATCTGTTATTTTCAATATTGAATCATTGTTAGTTAGGTGTACACTTTCCAACTAGTTTAACTATCACACCACACCCCTTCCCCCATGAAAACAATAACATGTGCGTTTACATGATTTTTAAATGAAGTTTCATGTTTCGTTCTAATTCTGTTTTAAAATTCAGTGACTGATTAGCTGACCATTGATTATGCTCTCAAATCACTTTCAACAATGGCTTCAAATAAGGTGATGTTAACAGCGTACACTTACGTTACAGCGAATGTCAATCACGTAGCCGTAGAAATGAACTGGAGGTAAGCTCCAGGGGGGAACTGACGTAATTGGAAAGGTGCAAATGGAATCTACGGTATAATGGAGTCAATAGGCAATTAAGGCGCTGAGTTCCGGGTATTCGGAGTGTTATCCTTATCTATAAAGAGAAATGTCATGCTTTGACATTAACGCTTCATAGTTCAAGTGTCGTATTTGCATAAAGATAATACATCAACAATAAATACACTTATAAAGCACGATGAAAGTGGAACATGAGCATACAAAGATGTTTCGTAGTCTTACAGCTGCAGACGTCCCGTGAGCCAAGCTACTTAATTAAGCATTACGAGTCACATAACGACGAAACAAATGATACGCCTGTGTAGCACAAATCTGGTCTTCATGGCTCATACAGTGTATGCGTTGTAAAGCTGTATACATATTCGACCCAGCCTAAAATATGTACTAGGAGATATTCTGGACAGTAAAGGCGGTCGGCAGTATATTGACCCTATAACTTATGAAGAGCCGACGGGTTTACACACATGTGTGACCTACCATATGTCAAATACGCTTTGTAGCATGCGAACGTGCCTTTTACCCATCTTTTAACACAAACACTTACTTTCTTTTTACACAAATACACATGATCATGGCGATTATTTCCACTAAACTGTGCTAACACAATGTGATGCACACATTTTATCCTATCTTATCCTATATGCAAAAAAAAATATTTTTCCACCTCGTTCAACCGTCTTCTTCAGACGTGTTTATAAATGAAGTGGTTGATAGTGCGGTTTAATCTTTTTCTGGTCCTTTGTGTTTGAGATGATTTCCACTGTTCATGCCTGGTAGGGTTCCTGTTTGCCTTTGTCCTTCATCACTTCTTTCACTAAAATCTTCGATGCTTGCTCCGTTGCTGTTGGATATATCATTCACTACAACGACTTTACTTAGCTTATATTTGCTATTTTAGTTATATTGATATTTTATATTCCGTTTTACTCCTTTTTGCTCTTTCGTAGATGTTCCTATTTCTAATATCTGTTGTCCCGTTTCTCGCTGTTTTATTGTCTTTAGTTGTTGTTATTCCTATACTTTTCCAGTTACTGTTGATTGTATATTATTGGCACGTGTCTTACCGAAATGGTTGGTATGGACGTCAGCATGGTAGAATGGATAAAAGCGCTAGTTCTTAAACATCCCGTGTGCTGATGCTGAGGTAGAGGGTTCACACCCTATACCGGTCAGTTGGACTAAAATGTGAGTTCTTGTCCTTGACATGGGGACGTAAACTACAAGTACCTCTGAAGTCGGAGTGGGTTCGCTTTATGGCGAGAGACACTGGTAATAGGTAAAGTTAATCTACACGCAAGATTTAGCCCAGTGCTACTAGACGTGGCGTGTATGAACTACGTTTGAGTTCAAAGTGAGCGAGAGCAAAGAAAATCGGTTGGTATTTAGTATTCTGTTGTTGTGTTTTATTTTCTAATATTAAACCACTAAAACAATAGAATAGTAAATACCAACCAATTCGATAAGACATATACCAACAATAATAAAAATCAAACAAACAGTAAGTGTAAAACTAGTGCACATATATGGCCTGGCGTAAAAGCTGAAGAAAATACGTCATAGTCAAACGTAGACCTGCTGGCCACTGTAATCGTCTTATATGTATTAGAGACACTTTATCTTACCGTCTGCTCATAACACTAGACAAGCTAGAGGACACTTTATCTTACCGTCTGCTCATAACACTAGACAAGCTAGAGGACACTTTATCTTACCGTCTGCTCATAACACTAGACAAGCTAGAGGACACTTTATCTTACCGTCTGCTCATAACACTAGACAAGCTAGAGGACACTTTATCTTACCGTCTGCTCATAACACTAGACAAGCTAGAGGACACTTTATCTTACCGTCTGCTCATAACACTAGACAAGCTAGAGGACACTTTATCTTACCGTCTGCTCATAACACTAGACAAGCTAGAGGACACTTTATCTTACCGTCTGCTCATAACACTAGACAAGCTAGAGGACACTTTATCTTACCGTCTGCTCATAACACTAGACAAGCTAGAGGACACTTTATCTTACCGTCTGCTCATAACACTAGACAAGCTAGAGGACACTTTATCTTACCGTCTGCTCATAACACTAGACAAGCTAGAGGACACTTTATCTTACCGTCTGCTCATAACACTAGACAAGCTAGAGGACACTTTATCTTACCGTCTGCTCATAACACTAGACAAGCTAGAGGACACTTTATCTTACCGTCTGCTCATAACACTAGACAAGCTAGAGGACACTTTATCTTACCGTCTGCTCATAACACTAGACAAGCTAGAGGACACTTTATCTTACCGTCTGCTCATAACACTAGACAAGCTAGAGGACACTTTATCTTACCGTCTGCTCATAACACTAGACAAGCTAGAGGACACTTTATCTTACCGTCTGCTCATAACACTAGACAAGCTAGAGGACACTTTATCTTACCGTCTGCTCATAACACTAGACAAGCTAGAGGACACTTTATCTTACCGTCTGCTCATAACACTAGACAAGCTAGAGGACACTTTATCTTACCGTCTGCTCATAACACTAGACAAGCTAGAGGACACTTTATCTTACCGTCTGCTCATAACACTAGACAAGCTAGAGGACACTTTATCTTACCGTCTGCTCATAACACTAGACAAGCTAGAGGACACTTTATCTTACCGTCTGCTCATAACACTAGACAAGCTAGAGGACACTTTATCTTACCGTCTGCTCATAACACTAGACAAGCTAGAGGACACTTTATCTTACCGTCTGCTCATAACACTAGACAAGCTAGAGGACACTTTATCTTACCGTCTGCTCATAACACTAGACAAGCTAGAGGACACTTTATCTTACCGTCTGCTCATAACACTAGACAAGCTAGAGGACACTTTATCTTACCGTCTGCTCATAACACTAGACAAGCTAGAGGACACTTTATCTTACCGTCTGCTCATAACACTAGACAAGCTAGAGGACACTTTATCTTACCGTCTGCTCATAACACTAGACAAGCTAGAGGACACTTTATCTTACCGTCTGCTCATAACACTAGACAAGCTAGAGGACACTTTATCTTACCGTCTGCTCATAACACTAGACAAGCTAGAGGACACTTTATCTTACCGTCTGCTCATAACACTAGACAAGCTAGAGGACACTTTATCTTACCGTCTGCTCATAACACTAGACAAGCTAGAGGACACTTTATCTTACCGTCTGCTCATAACACTAGACAAGCTAGAGGACACTTTATCTTACCGTCTGCTCATAACACTAGACAAGCTAGAGGACACTTTATCTTACCGTCTGCTCATAACACTAGACAAGCTAGAGGACACTTTATCTTACCGTCTGCTCATAACACTAGACAAGCTAGAGGACACTTTATCTTACCGTCTGCTCATAACACTAGACAAGCTAGAGGACACTTTATCTTACCGTCTGCTCATAACACTAGACAAGCTAGAGGACACTTTATCTTACCGTCTGCTCATAACACTAGACAAGCTAGAGGACACTTTATCTTACCGTCTGCTCATAACACTAGACAAGCTAGAGGACACTTTATCTTACCGTCTGCTCATAACACTAGACAAGCTAGAGGACACTTTATCTTACCGTCTGCTCATAACACTAGACAAGCTAGAGGACACTTTATCTTACCGTCTGCTCATAACACTAGACAAGCTAGAGGACACTTTATCTTACCGTCTGCTCATAACACTAGACAAGCTAGAGGACACTTTATCTTACCGTCTGCTCATAACACTAGACAAGCTAGAGGACACTTTATCTTACCGTCTGCTCATAACACTAGACAAGCTAGAGGACACTTTATCTTACCGTCTGCTCATAACACTAGACAAGCTAGAGGACACTTTATCTTACCGTCTGCTCATAACACTAGACAAGCTAGAGGACACTTTATCTTACCGTCTGCTCATAACACTAGACAAGCTAGAGGACACTTTATCTTACCGTCTGCTCATAACACTAGACAAGCTAGAGGACACTTTATCTTACCGTCTGCTCATAACACTAGACAAGCTAGAGGACACTTTATCTTACCGTCTGCTCATAACACTAGACAAGCTAGAGGACACTTTATCTTACCGTCTGCTCATAACACTAGACAAGCTAGAGGACACTTTATCTTACCGTCTGCTCATAACACTAGACAAGCTAGAGGACACTTTATCTTACCGTCTGCTCATAACACTAGACAAGCTAGAGGACACTTTATCTTACCGTCTGCTTATAACACTAGACAAGCTAGAGGACACTTTATCTTACCGTCTGCTCATAACACTAGACAAGCTAGAGGACACTTTATCTTACCGTCTGCTCATAACACTAGACAAGCTAGAGGACACTTTATCTTACCGTCTGCTCATAACACTAGACAAAGCTAGAGGACACTTTATCTTACCGTCTGCTCATAACACTAGACAAGCTAGAGGACACTTTATCTTACCGTCTGCTCATAACACTAGACAAGCTAGAGGACACTTTATCTTACCGTCTGCTCATAACACTAGACAAGCTAGAGGACACTTTATCTTACCGTCTGCTCATAACACTAGACAAGCTAGAGGACACTTTATCTTACCGTCTGCTCATAACACTAGACAAGCTAGAGGACACTTTATCTTACCGTCTGCTCATAACACTAGACAAACTAGAGGACACTTTATCTTACCGTCTGCTCAAAACACTAGACAAGCTAGAGGACACTTTATCTTACCGTCTGCTCATAACACTTGACAAGCTAGAGGACACTTTATCTTACCGTCTGCTCATAACACTAGACAAGCTAGAGGACACTTTATCTTACCGTCTGCTCATAACACTAGACAAGCTAGAGGACACTTTATCTTACCGTCTGCTCATAACACTAGACAAGCTAGAGGACACTTTATCTTACCGTCTGCTCATAACACTAGACAAGCTAGAGGACACTTTATCTTACCGTCTGCTCTTAACACTAGACAAGCTAGAGGACACTTTATCTTACCGTCTGCTCATAACACTAGACAAGCTAGAGGACACTTTATCTTACCGTCGTCCCGTTTGCACTTCAGGTTGGGATGAGGGAATATACTTTAAGTACAAACGTAATGGTGACTTGTTTCATGCTTTGATGCGTACTAGGTATATGGTGCGTCCCCCATACTCTTATAGACCAATTGGCATTTGGGGCTCATCATCATCGTGATGTGCCCTGCCGAGAAGCGTGGGCGATCAAGTTTCGCCATCTCACACGGTCACCAGAGTTGTGGATCAGTTCGGTGTACTTGTCTTGAGACTAATGTTGTAAAATATAACACCAGCCGTTTTATATAGTCGTTAATTATATATTTTGTTTCGCATATCCTGTTTACAGGACATCGCTGTCAACTCCAGCATTTTACCGCTTTTGTTGATGTCTTGGCAAGATTATGCTCACTAGTTTGCCTTTGCTTTCTGAGCTACCGGCTCACATACCCCCGTAAATAGCCAAAGCGACGCGATCCGCTACCGAATCTCGCGCAGCCGCGTTCCCCTGCTTGGATATACGGGATTACGGAGAAAGTCGTTAACCCTTCACCAAGGAAACCGGCCGTTAATTATATAGCTAACTTAAATGTTACTTATCTTTACTATATTCAGTGTTGGGTAATCGTGTATTTATATTTCATATCAATATGTTGATTAAGTATCCTCTAAATTGCCAATGTTTTGACACATCCTGTATTCCATACGGAAATTGCGTTGGAATCAGTTAATAAGGAGATATTTAAAACTCTTGAAGGTAGCTTTACCAGCGCGAAAGCAGAGTAGCGGGATAGCAGGGTGGTTTCGTAACCCGATCAGTTGGACTTCAACATTAACTTCTCGTTCAGAAAGCTATGGAAAATACTGACAGTAAAAATTGCCTGGACAATCAACCAGGTTTTGGGTTGACATCATGGTTCTGCACCGGACATGCAACATCAACACATACAGATATGTATATTGTTGCCAAGTATATTGTCCACAAGCATTATAAAACTTAGTTTGACAATGTTATTAAAACACATTAAGATTCGCCCATGTCTTACCGGGGCCCTCAGGGGAAGAGAAGAATAATTATAATCTAGCTTACATGTCGTAAGAGGCTACAATTAAGAGTTGGGCTTTGGGTTGCTGCCCTATTCTTTAGAAAACATTAAGTACAAAATGCAACGGACCATGATCAAGTGTAAAGATAAATAAGACAGAAAAAAACATCAGCTAATTAAGGATAAAGAAGACTCTTCTCTCAGAACAAGGATACAGCAGACTCTTCTCCCAGAACAAGGATGAAACTATGCAGTAAAAGTCGCCAGGAGTTCTAGTTCGCTGACTTACTTCCCTCTACCTAGTAACAGATCTAACAATAACTGGAATGATTGAACTATGTGTGCATTCGGACATACACACAAGCGATAGAAGAAATGAAACATTATAGAATTTAATTTAGGATTTGTGCGAAACAAGGTTGAGCGGCAATAAACTTCTAAACAAACCTTAAGAGGTAGTTGCAGGTCCTTTACAGGACTTTGCAGTCAACCCCTGCATTTATTGGATGGTTGTGATTTACTAGGTAAGTTTAGTTAAGTAATTTGCTATTGCTCTCTGTGAGCCGACGTCTAAAGCCATGAAATCAACACAAAACGCTCTGCTTCCAAATCACCTGCGACCGATTTAGAATCCGCTACACGGTGTGTCGGGCAATTATAAAACTACAAAGCTCACTAAACCCCGAAGTCACATACATCGTTTATTAGATTACGAAGCCTTATCTATTTGGTTAGACTTTCCATAATTCGTGTGTTTGATAAATCTTTATTAGTCCTAATCTTACACTCACAAGTTTTGCACTGAATAGATGCATACTTGAGTTGACAATGTTTAATTGTGCATACTGTCATATTGTTTGTAGATTTTGCGTTGTCCAGAGCCTCCCGGGAAAGCAGAAAAAAATGCCAGACGCAATCACATTGCTGGAAGGAAGAAGCGAGAAAGAAAAAGGAGAGATCTGTTTATTTTTGTCCATTAAAAACAAGTCTTGGTTAGCCATGGTTGAGGTATTCCCTAAACATATCTCGGCCGCCAAAATCAACGCAAGAATAAGACAAGGATTTACCGTAAGTACGCCACATCCAATTACCTCAGCTTGTACACATCTACATTTAATTATACGTAAACAATATATTCAATTTTACACTTTCTGTGTAAGATAGTGTTACTGTCATCAGAAACCGCACGCGAAACGGCAATGTAAATATTTACATTTAAAAAGTAGGCTTAAATTGATTCGACTTCATTGCACCTGGTATTATCCCATACGGCTCCGCCTCTTTTGGTACAGCGTTCTACCTTAATCGTCGAACAGATTACAAACTCTATAACTCCAGCGACGACCCTCAGGAGTCTCCGAGAAACCTGCGCTTGTGAACCGAATGATGGAGTCAATTTATGGTTATGAAACACATTAATCAGGTCATCAGCATCATCATGTAGCAGATGTATTACAGAACGAGGATCCTAGAACGTCCCTCAGGAACGGCTCTCTGTTTCTTGCCATTTCTCCTGTCTCGTGCATTTTGTAATATCCGGGAATTCTGTAAAGTCCTGTGCCTGCCCACCCTCGTGTTGATCGACTTTGTTCCACAAACCATACCTTCCATAGCAGTTCTTTCTAAGCCACTGATCTTTTCATCATGGCTACTGTATTTAAGTTTCTGTTACATGACGCTATTTTTGAGGCAGTGTTCCCTCGATGTTCGGACTCGTAGAATGTCTGTACTTCTCTTGTTCGTGATCTTTTTCTCTTCTAAGACTTTTTCGTAACATGAATAAAGTATTCTGAAGACAATAAAGTAAACAATTTGAGTGCACAATTGAGACATTTCTAAAAATAACAAATCTCTTAAATTGTGAATTCCTTAGACTGCCAGAGTAACTAACAACGATTGCTTGAAAGTGGTTTATTAAACTAGAATATTATATACAATAATAAGAAATAGACAAGCAGCGTTTCGTGGTCGTGTGATGAGAAGAGAGGCATTGGAGAATATTGTGACAACTGGAAAGATCAAGGGGAAGGGAGGCAGAGGTCAAACAAGAGAAACGATACTGGAAGAACTGTGGCAATGGTATGGAAGCATTTCATCAGAAAACTTGGTCCAGAACACCAAAGACCGAGATCAATGGAGACACGTGAACGTCTACGCCAGGTGGCATGGCACTTGATGATGCTGATGACAGAATATGTGAATCTGGTGCATACACACACATTGGATTCCTGACTGGTTGTTCTGAGTAGTGCAATGTGTTGGACAATGTTATCTATGGGAAGAGACTTGACCTCTTATGAAGGTTTCCGTGTGCAATGATGTCATCATTTGGTTCACACAACCAAAGCCAACATATATATGCCAACTGTGGTTATTTCTTTCTGTCTCTATATATCACCTATTGCCATTGCTTCCTCCTTTCTGTATTTACATATATTGTCAAATTTGAGTATTCCTTCCTTTATGTATATGTTATGTTATGTATTTTTGTGCCGAACGACGTCATTGTACATTGAGCATTTCCATGCCTGCTCAGCCCTTCGATGCAGCAGCAAATTATTTCTACTCGCTGTCCTAGAGAAGAGTTGATTATATACACCTATAATTTATTCCTTTCTGTATGTATCTCCAGTTGTGATTTTATTTCTCAAGTACCTTTTTCTGCATTTTCATTCCAATGAGATATCTGAGTTATATTCTCAACAAAATTATCTTCGTTCATTCTTCGTGTCTAACATATTTTAAATATACTGTAATAAAACAAAATATTTCCAATCTTGTCTTTAAAAAGGTTGTACGTAAGGCACAAGCCCGTGGTCCTGGAGCAGTCCCATTTCGTTTGCACAGCCGTCGACTCCAAACCCTTGCAAAATCTTCTCACACTGGGCACACTGAAGACGGTTTTGAACTGTTCGAGGGGCTGACCTGGTCACTTGATGTAGATGGTGATGTGACGATTAGCCCCGACTCTGACATCAAAGAAAACTCACAGCTTCGATATTTTGCTCGACTTAATGAATCTTTCAGGTAGGATCTTGTAGCAGAATTGTTTATGTGCACTTGTATATGTTTTTCAATGCCATAAAAGACGCAGGATGAACAGATGACTTTAAGGACAATTGGGAATTTGCTGCCTTGTCCAGAGTGAGGGCGATATGAGTGAAGTCGGGAGGGTTTAGGGGGGGGGGGGGAGCTACACATTAACATCTTTTTATGAGCATAAGACATTTGACTAATCGCCACAGAACTGATGCGATCATTTCCTACATCCTGGCTGGGATGGCATGGAGGAGATCGGAGCACATATGCATCTGTCCAATGTGCGGTGATGACGAGTTTTCAAATGACTAGCCACAATGTCTGCATGCATTGTACTTCTATCAGGTCCCAGTTAATAAGACATTATGAAGCCCTAAGTATTTAAATGATTGTAGTCACTCTCTCTTTCTCTCTCTCCGTCTCTCTCTCTTTCTCTCTCTCTCTCTCTCTCTCTCTCTCTCTCTCTCTCTATATATATATATATATATATATATATATATATATATATATATATATATATATATACTAGCTGACCCGGCCCGGCTTCGCCCAACTCCTGCGGGGATCTATCCTATCTAACCTAAGATATAGCAATGCTACTAAAAGTTATGTCCCTTTATTTAATTTTTCTTACGTTAAGTCATGTAAATTTAAATATTAAATTTTAGTAAGTATGTTAGTATTGCCTATAACCAAACTATGACAGTTGGTTGCACTGGAATGAGAAGAAGACGTGTAGAAAATTTCATCTCAATCGGATTTGACCGTTCGCGAACGCATAAAGAACGGACGGACATACACACATCGCCTTTTATATATATATATATATATATATATATATATATATATATATATATATATATATATATATATATATATATATATATATATATATATATATAAAAGGCGATGTGTGAATGTCCGTCCGTATATAGTATATATATAAATTTGCATATCCTTTACAGGACATCGCTGTCAACACCAGCATTTTACTGCTGTTTTGATCTCTTAGCAAGTTTACGTTCAGTATGCTGCTATTGTTTTCTGAACGGCCGACTCCCATTTTTAAAAAATGTTGCATATCCCTTACAGGACGTTGCAGTCAGCACCAACATCTTTCAGCTGCTGTTGATGTACTAGGCAAGAGCTCAGTAGATTGCCATTACTTTCTGAGCGACCGGCTCACATACCCGCATAAATAGACAACGCGGCGCGATCCGCTACCGAATCTCGCGCAGCTACGTTACTCACGAGAATATACGGGATTACGGAGAAAGACGTTAATTCCTATGCAAGGGAGACGGCTCCCTTACCAATTCTTTTAAACCCATCGCAACTCAGTCTGCTGCCAAATCGCACACAGCTGTGTTTCGAACGCAGGTAAGCGGAATTACGAACCGCGTCCATAATGCCTTCGTCACTTCGCACGGTTCTATATATAAACAGTAATATATAATTATAGTTTTAAAAAATATTTTTATGCACCATGTGATTGGTCTACTTAGGAAGCCCCTTTTCATGAAACCTATTTCGGCAGTACCATTTGTGGTTGTGCACTATATAACAAAACAAAAGGAATCTCTGACACGAACCTGCTGTGGGTATGTAAAGTGTCAGGATAAGCACCATTTTATGGGCCTGAGTGCATGTAGGAATAGGTGACCAGTATTTTCTTCCCATACGGAACGACAAGAGCTGGCATTGATCCCACGTCTGATCACGATTATGATGTTGTCAGCGTAACACTCCAACCGTTGCACAAACGAATGCACTATATTATTACAGAATTACAAACAAGAAGCTCATGGAGAGAAATAGAAAAAAATATCAGTGAATCAAGAGGTTAAAATAAAAGAGTCTGGCGCTAGATAGGTCACATATTGAGAAAACCTGAGAACAGTAAACTAGAAATGCCATTGTCTTGAATTCACAGGGCAAAAGAAATAGAGGAATACTTAAAACACGCGGAGAAGAAAAGTGGAGGAGAAATGAAAAAAAAGGACACATATGGGAGAGACATGGACATAGCTACATGGTACAGCGAAGGATAGGACGGGATAGAAGTGAGTTGGTTGATGGCTTATGTCCCATTGGAGGGTAGGGGCGCATGAAGAAGAGAACAAGCACACTGTATACCAAAAACATACAAGTAATGATATCCGGTGAAACGAATATTGTGCAAATCTCGTAAGGCGATCTCGGATGTGGCGAATTTCTGCTGTGAAGAACAATTTGTTTATCCCCGGCAATTTTTCTTCTTTGTCTCTTGTCTCTTATAAGACGAATTTCTGATAAGAAGAACTATGTCTTGGGTCTCAGGCGAGTTCGTCTTATCAAGTCTGCACTGTATGTTAACATATATATGTATCCATTTAAAGAAATTACAGACATGTTTTTGAATATACATGCTCATTGCAGACGCACGATGGACATGTTAAATACGCATTTAAACGTACTGGAATATTATAGATCGGCATTTAACGTGTATTATCTTTTATACAAGTTTTGTCAATGATCACGCTGATACCAGCTTCTACATCTGTAATGTTAGTGTAAAGAAAACAATTCATTTGTGTAATCAGAACTAGACAGATACCAGTGAACCAAGAGGTGAAGAAAAGATGATGGCTCTAGATATAACAAAAATTGAGAAAACCCGAGAACAGTATTAATAGAAATGTCTTTTTCTGGAATCCATGTGGCAAAAGAAACAGAGAAAGACATAAAACACACGGAGGAGAGACGTAAAAACAGAAATGAATAATAATGAATAATATAGGGAGGACGTAGTCAGGGCTGCATGGGAAAGCTAAGGGTAGGGCATCTTGGAGTGAGCTGATTAAGGACCTATGCCCCAATGTGAGATAGAGGTTAAAAGAAGCAGAACTTATAATTTAATATGGAAAAAGCACACATATTACTAAATCATCATGTGTTTGCTAAGCTTATCATGCATCCGTTTAGAACTGTGTTATTATATTTTCTGATATCTAGAACATTCTTTTTCGAGCCACCTGACATGGACCCCAGGCCTCTAGAAGCATGTGTTAATCTGATTCCAGTTGGGCTAACGGACGAGAGTCTGCGAGAAAAGCTGACCTTTACTTTTAAAATTCAGGTAGAGGAATCAACTATGGTGGAGTTTTTGGTGCCAGACTCCCCTAGAGAGACAGTGACATTGGTGCAAAAAATACTCGAGAAACCAAAGGTAAATGAACAAAACAGACATTAACATAGAAACATAATCATCGCCCACGTATGTACAATTACGTACATAGAAACTACACAGTCAGTTGTACACTTGCAAATATATAATATGTGTGTTGTGTGAATTATATAAAATGTATGCACACATTGAATTATTATGACTCACTAAACCTTTTTAAAGGCTGCTATGACTGTCCCAGCGTTGACTGATGTATTAAATCCATTAGTGGAGCCATGAGAAACTTCATACCATTCTTCAGATAGTCTAACTTGATATGACAATCATACACACAAGCACATACCCGTTTACACAGATATCACTTTCTCTGTATGAATTTGTTAACTGATTCAGAGCCAGTAAAAAGTAGGTTTAGACCGAACATTGTACACAATCAAATGATCAAGTATTATAATATAAATTTGTGTTCATTCAGCTTTAACATTGCAGAAGATACCATGAAACAAAACAAATATCACGGTGACTCTAGAATGGTAATATATCGTCCTACTGCCCATATGGGAGGTCACATGTGGCGATACATTATTCTTCAGCATTGGATCAGTTGACTGTCTTCTTCCTGTTTGACATTACATCTACATGTATAAGCATACTGTCTTTTTATTCAGATTATGTACTCAAGGGAGGTGAATTAAACTTTATATTTATCTCTGGTTTGATGATCTCCCTTAAATAGTTGTTATTACAACTCTCTACTTGCATATTTTCAGCGTCTCTGTGACTTAAGGTTAGTGAACACAGTTTTACAATACCGATATACAGGGGTCGAAATCAGCGTCAGACGAGTTCGGAATATATATCTTTGTGTTGTTTATCACAATGGCATGAGCATTGATCGTTCACAAAGCAATGGCAAACTACTGTAATAAAACTGAAAGATCACTAGCAAGCAATGAATGCTGGGGCAGATTGCTATGTTCTGCAAAGGACGTGCATGTAACTTAAGTCTGCATACTATTCTTTAAACGCATTATTACTTTATTTGGTTTACCTAACTTTACTTTAATTCATTTAATACCAAGCACCTGAACATTTAGCTGGTGGGTTACTTCATCACATCCTTATCTTAACTCTTTGTGACCAATACAAAATCTTACTTTAACAAATAATAAAAATATAGGTTTTGGGAAGATAAAATAATAAATATCTGGAGCCAGGGATGTTACGTAATGACTTACTGGTACATGAGGTATTACGATAATATCTTGGACAGGGTGGGTTAACATATATCTTGCCTGGGACTGAGTTAATGAGTCATTTCTCGGAGTATCACTGTGACCACTTTTACAATGGCTAATCTATAATGCACAAACATTCATTAACTGGTGCCTGTGCAGAATAAAAGGACCATAATGGTGTGGCAGGATCACTAAAGCGGAGCGTCGTGAAAGAACTTGGTGGGGTAAATTATACTTGAAATTTTCTTTCGCTGTGCCCTATTTTATACTGTTTCAATAATCCTTTATTACCACTACAGCTGTTGGTGAATTGGTTAGGATATTATGCTTACAATGACATAAGCAAATGCAGACATTCTAGATAAAGTGGGAATGAAGAGAGTGTTGATTTAAAGAAATAAAGATGAGACAAGTGAAATATTTTGGCTACGTTAAAAGACATGATACTCTTATAAAAACCATACTGGAGAACAAGGTTGAGGTCAAGAGAGCAAGAGGTAGACAACGATACAAGTGGAAAGATAACATCAAGAGATGGACGAACATCAGCCTGACAGAATATACAGTCAGGGCGAGAGACAGACAGTGTTGGAGATCCATAGTAGCCAACCTTTATTGTGGAGAGGGTACCTAATTGATTGATTCAGAGTTCTAGTGAAAATACAGAGCAGCAAAACCGCAGTGAGAGGGGGAGGGGGTGGTGAGAAAAAGAAAACTTCTAAGATACAACTACATTACAGAGGCATAAAAGAAACCACCACACCATAGAGACATACAAGAAACACACTACACAGACATGCTAGATAATTTTAACTCAGTCAAAATAATATTTTAAAAGTAAACATGTACAATTGATCTATTTATATGAAAAGTGTTTTTTATTTAAGGAACAAAACCTGGAGCCGGTGCCAGAAATCCAAAAGGAAGAGACAAAACCTATTCTTCCACCTACTCCAAAGTTAAAGGAACAGCCTGTTAAAGTCACCAAGAGGATTATCACCTTCAAGAAGCCAGTCACAGTTCGTGAGTAATGTTTTTATGATAAAATCAATACAATATGTGTGTAATTCATTCATTCAGTAGCATGTCCTTTGAAGAACCTCGCTCCCATAACAACCTTCCGGAAAACTTCTCGATCACAAGCAACATGTCCCACGTCCGATACACCCATCTGGAGATCATCCGCCACATCCTGCACCCATCTTCTCTTTGGCCTTCCTCTTCTCTCTTCCCAGACATATACCCCTCCATTATTGTTCTCTCCAAACTTTCGTGACCAAAATATTTCAATTTTCTTTGTTTTATCGTCTTTAATAGTCAACCCTCTTCAATATTCAGCTCTTGAAGTATGGATGCATTTGTTCTTTTCTTTAACCAAGATATTCCTAGAACACGTCTATAACATTTATATTCAAAAGCATTTATGCGCTGTTCAGCTTGTTTAGTAAGTTTCTCTAGCCATAACATTATTCATTAACTTAAACATCTCTCGCCTATTCTTTAAGAAATAAAATAGTTGTTAACTAGGTCAGTCTTTATAATCTCTAGAATAATACTTTTAATTTCCTTATAGTAAATTTTCTACAACATTATTTAATTAGATTTTATAATCCACTTTCAATTTATACATTAACGTTTTAATTGTAATTGAATTGTCATAGACACAATTATCGTCATTATGGGTGTGAAAATTAAACCATTTTTTTTTGGTGGCAGGCCTGTACAAGGCCAAAAATCGTAAATATTCACCATTTTCGCTTCTCCGCCTTTTGGTTAAGATCAAAGTGTAGTATCTGCGCTTGATCTTCCAAGGGACCGGGATGATATCCCGAACATATCAGTGATATTAATTTTGCGGCTGTGATTTCGATTGTCTTCACCACGTGTAGAGAGACAGGGAGGTGAGCAGTATATGAGCCATACGAGTAATGTTTCTGGAGAAAATCGAAACAATATGGAAGTAGTGTTTCTTGATGAAATCAATACAATATGTGAGAACTGTTTCATAGTGAAATCAATACAATATGTGAGTAATGTTTCTTGATAAAATCAATGCAATATGTGAGTAATGTTTCTTGATGAAATCAATAAAATATGTGAGTTACGTTTGTTGATAAAATCAATATAATATGTGAGTAATGTTTCTTGATAAAATCAATACAATACGTGAGTAATGTTTCCTTATAAAGTCAATACAATATATGAGTAATGTTTCTTGAGAAAATCGAAGCAATATGGAAGTAGTGTTTCTTGATTAAATCAATACAATATGTGAGAACTGTTTCATAATGAAATCAATACAATATGTGTGAACTGTTTCATGATAAAATCAATATAATAAGTGAGAACTGCTTCTTGATAAAATCAAAATTGCAGATTTTCTAATGGTCAGTTTCAAGTACACGACTCGCTCTCTTTAACTGTCTCACGCTCTCTAATTCTATCTCATTCTCTTTCATTCTCTGACTTTCTGAATCCATCCCGCTCACTCTGTCTATCTCTGATTCTGTATTTTTCACATTCATCGTTTATTTAAATTGTCTCCTCATACTCTTTATATATCCCTGACTCTCTCTCTCTCTCTCTCTCTCTCTCTGTCTCTCTGTCTGTCTCTCTCTCTCTCTCTGTCTCTCTCTCTCTCTCTCTCTCTCTGTCGCTTTCTCTCTCTCTCTCACTCTATGCCTCGCTTACTTTCCACCCAATTCCACCCCTCCCCCTCCCATAACAATCAGAATCCCTTGTATTTCCGTTATGTTTGTATTTCCCTGGTCTGCCATGTTTACAATCCACCAAACTAACAGCTTTGTTAGCGAGAGTCCGTTATGAGCCAGGCCGTCACATGACATCTGAAATGTTTACTGTTAACTATTCATTTTCTGTACATGTTAACATTTAGTTAATTTTTCATGAAACTTGTCTATTTCCTCTGCTGCCTCGTTTGGCGACAAACAGAGCACCATCCCCACGTGTCTATCTTCGAGAGACCATTACCAAACATTTTCTCTGGTACTTATACATTACAGAAGTACATATTTAGTCAGTGTCTGGTCAGTGTTTTTGCTTCTTCCCTTAGAAAATCTAGTGTTACGGTCTTTTACATATCTGTTGTACTGTTTTTAACAATGTTTTCTGCTTTCATTGTATAAGTAAATTTGTGTTTTGAAGTCCCCATACTTAGTTGATGAGGTTGGTCCATAGATAAATGCAGATACAATACTATAGTACTGTAGAATGGGCAAAAGAACAAGAAATGGTTGTAGGAAACACCTGGTTTAAACAACATCCTAGAAGATTATGGAAATGGAAGAGTCGAGACAGCAGGATTAAAAATCAGATAGATTACATCCTGATTAGCAGAAGGTTTCGAAATGCGCTAACAGTCGTAAAAACAGTTCCCCAATGCAGACTGTTACAGTGATCACATATTAATTACAGGCAGACTGAGGGTAAAGTTAAAGAAACAACCAGAAACACCAAATATATTTTGTGCAAATTGAAACTGACAAAGAAATACAAGATAATTTTAACATAGAAGTAAAGAACAAATTTGATATATTGTCTGATATAGAGATCCTATTTCAAGACGTGGATGATCAATGGGAAATGTTGAAGAATTCAGTCAGTTTAGCTGCAGAAAAAACTATTCCAATATTAAAGAAAGTGGGTCGTCAGACATGGATGACTGAAGAAATTTTACAGCTAATGGAAACAAGAAGACAGAACAAAAATAATTCTGCTAAATATAAAGCAATTCACAGAAAAGTCAGAACATTATGTAAGGAGGCAAAAGAAGCATGACTCGAGAAAAATTACACAGCAATTGAATCACAACACAGCAGTAAAAATACCAAACTAATGCACAAGAGAATTCAGGAGCTTACTAATCAAAGAACACATACATCAGCAGGCTCCCTAAAGACAAAAGATGAAAAATTCATAATAGAAAAAGATCAGATTTTGCATCTATGGTCAGATTATGTGAAAAACCTTTATGATGATAACAGAGAAGAACAGTATAATATTCAAAATAATAATGCAGGACCATCAATTTTGAAGATGGAGGTTCAGAATGCTCTTAAACATATTAAATTTGGCAAGACCCCTGGTTCAGACAGCATGACAACAGAAATGATTAATGCGTTAGAAGAATACGGAATAGATAAAGTTACCAGACTCCTGAGAACCATATATGATACTGGAGAATACCTCATGAATTATGTAATTCTGTATTTATTGCAATCACAAAGAAATCAGGAGCCTTGGAATGTGATCAACGTCGAACAATTAGTATAATGAGTCAAATCACGAAGATTTTGCTAAGAATTATCATGCAAAGAGTTAGGAAGAAATTACAACCTGAAATAGGAGAGGAACAATGTGGGTTTGTAGAAGGCAAGGGTAAAGTAAATGCTGTGTATCTACTGAGAACAGTAATTCAACGTTCTATAGAAGTAAACAAAGATCTACACCTCTGCTTTATTGACTACACAAAGGCTTTCGATAAAGTGAGACATGTCGACATGATAAGGATGCTTGAAGATCTACAAATTGATGGAACAGACCTTAGACTTGTAAAAAACATATATTGGAAACAACAAACTGCCATAAGAATTGATAATGAAGTAGGTCAATATCAGACTATTAAGAGAAGTGTGAAACAGGAATGTGTAATGTCTCCAGATCTATTTTACCTGTACAGTGAACATATTTTCAGAAATATAGAAGATATGGAAGGAATCAACATCGGTGGACGATACATAAATAACATTAGATACGTAGATGATACAGTCTTGATTGCAGACAATGAACAGGACCTGCAAAATTTAGTAGATGCGGTTGATGCACACAGTGAACAACTGGGGTTAGAATTGAATTGTAAGAAGACACAGGTTATAGTCGTCACTAGGAAGGAAGAAATACCACAATGTAATATACAAGTGAATGGGCATATTCTTAAACAAGTGAATGGTACAACTATCTCGGAACAGTCATAACATCTGATGGGAGATGCCTTGAAGAGATTAGAACAAGAGTTGCCATGGCGAAGGTAGCCTTTTGCAAGATGAAAATCATACTGACCAATAAAAAGATATCAAATGAAACGAGAAAAAGAGTGTTGAAGTGCTACATACAACCTGTACGTTTATATGGGTGTGAGACGTGGACAATGAGCAGACAAGCTGAAAAACATATGATGGCTGTGGAAATGTGGTTTCTGAGGAAAATGCAAAGAATACCATGGACAGATAGAAAAACCAATGAACAAATCCTTCAAGAAACAAATGAAGATCGTAAACTGATTAGAGACATTAGATGTAGACAGTCAAAATTTGTTGGGCATGTTATGAGAAGAAATGAATTGGATAACTTGGTGACAACTGGCAAGATCAAAGGGAACAGACCAAGCGGAAAACCAAGAATTAAATACCTGGATGACTTGACCACGTGGCATGGTCGAGTCAGAAACACGGAGCTGATCCCCGACTCTGGTGATCGAGTGAGATGGCAGAACATGACCACTCACGCTTATCGGCGTGGCACATAATGAATGAATGAATGAATGACAATATCCTGTACTATTTGTCTAGTTTCAGACAGTGGTACTTATCTACTATATATATAAAAGAGAATGTTTGTTTGTGTGTGTGTCCTTTATGTGTTCCCGAACGGTCCATCCGATTGAGATGAAATGTTGTACAGATGTTGTTCTCACTCCCGCGGATCCAACTGAAATAGTTAGTGTAAAATCAAAAATTTTTCCTCGAGCACGAAAGAAAAAGGCATTACGAGCTTCAGAAACAGACGAGCAACGGGAAGCAAGACTGAAAATCAATCGAGTACGCACTGTTAAAGCACGTTCATCTGAAACAGACGAGCAACGGGAAGCAAGACTGGAAACCAATCGAGTACGCACTGCTCAAGCACGTTCATCTGAAACAGGCGAGAAATGGCAACAACACTGGAAACCGTTCGAGTACGCATTGCTCGATCCAGACAAACACTGGGCGCTGATTTAAATCTTCCGTTACAATGCTAATTATGATTACAGTCTTCATCCAAGTATAGTTATAGAGATAATGTATATTGCGGTAAAATAGAATCTAATCTATTTAAGACTATTTAAAAAAAATTAAAAGAGTGATATTTACTCTCTGGTAACTAATAAAATATCAATAAATTCGCTGTGAGGGCCCAGGGGCCGAACGCGTACATTGTGCGCTTAGAGAAATGTATTTGAATGTATTATGACTACTTATATGAATTAAATGAGGCGCTCCCCTCCAGACGACGACCGGGCCGGGTCGTCAGCTAGTACATTATAAAAGTATGCCTACAGTCTGTGTTTGTTAAATGTTTTTACTTCTTCCCTTAGAAAATCTGTTGTTGCAGTCCCTGCATTTCTTTTCTGCTATTAACTGTTTTCTATTTTCAATATATGCGCGAATATTATCTTGAAGTCTGTTAACTAATTTGATGAAGTTGGTCCATAGATGCTTAGCATATACAATGGCATATGTCTTGCTTCAATTATGTAATGTTTCTGGTATTTATACATTGCAAACGTGCATATGAAGTCAGTGTTTACTAAATGTTGTTGCTGCTTCATCTAGGAAATACGATGTTTTGGCCACAACAGTTCTGTTATGCTGTTGATAACAATGTTTTCTATTTGTATTGCATCCACAGATTTGTGTTTTGAAACCTGCATACTAATTTATTGAGATTGGTCCGTACATACATGGCAAATATAATTATTAGAGACGTTCATTTGAAACCAGTTCCAATGGCTTTATTACAAAAGCATGCGAGAAACATTAACAGTTGTGGTAGAATTCAACAAAGTATTCATTTTGAATGAATTATGCACCATGGGTTGGTAAGAAGAGGTCGCCATAGGCATTCAGGCAAGCATCCTTTTGCTTAGGTAGGCGGCGAATGCCGTCCGCAACAATGGATTGTGGTTGCTCACGGAACCAAGTGTTTACCGCGTTCATTACGTCTGCATATGTGCGAAATCGTTGCCCCCTGAGAGCTTCTTTTAGAGGTCCGAACAAATGAAAATCACATGGTGACAAATCAGGACTATAGGCTGGATGTTGCAGAATTTCCCACTTCTTCCTTGCTAATGCTAATGCCCAATCTTTGCGACATGCAGAGGAGTATTATTGTGCAACAAAATCACACCGCGAAAAAGCATGCCGGGTCGTTTATTCTTGATGGCATTTTACAGCTTGTCTAGTGTTTGCAAGTAGTGGGTAGAGTTGATGTTGACACCAGGTTCTTTAAATAGAACAATAGCCCTTCTTGGTAAAAAGAAAAATGCGTTCAGCATAACCTTACCAGCGGAAACCTGTAGCTTGAATTTTTTGGCTTTTGGTGATCCAGTATGCTTCCATTACATGCTCTCTCTTTTGCTGCTGGCTCAAAGTGGTGACACCATGATTCATCGCCTGCCACTATGCGGAAGAGAAATCCATCACCCTTCACTCTGTAACGCAGCAAGTGGTTCAAACACCATCCCATGTGTTCGTCTTTTTGGTGGTCGGTCAACACCCATGGTAACCACCGTGAACACACCTTCCGATATTGCAGTTTCTTACAAACGACCTTTTGAATTGTCCCAAATTGACACATCAAATTCTATCGCTAGCGAACGTATGCTTCGACAACGGTTCATCTGTACTGCTGCATCAATTTTGGCGATGGTTTTTTGTTGTTGCAACAATATGCTCTTGACCCGGACGTCGAAGATCTGTGGTGAACTGACATCCTTTCCGAAACATTCGTGCCCAGTCTGTCACTGTTGTCTTCGACACACATTTGTTACCGTCCGCTGCCTGCATTCTTCGATGAGTGTCCACTGGTCGACATCCTTCAAATAAAAGAAACTGAACCACCGTTCTTTGAGCTTCTTTGGACGGATTTTGGATCAACCCCGCCATTTTCTCAACGGTCAGAAACAGAACCTATGCATCATGGGACGATAAGCACGTTCTCTTTTATTCATTGGTCAGTACTTATCACATGACTAAGACATTATCATGTTCAACGGAAGCAATTACGCGCGGTGCGGCACGAACGGATTTCAAATGAACGCCCCTTATATAACCAGTGGCGGATTGGTTCTAAACATATTGGTTGCCAGGAAACAAAGTTACGAAAGCGCATCAACATTTTAAACATATGGTCTAATGTGTTTAGGGTGACCAACTTCATCAGGGTGCCACGGGGCCCACGTGGCGTCGGCAAACTGACACGCCAACCAATCCACCACTGATTATAACTGTAGACTATGCAAAACGATGCCCGTTTAGGCAGTTAGAGCATTGCTTTGCTGATCCGGTAGCTTATGCAGCTTGTCTTGTTCTAGATGTATTGGTGTTACCTTTCCTATGGAGTTTGTGACACAATAATAATACAACAATATGAATACAATTGCAGTTATATGATTAGTCGTTAGTCGTTATTCGCTGTTCCAACATCACAGCAAAGGGTCGTCCCCATTATGCCCCGTTCTCGTGCCAGTGAATATCACATAAAATGTTCCTCACTGCCCCATGTGAAAAGTGGAAAAGACAGGAGTCTTGACAAACAACGGTCCGCTATATATATATATATATATATATATATATAGTTAATTATTCATTTAACTGTAACTGTATTCATATTGATGTATTATTATGTATATATCAAAATGAACCTATGAAATCCTATGAAATGCACAAAAGATAGCAGACAACATGTTCAAAGCACATAGCCTGTGAGAACTACAAAGTACTATTAAGCAATTAAGCATTATATCACCGGAACAAATACCCTTTATCTTAGTTGTAATTAACATTCCTACCCGTTCCGTGGTGAAGGAGTTACAGGCGTAGTTCGTAATCCCACATACCGCATTCGAAACACAACTGCTGGCGATTTGACAGCAGACCGCCTTGCAATGTTCGTTTGTTTTATAAAATGGCATGGATGCCGGTCGTTCAGAAAACAATGGCAAACTACTGAACGTAAACTTGCCCAGGAATCTCGACCAGCCAAACTATGCAGGGGTTGACTGTACATCCTGCAAAGGCTATACAGATAACTTTTTTATCCCGCTGAAGTTGTCCACGCTTGTGAGATTTGTTTCATCTGTGTTATATGTGCTCAGGTTTGTGTAGATGGTGATTCATTATACGACTCTAGTGTAAAACAGTCAGTAAAATACCCTTTACATGGGCATATCTTGCTTGACAAATATTTTCATAGACCATATCAGCGTTTAGTGGGTATTGTTGTCACTATCATACATGCCTCCTTTACTTTCCAAGACATTTCCTTGTTCTCGGTTTACTCTAAGCCCGTAATGTGATCAATGCGTATTGTTGTTTAAATGGTATATCTTGCAGCTTAATGTGACATTGGATATGTAAATATTTCTAGCTTCCAGTGCAGTATTCAGTGTCTGTCATGCTTTTTATCTGTCTGTGTCAGTATACATTATGTGTTATCTAGGTAACGTATACATATTTACGTTGACTGGGTATAGCGCATACTATTTGTTCATTATATATTTACGAAATATTTGGGAAAAATGGACAACTATTAACACCCATACAACGAAAAAAAGAGCAAATTGCCATGGCTTAATCACAACCTCATATTTTATAGAGTTCTAGTTAAAATACAGGTAGCAAAACCGCTGTGGGAGGGAGTGGTGAGAAAAGAAAACTTCTAAGAAACAACTACATTACAGAGGCATAAAGGAAACCACTACATCATAGAGACATGCAAGAAACAAATACAGTACACAGACATGCTATAAACAATTACATTACACAGACATGCAAGCAGAAACTACATCACACAGACATGCAAGAAACAGCTACATTACACAGACACGCAAAAATAACTACATCAAACAAACATGCAAGAAACAGCTACATTACGTAGACATGCAATAAATAACTATATCATAAAGACACGTAAAACAAATACATCTTCAAGAAACAACTACATCAGACAAGCAATTACATCAGCAAGAAACAAGTACATCAGACACGCATCTGAGAAACAACTACATTAGACAAGCATGCAAGAAACAACTAAGTCGCACATATATGCAAAAAAGCAGTTTCACCCCACTCGCCTGCAAGACACAACGACATCACACACACTTGCAATGAACAGCTACACTGCCAAACATATAAAATCAACTACATCCCACAAATACGCATGAAACATGTATATCACTAGGACATACATGTAGTAACTCTATCACACAAACATATAAGATACAACCACATTAAACAGTCCTGCTAGAAACAATTAAAGCTCTCACGCATCAAAGAAACAAGCACACTTCGCAAGCATACAAAAAACGACGTCATCACTCAGACACGCAAGAAACAACTGCACCATCACAAACGTATGTTAGAAATAATATAAAACATGTATGCTATAAAAAAAAACTACATCACACAGCTATAAAGAATCAATCTGGTTGGAAGCCTGTCTTAATGCATCCGTTACAGTTTTGTTAATGCTGTCTCTTAATCTATCAAGAATGTCCTGCTAAATATTTTTACCGGATCTGACAATAATACATTTCCTATTTCATTTTCCCATACACGAAGATCTCTTTTCTTTGGCAGCCTCACCAGACAAGCCTATTGGGAGTGTGTTTTCCATTTCTAAACATTCCTGTAGCTTTCGAAGCAACTGTCTTCTCCAATACTTTGACAAGTAATAACATGGACGTTGCGGTTAAAGCCTTCGTGAGCACAGATAGGTCTTGCCGCAGTGTCTTTTGCTGTTTTATAAAATTTATTTTATTTCGTCCACGCCTATGACATCCTCATGATTGCCGTCTGTGAAGAAACTTGCTATGTGCTCTCTGTCTCCCTGATGTCTCTGTCAGTTTGATCTGACTATGTTATAAATCTCCCCAAAAGGCTTCTCCTTTCTCACTGTCCGTCGTCATGGCCATGGTACTCCTATATATATATTGTTCCCATTGTTGTAGGCTTATGTTTTCTGTGGATTTGTCTGTGTAGTTTCCATAATTTACCCAATGTCATGTTAACACCCAACTTATTTATGAAATTATCCCATTTAGCTTTTATTGGCTTCTGCTGCACAGAGTTTGAACTCTTCTGCTTTCTTCTTTTCAGCCATCTGCACCTTCTGTGTTTTTGGGTGTCTGCCGTTGTTTCTGTAATTGGTTATTTGCAACTCTCTTTTTCTTCCACACCGATTCTGACTCAGAGGTCCACCGTGAGGAATGCACAGAAGTTGGTATGCTGCTTCCAGTATATGACTTCTGTCAGAGGCGTCCAATTGGACCGCTCATATGTGAAGACCCTTCGTGCTATAGTCGCCCTGATCTTGGCGGATTTATAAATCAATACCGAGCACGGCAGGTGGTCACTCCCATGATCCCCCACAACGGTCCATGTTGTATCCGATACAGAGGATCGGGTAAGAAGTGCTAGATTAATATCATTATCTATATCCCCAGTTCGCAGTACCATTCCAGTTGGCCTGCCAACACTCATGCAGACCACCTCTGACCTCTTCTTCTGTCGATTTTCTCCTTTTAATTCCATTCTCAGCTCCGAGTATTAAAATATCCACAAATAGAAACCTGCCGCCAGGGATTTCCTTCAACTCATTGAGCCAGTCCCAGTGCTTCTCTGTGACAACAGGATCCACCGCAACATATGCGCTCTCCAATCTCCATCTGCATCCCCTGAACCTCGCTTGCAATATGATTCCATTTGCTCATGTTCACCACCGTATGCGTCACTCCCTGCTTCACAAACAGATCTTACCCAGGTCTCCACTGACCAATAGGGTTAAAAATAAAATCCAGGACACTGATAGCTGGTGCGTGTTTAGTTTTCAGTAGGTCACAGTACCAACATTCCCAGTCTTCCCCTGGGAATTGCTGCAGCGGTGTATCATGACATCAACAGTTCAAAGTCATAATGCATCTTTGAAAATAATATTTTAATCGCAATCGAATATTTAAAAGTTGCTTCAATGTCGACAGGGTCGACTTCATCGCTCCGGATTTTGTCCCATATGGCTCGGTCTCTTTCCGCAGCGCGGAAAGCGTCGCACAAAGCACGAACTCCGTAGCTTTTAGCGACGACCCACAGGAGTCTCCGAAACATTTAACGCGTAAACCGAAGGGTGCGGCTGTCGTGTCCTCCTTTACAGTGTCGTCCCTGGAGTGAAGAGAGCCGACACCCACATTATAATATTTTTTCCCTCTCAATATTCTGGAGAATCCACCAGCTTCCGTCCAACACACTCCATCAGCCTATGGACACCTTTTCCTATCACTCTCTCACTGTCGTACTATGCCCCCTTCTCATACTTCCCCAACGCAACATACTCAACAACTCTTGCTTCTAGAAATTAATAAAGAGTAATTTATTAAAATAAAAGTGTAACGTATATGAGACGTGTATGTGAAGAAAATGTGTGACGTGTTCTATAAAGTGTGTAGACTCTGACTCTCAGACAGCAACCCAGTCAGCTGATCCCAGCAAAGATAGACCACAGCACGTTACGTCAGAACATGTACTTCTCACCCGTTGCCGAAACCATCTTGCCGGATACTGCTTTGCCTCTGTAGACCTCTGGTAATCCAATTTCATGAACATCCGAAATAGACACCGGTGGTATTAACAGTTAATCATGGACCGGTTGCCCTCTACACAATGTCCGTTCCTAACGTTCCTTAACAAACTGCACAAGTCTTTTGTAGTGTGTACGCAGTTAGTTAGTTAGTTAGTTAGTCGACAGATCATCCTCGTTGCACATCGAACCATTCAGTCCATAAGTGCTAATTTCTAATGTTAATTGTTGCTGTACTAACACTAGGTACTCTTAGCCGGTTCTCGGTTCGTTACTACTGTCTAATGCTGTGTGGTGCATCAGTATGCATCACTCTCTTGGATGAATCAATTTCCTTCTAGCGTAAGTTACGTTCTGTATGCAACTCTAGTGACTCTTGGACTGGTGTTCTTCCTAATGGGTTTTTTAATTCTTTCCCAAACTTGTTTAGTTTCCTTGGATCTGGTAGGGAACCTTGGATAGAAACAACACATCTGGTGATAGTACTAGTCACTGATCCCTTCGGCTGAGTGTAAGCCTATCACCTTGCTTAATGATCTTTAGCTAACTAGACTTAGTCATAGAGCAGATTAGCTACCCACCTAGAGTCGAATCAGGCTATGACAAAGGAAAAATCATCAAACAGAATGCGGAACCCCGCCCACCAGGGACACCTACTGGAAGATCCCAATTATCCCTCATTACTCAATTAGTAAAGCTATCAACACTTCACTAATCTATTCTAGCTAACAGAGCCAAGTATCACTTCACTACTCTAGCTAGTTTCCACTAACAGTGCTAATCATCACACTATAGTTTAACAAAGCCACAGTCTATAGTAATTATAACGAATATATTATAATAAGTTATACCTTAAATGGCACTCCTGCAGTCCTATAAATCATATCTACATCTGCCATATAGGCACGTGTAAAATTAAGTCACTAATTAACACACGGTAGATATTATTTCCACTGGCACTGCAGTGCCCTGCACTCTGTCTAGAGCATTATTCAAGTCCCCCCTAGTTGATCTCAACTCGAGTTTATATGGCAAACTACCAAAGTTGTCCACGTGACGTTATCCTTTACTCCCCCACACAGGTGGCACAGTGGCAAATCATCCCCTGTCAAGAACTATTTTCCTGGCTTAAATCCTGTCAAAGTTGTCAGTAATTGCCTAGATTCTCAAAACAAGCCAGCTAGTTTCTGTAAACTCCCAGCAAAGAGTTTCGATACCAAGCTGCCAATCATCTTGATGTTCCGGAAACCAAGAATTGACAGATGCACTGTTTTCCGTACTAGGTACTTCCGTTTTACATCTGCCCCTGTGATCTCACGGCTTCCATCTGCATTCAAATGTTGACAAACTTGTCACTCTTCTGTTCCGTGGTGACAATCCCAGCAGCCATTTCCGTCTGATGTCCGGCAGTATAGATGACAAACGGAACCATTCCATATCCTTCTCCCTCACCACCAAATGTGTTTATGGGCTGACACGATGTAACCTGTACAACTGTGTTTACTCTGTTAGTACAAATAGATGTCGCTGGTCGATCGTCCGCTTAATCCGAAAATCCTCTGTAATAATCAACCGGATAAACACACGGTTTCATTTTGTGACATAGGCCCCCTCCTAAGAGAGTAGTCCATCTCACTCTTCTCCACCGTGAGTTTAATCCAGATGATTCATTCTTCTTCTTCAGGAGCTGGGTGTCTTGACAAGAAATCCGCTCCAACATTTTCCTTCCCAGGAATGTACTCTACTGTGAAATTATACGGTTGAAGTAACAACGACCAGCGCATCAAACGTGCGTTGAGCTTCTGAGAAGTAGCCAGGAACATCAGGGGCTGATGATCTGACTGGACCCGAAACTTAACTCCATACAAATATGGCTGAAATTTTTGCACTGCCCATACGAGGGACAAGCATTCTCTCTCGACGGTTGAATAATTCCTCTCCGTCTGTAGAAGTTTCTTACTTGCGTATGCTACAGGTCTCAAAACCGAAGCATAGTCTTTTCCTTCCTGTAACAAAGCGGCTCCAATTCCAATCGCACTTGCATCCGTTCTCAACACAAATTGTTTGGAAAGGTCAGGGAGCTGTAATACAGGTTTGCTGACCAAGGCCTCCTTTAACTGACTATAGGCATTCTCACATTCTGGTGTCCAAATGATTTGATCCGGTAATCCCTTTTTCAAGGTTTCTGTCAACGGAGCTCCCAGTTCCGTGAAATGTGGGATAAATTTGTGGTAGAACCCACACAACGAGAGAAAAGATCGCACATCCTTCTTCGTTTTTGGCCTTGGTGCATTTCTGATTTTCTCCAGGTTCTTCTCTTCTGGGACAATGTGTCCCGGAGTGATGGTGTGACCTAGAAATTCCAGAGTCTGGTAACCAATCATGCACTTGGTTGGACGAGCGGTAAGCCCTGCTTCCTTGAGCCTATTAAACACTCTCTCCAAGGATTGTAAGTGGTCATCCAGGCTGTCACTGGAAATCAGAATATCATCCATGAATGAGATGATGGACGGATCCTGTAACGGATCTAGTAAAGTCCTCATCATGCGTGTAAACACACTAGGTGCATTGCTGAGTCCAAAGGGCATGACCTTGAATTCGTAGTGTCCACTGGGTGTACTGAAAGCTAACAGTGGTCGAATCTCCGGTTTGACTGGTATCTGATAGTACCCCCGACTCAGATCCACCTTTGAAAAGTACCGAGCCTTATGGAGCCTAGCGAATAACTGAGTTGGATTCGGCAAAGGTTCCACCTGAAACTGGGTATGACTGTTCAGAAGTCGGTAGTCTATACACAACCTGTGTTCTCCACTTGGTTTGCGTAACAAAACTACCCCCGCATTGTATGGGGATGTGGATGGTGCAATCATGTCATCCTCCAGCAGTTTTTTTATTTCCTCCTCCAGGGCCTTTTCTTTAGAGAATGGCACTGGGTAAACCTTTTGGCGAACAGGCTCCTGTGTGGTCAAAGTCATCTCGAACTCCACCAACCTCGTTCGTCCTGGTTTATCAGTCAATATCTCCTTATGAGACTTGAGAACCTGGGTTATCCTTTCCCTCTCCTGGGAGGTCAGATCAGGGTTCACTTGCACATCCCTATAGGTTTCCTGGTGTACTAAGGGATATTCCCTGCCCTCGCTGGTTCCCACTTCTGTCTCCACTGCAACTGCCATTGCCATGAGGTGGCTGCCTTGTCTCCGGGTCTCTCTTCGTATTTCCGCAAGAGATTGATATGGAAAATCTTCGACTTTCCCCGGATCCGGATCTGATAGTTGGTTCTGGATATTACCCTTTCCACGGGAAATGGTCCTTGCCAACCTATCTCCAGTTTGTTGTTTCCCGTTGGGAGTAGCAACAAGACTTTATCTCCTACCTCTAGAGATCTTTCTTTAGACCTACGGTTGTAGTAAGCCGCATGTCTTTTTCTGGCCTTTTTCAAGTTTTGATTTGCCAGAGTCCATCCCTTGTGGAGTTTTTCTTTCAGTTCCTCCACGTATTGATAGGATGAGATCACTTCTTCTGACGTCCCCTCTTCAGTCCAACTCCTCAACATGGCTTCCAACGGTCCTTTGATTGGACGACCAAACAGCAACGTAGCGGGTGGTAGTCCTGTTGAGCCATGAGGAACTTCCCGATAGGCAAAGAGTGCTGCTGGGATATATTCATCCCACCTATCAGGTTTTTCCTGCGCCAATTTCCTGAGCATTGTCATCAACGTGCCGTTGAAACGCTCCACTTGTCCATTGGCTTGAGGGTGATAAGGGCTGGTATGTATGTGGTTAGAGTGAAACACCCTAAATACCTCCTCCATGAGTTTTCCACAAAACTGTGATCCATTGTCCGTCAGAATTTGATCCGGAAAGCCTAATCTGGTAAAGGCCTCCATCAGTGCGTCCGCCACTCTTTTCGAGTCAATCGTGGTCAACGGTATAGCCTCACCCCACATTGTACAGCAATCCACCATTGTGAGTATATACATGTTCCTCTTCCTAGTCCTGGGAAGTGGACCCACGATATCGATGGCTACCCTCTCGAAAGGAGAGTTCATGATGGGCATCTCACCCAACATCACCGGTGCTGTCCAGTGTTTCGGTGCCACCCTCTGGCACTCAGGGCATGACTTCACATACCGACGCACATCATCTGTCATTCCCGGCCAATAGTAGTGGCAGGAAATCCGCTGCATGGTGGCGGCAATACCCATGTGTCCACTAAAGGAGATGGTATGCCCCATATGAAGAATCTGGGACCGGTGAGCTTTCGGGACGACCAACTGACCGTATAGGTTGTCTCCCCTTCCTGCTCTCCTGTAGAGTATCCTATTCTTCATGTAGTACTGCCCCCGTCCTGGTGGATCAGCACTTTTCTGCAGCTTTTTGTAGCAAGGACGTAAAGTATCATCCTCACTCTGGGCAGTTCGTAGCTCCCCCGGCATTGGGTTAGTCACAATTGCGTCTGCCTCTTCCGTTTTCGTCTGAGAGCGAGTCTGCATTGCTCCCATATGGATTGGCTCCCTGGGCATTCCCAGAAAGACATACCGGCAACCTAGGATGACTGGAAAAATGGGATCGGTCAATACAGCGGCCTTGATGGTGCCGGTGACGTACCTTGACCGAATCTCCACATTAGCAATGGGCAACTTCATGGTTACAGCACTCTTCTGTGCAGGCTGTATGTCCAATGTTTCACCTGTGAATTGTTCTGGATGTACCAGATCCGCAGAAATCACGGCCTCCCCGTCCAGTCCTGTGTCGTATAAACACTCCACATGACGACCGTTAACCTCTACCAATTCCACTACAGGTGGTTTTTCCTGGTCTGGAGTCTCTTCTTCGGCCTCGACCTGTTCGGTGGGCTCCACCTTAGGTTTCCCTGAGCACACGACGAATTGAGTGTCTCCTGACTTTTCCCTGCAGTCAATAGCATTGTGCGTATTCGACTGACCTTGGTTGCACCATTTCCCTGTCCTAGATTTTCTATTGTCGGACTTGAGTGAGCTCTCCTGGTGGCGAGCTTCCTTGTTGACCTTGGCCTTTTCCGTGACAACCTCCTTGGAAGTCACTTGACATGCTGCGAAGTGAGGGTTCTTAGCCTTCGATTTGCAGTCCCTCGTATTGTGAGAGGGTGACTTACAAATTGAACACCACTTCTCCGACCACGGTCGTTTAGGTGTAGAGCTTGAAGTGCTCTTGCTTCCCTCCTTCTTCTTCTCTGAACTATCCTCTGATTTTTGCACATAAGGTTCCCACTTTTTTGTTCCTGAGTTTTTGGTTTTCTTCTTGTCATGTTTCTCTTGACTTTTGGTGTTGGTGGAAAGGTTTTCCCCTCCCTCCCCATGTACCTCGACGAACCGTTCTGCTAATTTAGTCACGAGGTCAATACGTTCCGCTCCTTGTTCTCCCAGGAACGTCCTGAGAGGTTTAGACATTTGCTTCTTCAGCTGGTCGACCACCATGAGCTCTTCCAGACTCTCATAGTCATGTGCGAACCCAGCCAAATCCATCCACTTATGGAGATAAGATTTAAGACGCAAACTGTAGGCGGCAAACAACTCTCCCGGTTCTCGTTTCGCTGCTCGAAATTTTTTCCGGTAGGTATGTGACGTAACCTCGAATCGTTTCAGCAGAGCCGTCTTTAACTCATCATAATTGTTCTCATGTCCTGGTGGCAGGCGAGTATAAACCTCGTATCCCGTCCCGCGTAATCCCTGGGATAGCTTAAGATTCCATTTGTTACGCTCCAGACCCATAGCAACTGACATAGCCTCGAAGCGTTGAAGGTATTGATCAATCTTCTCTTTGTCCTCCTCGTAGACCGCCAAAGGAAACTTCATGGCCTGGTACCCATGTCCACCTACTGGTGTTGAGCCTGGGATGGAGGAACCTCCAACTGCTCCCTCAGTTTCTCCATTAGATTGACTCTTCAACTCGAGTTCCCTCATCCGGTACTCGTGCTCCCTTTTCTGTGCTTCCTGTTCAGCTTCTAATTTCCTAGCTGCTTGCTCAGCTTCCAATTTCCTAGCTGCTTGCTCAGCTTCCAATTTCCTAGCTGCTTGCTCAGCTTCCCTTCTCAATTCCAACTCGGCCTTTCGCTCTTCCCGTTCCGCTTGTCGATACTCTCTCTCCACTTCCTGTATGTAATCCGTTAGAGAAGACCCAGCCAATCCCATTTCTTCCCCCCTTGCCTTTAATTCTAACGTGCTAAGTTTAGGGGTGGCCATTATACAGAGAGGTAAGCTAGCAGGTCTAGTACAATATAACTGCAAATTACTATACAGATATATGAACAAGTACTATAAATCTAGATATTACCACACACAGTACATTCACTCAGTGACAAGAGTAGAATCAGGACCACAGACCTATGCAGACGTGTGAAGTGTGAACAGGTAAGATATTAGTCCTAACCCCTATCCACATTCACTCTAGCTGGATTCTCCAAAATGATATCTCCCTCTTATAACTAAGGATCCCGTGTCAAAAGACCCCGTTGTCAGAAGATCCCACTGTCAAAGGTTCCTGTTTGCAGGAGATCTCGCTGTCCAAGGATTCCGTTTACGGGAGATCCCGCTGTCCAAGGATTCCGTTTACGAGAGATCCCGCTGTCCAAAGATCCCGTTTACGAGAGATCCCACTGTCCAAATATCCCGGACGAGCCCCCAATAATGTCGTGTCCTCCTTTACAGTGTCGTCCCTGGAGTGAAGAGAGCCGACACCCACATTATAATATTTTTTCCCTCTCAATATTCTGGAGAATCCACCAGCTTCCGTCCAACACACTCCATCAGCCTATGGACACCTTTTCCTATCACTCTCTCACTGTCGTACTATGCCCCCTTCTCATACTTCCCCAACGCAACATACTCAACAACTCTTGCTTCTAGAAATTAATAAAGAGTAATTTATTAAAATAAAAGTGTAACGTATATGAGACGTGTATGTGAAGAAAATGTGTGACGTGTTCTATAAAGTGTGTAGACTCTGACTCTCAGACAGCAACCCAGTCAGCTGATCCCAGCAAAGATAGACCACAGCACGTTACGTCAGAACATGTACTTCTCACCCGTTGCCGAAACCATCTTGCCGGATACTGCTTTGCCTCTGTAGACCTCTGGTAATCCAATTTCATGAACATCCGAAATAGACACCGGTGGTATTAACAGTTAATCATGGACCGGTTGCCCTCTACACAATGTCCGTTCCTAACGTTCCTTAACAAACTGCACAAGTCTTTTGTAGTGTGTACGCAGTTAGTTAGTTAGTTAGTTAGTCGACAGATCATCCTCGTTGCACATCGAACCATTCAGTCCATAAGTGCTAATTTCTAATGTTAATTGTTGCTGTACTAACACTAGGTACTCTTAGCCGGTTCTCGGTTCGTTACTACTGTCTAATGCTGTGTGGTGCATCAGTATGCATCACTCTCTTGGATGAATCAATTTCCTTCTAGCGTAAGTTACGTTCTGTATGCAACTCTAGTGACTCTTGGACTGGTGTTCTTCCTAATGGGTTTTTTAATTCTTTCCCAAACTTGTTTAGTTTCCTTGGATCTGGTAGGGAACCTAGGATAGAAACAACACATCTGGTGATAGTACTAGTCACTGATCCCTTCGGCTGAGTGTAAGCCTATCACCTTGCTTAATGATCTTTAGCTAACTAGACTTAGTCATAGAGCAGATTAGCTACCCACCTAGAGTCGAATCAGGCTATGACAAAGGAAAAATCATCAAACAGAATGCGGAACCCCGCCCACCAGGGACACCTACTGGAAGATCCCAATTATCCCTCATTACTCAATTAGTAAAGCTATCAACACTTCACTAATCTATTCTAGCTAACAGAGCCAAGTATCACTTCACTACTCTAGCTAGTTTCCACTAACAGTGCTAATCATCACACTATAGTTTAACAAAGCCACAGTCTATAGTAATTATAACGAATATATTATAATAAGTTATACCTTAAATGGCACTCCTGCAGTCCTATAAATCATATCTACATCTGCCATATAGGCACGTGTAAAATTAAGTCACTAATTAACACACGGTAGATATTATTTCCACTGGCACTGCAGTGCCCTGCACTCTGTCTAGAGCATTATTCAAGTCCCCCCTAGTTGATCTCAACTCGAGTTTATATGGCAAACTACCAAAGTTGTCCACGTGACGTTATCCTTTACTCCCCCACACAGGTGGCACAGTGGCAAATCATCCCCTGTCAAGAACTATTTTCCTGGCTTAAATCCTGTCAAAGTTGTCAGTAATTGCCTAGATTCTCAAAACAAGCCAGCTAGTTTCTGTAAACTCCCAGCAAAGAGTTTCGATACCAAGCTGCCAATCATCTTGATGTTCCGGAAACCAAGAATTGACAGATGCACTGTTTTCCGTACTAGGTACTTCCGTTTTACATCTGCCCCTGTGATCTCACGGCTTCCATCTGCATTCAAATGTTGACAAACTTGTCACTCTTCTGTTCCGTGGTGACAATCCCAGCAGCCATTTCCGTCTGATGTCCGGCAGTATAGATGACAAACGGAACCATTCCATATCCTTCTCCCTCACCACCAAATGTGTTTATGGGCTGACACGATGTAACCTGTACAACTGTGTTTACTCTGTTAGTACAAATAGATGTCGCTGGTCGATCGTCCGCTTAATCCGAAAATCCTCTGTAATAATCAACCGGATAAACACACGGTTTCATTTTGTGACAGCGGCCCGGAATCGAACCCACAACCTTCGGAGCACGAGTCAAACGGCTTGACCACTTCGCCACAGAGACTCCGAATATTTCCGAAATCGAAATCGAAATCGCCACAGAGACTCCGAATCGAATACTTATTGTGGTTAAAGTACAGCTATGATAACGTGGGATAAAGTATCAACTATTATGTTGCATTTACATTAACAATAATTATATCATGGCTTAAAGCAATCAATATTACCATCATGTAGTCGGTCCATTGCAGAACGTTGCTCTCTACACGTCGTCTGAAAAAGATGTTTTTGATCCTCTGCTATTTCCACGGCGTCAAGCATTTTCATGCCCAATGTATTTTCACTATCTTGTATCCATCTACTGCTTGTCTACCTTTGCCTCTTATTTCTGGAACCATGCCTTCCATAGCTGTTCTTTACAAACTACTGTGCCATTTACAATTGTCAACTTATTTCAGTGTCTGATACACGATGGTGTATTGTAAGCCAATCTACTACTTGGTCATGTTTTATTAGAATGTCTGCAAGTTTCTTCTTCTATTTCTACTTATTCTTAGAATGTTCCTGTCACAGCTAAGTCCAAAAGCAGTGATTTTCATCTTTAGTTATTAGGAAATGGTCCAAAACTGACATCCGTATGCTGCCACAGGAATGATTCATGTTGTAATTATGTCCCTGTCATTTTTGCTTGCTGGTTTCCTGCTATATGCTATAACAAATGATCACGTTGTGCATTGCTATAACCAGTCCCCCATTTGTGGTAATTATGGAGCCAAGATATTCAACGTTTTAGACATTTTAAACTTAGTTATTTGTGATTATAATCTGAAAATAGCTTAAAAGGCAAGAGGGTCGAATTCATTGCATCGGATGTTATCTCACATAGATCGGTCTATTTCAGCAGAGCGCACCGCTGAAAACGTCTCACAAAACAGAAACTCCGTAGCTCCAGCGACGACCTCCAAGTGTCTCAGAGAAAATTGCACTCGTGAACCGAACAACGTAGACCGGAATCGAACGCACACCCTTCGGAGCGCAAGGCAGGCGATGTAACCACTCCGTCAAGGAGATCCCTTGTGACTCTGATCTGATCTTTGGTCGGCAAGTACAAGGGAAGGTAATTAAGAAACAGGAATGTTATTATAAAGTGCGTGGAAGAGTATGGACAACGGAATATTTTTTTATTTCAGGACATAAGCTAACTCTTAAGCAATACCACGTGTAGTTAGGATTGACCGTTTGCGCATGAGTAACAACGATTACAAAATGGTTTCTCCACTATCGACTTGCGCCGTTGAAGAACGTTTGTTTGTGATCAAAGGGTATGAAATTTATTGAAGAATGATGGTATGAAATTTATTGAAGAATGATGGTTTGACATAGAGACAGTTCTTGAGTCAGGGGAGAACGTATGAACATTCCTGTTACTTAATGATTTCCCCTTGTAGTTTTGTATGTGGACATTATGTTTGCTTTTTATAAGTTCTCTAAGTGTTCTAAGTAAAATATTTTGACCCTCACTTTGTCTTTTGACGTATAATACAATTTAAATTTTGTAATTTTCTAGCACTGTTTGAGAGTTCTGGAATTTATTTCCATCAATAATGATTGGATCAGAATTGTCTCCGGTCGCATCGTTGTTGACGTGTCTTATCACGTTTTCAGCATAGACGTTGAGCAGATATGGAGATAGAATGAAGTCCTCTCTAGCCCACATTTTAAAATCAAATGAGTGTGATATTTCATCGGCTGATCTGACAGTTGCTTGTTTTCAAGATATAAAGCTTCATTTAAAGGGATAGTATCTTCTGGAAACAGAATATCTCTCACGGTGATCCAGAAATGTTTGACTTAAATTCCAATATGGGGATAGGCTGTTGATCTGTTAAGGCCTCTGTATTGATTTTGCTGCAGGCGATTTGCTTACGCATTTTCCTCATGTCAGACTGATAGTACATAGTTCCATTGCCCAGCTAAGTTAAGTGCGTGGAGCTACGCCGTCTAAGCTATGGATTTCGTGTGTTGTGCTTTTACATCTGTCCGCTGTGAACTGCATGTTCAGAAAATTGAAAGCGGCCGGTCGCTGAACTAGCTCTTTTACCTTGTGCAATAATGTGTGCAACTGCTGGTTTTCTTGTGACTGCCCCTTCCATCGACGATGGACTAATTTTAGTGGCGGACTGTTGTTATGGCATTCTGGTAGCGGTCTTATGCGTATATTCCTGTGCATTCTGTTTGTTTGTCTGGACTGCTGTCTGTTCAGCTTTTTGCACGGGATAGTGAGAAGCATTGTGTGTGATATTCGCTACCACAGGAACGGAGCATTGTGGGGTGACCATTTGCCGTGAAGTTGGAACCGCGACTAGCGACTAACAATGATCACGTTTGTTAAAATAGCAAGTGCATTAAAGTCATTCGTATCATATATGCCGTTAGATAACTGCTTGCTAGAACAGAAAGAGACAAAAAACATGCAAATCCTCTATGCCACTGTTTATTCTTTTCTAAGAAACATTCTACAGGGAATTCTCGAAAGCTATGCAAACTTTTAATTTATGCCGTTGTGATTGAATTAGCTTGTATGTTTGGCCAAACATGCACTATGCGAGCGCCACTGAGTAATCAAGCATGACAAGTGACGTTACTGCGACAGACAACTAGATGTGTGACAAAAGCAGGTGATAACATTCAAGTTATAATCCATGTTGTGATGACTTAAACCAGCCAACCAGGAAGTGCAAGCAAGATCTTTCCAGGTACTGGGCATGGACACCACAGATCATCATCATCATGTGCCATACGCGTGGACTATCATTGTCCGCCATACCACACGTACATAATCTGAATAGCAATTCTGAACGGATTTGCTGTTTGCTGCTTACTTCCTGTCATTTACCAGGTAAACAGTAAACAGCATTCAGCAATGAAACTATTAGCCTAAATTCTGCTCATTGTGAAGATGCTTTAAGCTTTGTTCCTGAGTTCACAGAGGTCTGAGAGTAAGCTGTTAGAGCCTGTAACATGAAGTCAGTTATAGGGTTTATTAACTTACATGACAATTGTTTCACTTCCCTCAGGTTATAGCTGTTAAATGTAAGTCGTACTAAATACAGCAGCTAGCACATGGGCCCGTCCTCTGGTTGACGAGTGTTTGAATCCTTAAAGGGGTTTTGAAAGTGACCTGGGATCAGAGTAGTACTTGGAAATGTTCTGGGAATTAAAGGCGGCCGATGTTGAGTTGAGCTGAATTGAGTTGAGCTAAGAACCGACATCACTGTACTCAGGACATTCTCATACGCGCTCCTTTCACTCGTTCAACAACCAGCGAAGAGTCATGCTACAAATAGCTCCCACCGCTATCTGATTGAATGCTATCCTAGTCTTCCCTCTCAGTTTTGAGATTCTTCCAGAACCCCGGCGGATCCCCCGCCATATAATTCTTTTCACATGGGTTCTCAATCTGTTCCGCCGTCTTCTCCACCCAGTCCTACACGCGATCGAACACCTCTCCATTGTTCTTAGGTAATTTACCACAAAGAGGTGCATCCCCTGCCAACATATAAGCTTGTTCACTCCCCCGAAATCCCGCACGGTCAGGGCAAGCTATCTATACAATTCTTACAATCTGTGACCTCTGAAGCGAGGAAACCCATTACACACGAAACGTTCCTTTTTCCACCTTACTAAGCATACTCATCGAGTCCGTGATTAATGCACTGTGTGTTGCAGTGGTCCCCTCTAACCATCGGAAGGCCACTATTACTAATTTTACCTTCATTCTCATGCTGGAGGTCGTAGTCTCATATGCCAGACTCTCCTTTTTCAATAATCTTCCATTAGCCTTCATAATGAAATCCCAACCACTACGCCTGTTTCTCACCACTGACCCATTAGTGTAGATCACTATGTCACCTTGATGTGTGGTGCTCTCGATCAGTTGTTGCACCTCAAACTCTGTGCAGCCTGCTGCCCATTCTCTGCACTTACGACCCAGTGTTACTATTATATTGTGCCAGTACTTTAACCCACTCTTTTTCACGATTAATGGTCTCTAGATCACACACTTGACGTATAGATATTTCCGCTAGTGCTATCCAGGACCTGCCTCTTCTCAGTCTATGACCCATGACCATATCCATGGTTTCATGCAGGGGGTGATTCCTGTCTGCAGCAACTCTCAGGTACCATTTGGCTTGAAGGACCCTGTGCCTGTCCGTCATTGTTTGTAGTGCCAGGGTATGTATGCCTCATGCATATAGTTGGTGTGTCCTTTATGCACCCCAGGATCACCCTTATGGCCTAAGTCTGTGTGCTCTTCAAACTTTCAAGCTGGCAGTCCCAAACCATACTCAGTGACTGAAATTATTAACTGCTTAAAGAACCTGTGAAGCATCCTCTGATCTTCCTTCTTCCTCGGTTGCTGCCATTGCCCTCAATGCATTAAGTCCCTTTCCAGCCTTCACCACCAGAGCTTCTACAAGATCCTTAAAAGACATACACCTGTGTGATATTGACCACATAACACATTGAGTGCCGATTCTTAAGTACAAGGCCAACATCAAATCTCCAGTACACCGAAGCGTGTGAAAGGGCTCTTTAGCCCACAGTAAGGTGATGGTTATCACGAATCAGTGCGAGACGCTTTATTCAGTTTCAGCCAGACAGAAAACAAATAATGGTACACTTGATCACCTGTAGCACGTCCATAACCAGAGTAATGAAGGGTTGAAGATAATTAGACCATTATGAACAATGTGAAAACTATTAGGAATCAACTAATGAACAAGTTACATCTAAGGTTAAAACAATCCCGAAGAACAGAAACATGACGAACTAAATAAATTAGAAACCAGGGATAAACAATAGTTACACCTGAAATAAGAAGCTAGTGCTGCATAGAGTTCACACAAAATGCATGAAAAGATGCAATGTATAGTTCGTTTGAAAGCAAGAACTCTAAGATAATGTACAACGTTTGCTGGACATTGTTGGCACGCTTGCGTATCTTCATGTTAAAACGTCAATTCGCTGTATGTACCGTATATGTTGTTTGCTTTAAACGTCAGTTACGACTAGTTTAAATAAATATTCTCAGAAATAAAGCTTAAATGATTTTATGCCGCAGACCGATAGGTCGGTTCCATGGAACGGTTTTGGCACCCGCGAAACGATACAACGATTCGGTATAGATAGTGCGTTATTTGTTCCAGTTCTCTTACTATTCTTATTATTATAATGCATTATATCTGCTACAATTTTAACCATTTTCATAACATTATTGTCACACACCCATACCTCCCATTTTCTGACATGAATATCTGTTTGGTCACTACCACTTATTTCTTTGACAGGCAATCAGTTAAATATTGTGTTTTTCTTTTTCTAAAACTATTACACCTATGATTTTGTTTGGATGTCTTTTTGGTTTGCTTGGAATATTTTCAGATAGCTAAATTGTTACAATTTGACTTAATTAGGACAGACACTTAACTGGATCAAACTGTTACTGCCGTGATGTGTCCAAATTAATCAGGCATTTCAAATGCGGTATATGTCTATGACGACGAATGACGACAAACGAGACAAAGTGTATGATTACGATGTCGTATGAGGGCAGTTGGAGACGTAGTAAATGATTACTATGACATATGACGCCAGTTGGAAACGTAATGAATGATTACGAAGGCGTGTGACAGCAGTTGGAGACGTAGTGAATGATGGTGACGGCGTATGACGACATTCAGGGACGTAGTGTGTGATGATGATGACGAATGCGACAGTTGGAGACGCAGTGAGTGATGGTGACGACGTATGTCGACATTTTGGGACATTGTGTGTGATGATGCTGACATATGCGACAGTTGGAGATTTAGTTTAGACAACAGCGATGTATGATAATAGTTAGCCGCCCTCCCTGTCCTAGGGGTTAGCGACTTTCTCCGTAATCCCGTTTATCCACGGTTCTCGCCGCGGCCGTTACTTACGGGATATGTGAGCCAGCCGCCCAGAAAGCAGTGGCAAACTACTGAGCATAATCTTGCCAAGAAATCAACAACAGCGATAAAATGCGGGTGTTGACAGCGATGTCCTGTAATAGGATATGCGAAAAAAATGATGATAGTTGGAGATGTAGTGCATGATTCGAATGACACATGACCACAGCTGTTTGATTACAACTACATATGAGAACAGCTGGAGATGTATTCTAAGATTACAATGACGGCAGCTACGAACAAGTGTATGATTACAATGACGTATGGCGAAAGCTGAATAATTAGTGTATGGTTTCGCTCATGATGGCGACAGTCGGACCCGCCATATAAGATGATGATGACGAATTGCGACAGCTGTAGCCATAGTGTGGTTAGGCTGACGTCTGACGACAGTTGGAGCTGCTATGATACATGACATAAATAATAGGAGCATATAGCCATTATGTTTTTACATAAGCGCATTATGCATTTTACAAATCTTGAATGCACATTTACATTATATTGTGTGTTCCTGGCCACTCTTCGATATGATTGCACATTTTAATATTTTTAATAACATTAAACTTTCAATAAAGTCTTCTGAAGTCCGTTTCAGATAATGTTTGCTATATTTAAGTCCCCTGTACAGATTATATTCTCAACATGTGTTTAACAATATGAATCAGTAATACTCCATACCAATTTCACAGGACAGTTAGTATATTATACGAGTATTGAATACTGTTACATTCAAATAGTGGTTTATATATTTTATATTTTCTGTATTTAGTGAAATACGCCCCATACTAACACATCCGCCAGTCTAGTTTTGTTATATATTGTTTTCTGGTTTATTAACTGCCATCATCCTTTTAATCTTGTACTTAGCAGAGTTTCCCAAGAATAAGTAATCTTATATATAAAAGGCGATCTCCGTCTGTCTGTCTGTATGTCCATATGTCCTTTATGCGCTCGCGAACGGCCCATCCGATTGAGATGAAATTTTCTACACGCCTTCCTTTCATTCCAGCGCAGCCCACTGTCATATTTTTTTAGTGTGAAATCGGCTGCTTACCCAATATTATTTAATTTTTCATTTTTCATTATAATTTCAAAATCTCAGGGGACCTAACTCTGTAAAAGTTATTTCAAGGGGAATAACTTTTCTGTATACCTTATAGTCATATTGTGGCATCGTTTTCAAAGATTTATAAACTCTGTGTCTATAGTTATGTACCGGCATATGAGTTATAATAAATAATGATACAATCTTTAAGGCATTTTCAAAGTTTTCATAAAAATAATGCACAATGCATAACATTGTAACTCATCTTTTTATGCTTAAGAAGTTACTGTAGTCATGCAGGTGATTAGAAAGAGTTTTCATTAAAAATAATGGATGGTGTGTGGAAGGACATTCTTTTAAGTTACTTTTTTTGTTGTATGAATTTAATGAGACGCTACCCGCCAGGAGCTGGGCGAAGCCACGCCGGGTCAGATAGATAGACAGACCCACCTTTTCGCTGCAGTTGTCTACTCCTCCTTTTCCTTCTTCTGCTGATGCTGCTGCCGCCGCTCCATTTACCCAAGTTTATTGTTGGGGAAGATGTAAAGATCTTTCAAGTGCTCTTTCTAATGCTTTTTGTAAGTTGGTCTTCGTTTATCTAAGGTTGTTCTAACTGCAACCAATAAATGATTAGACAGACAGGCAGACAGACAGACAGACAGAGAGGGAGGGAGGGACAGACAGACAGACAGACAGACAGACAGACAGACAGACAGACAGACAGACAGACAGACAGACAGACAGACAGACAGTCGGGAACGGGAACTTATATGACTACTTATATGAATTAAATGAGATGCTCGCCATCAGGGGCTTGGCGAAGCCGGGCCGGATCAGACATACAGACAGACAGACAGACAGACAGACATACATATAGACAGACAGACAGACAGATAGATAGTCGGGAACGGGAACGGGAGCTTATATGACTACTTATATGAATTAAATGAGATGTTCCACACCAGGAGTTGGGCGATGCCGGGCCGGGTGAGACAGACAGACAGACAGAAAGACAGACAGAAAGACAGACAGACAGACAGACATACATACATACAGACAGACAGACAGACAGGCAGACAGACAGACAGACAGACAGACAGACAGTCGGTAACGGGAACGAGAACTTATATGACTACTTATATGAATTAAATGAGATGCTTCCCACCAGGGACTGGGCGAAGCCGGGTCGGGTCAGCTAGTAATTTATAAATGTTCTGTGACAGACTATTTATTACTGATAGGTTCTGTGATGGACTATTTATTCCTGCTACACATATCGTATAATGCCATACATGTTTGTAGCATTTAGTACTGTGTTGTTTTACTTTAAGTATGTATATGAATATTTCAATTGTTGTTATTACTGCAAATGATTACAGCTGAAAGAGAATCCAAAGCGCTGACAGGAAGATCTCTCATGGCATTAGCCAAACTAGTACCCGAAGGCTTGAGTTTGGCCGTACATCTACAGCTTCCGGATTCTACAATAACAGGCATTGGATTTGATGCTCTCAGTAACAACCTCAGCATGTCGGACGTTTCCTATAAAATCCTACTGCACTGGAAAAGAAAGGTGAGCTCAGAATTAAATTAACTAAATATTGATTATTATTTTGTGACGTTTTCGTGTAAATGAGTATATGTGGTCTACTCAATCATAATCAAGTAGATCACATATTGATTACTTTATATTGACCGGATAAGCCAAACTGTTTCCTATTGCGTGTTTATTAAATATTCCTGATATGTTTCTTTGTTCAAAACAATGTTTTCCAGCAGGTCAGGGAATTTGAATCTTGAAGACAAAAACAATTGGTTGCACACGTTTGTCTTGTCAGCTGCATACTGTAGAAGTCACACAGCATACGATAATGTTCAACGGTGAATTCTTCAATCTGAAATAAATACAAATTAGTCCCTAAGTAATTTGAATTATCTACGCGGTAATTTTAAACAGATAGGCCCTGCTGGACAGTCTGCCCTCAGTAGGAATAGCCGATGAATAATCAACTTGGAAAATATGATATAAGGAAGGTTCCTAAAGGAAATCAGGTAGACGCTGCAGTGGAACAGGGACCGGAAGAGTAGAATGAACGCAGTCTATAGTAACTATAACACTACAGCTGGTATGTTTATCAAGGACACATATTCTCTGCTGTAAACAATGACAGTAAATGTCCCCCAGTGCTCTATCATACAACCAGACAGCAGATACAAATACCTACGCATTCCACCATCATTTTCATCCACTAATAATGTGTAATGGTTAATATAACATGTACTACAGTAAATATTTATTGGAAGTAAGTAAATACTGCAATTTAATCTTTGGTTTAGAAAGTTTACTACTTTGTGCTGAAACCTTAAACTAAAGAAAACTAAGGTAATTAATCTAGAATGTTTTTAATTCTGGTGTACTAAACTCGGAATATGCATCCAAATATAAAGCATGTTATATGCAATGACTAAATCCCTAGGATTAGTAACACCAATATAGGGATCGTGGTGTGATGAAATGGTAGAACTAACCTGAACAAAATCATTACCTTATAATGGGGGAAGTCCAGGCGGATATGGCATGCTTTCTCCGCTGGCTGGATGACATCATCCTCTCAGATGATGGTGGATTACGTATACTATATCACTGAACATGATCACAGACAATAATGATGTGTTGATGCCATCAGATAAATCACGTGTCAACCACCATGTGGTAACAAGTAGTACACGGCTGTTACTGGTTTTGTGCTTTATGAAGTGTTCTTTCTGTTGTTCAGACATGTTCTTATATGTGTCAGTGGAATGACACGAAATGTTCAGTTATTTCACTAGTAAAGCAACGTAATAACCGGTTATCATACATTAGTCACGTCCCTGGAAACATTCCGAATCTTCTAGTTCGAAATCTAGACACAGGTCGTATGGACCAGTATTAGATTGTTATTATATGTTGTATGAAGTTACTGGACACTTGACATCATGGCTGCAAACAGAAGAGACGACCCCGGCAAAGCGACTATTTTAGGCACATTCCTCTCCATCCTAGTTATTCTTTTTATGCCTACAAATTCGTCATAAGCTCTACGCCATATCTAAGAGATATATTACTAAGTAATTTAACTTGAAGGAATATTAAACCCAGGGAATTACCCTATGCTCCCAATGTGTTACTGTCCTATGCGTTATCAAAGGATTTACCTGCTGGTGGGCTTATTTCGTTTCTTTAATTTATAAATTAGAAAAAATAAAGAAAGAAAATCCGTTAGCAGGGATGTCCTAGCTTGTGTTGTGGCTTATCATCCTATAGCCATGTCGGTTAGCACAAATAATAAACGATGGCAGACTAAAGCTAATAGTACATTAATAATGTACATTAATGCAAATAATGCACATATTCATATCTTCTTGTTTTAAAAACCAGTCTCGATGCGAATTTAAAAATATGACCAGTATCACAAACATACATGATAGTCAGTGTGGTTAAATGACAGAGTGTCTCTCACTTGATGTTAAGCCAGGTAACTACAACATACGGACACTCTTGTAGAATCTGACTGGAAAAGACAGGCCGTTGATAGCAGGAGTAAATAACATTAACGTTTAGGATATAGTAGCCATTAGCGTAAGCAATAATGGTTATATTAATATAAGAACAGTTTCTATTATTATGTGTTTTATATAATAATGCCGGCTTCCTGGCCTAGAGGTTAGCGACTTTTCTCCGTAATCTCGTATACTCTCGTAAGTGACGTGACGACGGTGAGAATCAGCAGTGGTTCGAATCGCGTTGGTAACTTACGGGGTATGTGAGCCGGCCGCTCAGAAAGCAATGGCAAACTACTGAGCGTAATCTTGCCAAGAAATCAACAGACAGCTGAAAGATGCTGCTGTTGACAGCGATGTCCTGTAAAAGGAAATGCGAATTATTTTTTGTTTTTATATTTCAGCTTGAAGGATTCATTGCTTTGATTTAGTATTTTTATGTGACGTCTGCAGTATGCACTTAAAGAAAAGATGCGAGGCAATAAATTTTGAAACCAATTGCTTATGTCTTTCATTAATCAAATTCAATGTGGGAAAACATTATTTTGAGCAAATAAATATATCGTGGCTATTTAATAAATGCAGTGTACAAGAGTCTGACCTATATTGTCAATATAATAAACTAAATAAACATTTGATATATTTCACTGCACAGCGGTTAGCATGCTTGCCTAAAAGCCAGGTGGTCATGGATTCGCATCGAGGCGTTTTTAAAAAAAAAAATTGACCAATGCTTGCAAGATACAGAGCCAAAACTTTGTACCATCAATGAAAAGGGAAGCAGCGACGACCGTTACAATATCACCCCTAAGTGTCGATAGATCTGTGAAATGTGCCAGATACTCCTCGAGGTGTGTAAATAGTGTCCTCTGTACTAATTTACTTGCGGTAATGAAGAAACATATAGTCATGGTCTGTATGGTAGGTCGTGTAAATAGTGTTCTTTAGAAATTTCCTTGCCATAATGAGGAAACATAGGTGTCACTGTCTGTATTATAGGGTGTGTAAATAGTGGTCTTTACTAATTTACTTGCTATAACGAGGAAACATTTTGGACATGATCTGTTTTGTGAGTATATGTATAGGATTAGCACGTGTTATTGAAGGCTTCTTGATAATTATAACAGAATAACTTGTGTAGATCTGTCGTTGAGTTTACCAGCACCTTTCATTATATTCCTAATTACCCAACTTTACTGGGTCCTTTCGGGTGATTTAAAAGTCTGTATTCTTATTGTTGTTTTAGCTCTTGCCTACCCGAGTTTCAGCCTGACTACCTGGTCTTTGGGTTGAACCCTAGACCGTCTCGGCAAACGACTCGTATCATGATTGCCTCCTACTCTCTGACCAGAGTCCATTGTACCTCAACACAAGTTTCACATTTTCCGTTCTTTATTTTCTTCAACCTCCTGTCACTTTCTCACTCGCCTCTTTAACCATCAACCTCCATTCTACAACACCGGAGGCCTGTTTCTATCTCTCATATGGAATGGGTTTTAAATCTGCTTTAGAAGACATTTTCTGACCACATCAGCTAGTTTGTCTGGTAGTTCGTACACTTTGTCGACCGTGTTTCTGCGCTGTTATCAGTAGCTTCTGGTTATTAATAGCAGATCCTTGCATGTCTGTTTATGCGATCTCAGCAATTCTTAATTTCATGGAATTAACTCTTCCCAAATGTAACTCTCGGATTTAGCTCTTCTAACATCAATTGCCATGGCTATGCTATAATACTATAAAGAAACGTCGATGATCCATATAGTGAACTAGGAGATAAATAAGCAGCTTTAATAGAGTTTATGCAAAAATCAAATACTCAAATATTAGGAATCGCAGATACGAGGAGAAAGATGGTGATAACCACCATCATAAACAGCAAAAGAGGCATACCAATATTTAATCAACAACAAAGATTAGCAAGGTGGAATACTTTCAAGAGCTACTTTACCCCACACATAATATCATAGAAAACCTCACTTTTATGCCTAAAAGCTATGGACAACAAAAACCAAACTTCACCCTTGCAGAAGTCAAATCAGTTATACAGAAAATTCCTAAAAACAAATCACCGGGTCGAATGGAATAACCATAGAAGCTATTCACGCCTGTGGGAAAACAGGAGTTAAATGGCTGACAAGACTGTTTAATATAGCATGAGAAGAAAGAAAAGTTCCAGCCAGATTATTGGCAACAGGCAATAATAGTACCAATATGGAAAAAGAAAGGCAATATGAGAGAGTGTGAAACATACATAGGTATATCACTCCTGGGCCATACAGGGAAAATGTACGCAAAATTATTGGAACAAAGAGCTAGACCCATAATTGAACAATAGTTAAGCAAAGATCAATTCGGTTTCCGGAAAGGTAAATGTTGCACTGATGCACTATTCACAAATATGTGAAACAACCATCGAATATAGCGACCAGGAGCATATTGTGTTACAGATCAGGAAACGACGTTCGATAGAGTGAGTGGTACCTTACAGTCTTGATAGACCAAAGTATGTGAGTTGGAATGTGGCCAAAATTCCATCACAATGCCTGGGCAGAGCTTCAGAGAAACACGTGGTGCCCAAACGTTATGTTCCCTCTCTCGTCTGGAACAATGGTAGTCTGCAGACGTTGACGGCTCAGCGTCAAACCTCCGAGGCCTCTCCCCCACGAGCAAGAGGCGAGTGGTGGCCAGACCCTGGCACCAAAGAGACCCGACTTAGAGGCGTTCAGCCAAGTCCCATAGGTGAGGGCCTCGTACGCGCCTGGACCATAGGATGCGTACATCTGTCGATCACAAGTGTCCGGATCTGTGTAAAGCGTGTACTACCGTCAGACTCCCCGCCTGACTTTTGCGGATCCCACGACCACCGGGAATATCTCCACGCCGGAGATATCTTCGGAGTTATTGCTCGTCTTTTGCGAGCAAATCTCCCATCCTTCCACTATGCGGATCTCGCGACCAGCGAGAATAGGCCCACCGGAGATATTGCTCCACCGACTGAATAAGTACAGAAACGATAAAAGTAGTGGTATTTCAATTGCGCTTGCGCTCCCACCTATGCTACACCCTTTATGTGTCTTCACAAAGTCGGACTAGAGTCACGCTCAACAGGGCTTTCTTTCCCCGCTGATTCTACCATTCCGTTCCCTTGGCTGTCGTTTCGCTAGAATACAGGAGTGAGACAGGGATGTATGCTCTCTCCTCTGCTATTTAATATCTACATGGACATAATGTAATAAATGTATGATGCTCAGTGTTATAATCTGGACATTGTATGTACGTATCAATTTCCATGATATACAGTTGGCTTTTTCTTGCGGATTTAGTCATTCCCATACATTTGAATATCAGTAAGAAGAGATAATACATATTGTCGGTCTTCCTTCCGGTGTATGCTACAAAAAGCTTAGCTTGTTCCATTTAATTGTGCTTGTGACTTAACTGTTGGTCGGCCTAAAAGTCACCTTCGCGTTACTTGATCCCTTAACGGATTCAATGCCAGACAAAACGTAGTTTTGGACCAAACAAACATGGATGCCAGAAAATGGGAAGCAGTTGTGTGTCACAGTTGTGACTTAAAAGTTCCTAATATTATAGGAGACATGCAGTATTATATATGAAATTGCAGTGGTTTTCATAAGGCAATTACCGTATATAAGCCCATAGCAGTTACGGGAAGTCGCTTAAGTCGATTAATCATCCCATGATATTTAATCAGTTAAGTGAAGATAATAATAGCAACCCAGAACTCACACAACGTACTTTAAAATACAATTTAGGATGGTTTGACGGGGCTCACTTCCAAACCCCATAAAAACATTAGTTATAAAATCCAATCAATCATGAGTTAGTCTTCAGATAAGTAGGAAGAAGTATCAATCAGCCAGATATTACTGAAACAAGAATGTGGGGAGGACATGGAAGAAACTTCAAGAGACAGACATATGGCCTTGACATATTCACACTTGGGGGGTTACAAGCAGAGGATGAAGAACAAGCTGCTAATATTAAAAATATCCCAGCTGAATGACATCTTTATCTTGTCTATGTTCAATGTTAATCTTACCAAACTGATATGCATGCTAACTAATGATGTTTTTAAAATTTACAGTGTAAGGATAAACAAATGGGCGCAGTAGGTCAACTGACAGAAGCCCTCAGACAAATGAATTACCACGTGTTTGCCGAGGCTCTGCTGCGGTGTCATTTTCAGCATAAGGAGTTTACCCAGGACTGCATCGCCCTGACACAAGATGAGGAGTTGTCAGACACATTTCTTGTCAAGTGACACATATCCTGCTGGAAGCCAGGTGGAGTTGACCACTTGTTTAGCAGTCCCAAGATGACCAGTCAAGAGCATAATTATTCCACAATTTCTGCCTTATCCCATCATCAAACAATTCCTCATACAATCCGAGGAACACGGGACTATAACTGTATATTTTTCTTCTGTGCATTCTTGTGTGAAGTCAGTGAGATAGATATCTTATAATTGCCACAGCATTGAATGTTTGTGTGGAAATTTGTTTGTCATTATCCTCATGTTGTTTTAGTCAGCATTCAGTTATCTCACCAGAGCATTATCAAAATCTATTTTCAAAACTAAGAACTAAATAAACAAGCATTGTTGTACTGTAAATGGCAACTTCAATGTTCAAAAATACCACTATAAGTACCCACGTCGTCTCCCATTGAAGACACACGAGAGGTCTTATCTCGTTTCCCCCACCCTGTACTACCAATGAGAATTATAATGTGTGTAAATCAGGAATTTGGAATATCAAGGAAGTTAATCAACATGAACAGACTATGCATGGAAGATACTTATAATATAGTAACATATAAAGGCAGGAAATCAGACCCCTTCCAAATAACATCTGGCTTGAAACAGGGTGATGCACTATCGCCGCTACTCTTCAATCTGGCTCTAGAGAAAGTTGTAAGGCAGATAAAGGAGGAATGTGATATTGGAGGAACATCCAAGCTGCTTGGTTATGCAGATGATATAGATATTATAGGGCAAAGTGAACAAAAGACATTGGAAATATTGACTCACTTAAAGGAAAAAGCCCAACAGATGGGGCTGGTTATCAACCAAGATAAGGCAGAATATATGGTAATTTCAAGAGACGGAAAGGCTAAAAACTCTGGCCACATACAAATAGATAATATGACCATTAAAAGAACGGAAACATAAAAATACCTGGGTACAATCTTCAACTGCTCCAACATCATAAGGGAAGAAATACAAACTAGAATCAACTCTGGAAATAAGATATACTACGCACTACAACATCTACTAAAATCAAAGGCGCTATCTCGTAACACCAAAATCACAATATACAAAACACTGATCAGACCAGTTGTGCTGTATGGCTCTGAAACCTGGAGTACAACGAAAGGAGACGAAGCCTTGTTACAAACCTTTGAGAACAAAATTTTAAGACGCATCTTTGGACCCATTAGGGATACACAAAGTGGAGAGTGGAAAAGAAGAAGTAACAAAGACATTTATGATCTGTTTAAGTCCCCGCTAATCACTGGTATCATGAAGGCTAATAGACTACAATGGCTGGGGCATATAGAAAGAATGGAAGATAATAGGGAAACAAAACTGGCTTACACTCAGGAAATAAATTACCGTAGACCCCGAGGTAGACCAAGAAGACGGTGGAGAGATAATACATGTACATACCTACAATAACTTGGAATCAACGACTGGCAAGAGAAGGTCCACCAGAGAGACGAATGGAGACGGATTGTATTTGCAGCAAAGAACCTCAATGGCTCGGAAAGCTGAAGACGAAGAAGAAGAAGTATATCAGCATGAAACATACTATACATATTCTGTTGTGGATGGTGGTTTAGTTCCATCCCATCTAACACTATCTCTCAATGCCGAATAGTCCCGCAGCCAACCCAGGCCAAGCCCGTTGTAGACTTGCTCACGATTGGTTGGATTTTGCAGCCAAAGTCTTCTAGTGGATGAGGTAACCAACCCTCTTCAGTCGACTCTTAAGTCATGCATAGTAGGTTATAGTGTTACTATTCTTTACTTCCATAATGGGAGCCTGTAACACACGGGTGAGGCATAGATCTCTAGGCTCGAAATTTGTGAAGCGACCAGTGAGGCCTTATTTTCATGATTTTCAACTGTCGAGAGATGTTTTTAATCTTCGCATCGTGCACACGGGACCTTTTAATTTTGTTCCATGTTATCCTAGAAGTCTTGACGTCCCATCCACTACCCTAGGAGTACATGTTCCTTACTGTGCACACATAATTATGCACATCCAAGTTCTGTGTATCTCCGGCTGCAAGAGGACGACGAACATCTAAGTCAACGCGCCTTCTTCTTGTTCTGCCCTTCGTCCTCAAATGGAGCTTAGGTTCTGAACAAACTTCCGCCGACTCTTATCCTTCTGCAGTTAACAAAGATCTTTCTTGGTGTTAGCAAACCATGCCAGCCTCTTTGTAAACTTGGTCATGGTTATTTATTCATTTATTTTTATATATTTATATCATTATTTATATTTCATTTCAAAGATTCAAGCATCATAACACTGTACAAGAACAAGGGCGATCGGAGCGACTGCAACAACTATAGGGGTATCTCACTTCTGTGTATTGTTGGAAAAGTATTTGCCAGAATTGTTCTGCGCAGACTTCAAGTCCTAGGAGATCAAGTCTACCCCGAATCACAGTGTGGCTTTCGACAGAACCGGTCTACCACTGATGTGATATTCTCATTGCGACAAATGCAAGAAAAATGCCGTGAACAGAATCAACCACTGTTTATTGCCTTCATCGACCTCACAAAGGCATTTGATTTGGTCAGTCGTGAGGGTCTGTTCAAGGCACTAAAGAAGATTGGCTGCCCACCAACTCTTCTGTCCATTGTGGAATCGTTCCACACAGGCATGAAGGGTATAATCAAGTTTGATGTGGTGCAACTTCTGAAGAATTTGAAATCAAGAGTGGAGTTAAGCAAGGTTGTGTACTAGCTCCCACCCTCTTTGGAATATACTTTTCACTTCTACTGAAATATGCATTTCGTGATCAGGATGGTGGTATATACATTCACTCACGCTCAGATGGCGGCCTCTACAATGCTCAGAGATTGAAGGCTAAGACCAAAATTAGGAGGGTACTGATCAGAGAGTTACTTTTTGCAGATGATGCTGCAGTTACGACCCACTCTGAGGAAGAATTGCAATGTCTACTATCTGCATTCTCCAATGCTTGTTCTGAATTTGGTTTAACAATTAGCAAAAAGAAGACACAGATTATGTCACAAGGTGCACATGGGGTACCATCAATCTTTATTGATGACGCCGAACTAGAGATAGTAGACCATTTTACATATCTAGGATCGGTGGTAAATAGCAAATTATCCCTAGATCAGGAAATCAACATCCGGATTGGTAAGGCAGCAACAACAATGAACAGGTTAAGAAAAAGAGTCTGGGAGAACAGGAAGCTTACTGCCAAAACAAAAGTCCTTGTCTATCAAGCCTGTGTCCTTAGTACTCTTCTCTATGGCAGTGAAACCTGGACAACTTACTCACACCAAGAGAACAATTTAAACAGCTTTCATATGCGGTGTCTGCTAAGAATTCTTGGTATTAAGTGGCAAGACAAAATCACAAATACTGAAGTATTGGAAAGATCAGGTTGTGTGACAGTCTATTCCATGCTCAGTCTTCGTAGACTTAGATGGATAGGACATCTTAGGCGGATGGATGATGGTAGAATACCAAAGGATATCTTTTTTGGTGAATTACAGATGGGTAAGAGATCTCAGGGTCGGCCTCTACTACGATACAAAGATGTGTGTAAGCGGGACATGATTGATACAGGCATTGATAATGCACACTGGGAGCAAGTCGCCGCTGAACGTGTTGCATGGAGGGCAAATATCAGAAATGGAATAAAGTCAAAGGAGAAAATTATTGCAGAAAAGTCACACACCAAGCGTTTGAGACGTAAGATGGTGCATGATGGTGGAAATGACCACGTGTTCAGATGCACCCACTGTGAACGGACATTTACAGCGCAAATTGGCCTTATCAGTCACACTCGCTACCGCCATAGTTAAAAGTTATTATGCCTTTTAAAAGCACAAACTATCGTCTGTCAAGACGGCAAGGTGCCAATGTGTATGTGCATGGTTATTTAAATTATGCCGCATCGGTTTTCTACGATGTGAGGTACCAATCCACACTAAACCTTCTTAGTTTTCTCACTTACTCAAAGTCCATGGAAATAGATAATGTAGGTATGTAGCAGAATTATGGGATGTTTGGTCGCAACGAAATAAACTAAACACTAGGTAAAGTAACGTCTTCAGTTTTCAGATATTTGTTTTTAAAACTGTGTTGTGATGTCATCAAGCACAATCTTCTTCTCCTCTTCTTTCACCTTTTATCTCCCATAGAGAAATTAGACTCTACACCAACTCACCCAAGCCCGTTATCCTTAGCTATCTCATGTATCCGTGTCCATGTCCTCCACAAGTTATTCATTTCTATGTCTATTTCTCTTATCCATGTGTTTTTGACATTCCTCTATGTCGTGGCGAAGGGTTCATGTACGCAGTTCGATACACAGCTATGGACAATTTGGCAGCAGACTGCCTTATATAGGTTTTTTTTATACAATGCTATGGGTGCCGGTCGTTCAGAAAGCAATGACATACTACTGAACGTAAACGTGCCCATGAATGACGAACAGCCACAAATGCTGGGTTTGACTGCTAAGTCCGTAAAGGACATGCAACTATTTCGTTTGTCATGCATATGCAGACAAAGTCCTTCCTAGTTTTACTTTTCTCCGATTTCTCAATGTATGTCCTACCCAGTGCCAGCGTCTTCACCCCTTGCTTCCCTGGTATGTGTCTAGTTCTCTCCACGAGTTCCACATTGGTGATTCTTTTCATATAATTTTATTCGTTCTAATTTGCACATGCATCAGTTTGTGAATGTTTGTAGTTTATCTGTAATCGTTTAAGTTATTCTCCATGCTTCGTATCTAGAAGTATAACTGATTTAATGATATCATCAAATATTGCAGCACAATACTACATCTCACATCCTAGACATGAAGTGATTGTGGCTGATCCACCTACGGCTCAGATGGTGTCGGGTACGATCCTAGCATAGGGCTAGAGATGTTTCCAACAACCATTGGTATCTAATGATATCAAGCCCTCTCCGTATCCCTTGGGTAGTGAGATCGGATACCACACTTTCAAGGATAAGGGCCAAAAGCAGGCGACGTCGCGTGCAAGTTGCGCACATAAAACACCCAAGGCTTTTAGAAATCGCAAAGAATAGGCCGTGAACCACTGTCTCGTGGAAAATTATTATGAATTAAATCCTACCCACGGATAGATAAACCTCGTTATGCTGGGTAGAATATGTCTTGAACGCTGGTGAAGGCTGGAGATGACAGCAACCGGGGTAGAGCAGAAGATGCTTTATATGATCTTTCAGCAGCTAATAATTTCATCCATTGAGTATGGTTTGGGGCTTCTGACAGTATCAAAGAGCCAGCTTGAAAGGTTGGAGTACATACAGAATGCACAAAGGACATACCAATTATATGCATGAGGCATATCCTTGTACCACCACCAATTGTGGATGGGCACAGGGTCCTTCAAGCCAAATGGTACCTGAGAGTTGCTGAAGACAGGGATCACCCCCTGCATTAAGCCATGGATATGGTCAAGGATCATAGACTGAGAGGATGCAGGTTCTGGATGGCTCAGGCAGAAATATACATCAGCCTGGTGTGTTAAATAGAGAACGCCAAGGCCAACATACATCAAGGTGACATAGTGAGATACACTGATGGACCAGTGGTGTAAAACAGACGTAGCAGCTGGGGTTTGCGAAGATTAATAGGCGATCCTTGAAAAAAGAGGGACTGGCATATGAAGCTACAACCTCCAGCTTGGGAACAGAGGTGAAAGTAGTAACAACAGCCTTCCGATGGTTGGAGGAGACCGCTGCAACACACATTGTATTCATTACAGACTCACGGAATGTGCTTAGTAAGGTGGAAAAAGGAATGTTTCGTGCCTCGCTTTAGAGGTCACAGACTGTGAGAATTGTATGGATTTTCTGCCCTGGTGATGCTGGAGTGCGGGAAAATGAACAGGCTGATAGGCTGGCGGAGAATGCACCTCTCGGTTGTAGATTACTTATGGAGAAGGAAAAGGTTGTCGGGAACCTGTGGGACCAGGTGGAGAAAGTGGTGGAACAGACTGTAAACCCCTATGTGGAGAGAATTATGTGGCGGGGGATCGGCAAAGGTTCTGCACGAATCTCAAAACTAAGTGCGAAGGCTAGGAAAACATTCAATCAGATGGCAGTTGGAACGATTAGCAGTAGGACTCTTCGCTGGCTGTTGATGAGGGAACGGAGCGCGTGTGGAAATGTCCAGAGTGCAGTTCAAGTCAGTTCTCAGCTCAACGCAGCTGTCTAGAAGAGCAAAATCGTACACAAATGCATGCTTAAGTCGGTCACACTGACCTCGATGTGCATAATTAGGTGTGACACACTTCCCTCGAAAGAAGAACGAAGAAGAAGAAATTCTAGGCGTGTTGTCATGTTTACAAATAATTTATTTTGTTTTATAGGTAAGTTTAATGGATGAAAACGGACTCTGAAGACAACGAAATAAATCACAATGTAATAGACTTTACCGCTTGAAGAAGAAGCTACTGAGTCTGTTAATAACTGTTTTGGACTGGAACGGTTAGTCTATGTCAGTATTCTATCGTGTATCTATCAATCAGCCGCTGTGTATTGCCACTGCATGGAGAATCACGTTTCTTCACATGTCACAATCTCCTAGAGCAGTGGTTCTCAACCTTTTTTGGCCCATGCCCCCTTCACCATATGTTGAGAATGTCACTCCTCCCTTTTCGTATTTCCTCCCTATAAATTCACCCCTCCGCCACCCTGCCCATCCATAGTATACGTAAAAATGGAAGCTAACTTTAGTACCACATACTAGAACAAGTTTAGACGTCTACATAAAACGTGATTTGTGGGTTTACTTACGTTATAAGACGAATATCAGAAGGGCGAAGAGTACAGAACAGTAAAGTAAACAATATCATGTATTCGGTTCGTGTATTAACGCCATCTTGAAATAATCTTCGTTCCCCCCTTTGAAACCCTAAAATTCCCCCCTAGGGAGGAATTCCCCACCGGTTGAGAACCACTGTCCTAGAGATTTCGTCAATTTATATGCTGATATTTTTCCAAGGCAACGTTAGGGGATGTCAACAATTTTGTCTTGGTATCCTTCTCCAATTTCGTTGCCTTCTGAGAATGTAGCATAAATATTGACTGTTTCCATGATATGTGTGGAAAGCTGTCTTTGTGTCTTTTCCACTTTAAAAAAATGACTAGATTAATCGTGTTTCCCTCTAATGTATTTTCAGTATTCTCCTATTCATCCACATTTCCGTGTTTCCCGTGACATCGCTGTGTTTGCTAATAATTGTTGAAGATTTACAGGCACAGTCGCGGGCTTAGCCTAACAATACAGATTGCCAGGAGATACAGATAATCTATTATCTAATGTTTAAGAGGACCCACTACATCAGGCTCCCTGAGGTACTACTTGGCATCAAGCCAACTGAAATCCCAGCCAGTCCATTACTGAAGTAATATGTTAAAACTAGTTCTATGCAACATGCTAGCAATCTTGTTCTAATGTCCAATGATATAGATGTATGAAACATTATTTTCTTCATGTTATCAAATGCATTGTTTGCTTGTCAAATTCCCGCCTGTGTTTCTGTGAAGAAGTCAGCCTGGCCGCTGGACTTAGTGTGCTTGCTTTTAAACTTCCGGTGCACTGACGGAGAGTCAGGCGTTCATTCCCTATACCTGTCAGTTTTACTTAAACGTCCATTTTTCGTTCGGTCAGCAATGGCACACTACTCAACTAGCTGATCCACGACTATGGTGATCTAGTGAGGTGGCAGAACATGACCGCCCACGCTTGACGGCATGGCATGTGATAGATGGATGGATGAATGGAATGTAGAATCGCCTAGTAAATAAACCTGGTGTTGGGGATGATCACAATATCCTGCATGGAACTTGCAACATTTGTTTCTGTGACACGGCTGCCATGTGTTCTTGTTCGAAATCACTTGAATGTATGTTCATCTATTAACAAGTAATATATATATATATATATATATATATATATATATATATATATATATATATATATATATATATATGTGTGTGTGTGTGTGTGTGTGTGTGTGAATATGACGTATTGTTTACATGATCTTGTATATGCATTTTGTCATGTGCATTTACGATATACAAGTTCTATCTATATAATACAAAGTAAATTATTCAGATTTACAATATTTTGTGTTTTATTTTCACAATTACAAATAAACTAACTGAATACATTTTTAATGTTGTGTTATTTGTTTTCGTTCTGCAATATACGAGTTTAAACTGAATTCGATAACATCCGGCAATTAATGTATGAATTATAAGTGATTCCATACCACGTGGAATGTATCCAGTCCTGGTGAGTGGGTCTCATAGACTTAAGTATAGATTGCACTCAAGTGTAAGTCTAAGTGAAGAGTGCATACTTCAGAGTGCCTTCTTTCTTCCTTTGCATTTTATGCTCCATCAGACATAATTATCAACCAGCTCACACCAAGCCGTCCATACCAGTGGTTCTCAACCGTTTGGGAATTTTCCTCAGGGATAAATTTAATGGTTTCCAGGGGGTGCGGGGTGGGTGGGGGGAGATTAAGATTATTTCAAGAACCGATTACTTGATATTGTTTTTCCCTCCATACTTTACATTTCTGTACTTCTCGCTCTTCTGAAATTCGTTTTAAAACGTAAGTAGACCCGCAAACCACGTTTTATGTAGGCGTCTAGACTTGTTCTAGTATGTGTTATTAAATTTAGCTTCCAGCTTTACGTATACTGTGTATAGGGGCGGATGGGGGGGGGGGGAGAGATTTATAGGGAGGAAATACGAAAGAGGAGGGGGGGGATGACATTCTGAACAAAAGGTGAAGGGGTCCATGGGCCGAAAAAGTTTGAGAACCACTTGTCTGTACGATTTCTTCATGGTTGGTTGATTTTCTTGGCTGAAGTTGAATACGTCATCGGGTCACCTGTCCTGAACATAATCTCTTACGTCATGCATGATAGGTTACAGTGGTATTATTCCTACTTTCTGGTACGTGCTCCCGTAACACGAGGGCCATTCAAAGTGTAAGTCTTCGTATAGATTGCATTATTGAAGTCTGAGTCTGGATGGTCGGGTCTAATTGTAAGTCAAACTGCAGATTGCATGATTCAGTTGTACTTCTAAGTGTAGACTGATTGTTTCAAAATGTATGTCTCAGTGTGACTACTTGCTCGAGGTGCGATTGCAAGTGTAGATTGCGTCGTCCTCATATGAATGTGTCAGTTGTGTTGATCAAATGTATGCCAAAGCATATATGATAATCTTCAAATCTAAGTGCGGATTATTTAGTTTCTAGAGCAATTATAAAAATAGCTTGCTTGTTTCAAGCGTATGTTTACTTAATTCCAAGATCAATTCTAAGCATAGATCGCTTGTGTCAAGAGTATGTCAAAATTGAGATTACATAGCCCGAGCGTGGCACTGCCATCTACAAGTAGTCAGTAATTGATGCAATGATATTGGTATGGGAACATTGTCACCTCTTTGGATCATTATAGAGATAGAGAAAATCATCCGCGTTACTCTTGACCAAAAAAAAAAAAAAGAAGTTAATTACATTACTTTACCAAACGTTGCAATAAACCCCAGCATTTATTGACTGTTTGTGACTCACAAGGCAGTGTTTAGACTAGTAATTTGCCATAACTTTCTGAACTGCCGACGTTTCAAACCATGGAAAGCATCGCAACGCAGTCTGCTTCCAAATCGCCCCTAGCTGATATCAAACCCCAACTCAGTATGTCAGTGAACTCTGAAACTGCACGTCTCACTACTCCCCCTAAGCCACAGGCGCAGGTTTACTCCTGACTTGTAGAGTTAAATAGAAACGGGGAAGTGTGCACGCTAAATGATCCCATACCTGTTCATGTGGCAGCCTTTTGCAGAACATCGCTTTAAACCGTTTGCCAATTTGCTTGCCTCATGCATTGTCATGCTTAGAGTCCTTATTTACCTTCGTATTAGACGACGCTTGTTTCTTTTCCCAGAAATCATGTCTTTCATAACGTAGAGACGTAGAGCAGACGGCACAATTCAAAGATCGGTGTACCGTAAAGAAACATGGACTGGCCAATACTTAAATTTTCAGAGCTTCGCACCTGTCCAGTACAAACGGGGCTTAGTACGGACCCTATTTGACCGTGCTAGAAAGATATGCACCCAGGACATACTGACAGAGGAATTTGAAACTCTCAAGAATGCCTTAAACCTGAATAGGTACTCCACAGGATTTATAAAGCGCCACTCCCAACAGCCCAAACCGAAATCAGAAGTAACTACAGTCCCTAAACTCAAGGTATTCATCCAGCTAACCTTCCGAGGAGATGACGTAATGCAACGTCTGCGGGACCGGCTCATCACAGAAGTCGGGCGAACATTCTGTGCTGCAACTCCAGTCATCAGGTACAGAACCAAACCGATTCCCAACCCAGCAGTAAAAGAACCTGTAGCTCTGTACCAAATCAAATTGTATTTACCAATTTACATGCAGATGCGAGGCCATCTACATAGGTAGAACTGAGCGACAGATACATTGCAGGGTTTCGGAACACATTCCGAATTGGGTGGACAAGATATACACACAGAAGATGGTAGCCTAGGCAGGCCGACACACCGGAACAGTCCGGTTTCATCGGTCACGAGACATGTGCTCGAAAGCGGTCACGTGGTTGAAAGAGACAGTGCCTTCCGTGCGTTGTTCAACACACAAAGTAGTCGATTGTTAAAGTTTGCTGAAGCTATAATAATCAACCTTCGTAAGCCGTCCTTGTGCAAGCAGAAAGACATGTTAGTCAGTTTAAAATTACCGGGGTAGAAAATCGACATTACTGTGCGAACATGTGTATATTTCAGTTTGAAGGATTTATCTAGTTAATTCACTTTAAGTTGTGTGATTTCTGCAGTATGTACCTGACGAGATGCAGCGAAATATGCCAGGCAATAAATAGTGCAATCTATTGTTTGTGTCTTCGTTATTCAAAATCTTTCATTACTGTTCTATTAAAGCAACTGTCACGTTTAATAAGGCCAAAGTATTTCAGTTGTCGATATATAATGGTGCTTATGCCCGCTCCGTGGCGAAGGTTTTACGGATGCAGTTCGTGATCCCGCATACCAGTGTTCGAAACAAAATCTGCTGGAGATTTGGCAGCAGACAGCCTTGCGTTGGTATTTTACGAAATGGTATGGGTACCGGTCGTTCTTCAGAAAAATAAAATGGCAAACTACTGAACGTAAACTTGCCAAGAGGTCACAACAGAAAAAGAAGAAAAAAAAGAAACAAAACAATGCTGCTGTTGACTGCGATGTCTTGTAAAGGATATGTAACTACCTATTTTTTAAGAAGAAAAAAAAAGTTGCATATGAGCAAATTTTCTTAAATATTAAAATTGTATGGAATGTTAGTATTATTTTTTCTTTTAATACAGGTCAGTCTACGAATATTTCTGTGAAAGTTTTAGTTGATTGTGAAATTAATGGTCCATGACTCTCACTTGTATATTTTGCATGTTCTGGAAGTGTTAATTTTTTTTTTTTTTTTTCATGTGTTGTTCCATAACCTCTATATACTGTTGATCTTCTGCATTGCTATGGCCATCTCCTACTAACGTTTTAGGTCCCCTTTGTTCTAAATTATGAAGCCAATGTATTCAACGTTTCGAATTCTTCATTGTTGATTGTAAAGTTTGGTTGTCAAGTTATTTTATATGCATTTTATCTTATGTTCAGAAAAACAAAAAACACAAGATTTTAATTTTCACTGTGTCTTTTGGGAAGACAGTATTAAAGGTTTTAACCCCACAGTACTGTTTTGGAGGATGACTGTATCATCTACACATATGAGTTCCGGAAATGTAATTCCACCATTTATGAATGGATACAAATTATCACAGGTCTCATAATTTTCGACGTGTCTCAAAATATGTTCAGCACTGGTGTTGAACAGGCATGGGGAGTGAAGGCAATCAGGTCGTGCTCCCCTTTGCGCCTCAAACCAGTTTAATTGTTCACCACCTGTCTGACAGCTCTGTCTTGCACATCGTATACGGTTTCAATTAGTGGATCAGATGTGCTGGAAATTCCACATCTATTATGATGTTTCATAGATTCTGATGTTGAACACAGTCGAAGGCTTTAGTGTGGTCTCATATCTACCATGCCAAATGGCCAAACCATCGATACAGTCACTTCTCTGCGTTCCTCTTGTGCTTTTCTTCCCAGTCTTGCCAGTTGTCACCAAGTTCTCTAGTTTATTTCTTCTCATAACGTGCCCAAACAATTGTGACTGTCGACGTCTAATTTCTCTAATCAATTTACGGTTTTGATTTGCTTCTTGTAGGACTTGCTCATTGGTATTTCTATCTGTCCATGGTATTCTTTGCATTTTCCTCAGAAACCACATTTCCACTATGAAACAAATATGAAGATTTACACAGCACTCTCTGCATTTCTCAAAAATAATGGTTCTCATATTGAAGATAGTCACAAACCAGTTTGGACATTGCATGACTATCACAAAGCACTAAGTGCAAATTGCATTTCGCAGGTACACCAATTATATATTTTATTCATTACGGATTATGAGAGCTATTAAATATATTAGAATGGTACGACAGCCATTGTTGCTGGACGCCATAGGTTAAATAGCGTTTGTTATAGTAGTGAGTGTACGTTTTGTCTCTTATTTTATCTCTTGCTGTTTCATCGTGATAAGGACTTGCATTAGGTCCTTTTACATGGAAACTACGATATTTTCTCCTTTCGGCCGATACATCGGCCATCATGCATGACACCTTTCAGCTGACACATCCAACATAAGCACAGCACCTTGCGGGTGAGACATCCATCCTCATCAGGGCATCTTTAAGTTGACACATGTGAAAACATTACATTTTTCAGCTGAAACATCCGACACCAGAACGACACGTTTACAAATTAGAAAAATATGTTTTCTGTCCCGAGTCACAACATACTAGAAGCGTTCAGGGGTGGGTATTGTTTCTTAATTTGGCACTTTGGCTGGATACCAATCTTTCCTTCCAGAGAATATAGAACCCCACATACTGATCAGTAGGTCGGGTAACAAGGAGTGACATAGTGAGTAGTGCGTAACCTGAGAAGAAATAAATATATCTATAGGGGGTGGTGGAAAAGTCGATCGCTAAAGGTGTTACAGGAGTAGTATGGACATATTGCAAAAAAAGATGGAGTACACACATTGAGAAGTGGCAATGACAGACATGAGAGAGAGAGAGAGTGAGTGAGAGAGAGAGAGAGAGAGAGAGAGAGAGAGAGTGAGAGAGACAGAGAGAAAGATAGGCAGAGAGAGAGAGAGAGAGAGGCAGAGAGAGAGGCAGAGAGAGAGAGAGTGAGATGAGAGGGGGAGGAGAGGGAGAGAGATAGTGAGTGAGAAGTAAACAATAAAAAACGGTGCTGAGCATTTAGGCAATATGAGACCCCAACTGAAAAATGAGGCATGTTTTTTCAGTCTTGCGATCTCTTTCATGAGACGTGCAAGAATTTATGTGCATATATGTGGGAATAAGCCGGTCTCTCTGGCCGAGAGGTTACACGACTTTCTCCGTAATCCCGTTTATCCACGCAGGGTAACTCAGCGCGTGAGAATTGGTAGCGGTTCTCCCCGCGTTGGTGACTTGCGGGATAAGGGAGCCGGCCACCCAGAAAGGAATGGCAAACTACTGAGCGTAATCTTGCCAAGAAATCAACAATCAGCTGAAAGATGCTGATGTTGACAGCGATGTCCTGTAAAGGATATGCGAATTTTTAAAAAAAATATGGGAATAATGGGCAGAAGAAAATGAAGAAGGAAACTGATAGTGGTACACCTGCCCAATTTCTCAGTAGCGCATGACATGTCAGGCTGTACAGGACACACACCAAGAGAACAAATAGTTGCGCACTTTAAACTTCCATTGTTTGTTGTTAACAACTAGTTTCAAATAGGCCACGGCTCAGGACTAATTTCAAAATTTAGACAACCAGCTCAGAATAATTATAGAATGTGTGATTCTGGTAAACACATGTCGGGATCCTCGTTCGCCCTTCAGAGTTTGTGTACTGTACAGAGATTCTCAGTGTGTGATCTATGGGTTATGACACGAACACATTTCAAATTTATGGAAGCTTTCTATGTGCAATGTGGATGATCATTAACTTTATCGTAACAATATATAATACTCCCGCTGTCTGGTTAAAACTTCTCGGATTCTGCTTGCTGCTGTTGTTGATGTTTTTATTGATGTCTTTTTTAGCAAAGACATTAATCAAAACGTCCGTCTTATATCTGTTGGTGTTTGTCTTTATTAGAGAATCTCAGTCACACGACATGTATATTCGCGGTTGAGGTGCTTTGTTTACAAACAATGCATGCCACTTTCTGTTGCGTACATTAAGCATTAAGTAAAAATGTCCACGACGTATCACACGTTGCAGTCCATGGCTAATCAGTCAAGCCTGTTATATTTAATCTCAACGGCCGTGTATAGACTCGGCTACGAGCCAGAAGCTAATTCGAATCCAGCAAACCCGTTCTGTGACTTCTGGCTCGCTTACAGGTGAAGGGCTTCACACGATCGTGCCTAATGCACGACACACTGCAGTGAACTACTACCTGAACTGCAAGCATATTTCATAATGTGTTATATCAGTGAGACACCATATGTGTTATCATGGGACTTTTCAAAGAATCGGATGTGATAACACGGCAGTCGTGATTATTTGTGTAGTGTGATGACTGCCTTTGAGAGACCAGTCACACGTCGCTGACTCATGGAGATAAGAAGCTCACAGGTAAGGTCAACCTTATCCTTACTGTCCAGGTGTCTTTTATACATCTAGATGCAACATTTGGCTGATTCTCTTTGAGAAGATTTGTTCAGAAATGCTTCAAGCAAAGCAAAAGTTATATGTTAGCGCTAATTTGTTTCGCTAATGTGTTTCCTTTATGAAATCGAACCATACTGCCGCATACTTTCTTGTGAATATTTACTTCTTTACATTCCAAAAGGGCAGGGATTTCACATACAGTGGTTTAAATATGGACTAACGTGTTTTATCTCAAGGAACTCAACATGCGATTAATAGTGACAGCAGTTAAATGCTAAACATGTTCAGGACTTATATTATAATAACAACATTTACATCGACTGTTGCATTTGGTCAAAATTTGGCCGACTAGGAGAAATCTGCATTGACTCTGACTAATCCACGATTCATTCAAAGTTTCTTGATTACCAGAGACATCACTCATTTTTCGAGTCATCATCATTATGTGCCCTGCCAAATGGCAATATGCAACCCCGTAGATCTCAGTCCTTGGTGTTCTGAATTAATTATATATGTATCATCTTCCGAAGTCGGAGAGTATCTGCCTGCACGGCTAGGAACCACCAGTCTGCATACCAGTAAGCCAGACATGGGACAACGGATACTCACGCAAATCTCAGGTTCTGTATGACATGACACTGATGTTGGACAACATGATGTCTTCATCCGACATACAGGACTTTGCGCTGGAGTTCACAGACGGCGAACACAAGCAAGCAAGCAAGCATATGTATCATATTTATCTGTACCACCGTACCAGATCACCCGGCTTCATTTCTCTTGTAGTGTCGATGCTTTTTCTACTGCTCATCTTTCTGGTCATTACTTGACCAACGAACACTGTCTCTTTCTTATATTCTCAACAGAAAAAGAACTATTGTGAATTTACAGAGAAGTGGCGCATGAAAGTTTACGAGAAGTAGTTAGTAGTAGTAGTAGTAGTAGTAGTAGTAGTAGTAGTAGTAGTAGTAGTAGTAGTAGTAGTAGTAGTAGCAGTAGTAGTAGTAGTAGTAATAGTAGTAGTAGTAGTAGCAGTAGCAGTAGCAGTAGAAGTAATAGTAGTAGTCGTAGTAGTAGCAGCAGTAGTAGTAGTAGTAGTAGTAGTAGTAGTAGTAGTAGTAGTAGTAGTAGTAGTAGTAGTAGTAGAAGTAGTACTACTACTACTACTACTACTACTAGTAGTAGTAGTAGTAGTAGTAGTAGTAGTAGTAGTAGTAGTAGTAGTAGTAGTAGTAGTAGTAGTAGTAGAAGAAGAAGAAGAAGAAGAAGAAGAAGAAGAAGAAGAAGAAGAAGAAGAAGAAGAAGAAGAAGAAGAAGAAGAAGAAGAAGAAGTCAGCATAAGGTCACCATACAGTGGATACCATCCCACTGTGGAGTACCCGGAAAAGACAGAGATGATCGATTGACTAAGGGAGGAGCAAAAGAAGAACAGCCTGATGTGCCCATTAAATTCCACCAAAAGAAAAGAATGATCAAATCAGTCAGAAAGCCACCAAACCCTACTCAAGACGACTACCACGTTATAGACAGATCAGAACAGGTCATTATTCTGCGCCTCAGAACAGGACACAATAGATTACGCAACCACATGTATACAAAATTCAAGATTGGTGACTCAGCCATGTGCACATGTGGTTTGGCGTCGCAGACAACAGAGCACATACTCCAGGACTGCCCAAAGAAGAAGGAGAAGAAGAAGGAGGCGGAGGAGGAGGAGGAGGAGAAGGCGAAAAGAAGAAGCAAAAGAAGATAGGTATCTGGTGATCTATTTAATGCATATAATAACGCTGCATAAGTCGCAGCTGAATTATGTATGCATCATTTCCCGATCTAAAATTAGAATCTAAAAAAAACAAAAAACATCCTTTATGGTAAATTTGATTCAGTGAAGGGAAACATAAAGGGTGTCCGAAATTTAAATGAAGGACTCCCGAAGTGAAATTGACAAGTGGAAGAACATTGCTGCTGACTGCTTGACATGGAATGGTAAGATCTCCGTTAGTACGGCTGTCTCTGAGCAGTTAACAATATAGTAAGCTAGAAATATTCCTGCTGTGCGAAAATCAAGTTTTCTTTGCTGATTCACAGTCGTTAGTTCTCCCCTTCACTTAACTGTGTTCCCGGTTCGCTTTGAACTAAAGAGTAGTCCACACAAGTGCGAGTACTTCTAGGGCGCTGGACTGATTTTTTGCGTATGAATTTACTTTCTTGATTACAAGCGTTCCTCGCCATCAGGCGAACCCATTCCAACTTCTGAGGTACTTATAATTTGCGTCCCCAGGTCAAGGACGAGAAGTCAACATTATAGTCCAACTGATAAGTGTAGAGGTTGAACCCACTACCTGAGCATCAGCACACCGACGGTTTAATAGAACCCAGCACTTTCTAATCCCCCCCCCCCCCCCCTTGTATTGACATATGACGACATAGTTCTCCTCGGTATCCACAGACAAAGAACAAAGCATAACATAGTTGTCAGACAAGTGAAAGATTTAGCACATACTGGATCGTGATTATATGACGATTATTTATCACCTGCCTTTACCACAGTACTACAGGAGACAAATGAAAATCGCAAATTGATTAGAGAAATTAGACGTAGACAGTCACAATTTTGTGGACATGTTATGAGAAGAAATGGATTGGAGAACTTAGTGACAACTGGCAAGATCTAAGGGAACAAACCAAGAGGAAGACCGAGAGGAAAATACCTGGATGGCTTGGCCAGATGGCATGGACGAGACAGCAACACTGAGCTGATCCACGACGCTGGTGATCGAGTGAAATGGTGAGTCATGACCGCCCACGCTTTCCGGCATGGCACATGATTGATTGATTGATTTACCACAGTAGGCAGCAGCATTGGCTTACATGCGTGCCTGCCGACCTAGTGGTCATGTTTTCGAATTGTCATTGATGGGTATCTTTTTATAATTCATCTTGACTGTCAGGTTGTCTCTTCTTAATATTAGTTAGTTAGTCTTTCCTCTTGAGCCTAAGGCGGTGCATAGGGCAGAAGTCATGGCTCTCCATGTCTGGCGGTTCGCTGCTACCTGTTGTAGATCCTGGATGTTCACTTGGCCGTTGAATGAGCCTTCTCTGATGATGGTTCTACGCAGGGTCTCTCTTGGTCTTTCCAGTTTTCTTTTCCCTACTGGTGACCATAAAAGGGCTTCGTTGGGGAGTCTTGTCTTGTCAGTTCTGAGTACATGGCCGATGTAGTTCCAACGGCGTTTTCTTATAATATGGATACAGAAAAATATCACATGAAGTAAAGGCAGTCTTCATTTAACAGCCTATATCACACATCGAAGACCGATTAGTCCATACAATATGAGGGTACCACCATAAACACATTACAGAGTGTGAAAGGACCTTCTAGTTTTTGTCATCATGTACTCAACATATGCAGAACACAGACAATTAATATGACATAAACCCACACCATATGAAGACAAACTTTACGGAGATGTCAACAACTTCGAGTCAACTGCCGCTGTTAAAAAATATATTCAGGATGGTGTCTGACTGTATACGTAGAAATAAAAAACAGACGTTTTATACTATATATTTTTTTTGCATATCCCTTACAGGATGTTGCAGTCAACATCAGCATTTTTGAGCTGCTGTTGATGTACTAGGCAAGATTACGCTCAGTAGTTTGCCATTGCTTTTTGAGCGACCGGCTCACATTCCCCGTAAGTTATGGACGCGGCGAGAACCGCTACCGATTCTCGCGCACATCTCGTTACTCACACGAGTATACGGGATTGTGGAGAAAGACGTTAACACCTAGGCCAGGGAGACCGACTATACTATATAGTTTTTTTTTTATATATTGTATGCTGTTTTATTTATGTTTCTGAATAGCTTTATATTATTATGTTACTGTAAGTACGAATGTTATCTGTGTTATTGCACATGTCTATATTATACTTGTTTACTTCACTTTTACAGTGTATACTGAGAACATTAATTGAACGTTCTATAGAAGTAAACAAGGACCTACATCTTTGCTTTATTGACTACACAAAGGCTTTCGATAAAGTCAGACATGTTAAAATGATGAAGATGCATGCAGATCTACAAATTGATGGGACAGATCTTAGATTTGTAACAAATATATATTGGAAACAACAATCTGCCATAAATATTGATAATGAAATAGGTCAAATTCAGCCTATTAAGAGAGGCGTGCGGCAGGGATGTGTAATGTCTCCTGATCTCTTTTTCACTGTACAGTGAACGTATTTTCAGAAATGTAGATACCATTCCACTGTGGAGTACCCGGAAACGACAGAGCTAATCGATTGGTTAAGGAAGGAGCAAAAGAAGAACAGCCTGATGTGCCCATTACATTCCACCAAACGAAAACAATGATCAAATCTGTCAGAAGGCTACCAAACCCTACTCAAGACGACTACCACGTTATGGACAGACCAGAACAGGTCATTATTCTGCGCCTCAGAACAGGACACAATAGATTACGCAACCACATGTATATAAAATTCAAGATTGGTGATTCAGCCATGTGCACATGTGGTTTGGCGTCGTAGACAGCAAAGCACATACTCCAGGATTGCCCAAACTACAACATATCAAGGCGAAACTTCTGGCCAAGAGAGACAACAGTGGAAGATAAACTCTATGGACCGCTGAATGAACTAAAAAAGACAGTTATATTCATACAAGAGACAACGTTGCAGTTATAGACATATTTCAAGCGAACGAAAGAAGAAGAAGAAGAAATGTAGAAGATATGAAAGGAATCGTCATTGGGAGATGTAACATCAATAACATTAGATATGGGAATAACACAATATTGATTGCAGAAAATGAGCAGGACCTGCAACATTTAGTAGATGCGGTTCTTGCACACAGTGAACAACTAGGATTCAAATTAAATTGTAAGAAGACACAGATTATGGTTGTGACTAGGAAGAAGGAAATACCACAATGTAATTTACAAGTAAATGGGAATATTCTTAAACAAGTGAAACGGTACAATTATCTCGGAACAGTAATAACATCTGATGGGAGATGCCATGAAGAGAATAGAACAAACATCGCCATGGCGAATGTAGCCTTTTGCAAGATGGAAACCATACTGACCAATAAAAAGATGTCATTTGCAACGAGAAAAGTGTCGTTAGGTACTACATAAAACCTGTACATTTGTATGGATGTGAAGCGTGGACAGTGAGCAGACAAGCTGAAAAAAACATCTGATGGATAGGGAAATGTGGTTTCTGATGCAAACGCAAAGAATACCTTGGACAGTCAGAAAAAAACACCAATGACCAAGTACTACAGGAAACAAATGAAAACCGTAAGCTGATTAGAGAAATTAGACGTAGACAGTCACAGTGTTTTGGACACTTTATGAAAAGGAATAAATTGGAGAACTTAGTGACAATTTGATTTTTTTCTGTCGGGGGCCAAAGGAAAATCCTAACCTGCACAGTTCGCGGCAACTGCACTAGCCAGGCGGCTTGAATTCTTCAGGCTCCAAGACCCCTTTGCCATACACCGCAAGGTACTATATTGGCAGTAAATGACAATTTTGACAGTGACAACTGGCAAGATTGAGGGGAAGAGAAAAATGGGAAGGTAGAGAAGTGAATATCTGGATGGCTTGGCCCTGTGGTATGGTCGAGACAAGAACACTGAACTGATCCACGATTCTGGTGATCGCGTGAGAAGGTATAACATGACAGCCTTCGCTTATCGGCATGGTACATGATGATGATGTTGTTACTTTTGATGTGTAATATCCAAGGCGTTACTTTACATCTTAATATCCAAACTGTTACTTCACACGTGTAAATTAAAGATAAAGTTGTTACTCTACATGTTTATATAAAATGTGTTACTTTTCATATCACTACGATTGCAGTCAATTAGTCCTTTTAGACTTCCCTGAACTAGAGTATGACACACACGGGTTCATATGTTGTTTCTATTTGCTGCTCTGCTACTGTTTACTTCACTCTTGTACACTCTTAACAAATACTGGGCTGTTACCAAATACAGGTAGGCCCCGGTTTACGTCGGGGTTACGTTCTTGGAAACCGCGACGTTAAATTAATGAAATACAGTGTATTGTGTACCACAGTAATGTTTATTTTGATGGTTGTTGCTATTTATTGGCTAAATAGATGTGGGTTGGAGGGCGAGTGATAGAATTATTGAGACGTAGAGGCATTACATTCTGCCTCTTCATCTGAGGATGAAACTGTAACCTCTTCCTGCCTCTTTTCCTGGCTCTTCTTTGCTTCAACAAAAAAATGTGTCCAATGTCTGCTGCATAGTAATCACCCTCCTCAGTATCAGCACTCTCCGCTTCACCTGTTATTTGAATGTTGTGCATGTGTGAACGCTTCTTACAGCGCTCAAACCAACCACGACTCGCTCCAAAACTATCATCGGCACTACTATTACTGCTCTCACCCGCTTTCTTAGCTAAATCTTCATAGAAATACTTTGCTTTCTCTTGGATAACTATCTTGCTCACAGGCATATTCCATTAGTTCTGGTCTTCAATCCAGGAGGCCAGTTGTGCTTCCATGTTCTCCATAAGAATACTTCTGGTACAAGGGATCTTGGAAGCACTCAAAGGGGTTACGTTTTTAGCACCCTCTTTTATTTTGTCAGCACCTGCATGAATTGTCCTTATCGTCGTTGGAGGTAAACCATGGACTTTACCGATATCGACAGCCCGATCGCCAGCCTCAAAACGACGTTATAGCAAAACGTAGCGACGTAAAGTGAAGTTAGTCCCCTATGTGACAACGACGTTATAGCGAAACGACGTATACCGAGGCGACGTATAGCGGGGCCTATCTGTACTGATATTTACAATGTGAATCATCAATTAAACTCGGCGACCTTTCTTTAGAAGCAGAATTTTAAACACAGTTCTGAATGACGTCGATCCACATAAAAGGGTCCTTTTCTATCTGATACATCTTTTACAACATGTGCAAGGACATATCAACCTTCATCGCTATTAAGTACACTCCCTCCTCCGCGTCACACAGAACACGTTCCCCCTTTTGTTAAACATGGCAGACGCACTAAAAAAAATACTCCCTCGTGATGGCAGTTGACAGAGAGTGTTGATGTTTCGTCCGAAACCACTCGGTCGCGTCTTCTCGGTGATGATCAAACAGGCGTCTGAACAGATGTAGCTCAGGAGAGTTGACAGTAAATTAATGTCATTGACAAAGCCAGTTTTAGTTCCTACTTCAAATGTGACATTTTTTAATTGTAAGGGGTGCTGTTGAGCATCGTCTATTATGCCAAAGCTGACGGTCTTATAAGTAGTCTTATTATTCTCATTTTTGGCCTTCTTCTGTATCATCATCTCCTTCCTCCTCTTCTCCCTCTTCATCATCTCCACCCCTCCCTACTCTTCTTATTATTCTTGTTTACTTTCTTCTTCTTTCTCCTCCTGCTATTCACAATCTCCAACCCCCTCCCTCTCTTCTTCTTCTTCTTCTTCTTCTTCTTCTTCTTCTTCTTCTTCTTCTTCTTCTTCTTCTTCTTCTTCTTCTTCTTCTTCTTCTTCTTCTTCTTCTTCTTCTTCTTCTTCTTCTTCTTCTTCTTCTTCTTCTTCTTCTTCTTCTTCTTCTTCTTCTTCTTCTTCTTCTTCTTCTTCTTCTTCTTCTTCTTCTTCTTCTTCTTCTTCTTCTTCTTCTTCTTCTTCTTCTTCTTCTTCTTCTTCTTCTTCTTCTTCTTCTTCTTCTTCTTCTTCTTCTTCTTCTTCTTCTTCTTCTTCTTCTTCTTCTTCTTCTTCTTCTTCTTCTCTTCTTCTTCTTCTTCTTCTTCTTCTTCTTCTTCTTCTTCTTCTTCTTCTTCTTCTTCTTCTTCTTCTTCTTCTTCTTCTTCTTCTTCTTCTTCTTCTTCTTCTTCTTCTTCTTCTTCTTCTTCTTCTTCTTCTTCTTCTTCTTCTTCTTCTTCTTCTTCTTCTTCCAGTTCCTCTTCTTCTGTTTGTGCCTTCTGCTTCTTCCTTCTCTTTATACTTTTCTCAACCTCTTCCTTCAAATCTCTTCTTCTTCCTCTCCCTCTTCGCCTTTCCTGATCCTCCTTCTCCTCACCTTGTCCTTCTTTTCTTCTTCTTCTTCTTTGTGTGTATGTGTGTGTCTAGTCCAGTGCAGGTATTGTCGATCACGACTCATGACTGTTCTTGATTTGTTTTTAACCTTGTTGATCTGATTGGAGCCGGTCTCATAAAAAAAGATGCTATACGTATTTATGAGATACGATGCCACAAGTGTGATACTGACATCATTCATTGCGTATAACGTGGTCAAGATATAGGGTGTATGTTTAATGACTGTACAGTGTTTAAAAATATTGCCAGTCCAAGTTTTGTATTCACCCTCTGTAATGTTCATGCAACATAATAAGTAAATACAAAAATGGACCGGCAATATGTTCAAACACTGCACAGTCATGAAAAATACACCCTGCAATATTTGCCTTGTTCTATATCCACAAATCTCGCCCACCTGTCGGCCTGGTGCTCATATGATCCAATTCCTTTCCAGGTGGAGATAATGTCATTGACCTGCGCTTCAAGGCGACCCGGCTTAAAATGTCTACCAGCACTTGTCCAAGGAAATGGTGACCGCTGGTGTAGTATTGCCCACATCACCCATGGAGTGCCATCTGTTTAACAATATGGGGCCAGAACCATATACACTGATGGTGGGGAAAATAGTCTTCTGTTTTATTTTTTTTTATTTCGTTCCCTCGCTTTGAACACACGCGTAGTCTATACACGATCTACTACTTCTAATGCACTGGACTGGGTTGTGCGTGTGGAATTGCTTTCCCTATTGTGAAAAAAAACATACTGGACAGAACAAGCTGCCATAAGGATTGATAATGAAGTAGGTCAATATCAGCCTATTAAGAGAGGTGTGAGACAGGGATGTGTAATTTCTACAGATCTGTTTTGTTTCTATGTACACTGAAAATATTCTCAGAAATGTAGAAGATGTGAAAGGAATCGTCTGGGGGTGGCGGATGAGGGGGGGGGGAGGGGGGGTGTAACATCAATAGCATTAGATATGCGGATGAAACAGTATTGATTGCAGACAATGAGCAAGATCTGCGCTATTTTGTAGATGATGAGGTTGTTACACACAGTGAACAACTAGATTTGGAATTAAATTGTTAGAAGACATAGATTATGGTCGTCACTACGGAGAAGGAAATATCACAATATACAAGTAAATGGGAATATTCTTAAACAAGTGAAACGGTACAATTATCTTGGAACAGTTATAACATCTGATGGGAGATGCCATAAAGAGAATAGAATAAAAATCGCCATGGTGAATGTAGCCTTTTGCAAGATGGAAACCATACTGACCAATAAAAAGATGTCATTTGCAAGGAGAAAAGTGTCGTTAGGTACTACATAAAACCTGTACATTTGTATAGATGTGAAGCGTGGGCAGTGAGCAGACAAGCTGAAAAAACATCTGATGGATAGGGAAATGTGGTTTCTGATGCAAACGCAAAGAATACCTTGGACAGACAGAAAAAAACCAATGACCAAGTACTACAAGAAACAAATGAAACCCGTAAACTGATTAGAGAAATTAGACGTAGACAGTCACAGTGTTTTGGACACTTTATGAGAAGGAATAAATTGGAGAACTTAGTGACAACTGGATTTTTTTCTGTCGGGGGCAAAAAGGAAAATCCTAACCTGCACAGTTCGCGGCGACTGCACTAGCCAGGCGGCCTTAATTCTTCAGGCTCAAAGACCCCTCTGCCATACACCGCAAGGTACTATATTGGCAGTAAATTACAGTTTTGACAGTGACAACTGGCAAGATTGAGGGGAAGAGAAAAATGGGAAGGTAGAGAAGTGAATACCTGGATGGCTTGGCCCCGTGGTATGGTCGAGACAAGAACACTGAACTGATCCACGATTCTGGTGATCGCGTGAGAAGGTGTAACATGACAGCCTTCGCTTATCGGCATGGTACATGATGATGATGTTGTTACTTTTGATGTGTATATCCAAGGCGTTAATTTACATCTTAATATCCAAGCTGTTACTTCACACGTGTAAATTAAAGATGAAGTTGTTACTCTACATGTTTATATAAAATGTGTTACTTTTCATATCACTACGATTGCAGTCAATTAGTCCTTTTAGACTTCCCTGAACTAGAGTATGACACACACGGGTTCATATGTTGTTTCTATTTGCTGCTCTGCTACTGTTTACTTCACTCTTGTACACGCTTAACAAATACTGGGCTGTTATCAAAAACAGGTAGGCCCCGGTTTACGACGGGGTTACGTTCTTGGAAAACGCGACGTTAAATTAAATGAAATACAGTGTATTGTGTACCACAGTAATGTTTATTTTGATGGTTGTTGCTATTTATTGGCTAAATAGAGGTGGGTTGGAGGGCGAGTGATAGAATTATTGGGACGTAGAGGCATTAAATTCTGCCTCTTCATCTGAGGATGAAACTGTAACCTCTTTCTGCCTCTTTTCCTAGGTCTTCTTTGCTTGAACAAAAAAATGTGTCCAATGTCTGCTGCACAGTAACCACCCTCCTCAGTATCAGCACTCGCCGCTTCACCTATTGTTTGAATGTTGTGCAGGTGTGACGCTTCTTACAGCGCTCAAACCAACCACGACTGGCTCTATAACTATCATCGGCACTATTAGTACTGCTCTCACCCGCTTTCTTAGCCAGATCTTCATAGAGAGACTTTGCTTTCTCTTGGATAACCATCTTGCTCACAGGCATATTCCGTTGGTTCTGGTCTTCAATCCAGACGGCAAATTGTGCTTCCATGTTCTCCATAAGAATACTTCTGGTACAAGTGACCTTGGAAGCACTCAAAGGGGTTACGTTTTTAGCACCCTCTTTGATTTTGTCAGCACCTGCATGGTTTGTCCTTATCGTCGTTGGAGGTAAACCATGGACTTTACCGATATCAACAGCCCGATCGCCAGCCTCATAACGACGTTATAGCAAAACGTAGCGACGTAAAGTGAAGTTAGTCCCCTATGAGACAACGACTTTATAGCGAAACAACGTATACCGAGGCGACGTATAGCGGGGCCTATCTGTACTGATATTTACAGTGTGAATCATCAATTAAACTCGGCGACCTTTCTTTAGAAGTAGAATTTTAAACACAGTTCTGAATGACGTCGATACACATAAAAGGGTCCTTTTCTATCTGATTCATCTTTTACAACATGTGCAAGGACATATCAACCTTCATCGCTATTAAGTACACTCCCTCCTCCGCGTCACACAGAACACGTTCCCCCTTTTGTTAAACATGGCCTCGTGATGGCAGTTGACAGAGAGTGTTGATGTTTCGTCCGAAACCACTCGGTCGCGTCTTCTCGGTGATGATCAAACAGGCGTCTGAACAGATGTAGCTCAGGAGAGTTGACAGTAAATTAATGTCATTGACAAAGCCAGTTTTAGTTCCTACTTCAAATGTGACGAAGATACCCCAACTGATAACTAACTAACTAACTAATGTGACATTTTTTAATTGTAAGGGGTGCTGTTGAGCAGCGTCTATTATGCCAAAGCTGACGGTCTTATAAGTAGTCTTATTATTCTCATTTTTGGCCTTCTTCTTCTGTATCATCATCTCCTCCCTCCTCTGTGTGAGACAGGGATGTGTAATTTCTACAGATCTGTTTTGTTTCTATGTACACTGAAAATATTCTCAGAAATGTAGAAGATGTGAAAGGAATCGTCTGGGGTGGGGGTGAGGGGGGGGGGGGGGTGTAACATCAACAACATTAGATATGAGGATGAAACAGTATTGATTGCAGACAATGAGCAAGATCTGCGCTATTTTGTAGATGATGAGGTTGTTACACACAGTGAACAACTAGGGTTGGAATTAAATTGTTAGAAGACATAGATTATGGTCGTCACTACGGAGAAGGAGATATCACAATATACAAGTAAATGGGAATATTTTTAAACAAGTGAATCGGTCCAGTAATCTCGTAACAGTCATAACATCTGATGGGAGTTGCCTTGTAGAGATTAGAACAAGAATCACCACGACGAAGGTAGCCTTTTGCAAAATAAAAAACATGCTGACCAATAAAAAGATGTCAATTGCAACGAGAAAAAGAGTATTCAGTGCTACATTTTTGTATTGTTGTGATGCGTGGATAATGAGGAGACAAGCTGAAAAACATCTGATGGCTGTAGAAATGTGGTTTCTAAAGACAATGCAAAGAATACCTTGGACAGAAAGAAAAACCAATGACAAATTCTTACTAGAAACAAATGCAAATCGTAAACTGATTATAGAAATTCGACGTACACAGTCAACATTTCCTGGTCACGTTATGAGAAGAAATAAATTGGAGAACTTGATGACTACTGGGAAGATCGAGGGGATGAGGACAATGGGAAGAGAACAAGGGGAAGGCATAGAGTTAAATACCTGGATGGCTTGGCCACATGGCATGGTCGAGACAAGAACAATGAGCTTATCCACGACTCTGGTGATCGAGTGAGATGGCGAATCATGACCGCCCACGGTTATCGGTATGGCATGTGATGGATGTATACATATATGTACTACGTTATCACTATATCAAGTTAATTTCCTTTCAAGCAGTATTGAATGACAAATACCATGTAGGCGGTGGACTAGAAATAAACAATTGCTTTTTTCTAATCTATACATTCACTTCAGAAGTATTTTTAGATTTTGCATTAGTAGCTGTTCTACCAGTTTTCTTTGGGCATATTGCCTAATCAGATTTCCGTTAACGGGGACCGATTTATCAAAAATGTCTCACATACGCCTATCACATGTCTCCAGTGTGCTGCTTTTATCAAAATTAAACACGCCGGGTTGTTTGTGAATAGGAAGATACGAGAAAAACATAAATGTAGATAACAAATATCATTATTTGTAAATATAGACCGTTCAGCTTCGTGGCAATGGTTTGTAAATACCAAAGCAGAAATGTAAACAAATGCATACATAACAACTTAAGAAGTAATAGTATAAGTCTTCACGAAGGAGATGGGGAAAAGGGTATGAATATCATAATTTATCGACAGACAAAAACATATACAATGAATCCATTATCCGAGCCAAGTTTAGACGATATATATATGCCGCGATGGTCTAGTGGTTGGTGAGCATGCCCGACAAGTCAAAGGTCCTGTACAATACCCAGAAAAGACAGGATTTCTTTTTTTCCTGCCAGTAGAGCTTTGTGGATCGATCCAATCTTATAAGCATAGGTATAGACACTTTTCTAAATTTCTGAGTATTATCTGGGGAGGGATAACATGCTTGGAATAGAACATGTGATGACCTAATATTTACACCCACAGGAGCCTTGAGGCTCATTGGACAGATGGTGCCAGCTCCATGTTTTCATAGACCATTCTATGGGTTTATCTGCCCGGTACCCATTTTAACGCCGTGGTGTCGTTTGAGAGCCTGATATTAAACAACATCCGATTCTATGGTGATTGGGAAACTTGACTTACATGGTAGCCAGGCATGCATGCTAGCGATTGCTCTACCACAGCCTACGCACACACACACACACACACACACACACACACACACAAAACACAAACACACACATACACACACACACGCACACAATAATATATAGAAATGCACTGTCCTAGAGCAGTGTCCTGCCATGAGCCAGTGATATGAGGGCGCCATCACATGTTGCAGACCTGAGAGCAAGGAGACATAGGTGACAAATCTTTCCCTCATGTTGGCAAGAAACGAAACCAGACATACAACCAGCGTCCGACAGACACTCACACCAGCGTCCGACAGACACTCACACATACTCACGTTAAAAACGGAAAAGGCATCCACAATACTGCTTATTTAATAATAAAGGAAAATATTTAAATAACGAAGACACAAGCCATAAATTGTCGATTTATTGCCTGGCATATTTCGCTTCATCTCGTTAGGTACATACTTCAGAAGTCACACAACGTAGAGTAAAATAACTAGATACATCTTCCAAGCTTAAATATACACATGTTCGCACAGTAATATCAATTATTTACCATGGTAATTTTTAATGGACTATCATGTCTTTCTGTTTGCACAAAATTGGCCTATGTAGATTAATCATTATGACTTCTGCAAACTTTAACAAACGACTATTTTGTGTATGAAACAATACGCGAAAAGCACTGTCTCTATCAATTACATGGCCGGTTTCGAAGACATGACATGCAATGAACGACGCCGGAAGTTTATAATTGTGGTGTGTCAGCCTTCCCATGATCCCATCGCCTGTGTGTAGTATCTTGTTAATCCAGCTGGGTATGTGTTCAACAACCCTGCTGTGTAACTGCGCTCTGTTCTGCCGATGTAGGTAGACTCGCACCTGCATGTGAATTGATAAATGCAGTTGTATTTGGCGTACAGAGTGGTTGATTCTTTTACTGCTGGGGTGGGAATATGTGTGGATCTGTACCTAATAACTGGAGTTGCAGCAAAAAATGTTCGGCCGACTGCTGTAATGAACCGGTCCTGTAGACGTTGCATTACGTCATCCCCTCGAAAGGTTGGCTGTTTTAAATACCTTGAGACTGCAGTTACGTCTGATTTTGGTTTCGGCTGTTGGCAGTGGTGCTTTATAAATCCTGTGGAGTACCCATTCAGGTGTAAGCCATTCTTCATTGTTTCAGTTTCGTCTGTCAGTGTCTCCTGGGTGCATATTTTCCTAGCACGGTCTAACAGGATCCGTACTAAGCCCCGTTTGTACTGGACAGATGCGAAACTATGAAAATTTAAGTATTGGCCAGTCCATGTTTCTTCGCAGTACTCCGATCTTTGAATTGTGCCGCCTGCTCTACGTCTCATTAGGATATCCAGTTACATAAATGAAAACACAGAGTATTGTTTGGTGCTCACAGAAGGAGAAGAATGAAGTAGAAACTAGAGGACGCACTAGACAACATAAAATTTGAAAGCTGTAGTTACCGACCGGAATGTGGACTCGGTGGGTTTCCCGATTGATTTCCATTATTATATCCAAAAACGGCTAGCTTCGTTGTGTTCATGTTCCATAGATAGAGAGATTTCTTATGCGCCATGTTCATTATGGCCTGGAATGTTGCTTGTAGCTCGTCTGTAGTGATAATTAATATATCGGCAACATAACGACGGTAGAAGACTAATTTTTTTTTTAAATGTCTGAAGATCTCTTTTCTTCTAAATGTGCCATGCAGATGTCCGCTAGAATAGGACCAGGAGGACTCCCCATGGTCACTCCCTCAAATCGACTTTATGTCTTATTCAGAAAATTGAATTTTATATTGGCAGTACATAGCAATAGTAGCCTCTCCAGAATAGATGTAGGCATACCTAGTTTTAGTTGTTTGTCTCTAATGCGTTCACTTATTATTTTCAGTGTCTCATCTAATGGAACGTTGTTGAATAGGGAGGCTATATCCATGGATGCCATGTGTTTGTTATTTATGACCATAGTATCCAATAATTCCACTAGTTCGAATGTATCCCTGAGTGTTCTTGGATCAAACGACTGTCGTACTGGCTTTAAAATTTCAGCTAGCCATCTGACCATCCGGTGTTGTGCAGTTAACCATGGACAGGATCGGTCTTAGCGGGATTCCGGGCTTGTGAAGTTTGGGTAGACCGTACATTTGAGGAGTTTGGGAGCCACGTGGTGTGAGAATTGTTGCGTATGAATGGACAGTCATATATACATAGGTCTGTCATAAAGTGCACCTGGATGAACGTGGATGCAGCAGTTGATCACACTCAGTTATCCTATATATCTATGATCGTTCTCCGAATAGTTGATAGATCGTCATTCATATTTGACGTTTAGCAAAGGGAGAGGTGATTGCTATTGATCTTGAAACTAATGTGTAGCCTGGGTTGTGTTGGTCTGGTGCCCTCACGATAACATCGATCCGTGGGATTCTTTCTCTTCCTCTAGCTTTAGCCTCTCTGGTTGTAGACATGCAGAGGGCTCTGATTGGCCTTCAAGGTCGTCAGATACCTTATCGAAAGCAATATCAAACTATCTCACGTAAAACTACCTAGAAAATCACAAAAATTTAAAAAGTAAAATACTGGGGTAGTTTGCGACGTCCAGTAAAAGACAATCAACTAACATTTTGTAGCATGCACAATTACTCGACACATATTCACGGCGTGCAGCGTACTGGGTACATGGTGCTAATCCCATAATTATATTAACCAATCAACACTCTGTGGTTGATATAGTCAATATAACGCCGGGTGCCGTAACTTCCTCAAACGTGTCCTGGTACCCATTTTAAGAAGAATCATGTTTAGATATCTAAAATATTTTCGCCTCGATTGAGATTCGAATATTTGAGCCCTGAGCCGACAGGCAAGCATGCTAACCACTGCGCCACCGTTGCTCTTTTTGAGTGTGTAAGTGCCTTTAAGACTTCAAATGTCCTCTGGTTAAGCCGCCTGAAATGTAAATCTTCGTGATTAATAGCATATGTTGAATAGCGCTTTATGGTTCATTAATTATGTAGAAAATACACGCTGTCTATTTGTATATAATTAGAACTGTAACTGAATAGCTCGTGCTATCGTACGTTATTTATGCAGAAAAGACAGGGTCTCATGTAATTATATCGTTTGTAAAACCTGGAACGAAACTGTTTTAGAGTTTACATCAAAGCCATATTTGCCACTAATCTAAAATATGTTTTATGGTAATAATCAGAAATGACAGACAAAACAATGGAAGTGACAAGAAACAGAGGGGACACAAGAGAAAGAAAGACACATGTAAGGTATGAAAGATAGGCTTATTTTACAACAAATAATGAAGGAGATAGAGGGCGAGTTGGCGTAACGGTTATGAGGTTGCTCAGACAATGAAAATAGCATCTAACCTTGAAGGTTCAATGGCTGGGCTCTCCATTCGCAACTTCAGGGTCATTCATTCATTCATTCATTCATTCATTCATTCATTCATTCATTCATTCATTCATTCATTCATTCATTCATTACGTAGCATGTCCTTTGCAGAACCTCACCCCCATAACAACCTTCTGGAAAACTTCTCGGCCATAAGCAAGATGTCCCGCCTCGAACACACCCATCTGGAGATGATCCGCCACATCCTGCACCCATCTTGTCGTTGGCCTTCCTCTTCCTCTCTTCTCGGACATATACCTCTCCATTATTGTTCTCTCCAAACTTTCATGACGTTTCAAGTGACCAAAATAGTTCAGTTTGTTTTTGTTATTTCGTCTTTAGTAGCCAAAACAAAGACAATTGAAATATGTTGGTCACTTGAGACGTCATAAAAGTTTGTAGAGAACAATAATGGAGGGGTACAGGAGAGGGACAGGAAGGCTAAAGAGAAGATGGGGGCATGATGTGGCAGATCATCTCCAGATGGATGTATCCGACGCGGGACATTTTGTTTATGACCGAGAAGCTTTCCGGAAAGTAGTTACCTTCCGGAAAACTACCTTACCTGAGGGTAAGCTGGCCGATTATTCCTGCTTGCACTCATATCTAAAGTATGCGATGGTGCTAACAACACATCTCCCCCTGAGTGCCCACTGGCTTATACAAATTTACATGTATGCCAGATGCGCCTTAAGGTGTGCAAACATGTCTTTTACTTACTAACACACCACATACGCACAGCAGATTCTGGTTAAGGAACTAAAACAAATATTAGAGAGGCATTGATAGAGAGAAAGGATACATGGCTCTCACTTAACTGATTTCGTTACCTAGTCTAGAGCGTGGGTGTTAGGGTGAAATGTTGAGTTTATTTAACTTTCATATTGAAATTTCCAATATTTGGTGCAGCCCACATTGTACCGCTATCTTGTTATTTCTATACTTCTCTCAGTTTGCCCACCGTGTCGCTAAGTGCTGGTCAAATAATGTCAAGTTCGGTTCTGTTGTGAATCTAGTTCTGGTGATTTTTTTTTTTTTCCAGTTAAGAGAACATCCGTATCTAGGACCAACCCACAGCCTTTATACACTATAACAGGTGTCAGCAGTAACAAGACATGTATATTCTATAGGTATTCAGGTGGGGTTTTTAACTTTTATCGCTTGCCAAGTGTGACACTACTGTATATGCTATTTGATGATAACGGACATGTTAACATTGATTAATTCAACAAGGAAGCACTGCATCAAAAGCAACAACGTGTTATTCAGCAAACAGAACTGCTTTACCTGTTAAACTGGTGTTTTGTTTTATATTGTATGGAATTAGTGTCGTTCATTAGGGATAAGGCTGATAGTGTTATGAACACAGTTTGATGAAGCTTCCAAGCCTCCTTTCGCCGTCCGCCAACAAATGAAAGGACCGGTTCCTTCGTGCATCCAGGCATACAAAATGTGATGACTCCATCACACCACAGAGCGGGTTTCTGCCGCGGAACTTCATGATTTTAAATTTCAACGTTTAAGGTCATTTTGAGAATGTTAACTATCTTGTTGTTGTTGTTTTCTTTAAATTGTCATTTATGTGACGAGTTTTATAGGAAGGCTGCTGTATTGTGTGATTCCATCGTATTTCATTACACTTTAAGTTTTGATCTGCTGTCGTTCCTTTTCATCATAACATAGTCGCTAACGTTTGCTTTTAATCAGCTCTATGTGTGTCTAGGTGCGATGAAGACAATAACAGAGATCTATAAGTATGGCATTTGTATCATTGTTGATATCATCTTGGGAGAGGTGGGATACAAAGACCGCTTGCCTAAGCAGTTTCCTCACAGCGTAAAGGCTATCATAGATAATGATTCTGGTTGTCTCCTTGTAGTTTTTATTTAGGGCTCCTCCATATTCCTTCAAGTCTGTTTGTCTTTCTCTCTTTTTATTATATTCGCATGTCTTCTTGCTATTGTATGTTCGATGTAATCATGACCCTGTTTGCTTTTCACCCACTTTTTATATTTGTCCTTGTTGTCTTTTACATATATCTTTACACCGGGGTTCCACCAACTTGTTATTTTCTTTATCTGTGTTTTGTTTGGGTTTTTTTTCTTGGTTCCGCATGTTATTTTTGCATTGTTTACAATACTTGACGTGAACATCTCCTATTCTTGTACCGTAATTCTTTCCATAGGTAGTTTTACAAAGATTTAATTTAATTCTTTCTCATAATTTTCCCTCACCGTCTCGTCTTTGAGAATCATTTAAGTTTACTCATTCTCAAGGTATGTGTTTTTCCTCTGGTCTTTGCTTTCTTCTTCTATTGGTTTTTAATGTGCTAATAACTGCTTTGTGGTCTATATTTATACTTAAGATATGTATAATATATTTCTCTTTCTGTTGTTTCTTGTTAATATGAAATCAATTTGGCTTTTAGTGCCTACATACTTCCATTTGTACCAGGTGTATATTTGTAAGCCTTGTGTTTAAAAACATATGAATATTATAAAGAGGTCGTCTTGAGTGCATAACTCTATCAATATACTTCCATTATCACCTATTTCTCCAAATGCTCTCTCATGTTTCTCTGTGTCAGTTCTGCTATATCCTAGTCTTACGTTGAAGTCTCACATAACTATGATGTTGTCTTGCTCCTCTATTTTATTAAGTACTAGCTGACACGGCCCGGCTTCGCCCAGACTCTGGTGGGGAGCATCTCATTTAATTCATATAAGTAGTCATATAAGCTCCGGTTCCCGACTGTCTGTCTGTCTGTCTGTCTATCTATCTGTCTGTCTGTCTGTCTGTCTGTCTGACCCGGCCCAGCCCATGGTGGAGAGCATCTCATTTAAATCATATAAGTAGTCATATAAGATCCCGTTCCCGACTATCTGTATGTCTGTCTGTCTTGGGTAAATGGAGGAGGGAGGAGGAAGAGGGAGGTGGAGGAGGGAAGAGGAGGGAGGAGGAGGAGGGAGGAGACAGGAGGAATAGGAGGGAGGAGGAGGGATTAGGAAGAGGAGGGAGGAGTAGGGTGGAGGAGGAGGGGGAGGAGGAGGGAGGAGGAAGAGGGAGAAGGAGGGAGGAGGAGATCGCAGGAGGAGGAGGAGGAGGAGAGGGAGGAGGAGGAGGGAGAGGGAGGAGGAGGGAGGAGGAGGAGAGAGTAGGCGGAGGGAGGAGGCGGAGGGAGCAGGAAGAGGGAGGAAGAGGGAGGAGGAAGAGGGAGGAGAAGGAGGAGGGAGGAGTAGAGAGCGGGAGGAGGGAGGAGGCGGAGGGAGGAAGAGGGAGGAGGAAGAGGGAGAAGGAGGAGGGAGGAGAAGGAGGGAAGAGGATGAGAGGGAGGAGGAGGAAGAGGGAGGAGGAGGAATGTGAAGGGAGGAGGAGGGAGGAGGTAGAGGGAGGAGGAGGAGGAGGGAGGAGGGATGAGGAGGAAGAGGGAGGAGGAGGAATGTGAAGGGAGGAGGAGGGAGGAGGTAGAGAGAGGAGGAGGAGGGAGGAGGAGAATGGAGGAGGAGGGATAAGGAGGAGAGGGAGGAGGAGGGGGAGGAGGGGGAGGAGGAAGAAGGAGGAGGGAGGAAGACGGATGAGGGGGAGGAGAGAGGGGTAGGAGGGGGAGGAGGAGAAGGGAGGAGAAGGGAGGAGGAGGAGGGAGCAGGAGGAAGGAGGAGGGAGGAGGAGGAGGAAGAGGGAGGAGGAGGGAGGAGGAAGAGAGAGGAGGGAGGAGGAAGAGAGAGGAGGGAGGAGGAGGGAGGAAGAGATAGGCGGAGAGAGGAGGAGGAGGGAGGAGGAGGAGTAGGGATGAATAGGAGGGAGGAGAAGGGAGGAGGAGGGATTAAGAGAAAGAGGGGGGAAAGGGGAGAAGGAGGAGGGAGGAGGGAGGAGGAGGAGGAAGAGGGATGAGGAGGGAGGAGGGAGGATGAGGAGGAGGGAGGACGAGGAGGGAGGATGGTGAAGGAGGAGGAGGAGGAGGGAGGAGGGTGAAGGAGGAGGAGGAGGGGGAGGAGGGAGGGGGAGGAGGAGGGAGAAGGAGGAGGAGGGAGGAGGGAGGAGGGAGGAGGAGAACGTAGGTGGGGGAGGATGAGAAGGGAGGAGGGAGAGGGAGGAGGAGGAGAGAGGAGGAGGGAGGAGGTGGAGGGAGAAGGAGGAGGGAGGAAGAGGTAGAAGGAGGAGGGAGAAGGAGGGAGGAGGAGACAGGAGGAATAGGAGGGAGGAGGAGGGATTAGGAAGAGGAGGGAGGAGTAGGGTGGAGGAGGAGGGGGAGGAGGAGGAAGAGGGAGAAGGAGGGAGGAGGAGAGAGGAGGAGGAGGAGGGAGAGGGAGGAGGAGGGAGGAGGAGGAGAGAGTAGGCGGAGGGAGGAGGCGGAGGGAGCAGGAAGAGGGAGGAAGAGGGAGGAGGAAGAGGGAGAAGGAGGGAGGAGAAGGAGGAGGGAGGAGGAAGGAGGAGTAGAGAGTGGGAGGAGGGAGGAGGCGGAGGGAGGAAGAGGGAGGAGGAAGAGGGAGAAGGGAGGAGGAGGGAGGAGGTAGTAGGATGATTGATTGCCATCCCACCAGGTTAATATGTTATCGCGGACCTCAGAGAGAAGTGTCTATGTAGAAGACCATTTCCTGGACGTACGTATTTTGGGAGGGGGAGGAGGGAGGAGGGAGGAGGAGGAAGAAGAAAAAAAAACTACGACAGTTGGCATCTCTGGAATGAAAGGAAGGCGTGTAGAAAATTTCATCTCAATCGGATGGGCCGTTCGCGAGCGTATAAAGGACATACGGAGATACATAAATACATACACACATCCTAATTTATATATAAGATATCATGGATATCTTCGAAGAACTCACAACAACTTTCCAAAAGGAAAGTACTGCCATAACTATGATGCTGAAATTGAGGCAATCAAGATAGCCACGGAGAAAATACAAAATACCAGCCATGGTACACAACCTGTGGTGATATTGACAGATGCAAAATCCGTAATAGAGGCGCTCCTGTCTGGGAAATTGCCAGTTCTAAGGACACTACTTTCTGAACTTAGCACTCAGCATAAGGTCACCATACAATGGATACCATCCCATTGAGGAGTCCACGGAAACGACAGAGCTGATCGATTGGCTAAGGCAGGAGCAAAAGAAGAACAACCTGATGTGCCGATTACATACCACCAAAAGAAAAGAATGATCAAATCAGTTAGAAGGCCACCAAACCCTACTCAAGACGACTACCACGTTATTGACAGCCCAGAAAAAGTCATTCTTCTGCGCCTCAGAACAGGACCCAATAGATTACGTAACCACATGTATACAAAATTCAAGATTGGTGAAACAGCCATGTGCACATGGGGTTAGGCGTCGCAGACAGCAGAGCACATACTCCAAGACTGCCCAAAATATAACATATCTAGGCAAACCTTCTGGCCTAGAGAGACAACAGTGGAAGAAAAACTTTACGGACCGCTGAGTGAACTAAAAAAGACTGTTAGATTCATACAAGAGACAACATTGCAGTTATAGACATATTTAAAGTGAACAAAAGAAGACGAAGAAGAAGAACTCACATTCTTGCTCATTGTTGGTTGTGCTACATGTTGCGTATATTTATAAGTATCTTGTAATTTTCCGTTCTTTTATTCTCACTGTTATAATTCTTTCTGATATATATTTTATTTCTAATATTCTTCTTGCTAGCCGTGGTTCACTGACCTTTCTACAGCGCGCCGTACCCTCTCCTGTTGTTCCACTCAGAATTAGACAAACGTATAACTGTGGTGGATAACCTTGCATTCCCTCACTTTTAGTCTGGTATCCGCTATTCCCTTCAGAAAAGAAAAAAAAATTCCTCTGTTCCATTGTTCCTCTAGTTCCTCTTCTTTATTATTAAACCGCAGATGTTCAGTGTGCCTATTTGTTTAAATCGCTGATATGGCACGTTGTCCTTCAACATTGCCGGGTCCGTTACCATTTGGGTCAGGTCGAATATACTTAATTATTCTTCAGCAGGACAAAATCCCTTGCCGGCTTGCTAGGTCAGTCGCAAGTTTAGGGGGAAAATATCCGAGCAAGGGAGTCCGTCTCCACTTGCAAGCCAGAGCCCTGTTTCCCATGGCTCTGCGGTCATGGCTTCCCGGTCACACCACGGGGAGGTGAGGCTGACATGCATAGTCTGCGGGTCATCGGCAGACTACTAATTTTCAATTTTCACTCTTCCTGAGAGAGATTAGTTAATCCTAACAATACTCAATGCAAGGCCAGGCGCAGTCCACACCTTGTAGATCACAATTTGTTTATCACAGGAAATCTTTCTTATTTGTCTTCGTAAAAATGTCCGGTTAAGCGAAATCGATTTATCACGAATTGTCAGATATGCTGAACGATTAAGCGTGTCCCGATTATATATTTTTATCTGCTTAAGGCGAACTTTTTTCAAATATCTGGACATTTGTTAACTGCTATTTCCAATCTAAATAGGACTGGGAAGTTAAAATTCATATCTTTGAAAAGAAAGAATGAGATGTACAAGAAGTGGAAAATAGTGGCAAAAAACAAATGGAAATATCAAATAAATTTGACATTCTAAAGTCAACGCTTTCAGAAATCATAAAAAAAGGATCTGTACAGAAATATGTTTCATTGTGGACATTCTGATTGTCACAGAATGAAGAATCGGAAAGAGCATGTGCTGTGGTTAACACGGCACTCTTAAATTGGTTTACGCCGGGATCAATAAATGTTCATGTAAATGAACCTATATTTACCGCAAAGGCAAAAGACTTAGCACTTCTGGAAACATGTCCTTTCAGAACTTTGCTTCCGTATCAACCTTCCAGAAACAAAAGTTTCGACAATAAGCAAGATGTCCCGCGAGCGATACACCCATCTGGAGATCATTTGCCACACCCAGCACACATCTTCTCTTTGGCCTTCCTCTTTTTCTCTTCCGTGGCATATACACCTCCACGAATGTTCTCTCGAAACTTTCATGATGTTTCAAGCGGAAAAAAAATATTTAAATGATTTTTGTTTTATTGAGTAGACAACCTTCTTCAATATTCAGTTCATGTCGTATTGATTCAATTGTTCTTTTGCTGTATCCAAGATAATGTTAGAAGCCATCTATAACATTTATATTCAACGGCATTTATGTGCCGTCCAGCTTGTTTGGTAAGTGTGCAGGTCTCACAGGCGTATGTAGCAATGGGAAAGATGCATGCTCTTAAAAAGTATAATTGTTGTAGTTCTATCTGTCCTCCTCCACAATTTATTCAGTTGTTTTAGTTTCTGAAGAGCAATAGATATTCGTCTTTTAATTTCCTTCTATGTGTCACCGTTGTTGGTAATTAATGGCCTAAGATATTTGAAATTTTCTACCACATCCAACTTTTTCTCATTAACATATATTTCTTTGCTATGTTAAAATATAAGTTGTGATTTTCACTACTCTTTTAGGTTGAGGTTATACATTTTTCTATGCCATTCTGTGATGTGGATAGTAATATAGTATCATCAGTATATAGAACATATGACGAGAAAAAATAAAAAAAATAAAAAAATAAAAAAAAATAAAAAAAAATATATATATATATCATCATCAAGTGCCCTGGCGTAGGCGTTCATGTCTCTCCAAAGATCGTGGTCTTTGGTGTTCTGGATCAATTCTGATGATGATATTCCTCCGTGCCACTGTCAAGTCAGCCAGCAATACATCTCTTGGTCTGCCTCTGCCTTACCCCGTGGGTGGGTGGGAAAATGTGTGTGTGGATGGAAAGATGTGTGGGTATGGGTGGTTGATGTGTGAGTGGGTGATGGATATGTGTGTGTTGGTGCGGGATGTGCGTGTGTGAGAAGTATGTGTGTGTGGTTGAATGGTGTGTGGGTGGGTGGAGCATGTGTGTGTAGAGCATGTGTATGTGGGTGAGTTTGAGTGGATTGGGGTATGTGTGAGTGGATGGAAAGATGCGTGTGGGTAGGTGAGGGATGTGTGTGTGTGTGGGTGGGTGCGAGAGCTGTGAGTGGGTGGAGGGATGAGTGGGGGATGTGTGGTGAGTGGGGGATGTGTGATGGGCGGGGATGTGTGGGTATGGGTGGGTGATGTGTGAGTCGGTGAGGAATGTGTGTGTGGGTTCGTGTGTGATGTGTGTGTGGGAGGGGGGATGTGTCACATAACATGATAATATGCATTGTTTATGCTTACAACATTCATTTGACAATGTTTTTTTTTCTTATGTGAATGCAACATACCAATAGCCACAATCCACAAATTGAAGCAACCCAAAACGAGGCTACCGTCAATAGATGGCTAATTGGTTTGCTGAGAAACCTCTGTAAGACTGAATTTATGCTTACGTCCAATGCATACATAAATACAGATTGGAAAATTTGACGAAGCACAAGTCTTAATATGTTCAACCTTTTTGTATTTTTCTCTCTTTTCAGAACTGATACCCAGTGAACACTAGACTTACAGCAAGGGCGTTCTTTGAAGATTTCTAACAAGTATCTCTACATTATGGGTAGTTACGGCGCCAGCTACTTTCACCAAGGAACCTTAAGGACTCAGAATGGGGGTCCTAAGCACAGGCACCCAGACAGTGACAATCCAGCTTATAGGATATCCGACCCTTATACAATCCCAATTGACAGCTTGAATGGCGACTTGATGGCTAACAATTTGGTATATACTGACATCGACGACTACAAGCAATTTTCCAGCACCTTAGCGAAACACAACAACGCAGTTGAAGCTGAAGTACAAAAATATGCAACCACAAGCCATCTTCCCGCTAACGGAACAACTTTCAGAAGTATTAGTGCCAACGGTGGCTTGAAGCCGCCACCAACACTGGGTCGAAGTGCAGCTACCGTAAGAAGTGCGCATCCTTTTGGAACTGTTTCTAGACAATATCTTGTTGATATGAATGATATACCAAGACAGCACCAGGGATCCAAGGTGAGAAGCTGTATATCATTCTTTGATATTGAGACTGACAAAGTGTCAAGTTATCAATACCGGCCTGGAGAAGACATTACTGGAAAAGTTACAATTATGATTCGCAAAACTGTGGAGATTCGATTCGTGGAGATGATTGTCACGGGTCAGGGGAAACTGACAATTGGAAAATCGGAGTTTCCCCATATTGTGCGGGAGACGTATTTACACAAAGAGAAATGTATCATAGGAGCTAGAGAAACGTCGTTGAGTTCTGTACTGACTCCAGGTCGTTACGCCACACAGTTTCGGTAAGAATGAAACTATACAATGTGAATTTATTTACAAATTAAAAGCTTACGTTTGTAAATATGAAAGGTAAGGGTATAGCTGATTTTGTTATACTGGTGTGAAGTGATATAACATACACTAGATAATAACATTATAAGTTGTCTTTCCCCTTGCAGTCTTATCTGCACAATATAATTTATAATGGTCATTATGCGTGGCTGGATAGATTCAATGAGTGGAACAGATCCACACAAAAAAAACCAACGAAGGGCCCCTTACAGGCCATACAGTGCACTGGGCATATCGTGCTCAATGAATATTTTAATAGATCAGACGGAACTAGGAGATGTGGTCAGTATCACACCAGCCCACTTTACTTCCGACGATATTTCCTGGTACACAGGCTAGATTGGCTAGACCTGGGCGCCCAGGTTAATTTTACAATTTCGCCACTTCACTACGTGGCCTGCAGACGAACTTCAAACACACTTTGCTGTAGATGCTCCCCAGAGTTTTGTCAGTGGGAAAACAATTCCTTCTCAGCTGGAGGTTGAATCTAAAAAAGATCTGCCACTGTGTCAAGGCTTTATGGACGAGACATTTGTTGCTTACGATTCTTAGACTCTGAAACATAAAGTATTAACACAACTAATATACAACTTTACCATGACTGATAACATCAAACATAAACAATACACACCTTTTGCCATGAATGGTGACATCAAACATAACAATATATACAACTCCTTCTTGAATGATACACCAAACATAAACAAGATCCTTATAATCTTACATGATAAAATACAAGCAAGATTTGCATACACCTAAATCAGTGGTTCTCAACGTTTGTTTTTTGGCCCATTGACCCCTTCACTATATGTTCAGAATGTCATCACCCCCCCCCCCTTTTCGTATTTCCTACCTATAAATCACCCCCCCCCCCCGGTCCCTACACAGTATACGTAAAAATGGAAGCTAAATTTAATAACACATATTAGAACAAGTAAGGACGCCTAGATAAAACGCGATTTGCTGGTCTACTTACATTATAAAACAAATTTCAGAAGGGCTAGAAGTACAGAACCGTAAAGTATTGAGGAAAACACAATATCAAGTAACCAGTTCTTGAATTAACGTGATCTGGAAATAATCTTAATTCCCCCCCCCCCCCCCCGGAAACCCTAAAATCCCCCATGGTGTGGGGTAATTCCCCACCGGTTGAGAACCACTGCACTAAATGATGCTTGCTTGTTTTCGATGGCTGTGAACTCCAGCATTAAGTCCTGTATGTCGGATGAATACACCCTGTTGTCCAACATCAATGTGATGTCATACCGGACCTCAGGTTTTCGCGAGTATCCGTTGTCCCATGTCTGGCTTATTGGTGTGCAGACTGGTGGTTCCTCGCCATGCAGGCAGATACTCTCCGGCTTCGGAGGAATCATCGATCCTACTGATGTTAGCCAGGTCCCCGAAGGGACCTGTTGCCCAGGACGCACGACGTGGACGTGTCAGCACGTCTTGGCCAGTATAGATCCCGGCCCTGGTGCCTTGGAAACACCTCTGCGTCCCGCAATAAATGATAAAATGAAGCTTAAACAAGATATACTTTACCACGAATGATAACATCAAACATAAACGACCTCCGCGTATATCTCGAATGATAATAACAAGAATAGACGTGATCCACATAAGATAATGAATGATAACATAAAACATAAGCCAGATCAACATACACTGCAAATCATAACATCAAATATAGATAAACTTTACATCAATTATGAATGCTAATACCGAACATAAGGGGGAAAATACGTAATAAACGAAATCAAGAAAGATTATCAAGAGGAACATGCACCATTCACCATAACTAATAAACATAAACAACAACAATAACAACCATATAGACGGTAGCCCCGGGAAGGTTAAGCCGGTCAACAAATGCCCGCAGAAGTCGGATGAGTCGGCCTAACGGCGCAAAAACGCAGCTCTGCTGTAAACAGGCACAACGCAATCACGTCTGGAAAAAGAAAAACACTCCAGATGAACGCAGAAGAAGAGGAAGAAGACGATAGCAACAAATGAAACACGGCCCATATACATCATGAGCGATAACGGCAAACGTATTCAATATCTGCATGTATTGTGAATGGCAATTAAGCTAACACAAGAATTCATCATCATCTTCCACTTTTGCCGTCGAACATCGTGTGTGGCACTGAATAGTGTCATTCCGAGTGTTTGTACAATCAAAAAGATGTTTTCCTGTAGTGAATTTGAATAACGAAGACACAAACCATAAATTGTACGATTTATTGCCTGGCATATTTCGCTGCATCTCGTCATGTACATACTGCAGAAGTCACACAACGTAGAGTAAAATAACTAGATACATCTTTCAAGCTGAAATATACACATATTCGCACAGCAATATCAATTTATTTTTGTACAATGTCTTTAATGTCGTCAATTCATTTTCTACTCGGGCGTCCTCATGCTTTCGTAACATATCTTCATTTTATATATGGTCAGTGCTGATAGTTGATGGTGGTGCATTCTAACGAGATGGCCAAACCATTTGATCTTCTGTCTTTCAATACACGTGGCACAATGTGTTGATCCCACTGTCTGTTTGATAACATAATTTCTTTCAGATTGTTAAATTGGTAGCTCTCCTCAAGCATCTCATCTCACAAGTGTCGATTTTCCGTAACTGTGATTTTGATAATGTCTAAGTTTGACATTGGTAGCTTAAGATTGGTGTGGATATTCTATTTATTACTTGTCGCGTTGGGACCATAGCTATATTTGGATGTTTCAATATGGCTGATTGTTGATATATCAGCGCACTTACTGTTTGATATTATGATATCGATGTCTCTGTCAATTCTGCCATCTTCTGTGATCATACTTTCAAGATATTTGTATGTTTTAAACATGTTTCATTATATGTGCTTTTTATCAGTATACTTAATGGACCATGGGATCTGTTAACTTGCATGATTTCAGTTTTGGCTGTATTTATATTCATATTGTATCTGCTGCATGTTGAACTAAGTTTAATAATATGATTGTCTAGTACTAGTAGGCCTTTCGTCGCTATGAAAAAAAAAGCACCGATCGTTTGCAAATAAAGATTCATCTGATAAATGTAATTAACACTATTTACAACAAAACATAACACATTGCCCACATCACATACCACATGACCGATGAAGTATGTTCTCATTACCAGTATCATAAACCATTTAAGATATTATCAAGTTTGGATAATATCTTCATGCACTACTATTGCTGTCAAAATTAAGTAAAATTAGCATTCAACTCTTTCGATACCATAACAACCCCTTTGTGAAAGTATGCGAGAACCTGATATTTAGCTAGCGATGATATACTCTATTCACAGTACAATGTTCTGCAATTTATTGCCCATTGAAGCATAGGTCATCATTCCACTCCAAACCGCCCTATCTTGTGCTATCTCTTGCTCCTATATCTATGTCCTCCACATATTATCCATCTCTGCCGCTATTCTGGGCATGTGACTTCGTGTGTGGAGCAGGAGCGCAATGTCATCAAACTGCTTTGTTAGAGTATAACGTTGGATTCCTTTTCTGCTGGGAGTTATTGTCTTTATATTCTAGTATTGTTTGTAAAACAACAAAGGTGACAAAAGGTATTCTTGCTTCACTCCTATTTTTAGTTCCAATATAGCTGGTAGTTTTCCTTTATGCTGAACTCGCAATCTGTGTCTTTCTATGATGTCTTTATTAAGTTAATGATTTTCTGTTGTATCCTATAGTCCTCCTTGATCATTTGCCAAAAGGATTCCTTATTAATACAAACAAAAACCTTTTTCATAGTCTACAAATAGAATAAAAAGGGCGAATACATTTTATGTTTTGCTCTGTTACTATGCACACTGCTACTATATGGTCAGTGCATATTATATTTATTCTACAGCCTACCTGCTCAACCCTTAGTTGTATGTCAATGGCATCTCTTAATCTCTGTAGAATGATCCGGCATAATATCTTCCAGGAACTAACAATAATCTTATTGCTTTATAACTTGTATACTTGTGTAGATCCTCAGCCTATGACAGTTTCGTTCAATAACCGTCTCTTTACTCTACTGGCATTACTTCAGTCTCCCAGATACTGCAATCTAATTTGTGCAGTAATTTAGTAGAGGTATCTATATTTGTTTAAACAGTATGTGCTTAGATACTGTTTGGATAATCATCTTTCCCATCCTTCTAAAGTTTGATAGCTTTACTAATCTCTTACTTAGTTTCTCGCAGTATATATCCAGCTCGTCTTAAGAGGCTGGATATCGGGAGGGTCTTGTGGACTAGTCTATTCAGGAATGCATCAAAGTATTTATCCAATGAATCTGTAATGTTTGTGAGCATTTTCCCATTATTACTTTCGATAACTTCACTTAGTTAGTTATATTTTCCTGCCATTTGCTTTATAGTGCTGTGATAATCTTTGAGGTCTCCCTTCACTACTTCTTCCGCCTCTCTCCATTGGTCATCTAAATGTTGTCATTTATCAACCGTTATCTTCATCCTCCAACATGTTCATCTTCCTAACATCGTTATAAACTAATGTGTATTTATCATGGTGTTTGGCGTTAGAGCTCTAGCTGTACTATAATTTATGTGCCCATTTTCCCTTTCTTTTATTGTTTAAAGAGGTTCTGGCGTTAACCATGCTTTATGTTTCTGTTCCCTTTTTTTTATCCAAGGACATCCATACAATCATAATTCAAAATGCCTTTAACCTGCTGTCAGCAACCTTCTGTACTCATCATGTGTACTAAACGTTGCAGAACAAGATATTTATTAGAGAACGTGACCACGCCTCGCTCCTTAGTTGCTTGGTTTCTGAAATAGACTACACAGTATTGATTTCAATGTTTTAAGATTATATGCATTATTTTGAGTTCCAGCGTAATATTATGTTTGAGAATACGATGATCTGGATCTACACGTGCAACTAAAAAGACTTGTATATCATTGTATTATTACTTATTAATACAGATATCGTGGATTGCTTTTTTAAATGTGGTCATATCAGTATGTACCATGCCGCTAAGCTTGGGCGGTCAGGTTCCGCCATCTCACGTGATCATAAAGGTCGTGGATAAACTGTGTGGTCTCACAATACCAAACTACTCGTACTTACATAACATACATGCTATGCACTAAGAGGCAACCAAATTGCCTGGTGGTTCATAGCGAAGGATAACGGACGGTGTTTAGTGCAGAAGAGTATAGCACATGTTACCATATCTCATCTGAGAATGGGGGTTGAGGAAGTAATGCTGGCTGGAGAACGGGCTTCATACGCACGTCGTATTTGTAATAGATTCCCAGAGCATGCTGAGAGGGGTGAAGACAAGTATGCTTCATGCAGGTTAACATGATTCTATTTTTGTTTTTAAAAAAAGGTCACATCTGTTGGATATTTTCCCAAGGACACGTTGGCATGTTTCGAAACGAGCAGCCAGAAAACCTGGCTAAGTTTGCACCGTATGGATGGATACTGGATGCACTGCCATGGAACAATGTTCGGAAGGCAACTGATTAAGCATACGGCAGTGCAGCAGGATATGTTCTTTTGTCTGCTTTGTCTGTTCACAAATGCCCACGATTAACGGCGCCAATCAACGTCTGTGTATGTGAATACGCAGACAATAATAATATAATCAGCGAGCATAGGCTGTGGAGAAATGCAATTGTCCATGTCGATTGCTAATGGTAGTGGTGGTAGTACTAGTTATGATGATTATTAATTTACGAATTGTAAAACCGAGTATCTGCTAATAAGCAATGCAGCTGCTAATCGTGAAATATTGAAAAATATCAATGTACTCGTAATAAGAGGAAAAAAAAATAATATTAAATGGAAACAAAGAATTGTTATATAATAAATTAAAGAAACAGTCTTGCAATAGGAGATAGGACAGTTAATCGTCTCAAACGGTAAAGAAACATTTGCTATGCCGTTGGGCGTAACTGGTATATGGTGATTGCTTTTCTGTTTTAGAGACTAGTCGGCACTTACTGGGTGATGTAAATATCATATCAGCCGCTTTTACTTCCATGTGTCCCGGTACCCGTGTCCCTATCTAGTTTTGTCATAACGATAACTGCAACATATGTGCTTGCAATAAGACCAACTGCAACAAATATGCTTGTGATAAGAATAACTGCAATATATGTGCTTGTAATAAGAACAACTGCAACATATGTGGTTGTGATAAGAACAACTGCACCAAATGTGATTTTGATAAGAACAACTGTAACATATAAGCTTGAAATAAGAACAATTGCAACACATATGCTTGTAATAAGAACACCTACAAAATATAAGCTTGTAATAAGAACAACTGCAACATATATGCTTGTAATAGGAACAACTGCAACATATGTGCTTGTAATGAGAACAACTGCAACATATATGCTTGTAATGAGAACAACTGCAACATATATGCTTGTAATGAGAACAACTGCAACATATGTGCTTGTAATGAGAACAACTGCAACATATATGCTTGTAATAAAAACAACTGCAACAAGTGTGTTTGTAATGAGAACAATTGCAACAAGTGTGCTTGTAATGAGAACAATTGCAACAATTGTGCTTGTAATGAGAACAATTGCAACAAGTGTGCTAGTAATGAGAACAATTGCAACAAGTGTGCTTGTAATGAGAACAACTGCAACAAATGTGCTTGTAATGAGAACAATTGCAACAAGTGTGCTTGTAGTGTGAACAATTGCAATAAGTGTACTTGTAATGAGAACAATTGCAACAAGTGTGCTTGTAATGAGAACAATTGCAACAAGTGTGCTAGTAATGAGAACAATTGCAACAAGTTTGCTTGTAATGAGAACAATTGCAACAAGTGTCCTTGTAATGAGAACAACTGCAACATATATGCTTGTAATAAAAAACAACTGCCACAAGTGTGATTGTAATGAGAACAACTGCAACAAGTGTGCTAGTAATGAGAACAATTGCAACAAGTGTGCTTGTAATAAGAACAATTGCAACAAGTGTGCTAGTAATGAGAACAATTGCAACAAGTGTGCTTGTAATGAGAACAATTGCAACAATTGTGCTTGTAATGAGAACAATTGCAACAAGTGTGCTTGTAATGTGAACAACTGCAACATATATACTTGTAATGAGAACAACTGCAACATATATGCTTGTAATGAGAACAACTGCAACATATATGCTTGTAATGAGAACAACTGCAACATATATGCTTGTAATGAGAACAACTGCAACATATGTGCTTGTAATGAGAACAACTGCAACATATATGCTTGTAATGAGAACAACTGCAACATATATGCTTGTAATGAGAACAACTGCAACATATGTGCTTGTAATGAGAACAACTGAACCATATATGCTTGTAATGAGAACAACTGCAACATATATGCTTGTAATGAGAACAACTGCAACATATGTGCTTGTAATGAGAACAACTGCAACATATATGCTTGTAATAAAAACAAATGCAACAAGTGTGCTTGTAATGAGAATAACTGCAACAAATGTGCTTGTAATGAGAACAATTGCAACAAATGTGCTTGTAATGAGAACAATTGCAACATATATGCTTGTAATGAGAACAACTGCAACATATATGCTTGTAATGAGAACAACTGCAACATATATGCTTGTAATGAGAACAACTGCAACATATGTGCTTGTAATGAGAACAACTGCAACATATATGCTTGAAATGAGAACAACTGCAACATATATGATTGTAATGAGAACAACTGCAACATATGTGCTTGTAATGAGAACAACTGCAACATATATGCTTGTAATGAGAACAACTGCAACATATATGCTTGTAATGAGAACAACTGCAACATATATGCTTGTAATGAGAACAACTGCAACATATGTGCTTGTAATGAGAACAACTGCAACATATATGCTTGTAATGAGAACAACTGCAACATACATGCTTGTAATGAGAACAACTGCAACATATGTGCTTGTAATGAGAACAACTGCAAAATATATGCTTGTAATAAAAACAACTGCAACAAGTGTGCTTGTAATGAGAACAACTGCAACATATATGCTTGTAATGAGAACAACTGCAACATATATGCTTGTAATGAGAACAACTGCAACATATGTGCTTGTAATGAGAACAACTGCAACATATATGCTTATAATAAAAACAACTGCAACAAGTGTGTTTGTAATGAGAACAATTGCAACAAATGTGCTTGTAATGAGAACAATTGCAACAATTGTGCTTGTAATGAGAACAATTGCAACAAGTGTGCTTGTAATGTGAACAACTGCAACATATATGCTTGTAATGAGAACAACTGCAACATATATGCTTGTAATGAGAACAACTGCAACATATATGCTTGTAATGAGAACAACTGCAACATATATGCTTGTAATGAGAACAACTGCAACATATATGCTTGTAATGAGAACAACTGCAACATATATGCTTGTAATGAGAACAACTGCAACATATGTGCTTGTAATGAGAACAACTGCAACATATATGCTTGTAATGAGAACAACTGCAACATACATGCTTGTAATGAGAACAACTGCAACATATGTGCTGGTAATGAGAACAACTGCAAAATATATGCTTGTAATAAAAACAACTGCAACAAGTGTGCTTGTAATGATAATAACTGCAACAAATGTGCTTGTAATGAGAACAATTGCAACAAATGTGCTTGTAATGAGAACAATTGCAACATATATGCTTGTAATGAGAACAACTGCAACATATATGCTTGTAATGAGAACAACTGCAACATATATGCTTGTAATGAGAACAACTGCAACATATGTGCTTGTAATGAGAACAACTGCAACATATATGCTTGTAATGAGAACAACTGCAACATGTATGCTTGTAATGAGAACAACTGCAACATATGTGCTTGAATGTGAACAACTGCAACATATATGCTTGTAATAAAAACAACTGCAACAAGTGTGTTTGTAATGAGAACAATTGCAACAAATGTGCTTGTAATGAGATCAATTGCAACAATTGTGCTTGTAATGAGAACAATTGCAACAAGTGTGCTTGTAATGAGAACAATTGCAACATTTGTGCTTGTAATGAGAACAATTGCAACAAGTGTGCTAGTAATGAGAACAATTGCAACAAGTGTGCTTGTAATGAGAACAACTGCAACAAATGTGCTTGTAATGAGAACAATTGCAACAAGTGTGCTTGTAGTGTGAACAATTGCAACAAGTGTGCTTGTAATGAGAACAATTGCAACAAGTATGCTTGTAATGAGAACAATTGCAACAAGTGTGCTAGTAATGAGAACAATTGCAACATATATGCTTGTAATAAAAACAACTGCCACAAGTGTGCTTGTAATGAGAACAACTGCAACAAGTGTGCTAGTAATGAGAACAATTGCAAAAAGTGTGCTTGTAATAAGAACAATTGCAACAAGTGTGCTAGTAATGAGAACAATTGCAACAAGTGTGCTTGTAATGAGAACAATTGCAACAAGTGTGCTTGTAATGAGAACAATTGCAACAAGTGTGTTTGTAATGAGAACAACTGCAACAAATGTGCTTGTAATGAGAACAATTGCAACAAGTGTGCTTGTAATGAGAACAACTGCAATAAATATAAATTAAGTTAGTTGCATATCCTTCACAAGACGTAGTAGTCAAATCCAGCATTTTTTTCTTTCTTTGTATATTTGTGATTTCTTGGCAAATTTATGTTCAATAGTTTGTCATTGCTTTCTGGACTACCGGCACTCAAACCATTATCATAAAAAGTCAAGGCAGAGCTATCTGCAAACAAATTGCCCGCAGCTGTGTTTCGCACATAGTATGTGGGATTACTAACTGTGTCCGTAACTCAGCCATTGAGCCGGCGCAACAGTTATGCTTGTAACAAGAACAATTGAAACAAATAAGATTGTAATAAGAACAACTGCATCAAATATGCTTATATTAAGAACAACTTCAACAAATGGGCTTGTAATAAGAACAACTGCTTAAAATATGCTTGTAGTAATAAGCTAAACAAATGATTCTGTAATAATACACGAGCCGGCGCTGTGTCCTAGGGACAGTTTACTCGTCATACGACATACCGAGTCAAGCATTCACAATCAACCACAGACGACTTGGAAGCAGATTGCCTTGCGTCTATTTTGATAGTATGAGCATCGGTCGTTAAGAAAGCAATGCCAAGTACTAAACGTAAAAATTGCATAGTGAAACAAAACCAGGCAAAAAAAAACAAATGTTGGATACTGTAAAGAACATGCAATAACATTAAATAAGAGCTCATCTGGTAAGGACAAACAAAACAAAGCGTCTATTACATGCTTCTCTTTTTGATACAGTGTTAAACTGCCAACGGAACTGCCATCAAGCATTCATAACGAAGACTCTGACAATGGAACAACCTTTGACATCACTTACACTATACGAGTGCGAATGTGCGACGATGGTGGGGTAGCTTCTCCTGCATCCGTGCCACCACACAGTAACAGGGTTCGAGTCTTTTTGGAAAAGCAGGTTAGTTATTGCTTTATTAGTTACCCATAAGTGTATCCTATTTGATTCTTGCCAAACCAAATCCTGGTATTGGTATTGTAAGGCGAGGTGTTCAAACCTCTATAGATACTAACCACTTCAAGAATTTAAATACGAAATGGCAAGATTTTTCTTTGGGTATGTTGGGCTTAGAGGGTGCCACCCGGCTCTGTGTGATTCTGTCTGGGAGTGTCTTTGACACTTCAAAGCAATGAATGGGCACGACTGCCCAAAGTTCTCACCAGTCTTTGCAAGCTCGTATAAGTTTCTACTTCAAGGACATTTCCATTGTTTATCTATAGTTATTCTTCTGGACAACGCACCAATATTGCCTTTTACTTTCTGGAAGATTATGCTTTTCTGGGGGAATTACACGTCTTGAATGACAGCCTAAAGTTTGAGAAAACAGCAGTTTTATTAGAACCTCTCACTAAACTGTGAAAGCATATAAACTGAATACCCGAAGAAAGTCACCATTATAGGTAATATTCCACAAGAACCATTAAAGCATTTTGAGGACATCAATAGAAACAAAACGGACACCACTCTGCTAAAAGGCAATGTGCATCAAACAATGGCCCCACGACACAGCTTGGTCAGTGTGAATACTTCTCCCTGACGAGAGTACTGTAATATCTTGCAAATATTAGAGAGCTATTAGTGATATTTATCATCATCAAGTAAGTTATTCTGAAGACTAGTGGTGAAGTCCTTTGACACCACGGTACAGAATAAGTTGAAATTCAACGTCCTTGCTTGCTTGTGTTACGTTTATGTTTTTCTTGCATTCCCTTGTTCTCTTGTCATGGATGTTGCCCAGTTGTAATGTCAGTTGTAGCCCCCGCTCCCATGTCATGTGCCGTGACTTAGCTAAGACAGAATATATTGTAACGATATTTATAATACTGGGTACATCCCAAAGGATTTGAAAACATTCATTTTCATCACACTACCGAAGAAGCCAAGAGCTGTTGAGCGTAAGGATTACAGAACTATTAGCCTAATGAGCTACATAACTAAGATACTACTCAAGGTCATACAAGAAAGAATTCAACATAAAATAGATGAGGGAGTAGCTGAAGAACAATCTGGGTTCCGCAAAAACAGCGGCACCAGAGAAGCAATTATCTGTTTGAGGATGTTAATTGAAAAATATATAGAAGTTCAAAAAAGTATATATGATTGTTTTATAGACTACAAGAAAGCTTTTGATAGAGTACAATATGAACGACTAATTACGCGCCTGCAAGATATAGGAGCAGACGGAAAGGACATCAGACTTATTAGTAACTTGTACTGGGAACAAGTGGCGTCTATCAGATGCGGTAATAACTATTCGTCGCCTATATAGATAAAAAGAGGAGTACGGCAGCGATCTGCACTGTCCCCAAGCCTCTTCAAGAAAGAATTTTTAAACAAGTTGAAATGCCTGGACTCAACATCAATGGAAGAATTATAAACAATCGTATATATGCTGGCGATACCGTGTTACTAGCAGAATGTGAGCAAGAGTTGCAAGACCTAGTGGAAGAAGCAAACAGGTACAGTGCAGAATGTGGCTTAGATATTAACATCCAAAAAACAAAAACTATGATAATTAGCAGTGAAAATAAAAGGTCATCATGAACATCCCAGTAAACCGGCAGATACTAGAACAAGTAACAAGTTTCTCTTATCTTGGACATATAATAATAGATGATGGCAGAAGTGAAATGGAAATAAAAAAGAGAATAGGAATAGCCAAAAATGCTTTCAACGGCATGAAATCCGTAATAACTTCTAGATAGATTAATAACGCATTAAAAATGAGAATTGTCGAATGCTACGTATATTCAACGCTACTGTATAGCGCGGAATCCTGAACGTTGAACAAGCAAATAGAAAGTCGCATAGGTCGTATTTCATGGAAACGAAAAGCAATCAAATGCAGAGGTCCTAGAAAAACTGGGAATGGAGAGAGATTCAAAACAATGTTTTCCCGTGATGAATTTGAATAACGAAGACACAAACAATAGATTGCACGATTTATTGCCTGGCATATTTCGCTGCATCTCGTCAGGTACATACTGCAGAAATCACACAACTTACGTGAATTAATTAGATAAATCCTTCAAACTGAAATATACACATGTTCGCACAGTAATGTCGATAGTCTACCATGGTAATTTTAAACCGACTAACATGTCTTTCTGCTTGCACAAGGACGGCTTACGAAGGTTGATTAGTATCGCTTCAGCAAACTTTAACAATCGACTACTTTGTGTGTTGAACAACACACGGAAGGCACTGTCTCTTTCAACCACGTGACCAGTCTCGAGCACATGTCTCCCGACCGATGAAGCCGGACTGTTCCGGTGTGTCGGCCTGCCTAGGCTACCATCTTCTGTGTGTAGTATCTTGTCCAACCAATTCGGAATATGTTCCGAAACCCTGCAATGTAACTGTCGCTCAGTGCTGCCTATGTAGATGGCCTCGCATCTGCATGTAAATTGGTAAATACAATTTGATTTGGCGTACAAAGCTACAGGTTCTTTTACTGCTGGGTTCGGGATCGGTGTGTTTCTGTACCTGATGACTAGAGCTGCAGCACAGAATGTTCGCTCGACTGCTGTGGTGAGCCGGTCCCGCAGACGTTGCTTTACGTCATCTCCTCGGAAGGTTAGCTGGGTGAATACTTTGAGTTTAGGGACTGTAGTTACTTCTTATTTCGGTTTGGGCTGTTGACAGTGACGCTTTATAAATCCCGTGGAGTACCCATTCAGGTTTAAGGCATTCTTCAGAGTTTTAAATTCCTCTGTCAGTGTGTCCTGGGTGCATATCTTCCTAGTACGCTCAAACAGGCTCCGTACTAAGCCCCGTTTGTACTGGACAGGTGCGAAGCTCTGAAAATTTAAGTATTGGCCAGTCCATGTTTCTTTGCGGTACACCGATCTTTGAATTGTGCCGTCTGCTCTACGTCTCATTAGGATATTTAGAACCGGCAACGCTTCGTTGTGTTCGTGTTCCATAGATAAAGAGATGTTTATATGTGTCTCGTTCATTGTGGCCTGGAACGACGTTGCTTGTAGCTCGTCTGTGGTGATAATTAGTATATCGTCCACGTAACGACGGTAAAAGGCCAAGTTATTGATTTCTGAGGATCTCTTTTCTTCTAAGTGTGCCATGAAGATGTCCGCTAGAATAGGTCCAAGTGGGCTCCCCATGGCAACTCCGTCAATTTGGCGGTATGACCTTTTTAGAAGTTGAATTGTATATTGGCAGTACATAACTTTAATAGCCTCTCTAGAATAGCTGATGGTACGCCTAGTTTTAGTTGTTTGTCTCTAATGCGTTCGCTTATTATATTCACGGTCTCATGTAATGGAACGTTGGTGAATAAAGAGGCAATATCCATGCATGCCATGTGTTTGTTGTTTATGTCCATAGTATCCAATAATTATAATGTTAGTCACTTTAAAATTACCATGGTAGACTATAGACATTACTGTGCGAACATGTGTATATTTCAGTTTGAAGGATTTATCTAATTAATTCACGTAAGTTGTGTGATTTATGCAGTATGCACCTGACGAGATGTAGCGAAATATGCCAGGCAATAAATCGTGCAATCTATTGTTTGTGTCTTCGTTATTCAAATGGAGAGAGAGTTGATGAAAGAAATAAAGAGGAGACAAGTGAAATATTTTGGCCACGTTAAAAGATATGATACTCTTATAAAAACCATACTGGAAGGCAAGGTTGAGGGCAAGCGAGCAAGAGGTAGACAACGATACAAGTGGGAGGATAACATCAAGAGATGCACGAACATCAGCCTGACAGAATGTACAGTCAAGGCGAGAGACAGACAGTGTTGGAGATCCATTGCAGCCAACCTTCATTGCGGAGACGGCATCTGATTGATTGATTATAAAACAGATTATTTTACCGATGTCTCTAAAAATGCATTATATTGGTGTATTTCTGTCCAGCGCATTCGAATTAATTAGGTACACACAATTACGAGAGGGTACGTTCTAAAATTTAATCAGTAAAGAGAGGAAATAGTGTGAGGAGGAGGGGGAGACATTAGACAGTCACACAATATTTCATCTAGCACATGATGCCCTAAACTAGAAGTGGTGGAAAATTTTGAATATCTTGGGTCATTTATTACCAACAACGGTGACACAATGAAAGAAATTAAACGATGACTATCAATTGCTCTTTAAAGACTAAAATAAATGAATAAATTATGGAGTGGGACAGACAGAACTACAAAAATTAGATTTTTAAGAGCATGCATCTTTCCCATTGCAATATACGCTTGTGAGACCTGGACACTTACTAAACAAGCTGAACAGCGCATAAAAGCCTTTGAATATAAATGTTATTGACGGGTTCTAAGAATATCTTGGGTAAAGAAAAAAAAAAAAACAAATGCATTCATACTTCAGGAGCTGAATATTGAAGAAGGTTGGCTAGTAAAGACGATAAAACAAAGAAAATTTAAATATTTTGGTCACTTAAAACGTCACGAAAGTTTGGAGAGAACAATAATGGAGGGGTATATGCCTGGGAAGAGAGGAAGAGGAAGGCCAAAGAGAAGATGGGTGCAGGATGTGGCAAATGATCTCCAGATGGGTGTATCGGACGCGGGACATCTTGCTTATGATCGAGAGGTTTTCCGGAAGGTAGTTATGGGAGCGAGGTTCTGCAAAGGACATGCTACGAATGAATGAACATGACATGATGGAAAGTCAGACATTTAGATCATAAACGATTGATACTGACCTGATGTTGATGAGAGAACAGAATGTAACAGTAGTGCAATTAGCTGACAGTTGAAAATCAATTGTGTAAATTGTAAACATGAAGACTATACATTATGCAATGAAATTCAATGATTGGAAAGAGCATCTACATAATATAAAGATGGCTATTCTCTTGTAATGGCGTAAGAACGTTATATTTACTGCATAGTTAAAAGGAAGCGGCACAGTGTTTGATAACAAGTGTTTTTGACTCTCTTTGATTTTGAAATGATTGGTTTAAATAGCCTAAAATAAAAGTCTTTGTTATGGCTCATTAGAAACGGAATCTGTCGGCAACCATTGCTGTCAGCTACTGGAATCCGGAAGCTGGCATATGTTGCCCATTTAACTCACAGGATTTTGTTGTTTGTGATTCCTGGACAAGTTTACGTTCAGTAGTTTGTCACTGCTTTATGAACGACCGGCACTAATACCACTGTATGAAAATCAGCACAAGACGGTCTGCTTTCAAATCGCCCGGAGATGTGTTTCGAACGCGGTATGCGGGATTACGAAGTGCCTTTATAACTCCTTGGTCACCGAGTCTGCTGAACTCACAGTAGTCGTCTTTCAAAATATTATCTCCTGGAAATATTTCACGGTGAAGGGTCATTACCCCATCATTATCATCTCATCTTGTTCTTGTTGTACCTCGCCGGGTCGAGATGAAGCATAAACAGCGGGGAATACCTGTTTATTGGTTTCATATATTGAGATTCCTATGGTGAAGGGTCATACCAGAAAACCTGATCTGATTAAAGTAAGAGAAAGGTTATTGACTATGTATGCATCTTATTAATACTGGAGATTTTGAAGAATGGAACACTTGTATTCCATAGATATCTGTTGGGGTGCATGTACAACCCAGATAAATTCGGGGTTAAAAGATATCAGTTTTTATAACACATGCACGTGTTGTACGTTTTGCGTATGATTTATAACGTGATGCTACCCGTTTTTCACATTTGTATAATGCAGGTTAGTGTAGTAAGTTCTGTGTATAAATTATAATGTGATGCTACCTGTTTTTCATATTTTTATAGCAAAGCTAGTGTGGTAAGTTATGTATATAAATGACTATGTTTTGTTATTTGACTTCACATTTCACCGCAGATTAACTTCACCGTTCAGCGAGGTTTTGACGTAAGCACTATACCAGATTTCACTTCTCCCATTGTGCATACTGAGCAGGTATTGTAGACGTAACTTAATCAGTCTTGTCTGTCGTGGTCGTGACCCTCTTATCTGCTAATCTCCATGCCTGTTTAATTGCCTGTATGTGACTGCTAGTCGGTTAACCAGACTAATCTACCATATAAAGTTGTTGCATATCCCTTACAGAACGTTGCGGTCAACCCGAGCATTTGTTGACTGTTCTTGATTCCTTGTCAAGATTACGTTCAGTAGTTTGCCATTGTTTTCTGTACGACCGGCACCCATACCATTTCTTAAAAAAAAAAAAAAAAAAAAAAAACCAACGTAAGGTAGTCTGCTGCTAAAACTCCCAGAGCTGTGTTTCGAACACGGGTATGTGGGATTACGAACTGCGACCGTAACATCTTCGCCACGGAGCGCGCAATATACCATATACTTGCAACTATTATTGCATGCAATGTGGTATGCTCCAATGAAGGATGCTAGAACAATAATGACATATAGTAATGTCCGACCACGGGAGGCGCATGGCTTAACCACTTCGCTACGGAGAGCTACTCCTTCATGCATGCACTAAAAAAAATGTTTTGCATATCCTTTACAGGACATCGCTGTCAACATCAGCATCTTTCAGCTGTATGTTGATTTCTTGGCAAGATTACGCTCAGTAATTTGCCATTGCTTTCTGAGCGGCCGGCTCAGTTATCCCGCAAGTCACCAGCGGGGGTCGAATGCATGCACTAGTAAGTAAAATAAAGGACCCCTGTACACGCCTGAAGGCGCATTGGTCACACAATGCTAGACGCATATTATATTTCTATAGACCATTCGCCACTGGCTGGATGAATTTCTCACTATCATAACCACGGCCTTTACTTCCCTAGGCATTCTTGGTACCCATTTTAGGATGTATTGACCTGTGAGCGTAGGTCACTTCAAGAAATAATTCGAGTTCGTCCAACTAGGGATGGAACCCATGGCCACCGTGTAGGCAGCGAATGTCTAGCCGTACTCTACCCAGGCTCCCTAATTGTAATATGCAGCACACTAAAGTCGCACATACATGATTAATCTACACTTCTGATGCTCGCGTGTGTACCAAGACCTGTAAAGGAAGCCGAAAATATGAACACTGTAACCTACCATGCATGTCGTAAAAGGCGACTAAGGAGTGTTGGCCCGAGACTGGCTCCTAATTCCGTAGAAAACTTTAGCTGTAAATCCATCAAATCCTGAACACATAAATGCATACCAGAAAGTCAACAAAAATGCACCAAAATAAGAGCAGACTCTTCTATACGAACTATGACGGTAAGAAGTCTGTATTCCTGTCTGATCTTTATTCATCTATATCTATAAAACAGAGTGTATCACTGTATGTTTGTTTGTGTGTGGGGATTTATGTATTGGATGCGTTCGATAACGGTACATCCGATTGAGATGAAATTTTCTACACGCCTTCCTTTCATTCATTGGCAACCGACTATAATAATTTCTTAATGTAAAATCTTCGACTTATTTAATAACATTTACTTTTCCATTTTCATTATATAATGTCTATATAGCAGGGGGACTTCACTCTCATCATCATCATCAAGTGCCGTGCCGGCTGGCGTAGGCGTTCATGGCTCTCCATAGATCTCGGTCTTTGGTTTTCTGGATCAACTCTGGTGCTGATATTCCTCCATGCCACCGTCTCAATCCATCCAGCATCATTTCTCTTGGTCTACCTCTGCCTCTCTTCCCCTCGATCTTTCCAGTTGTTACGATGTTCTCCAATGCCTCTCTTCTCATCACATGACCGAGGAAAGCTGTTTGTCTCTGTCTTATTGTTGTATATAATGTTCTAGTTTCGTTAACCTGTTTCAGGCAGTCGTCGTTAGTTACTCTGGCAGTCCAAGGAATTCGCAACATTCGTCTCAGGAACCACATCTCTGTTGCTTCTAATTTCTTCTTAATTTGTTCATTTACATTCCAAGATTCACTGCCATACAGCAAAACTGGTTCTATATAGCATTTCAGCACTCGCTTTCTTACATTCAGTGATAGTGACTTATTGCATAAGATACTCTTCATTTTCTGAAATGCGGCTTTTGCCTGCCCTATTCTGCTCCTAATCTCTGTTGTACATCTTCCATCTGATGTTATAAATGCCCCTAGGTATCTAAAATTATCCACTTGGTTAAGGATTTTCCCTTCTATTTCTATGTCACATTTTGGTGTCACCATTTTCTTTGATATTACCATTGTTACTGTTTTCTTGATATTCAAGGAGAGTCCTTTCCTTGCACTCTCTGTTACTACAACGTCTAATAATTGTTGTAGGTCTGTTGAATTATCCGCCACCAATACTGTGTCATCTGCATAGCGTATATTATTTATATTATAACCTCCAACTAGTATTCCTGGCATCTCTTTGATCCCTCTCATTATTACTTCGCTATAAAGGGAGAAAAGATCTGGTGACAAGACACACCCTTGTCGTACTCCTAGCTTTATCTGTTCGTAACTACCCTCTTTATTTCCCATTTTAATTGCTGCTACTTGGTTCCAGTAAATATTCTTTATTATTCTTAAATCTTTTCCATCAGTGTTGATATCTTCCAACATTTTAATCAGTTCATCATGTTTTACTTTATCAAATGCCTTAGTATAATCTATGAAGCACAAATATATGTCTCTCTGTTTCTCTATTGACCTTTCTATTAGTGTCCGTAATGTATAAATTGCATTGTTTGTGCCCTTTCCTTCCACAAATCCATACTGTTCTTCACTAATTTCCATTTTTATTTTCTTTTTGGTTCTTCTCATTATGATTCTGAGTAGAAACTTAGTGATATGGTTTATAAGGTTAATTTACGAAAATCTTCACAATCCATTGCTCCTGGTCTTTTTGGTATAGCTATAAATACAGATTTCGGCATATCACTGGGTAAATATCCACTGCTGTAAATATCATTCAACATTTTGGTTAATATATCTACTCCAAATTCTCCCAATACTTCTAATTCTTCTATTGTGATTTCATCTGGCCCAGCTGTTTTTCCTTTCTTCATACGTTTCATAGCGTCAGCGACTTCTTCTTTCAGAATAGGTGGACCTTCTAAGTTACGATCTTCTGTTAATTCTTCCCTTTCTCCTTCATATAATTCTCTTATATACTCATTCCACCTCTTCATTATAGCATCTTCCTCTAATATTATCTTTCCTGTTTTTGATTTCAAACACCCTGTATTTATTCTTATTTTTCTTCCTGTAAGCTCACTGATTTGTCTGTGCATATTTTTTGTATCTTTAATGGAATTTAATTCAATTTTTTTTTGCATTGCTCGTTTAACCAACTTTCTTTAGCCTTCCCACATTTATGTTTTATTTCTTTATTTATCTTAGCGTATTCTTGTTTGTCATTTTTACTCTGTTTTCTTTTGTCCATCAGTTTTAAGATATCTTCATTCATCCATTTTTTCTTAGCTATTTTGCCTCTCTCCGGTAATACTTCTTTGCTAGTTTGATGAATGGAGTCCCTTACCATTTCCCATTGTTCATCTATACTCTGTATTTTAGTTATTGCATTGTACCTATTTTTCACAGTCACTCTGTATTGTTCTTGCATTTCTTTATCTATTTTCAGAACCTCTTTATTAAGTCGCATGTTCTTAACCATTTTTTTCCCTCTCTTTAATCTTACTTTTATTTGTCCACATAGTGGTACATGATCACTATTACAGTCAGCACCAGGCATTGTCTTTACATTCATTAAAGCATTTCTAAATCTTTTATTAATTAGTATGTAGTCAATTTGGTTGCGTATTTTCTTATCAGGGCTTATCCATGTGTACAGTCGTCTTTTATGGTGTTTAAACCATGTGTTTCCAGTTATCATATCATTGATATTTGCCCATTCTATTAGCTTTTCCCCTCTTTCATTTCTTGTACCTAAACCATAATTCCCCACTACATCCTCCATTTTTCCCTTTCCTACTTTTGCATTAAAATCACCAAGTATTATCTTTATTTCTTGTGATCCAATTTGAGCCATCGCCATTTCTATTTCGTCGTAAAAGTGTTGTATTTCTTCATCACTACTGCTTGCTGTTGGTGCATATACTTGTATAATATTTATGTCTATTGGTTTGCCTTTGATTTTTACCATAATAACTCTATCTGAAATACACCAGTATCCATTAATTGACTTGGCTGTTTTTTCGTCTAATATTATTCCTACACCTTTTTCATGTGTATCCCCTCCAGAATAAATTATTGTGTGATTGTCAGCTATAATTTTGCCCGATCCCTTCCATCTCATCTCACTAACGCCTAGTATATTCACATTCACTCTAGAAAAGTTATTTCAAGGGGCATAACTTTTAATAACATTTCTATATACTTTATAGTCATATTGTTGGACTTACCTGCACTATTGTTAAAATCTTTGTCTATAGTTATTTTCAGGCATATGAGTTATATTAAATAATGATATAATCTTTAAGGTATTTTTTAAGTTTGCATAAAAATAATGCATTATGCATAAAATTTTAACCCATCTTTTTCTGCTTACAAAACTTATCAACTGTCATGTCGGTGATTAAAAACAGTTTTCATTAAAAATAATGAATGGTGTGTGGAAGGACATTCTTTTAAGTTACTGTGCGCCAGGAGCTGGGCGAAACCACGCCGGGAACGGGAGAGCTTATATGACTACGTATATGAATTAAATGAGATGCTCCCCATCAGGGACTGGGTGAAGCCGGGCCGGGACAGACAGACAGACAGATAGACAGTCAAACAGATAGTCGGGAACGGGAGAGCTTATATGACTACGTATATGAATAAAATGAGATGCTCCCCACCAGGGACTGGGTGAAGCCGGGTCAGACAGACAGATAGACAGATAGTCGGGAACGGGAGATCTTATATGACTACTTATATTAATTAAATGAGATGCTCCCCACCAGGGACTGGGTGAAGCCGGGCCGGGTCAGCCAGACAGACAGACAGACAAACAAGCAGACAGACAGACTGATAGATAGATAGATCCCCTCCAGGGCCTGGGCGAAGCCGGGCCGGGTCAGCTAGTCTAATATAAACTACAGAATTGGCATCTGGAATGTTACAACTATGCATGAACATTAGAAACAGGGACACACAGGATAAGAAAAGGGGGAGGAGGAAAATATAAGGAACTGCGGGTAACAACAAAGGGTAAGATGGCCTGGCATAATCTGGTTGGGGGTCTGTGCTCCATTCGGAGATAAAAGACAGATACAGCGGAATAATGCAATTAAATTTCAGAATATGGACTCTGCCAATATTTCATAGTTATGGAATCTTGGTACATTATAGATATGGCTAATGGTGACAATGTTGGTTGTACATTGAAAAACATGTGTTATTTTCATGAAAACAATCTGGTCATTTGAGGATGGAATATTGAAATTCCTTATGTCTATAGTATTCAAGTTTGTATTTTACCGCTATTGCCATCTGATATTTAATTCATCCCTTTTGTTTCTATGAGTACCAACCAATATCGTGACTTCATGGCTCATGTTATTTACAAAGTATTATTAGAAGTAATAGAGAGTCATAATTTGATGAGGATTCAACCGCCAGCCCACCTAGCCAACATGCGAGATTGATAGCTACTGTATTACCGGTGCTCTCATTTCAAAATGTGGTTACTGTATATCCATGTAGAATCATACCAATATATTAGCTCGCTATATGTCACTATATATCTAGTCAGGTCTTAGTCAGATATGACTGAGCTACCGTATAACAGTAGACGGTACTACCTGGTTTCTGTTAGCGCCGAACGTTGGGCGGCGCTTACCAAACCCGACACCCCACATTGTGCCAACGGCTTCGGGCGGAAGAGCGCAATTGGGAGGATACAAGCCTTACCCTGGTGCGAGGAAATGCAAGCTAAAGACAAAATTGTCATGGCAGGGCAGACCAGGCCCTAAGCCTTGGTTGGCGACTGGTCTAGGATCGAAGCTCCGACAGGCGGACAGTTAGAGCATTGCTTTGCTGATCCGGCAGCTTCTGCAGCTTGTCTTGTTCCAGATGTAGGGGTGTTACCTTTCCTCTGGAGTGAACTAGGCAGGCCGAGAGAGGGATCATGCTGCATGGGCAACACATGATCTCTATATTTTAGCCCAGGCTTTGTGCTATGGAGAGGCAATAACTCCATCCCTGGTCTTAACTGGTCTCGGAATCAAAGCGAGAGGCAACTGTTACGGGTTATAAGTCCTTGTCAGTTGGCGTAGACGGCGCCACGCGTTGCCTCTGACGGTGGGAGACACCTATAGGTGTCACTGATCAGCTACCGTCCGCCTCAAGCTGGGCAGCCCCCAGCCAATTGGGTGCTGATCCGCCACAGCCTGCCTGCTTCAATGGGTGCTTGGGGCTAGGACAAAATCTGATACGCTGGCTGTAAAACCAATGCACCAGGTACAAACAAAAATAAAAATAGAAACCTCAAGCTACGACTTGCAACCTGGAACGTGAGAACCATGTGTCCAGGATGTTCCACTGACTTGACCAATATTGACGATGTGAGAAAAACGGCTGCGATTGATGCCGAACTCAATCGTCTTAACATTGATATTGCTGGCCTGCAGGAGACTCGCCTCTCTGAGGAAGGGTCACTCAGGGAAAACAACTACACCTTTTTCTGGAAGGGTAGAGGGCAGGCAGAAAAAAGGCAACACTGTGTGGGCTTTGCAGTGAAGAATTCGCTACTGGGAATGATTGAAATTCCAGCAGGAGGAAATGAAAGACTATTGTGCCTGCGCTTGGCAACCTCTTGTGGGTTTGCCACCATTATTACTGCATATGCACCGACACTCGATTCCTCTGATGATGTGAAGGATTTGTTCTATGAGGAGTTAGACTCCGTAATCAAGGCAGTTCCAAAATCTGACTACATTTATATGCTCGGTGATTTCAATGCTCGTGTGGGCAAGGACTCGAGTTCATGGCCAGTGTGCCTTGGAAAATACAACATCGGTCGCATGAATGAAAATGGGCAAAGGCTGCTGGAGCATTGCACCAGTAATGACCTATGTATTACAAACTCTTTTTTTAAAACAAAAGAGATGCATAAGGTCACATGGAAACATCCAAGATCCGGCCATTGGCACCAGCTGGACATCATCATCACACGGAGACAACATCTGAACCATATATCATTGACTCGTAGTTACCACAGTGCTGACTGTGATACGGATCATTCTTTGGTTGTTGCAAGGGTTAGACTGAGACCAAAGAGAATCTACACAGCTAAACACAAATCTAGCCCCAGGATTAATATTATTAACACTCATGATCCTGAAAAGTGCTTTCAGTTTCAACAGCAACTTGAAGACGCTTTCACTGATACACCAGAAAATTGTACAGTAAATGAAAAGTGGGGTCAAATTAAGGAAACTCTTTATAAAACTGCCGTAGGGGTTTACGGCACTGTGGATCATAAGAGGCAGGACTGGTTTGCGGCCAACAGCGAGACTCTGCAGCCCTTGATTGATAAGAAGAAGAAAGCTCTCTTAAGAAACAAGGAAAGACCAACGCGTAACACTCTGAGTGAGCTAAGGCAAGCTAGGAAGGATGTGCAAAAGGCTGCCAGGCAGTGTGCAAATGATTATTGGATCAAGTTATGTGAGTCCATTCAAATCGCAAGTGATAAGGGAGACATAAGAAGCATGTATGAAGGAATAAAGAAAGCCTGTGGTCCAGTGATCAAAAGAAGTGCACCATTGAAAACCTTGACTGGAGAAATCATCACTGACAAGAAACGGCAGATGGACAGATGGGTAGAGCACTATTTGGAGCTTTACTCAAGTGAGACCAAACTAGCGGATGATGCCCTCAACGCCATAGAGGCTCTACCAACTCTTGACCACCTGGACACACTTCCCACCATAACAGAAGTTAAGTGTGCTATAAATGAACTTGCATCTGGCAAGGCTCCAGGTAAGGATGGGATTCCAATAGAAGTTATCAGGAGTGGGCAAGACACACTCACTATACAGATCCACCAGCTAATAGAGCTATGCTGGCGTGAAGGACAAGTCCCACAGGATTTCAAAGATTCAAGCATCATAACGCTGTACAAGAACAAGGGCGATCGGAGCGACTGCAACAACTATAGGGGTATCTCACTTCTGTGTATTGTTGGAAAAGTATTTGCCAGAATTGTTCTGCGCAGACTTCAAGTCCTAGGAGATCAAGTCTACCCCGAATCACAGTGTGGCTTTCGACAGAACCGGTCTACCACTGATATGATATTCTCATTGCGACAAATGCAAGAAAAATGCCGTGAACAGAATCAACCACTGTTTATTGCCTTCATCGACCTCACAAAGGCATTTGATTTGGTCAGTCGTGAGGGTCTGTTCAAGGCACTAAAGAAGATTGGCTGCCCACCAACTCTTCTGTCCATTGTGGAATCGTTCCACACAGGCATGAAGGGTATAATCAAGTTTGATGGTGCAACTTCTGAAGAATTTGAAATCAAGAGTGGAGTTAAGCAAGGTTGTGTACTAGCTCCCACCCTCTTTGGAATATACTTTTCACTTCTACTGAAATATGCATTTCGTGATCAGGATGGTGGTATATACATTCACTCACGCTCAGATGGCGGCCTCTACAATGCTCAGAGATTGAAGGCTAAGACCAAAATTAGAAGGGTACTGATCAGAGAGTTGCTTTTTGCAGATGATGCTGCAGTTACGACCCACTCTGAGGAAGAATTGCAATGTCTACTATCTGCATTCTCCAATGCATGTTCTGAATTTGGTTTAACAATTAGCAAAAAGAAGACACATTATGTCACAAGGTGCACATGGGGTACCATCAATCTTTATTGACGACGCTGAACTAGAGATAGTAGACCATTTTACATATCTTGGATCAGTGGTTAATAGCAAATTATCCCTAGATCAGGAAATCAACATCCGGATTGGTAAGGCAGCAACAACAATGAACAGGTTAAGAAAAAGAGTCTGGGAGAACAGGAAGCTTACTGCCAAAACAAAAGTCCTTGTCTATCAAGCCTGTGTCCTTAGTACTCTTCTCTATGGCAGTGAAACCTGGACAACTTACTCACACCAAGAGAACAATTTAAACAGCTTTCATATGCGGTGTTTGCGAAGAATTCTTGGTATTAAGTGGCAAGACAAAATCACAAATACTGAAGTATTGGAAAGATCAGGTTGTGTGACAGTTTATTCCATGCTCAGTCTTCGTAGACTTAGATGGATAGGACATCTTAGGAGGATGGATGATGGTAGAATACCAAAAGATATCTTTTTTGGTGAATTACAGATGGGTAAGAGATCTCAGGGTCGGCCTCTACTACGATACAAAGATGTGTGTAAGCGGGACATGATTGATACAGGCATTGATAATGCACATTGGGAGCAAGTCGTCGCTGAACGTGTTGCATGGAGGGCAAATATCAGAAATGGAATAAAGTCAAAGGAGAAAATTATTGCAGAAAAGTCACACACCAAGCGTTTGAGACGTAAGATGGTGCATGATGGTGGAAATGACCACGTGTTCAGATGCACCCACTGTGAACGGACATTTACAGCGCAAATTGGCCTTATCAGTCACACTGGCTACCGCCATAGTTAAAAGTTATTATGCCTTTTTAAAGCACAAACTATCGTCTGTCAAGACGGCAAGGTGCCAATGGATGTCACTATAATCTATGTATCACTATATTCTATACGCCACTTTTCTGTATCACTATATGCTATCTTTCACTATATTATTTATATCACTATATTCTAAATGTCACAATATTCTATATGTGGCAATATTCTATATGTGGCTACATTATATATGAGGCTATAAACATAGACAGACTAATGTAAGCTCTCGTATTTGACAGGTCTACTTGGCTTGTACTCACCACCAACCAGCGATCGTGTCCATCAACCTGGAACGTGCAGTGTTCCTCGCTGGAGACGATATACGCATTCATTTCCAGGTGTCACTGCCCAGCTCACAGAGTGTGAAGGTAACCCAGTTGATAATGACACTTTAATATACATATTCACCCGTCCACACAAACACACACACACACACACATGCACGTGCACGCGCGCACACGCACACGCACACACACAGAGACAGACAGAGACAGTGACAGAGACAGAGATGGAGACAGAGACAGAGACACAGATACAGAGACAGAGACAGAGACAGAGACACAGACAGAGACACACAGACACACAGACTGAGACACACAGACAGACACACAGACTGAGACACACAAACAGAGACACAGAGACAGAGACACAGAGACAGAGACAGAGACACAGACAGAGACACACAGACAGAGACACACAGACTGAGACACACAGACACACAGACACATACACACAGACACACACACACACAGACACACACACACACAGACACAGACACACACACACACACACACAAACCTATATATGCATATTGCCATGATGTAAACGTGATGGTATAGGGGTTTGTCAGATACTCGTACATTGATGATGTCTAGGGTGTCTTTGATGACAGGGGCAATCATCGTGACTGCTCTCGTCACTTGCCTCAGTTACAAATTGTTGTTTACAGATGCGGTCAATGGAGTAGACAAAACACACAGAGGCACCTCGACAACTTTATTTAACCATGGGGTGCACACAAAACAGCACTTCTGAAGGCAGCTGAGACACTCACCTTGATGGTATGACGCTCATCCACTTTCTACAGCAGAGAATCAATATGTTTGGTGATCAACACTCTGTTGTAATTAACTGACACGCCTGTGATGTTGTCAATGAACACACTCGTTTGCTCATCCATAGCACACTTTTACGAGGACACTTATCACTCATCTTTCTTCTTGCAAACATTCTATGTAAAATTTACTGTACTTTGTTGTAACGTTGCACTTGTTCTAGAATGTACGTGAAGTCTATGTCAATGTTGATGTTTGCAAAACACATGAGTATAGAAGGTGGATGACATGTGTAGAAGTATCGACTAAAGTCTCTATATGTTGGGCCGCTGCGCTGAATGTGTAGAAGTATCGACTAAAGTCTCTATATGTGTGGCCGCTACGCCGAATGCCGAGACTAGCGAGTTTCCCCTTCAACTAGTTACTTGTGACTCCTTCGTTTCCTTCGATCACTGAACTCACCGAGTATCACTGTCCATGTGTTTATTCTAGTGTTTTCCCAAAATTAACCCTTGCTTATTCCTGTCTCTCGAGTTGTAGTGTAACTTAATAGTTTAATTAGCTCGATCTGCATTAACCCTTTCTGTCCATGACATTATGTTCCTCACCACATTTTTCCAAAATGTGCCTGCACATTTTACAAGTTTGATGGGTCTAATGTCTATGTCAAGTACAGAAAATTGTGAGGTTCTCTAAGTCGCCTTTTATCAACTCATTCATGAACATATACATTCTCTTGAGTTTTATCATGTGATTGTCATATTCTCAGACAATAATCTAAATGAAATCACATAAATAAATAAATCCGGATATGATATACCAAACCCAAACATCCTGGGTCATCATGTAGACTGAGCCTCCTCTGCCTTCAGAGTGCTCTAGTCTACCCGCCATGAGTCACACATTTCCAGCGGAAATACTCATGCACATCATTTTAACGCGCATGAGAACCCTATCACCCTTCCACATGTCATCTAGGCTCTGGGTGAAGGCTTGAATCTTGCTTAATTATCTTATGAACACTTATCTTGTTTCATCTATCCACTTGGAATGTTAGTATACTTCATATTCAATGGGACTGATACTTTTCTTCATATGTGTCTCACGAACTTATTTTCCTGTCTTTGCCACTCACATACTTTGTAACTTCGGTGAAGGAAATGTGGTCATATGCTCCATCAGGATTTCTCATATAACCCTTTCGACAACTAGCGAATATACTCATTTTTGTTTCATCTACTATCTATGGTGATAGTACCTGAAATTGTTTACATTTAACAATTGTTCTATGTATTTCAAAGTATGTCGTTTCAATTAAAATAAATAGTTTACATTATATATATATATATACATTTACATAATTATCTATGTGTTTCTAAGTATGTTGTTTAAATAGAAATTGCTCAGCGTAAGGTGCGTATGTGTGTTAAATTTCTTCGTCGTTTGTTTGGACATTGTTTATCATACAATGTCAAGCATATTTTGTTTCTGTTTTTAGAGACATGTATTTTTGCGCATTTTCTTTTAGCGATATAATTCGCTTGTTATCTATAACATGGATTATATAAGTTGTGGATGTATCCAATGATATCTGTGTAAGTAACCCTATTGTAAAATATGTAACTATTATTGAATTAAGTAAGGTATCTAAGCGAAGCATCTAAACATTGTGTTTGCAGATCACCGCCCAACATTCGGGGCTAACAGAAGGCAGGTAGTACTGTCTACTGTCATACAGTAGCTCGATCATATCTGACTAAGACACGTATAATCAGATTGCTACTGTAACTATTAGTGTTGGAACTCTTCGCTGGTTGCTGAGGATGGGGACGGAGCTCTTATGGGAATGTCCCGAATGATGTGATGTCGGTTCCTAGATCAATCAATCAATCAATCAATCTGACTAAGACCTAATGTTATGTGCATAATTATGTACGCACCAATTTCAATTGTCTCTAAAATGATTTTATGTACACTATATTTCCCGCCAGGACATTACCTGCAAGCTGCAAGAACTGATTACTGTCGGTCCGAAACAAGAACCTATAGTGCTGACACTGTCCAAGATCATACGAAAGAATCCCAACTTAACTGGAGGAAAATTGGCAAATCATGCTGAAGATGACATTTTTGGACTCACAATGCCAACTCACACGGGACTTGTCTCCCCGTACAGTCTTGGAAATAGCAAAATAAAATTTGGATATTTCCTTCTTGTGGAAATAAAATTTAGTCCTGCCGGCGGAAAACTGTCTTTTAAGGTAGTGGTTTGAAGTTTATTTATTATTTAAACATTTAATGTAAACGCGGTGTTAAGGTTCACATTCAAATAGCAAGTTCTTTGCTTACTCTGGCAAAAAGGTTACGATGCAATTCTAATTCTCGCATACCACATTCGACAGCCACAGCCGAAGGCGATGTTGCAGTAGACCGCTTTGCTTTGATTTCATACAACAATATGAGTGGCGGCCGTGCAGAAACCATTGACAAAGTACTGAATATAAACTTATCAATAAGTCACAAAATGGCAAAATAATATTCGAGTTGACAGCAACGTCCTGTAATAGATATGCAACTAGCTTTTTCAGAACTTCGTTCTTATCACCACCAGCCAAAGAGCCGCAAATCCTTTGCAATTTCTCCTAACTTATGCTTGTTCATTCGCAGTGTCTACAGGACTGTTATACCTATGCTTTGTTCTAATCCATGACTGGAGCATTTCAGAAATGTGAGTGGTAAACGTCTAAGCCTAGATAAGTCCCTCAAGACACTGAGTTGGGCTATATTTTCGATGACCTTCATATGTTTTCCCATGATCATCTAGACACTCCTAGCTAGTTGGTTATGCGTCGAAATACACTTGTTCTTGCAGCCAGGTGCTGTCGTCCTTTGGAGGTGACATGTTCTAATCCGGGTCTGTAACAATAGCTTTCAATTTTTATGTTGTCTAGTACGTCCTCTAGTCTCTGATTCTTAGACCTACATCTATGACCGCCAAGCAATACGTGTTTATTTATTTATTATTTACATTATAGTGTACGGGTGTTAGTCGAATTGTCCTACATTGTATCTCTTAGAAGCCAATCTTCATATCACAATTCTGACAACAATTGTCAAGATATAGTACATGGTGCGTTACCTTCCAAGACATTTCCTGGTCCCTATTTTAGCCTGGATAGTTCTGGGAACTCAGGTCTATTTTTAAAATGAGCCTTGATGCACATTCGCATCCAAGACGACCGGCAGGCGAGCTCTAGTTACAGTACTTCGCTGCATCTCCCTTCTTTCGAATGTCTTATGTTAAGACGTTTTGTGACCTCAGAGAAAATTTTAGGTAAGGAAAATAACTTTAAAATTGTTGTAATTATTGGTATACTTCACATAGTTCGTTCCCTTGAAAATAAACATCTACGTTATAAACATTGAGGCGGGGAGTCTCTTTTTAAAATTGACCTGAGCTACTAGGTCAACCCAGCCTAACATGTGTACTAGGAAATACTATGGGAAGTAAAGGCGACCGGTGTCCCACTGGCTACATGATAAGTCGAGTACCCATTGGCTTCTAAAATGAGGTGACTAGCACTTTGTGCCCGGTACGCTTCAAATCATGTAAAAAGGCACTTGCTTAATTTAATATACGAGTGGGGTTCAAATGAAAACTCTCAGAGTGTGATAGAAATTACAATGACCATGCCATTGTCTTGTAACCTGTCAATATTGTTGTTAAGGATGTAACGATTGTTAAGCACGTGATATCACCGTTCAGACGAACACGGTGACATCATAAGGACAGTGTAAACATGACCGCCCAACTATTGAAATACACCAAAGAGGACCAACGTTTTGCTATCCGTTGTTTGTTCATACATATCCAGTACGCCCAATAATAAGGACAGACTTTGCTGCACTGTTAGCATTGTCACATTTGTGTGGTCATCTTCAACGGTTGACCACTGAGAGGTATCATTATTGATAATTTTCCTGTCTGCCTGGTCTAAATGAATGATCATGGTTCCAAAGGTGTTTTCTTAATGCAAGCATTATTTTCCCTTTGATAAATAACGATATTATGTTAACAGGTGATTTCGACGCTAAGAACGGCCTTCCCATTGCCCTATTTCCCTTGACGGCCATCGAAATAAATTCATTGAAGATCCTTAAAGCTGTGTGTCTTCTTTATATTTAACCCAATCACGCCACAGCCATCTCTTATACACTTTGTGAAAAATGTGCAGCACGTCAGACATACTTTCTGCTCTGAACCCATTCAGTAATGTTTTCTTCACTTCCAGTTTTTGTAATACTCTCTTGTTTGTATTCTGCCGCATCCACTGTCTTCGGACCCACAGCATCTCTATCCCCCATGACATTATTCCTAAACGTCTTTATAATTAAACCTTGCACGTTTCAATTTCCCACTAACATTATTGATTTAGCGGTGTTGTTTCGGCATTGAACAAATGGTGGACTAAATGTAACACTTGGGCACTCTTAGCTTTAATTCGTAACTTAACTAGTCACATTCTTCTTCATCGTGTTTGCTTTGATTTATTTTGTCTTTCAATTTTAGGATGTCTTCGGTTATACATTTCTTATTAGCTTTTGCCTTCTTTCCTATATTATTTCTTTGTTTGTTTGATGAGTGAATGTTTGACCATTTTTAACTGTACATTTATACAGCTTTATTTTAGTGACTACATTGTATATGTTTCTCACAATCACTCTGTATTGTTCGTGCATGTCTTCATCTGATCTTAACCTTCTTCGTTACGTCTTATACCCGTATACTTTTCTCTATGACCATACATACGTAGACAGTCAAAATTTTTTGGACATGTTATGAGAAGAAATGGATTGGAGAATTTGGTGACAACTGGTAAGATCGAGGGGAACAGACCAAGGGGAAGACCTAGAAGCAAGTACCTGGATGGCTTGGCCTTGTGGCATAGTCGAGACAGAAACACGGAGCTGATCCACGACTCTGGTGATCGGGTGAGATGGCAGAACATGACCGCCCACGCTTACCGGCATGGCACATGATGGATGGATGGATACATACATTTATTAGTCCATATGGTTGAAAATATCCGTTGTTACAGTCAGCGCCAGATGTTTTCTTCACATTTATAGATGCATTTCTAGATCTATTGTTTATCTGTATATACACAATCAATTGTATTGAACGATTTCTTCTCAGGGCTTTACCATAAGTACAGCGGTCGACTTTATTTATAAAACCAGGTGTTTCCTATCCACATATCATTTATCTTTGCCAATTCTATCTATTTTCCCTCTTCGTTTCTTTTTCATGAACCATGGTCACTAGCCACACCTTCCTTAATATTCTTTACTATTTTTTAAATTATAATTCTCCATTTATTAACTTTATTTTTATGATATGGTTTGAGAAGTTGTCATTTCTTTGTCATCATAACACGTGTGTTAGTTCTTCTTCACTACTGCTTGTTGTTGGGACAAACGCGTGTATTGGTTTGTCTTGAATTATAAAGCCGATCTGGAAACCCCCAATAACAGCTAATTGACTTAGCTGCCTCTTCTGCAAACAGTAATCCTACTAATATTTTTAATTTATCCCCCCTCCCTGAATATTCTACTACGTGTTTGTCAGATATTAGTTAGTTAGTTAGTTAGTTAGTTAGTTAGTTAGTTAATTAGTTAGTTGGTTAGTCGACAGATCATCCTCATTGCACATCTAACCATTCAGCCCATAAGTACTCTGATCCCCTTCCCAATAAATCCCGCAGCGTGTAGCAACTGACGACACCAGTTCCGTGTTGGTTTATTAATCGTCTTTGGCTTCCCGCGTGGTGTTCTTGTTTGATCCTACCTTTTTTAATTTGCTGTTCTCGCAGTCTGACCATGATTGTAGATTCACAGTCATCCCTTGGTTCTCGCAAAAGTCTTACTTCTTGTGGAGCATTCAGAATGTCAACCTGGTCCACGGCTAGTCCGCCTTCCACAGTGGCCTTACCTGCAAGCCTGTCAGCCCGCTCATTTCCTCGTACACCCGAATGTTCTGGCATGAAAACGAAACGAATCTTTGCCAGCCGAGACTGCTGCAGAGACAGCAGCCACTCTCTTCGGACCCACCCCATCTCTATCCTCCTGAGCATGCTCATTAAGTCACTAAGGAAACTTGCACTAGGGAATTGCCTGTGTCTCGAGTCATCTTATTGCTTTATTTACTGCCATGACTTCTGTAGTCAGGCCATATTCAGATATTATTTTACCAGTAGCCAACACCTCATTTCGCTTTTTCCTGTGATATGAATTCTCATTTCAACCATTTCTTCAACTACATTATCTAACTCTCCCATTTCTAGCAGTGTCCTGATATTCAAAGTGCCTCTTCTAAATTTGGTGGCTTTGATTTTTGCCAGCAGTAGCTTGTTGACGTTATGGTTTCACATATGGCGCGTTTTATTGTTCACCGGAAGCGGCTGTCCTAAAACTGCCATTTATTTCCTTGTCTGATTTGCTTTGATTCATATCAGCCTGGGTAGATAATGAGATGGTTTCCCATTGGTTCCAACAACCATCCCAGGGTCTGTTATCTCTGCCTTTGACAATTTCCGACTGCAAGGATAAATGAGTGCACTAAACAATGTAGAGTTGAGTTTTTGAGTTAATTGAGTTGATTGTTGAGATGAGTCAAGAAACAACATCACAACACTCAAGACATTCTCATGTTTGCCCGCCCTCATCTTCAGCAACTTGTCCACTTACACTGGTGGAGACTCGAACACTAGAGCTACGTTTGCCCGATGGCAACGTACAGCCCTCGTCCGCTACTTTAAAATGTAGTTTGAAGTTTCTTTTCGGTAAGTAGGAGACAATGATGCATTTCTCACACTCTCCATTACTTTTAAAGGAGGACAGCTGCGAGGCGAATTTACAATGACAAATGATCATCAACATGATGACAAAGCAGGCGTTTTGATAATGTTATGAGATGAGAGGATGGATGGAAAAGTTGTGACAGCCGGAATCATTAAGGCTAGTAAATGCTAATGTCCATGTGAACTTCCTTTGGTTAATACTCTCATTTATATAAAAGTTCTCAAATTATTTTCTCTAAATAAGAAAAATGGTATGTAGACGTTACACATCCCTGTCACCCATCTTTCTTGAGTGGATGATACTGACCTACGTCGTTACCAATATTCATGGCAAAATGTTGCTTCCAATATACGTTGTTTACAAGTCTAAGGCCTTTCCCATGCACTTGGAGATCTGCATGTTAATCATGTAGCCGTGTCACAGTCTATTGAGAGCCCGGTGTAATCAATGAAACAAAGACGTTGAACATTGTTTACTTCTATTGATCGCACGGTTAATGCTATCAGCAAACACACAGCATATGGTGTGGCCTTGCCCGACGATCGTAGAACATAATCGTCCACGTCACTCGGCATGGCAGATACTGATAACATAATGTTAAAATGTTTATTTTAACAGTCTTTAAACAGTCAAATTTGATATTTCCAATTTCAGTATATTTTAAATTACATATTTAAGTACAGGAAGTTGCAGGTATTTTTTTTATTAGCTGCTTCTGATTTCTTGGCAGTTTACGTTCAGTACTTTGCTTTTGATTTCTGAAAAGACCGGCAAACATGCCATTGTATAAAAACCAGCAGACCGTCTTGCGTTAGGTTTTTAAAAATGATATGGGCACTGGTCGTTCAGAAAACACTGCAAACTACTGAACGAAAACTTGCCAAGAGATCACGAATAGCTTAAAAATATAAGGGTTGACTGCAACGTCGTTTAAAAAGATGTGCAGCTAACATTTAGTGAGTGAGTGAATGAGTTACCGAATGACAGAGTTTGGATTCTAACTCACAGATCTCGGAGAGCTAGGCAGGCGGTCTAACCAGCTAGCCATGGAGAACCCAAGAATACTAGCACATGAACATAGATGCTGGGATACCTGTCTCTCGATCAGGAGTCTCATCTCTAATCCCTGGCGAGACAAATGGGGCATAAGGGACATAGCAACCCTAGCCTGTACAATTCGTAGTGACTGTTCTGAGCTAATTATTTGGTAAATATTAGATATAAGGGTGTGTTATATATTCACTATAATCCCGTCGCTTGTTCTGTTGTCCTAGGCAGACATGTGCCCTAATAACGGCCTTTTTGAATGTCTTTCTGTCATATGGTACATGCCCTGTCTCTTTTGCACATTCAATTAATGTGGTCTTTCTCTTCTCCTCTTCCCAATACACTTTCCTCCACAGTTATCGTTTCCAGACATTTATTTTTATATTAATATATACAATTTATTGTTTCAGGTTCCGGTGGGTATTGGACCTTGTGCAGACCCAATATACGCAGAGAAAACATTGTCCAAGAAATTAGTTCCATTATTCAATAGAACTACTAGGTTTCCATGTTTCTCCAGCAAGACACTGCCCGGGTCGACTCAACTTCGTTCTCCAGTGCCTCGAAAGGCAGCATCTGTACAAGTGACAACGACATACTCCAACGGCTTGTTTGCACGCTGTTTTCTATGTTGTGCATCTGCTGAAGGCGATTAGAATAAGCGATATATTCTGTACGTATATGTCTATAAATTATCATTTGGCAAGACAAGACGCCAGCACCATTGTCCTACTCATCTCATCTCATCATGTTCTCTTGTACCTTGCGGTGTCGAGGTGAAGTATAAACTTCGTGAGAATGCCCGGTTATGGGCTTCGTATATCGACATTCCCATGGATTCTGTTATTCCCTCCGTCCAACGTTTACGTGGTCGGCCTCTTCCTCTATTTCCATCTGGTCTGTACATCATTGCTTGTTGTGGCATGCTGTTGACTGGTAGCCTACTTACATGGCCAAACCATTTGACTTGCTGCTTTCTAATAAAATCTAGAGCAGCTTTAACCCTCACTTTAATCCTGATTTCTTCATTTCTGATCTTATCTCTTCTTGATACGTTGAGTATTCTTCTCAGGAACCTCATTTCTGTTGTTGTGATTTTTCTTTTCTCTTTTTCTGTCATTGTCCAGGTTTTGGCATTGGTAGCACAGAGTTGGTAGGAAGATTGTGTTGTAAAGTGCTTTCTTAGTAGTTATTGATACATGTTTGTTCTTTAGTATTGGTGCCTTTTGTTCAATGAGTTGATTTGCCTTATTGCACCTATTTTCGATCTCGTCTTCTGATCTGCCATTTGATGATATTATACTTCCTAGGTACTTGAAGCTCTTTACTTGTTTCAAGGGATGTTCGTTTAGGTGAATTGTTGCTGTTTGTTCTTCTTTAGTTATAGTCATTACCTCTGTTTTGCTTGTGCTAATTTTCATGTTATGTTCCCTACACATTTCGTTTAGACTATTCATGTGGTCTTGTAATTCAGCTTCTGATTTTGCTATTAGTGCTTGGTCGTCCGCAAACAGGAGTTCTCTAATGGTTAGATTTGCAGATGGTTCTTCTTCTGTGTTCTCGTCATGCGGTATTCTTGCTGTCTCTGCTTGGCTGGTTTCTTTACATATGTTGTCTATATATGTTATGAACAAGAGAGGGGACAGGACACAACCTTGTCGTACTCCAGATCTTACGGTGAAGGGTTCTGAGTGTTCTCCAGTTGCTCTCACTATGCATTCACTGTTGTTGTATAAACTTCTACATAGGTTTGTTAGATGTGTACTCACTCCATATTGTTTAAGGATTTCCCACAGCTTGTTTCTATCTACCCTATCAAATGCCTTTTCTTGGTCGACAAAGGCTAAGTAGAGTGTTTCATTGAAATGTACTACTTTGTCACTTCAACATAATTCTACAACAGACTCCAGAAAGTTCAGTTTGTTGATTCAAGCTTTTGTCTAAAGTTACTTCTGGGAATGTCCAGAAATTGCATATATTAGGACATTTATTTTTTGTCTATTAACATTGTTCTGTCTGTGAGAGTAAAATAAATGGAGCACAACAAGAAAGCAACAGTTTGTGGATACACGAATGTATCATACAGTATCATCATCATCATCATCATCATCATCATCATCATCATCATCATCATCATCATCATCAACATCATGCACCTTGTAGATAAGCATGGATTTTCATGGGTCGCTATCTTACAAGATCACTAGAGTCGCAAATCAAGCCTGTGTTCTTGTCTCGATTGTTAATTATCGTCAAATTATCCAGATATTTATCAACGTGTCTTGTCTTGGCCGGTTGTCACTGACGGTTTTCACGTTATGTACAAACCAGATTTTGACAGTCGATGTTGCTATCTAATTCGTACGTTTCAAACGTGAGCATTTATTCATGGACTGACCATTGTGTAACTCTTATTATACCATGCGTTAATTTACGTGGCGTAAACGTCGCTGCAGCTATACTATCTCAGTCTAGATTAGCAACCATTGTTGTGAGTCTGCACGCTAAGATTAGGTTCACATATATGGCTGCTATGCTATTTCTACTAGTCATGTTTGATCACCTGATGATATTGATCACATTACCCTCTGAGTGCCGAATATAGAGTGAGCACTATATAGCCAACTAGTTTCAGGGCGTGTAAAAGAGTCTCTTAGTTTACTGGTAATCTGTAGATTGACATGTGCAGTCATTTTCTATTAAACAATTGCCGGACAAGACGACGATCACCTGCATGCCATGTAGGTGAGCGAGGAAATGAACAGGCTGGTGGTTTGACAAGACGACGATCACAAGCATGCCATGTAGGTGAGCGAGGAAATGAACAGGCTGGTGGTTTGACAAGACGACGATCACAAGCATGCCATGTAGGTGAGCGAGGAAATGAACAGGCTGGTGATTTGACAAGACGACGATCACAAGCATGCCATGTAGGTGAGCGAGGAAATGAACAGGCTGGTGGTTTGACAAGACGACGATCACAAGCATGCCATGTAGGTGAGCGAGGAAATGAACAGGCTGGTGGTTTGACAAGACGACGATCACCTGAATGCCATGTAGGTGAGCGAGGAAATGAACAGGCTGGTGGTTTGACAAGACGACGATCACCTGCATGCCATGTAGGTGAGCGAGGAAATGAACAGGCTGGTGGTTTGACAAGACGACGATCACCTGCATGCCATGTAGGTGAGCGAGGAAATGAACAGGCTGGTGGTTTGACAAGACGACGATCACAAGCATGCCATGTAGGTGAGCGAGGAAATGAACAGGCTGGTGGTTTGACAAGACGACGATCACCTGCATGCCATGTAGGTGAGCGAGGAAATGAACAGGCTGGTGGTTTGACAAGACGACGATCACAAGCATGCCATGTAGGTGAGCGAGGAAATGAACAGGCTGGTGGTTTGACAAGACGACGATCACAAGCATGCCATGTAGGTGAGCGAGGAAATGAACAGGCTCGTGGTTTGACAAGACGACGATCACCTGCATGCCATGTAGGTGAGCGAGGAAATGAACAGGCTGGTGGTTTGACAAGACGACGATCACAAGCATGCCATGTAGGTGAGCGAGGAAATGAACAGGCTGGTGGTTTGACAAGACGACGATCACCTGCATGCCATGTAGGTGAGCGAGGAAATGAACAGGCTGGTGGTTTGACAAGACGACGATCACCTGCATGCCATGTAGGTGAGCGAGGAAATGAACAGGCTGGTGGTTTGACAAGACGACGATCACCTGCATGCCATGTAGGTGAGCGAGGAATTGAACAGGCTGGTGGTTTGACAAGACGACGATCACAAGCATGCCATGTAGTTGAGCGAGGAAATGAACAGGCTGGTGGTTTGACAGGACGACGATCACCTGCATGCCATGTAGGTGAGCGAGGAAATGAACAGGCTGGTGGTTTGACAAGACGACGATCACAAGCATGCCATGTAGGTGAGCGAGGAAATGAACAGGCTGGTGGTTTGACAAGACGACGATCACCTGCATGCCATGTAGGTGAGCGAGGAAATGAACAGGCTGGTGGTTTGACAAGACGACGATCACCTGCATGCCATGTAGGTGAGCGAGGAAATGAACAGGCTGGTGGTTTGGCAGCTACATCTCCTTTGGACTGAGTTCTACTTTTCGACAAGTCTGATCAGGGACAGTATGAGCAGTGCAGAAATACTGACAGATCATCAACACCTAGAGATGCGATGTCAGCGGTTTGGGAGAAGAGGCTCTGGACGACAATCAAAGCGTAGTGGAAAATACAGGCGAGCAGTTAATTAGGCTGCCTCTAATACCATACACTTCGACTTTTTTCGTTTTCTAATGAAGGAGACGAAACATTCGTGGGAATCCAGAGTTTAGCGATGTTGATTCATGAATTCACATTCGTAGCTACAAATTACCATTCGCATGCATCATCCAGTTGTCATCTAAAATGATCTTGTGAAAAAATGGGTTATCAGCGCGAACAGCATGAGTTCACATTCTTATTGTGTGTATTATAGTAACCCACAATGTATGAATTATAACACTACACAATGTATGAATTATATGTTGAAGTTTCATAAAAAGTAACTTTTATAAATAGGTGATTAAAATCACAAGTATTTTGTTGGGGGGGGGGGGGGGGACCGTTCGGGATTTATCTAACTATCAACTCTCATTTCAATGTACACATTTCAGATATCATCCCCATTGAATGCTTTATATCATCATCGTCATTGTATTCACTTCAGTCGCCTTCCAACTGTATACATTTATTTGTAAATCTCTATAATAGACACTTCAATAAATATATCCAATGTGTACACTATATCGACCACATCCACTGCATAATCTCGAACGATCGATTCCATGTATATATATATAGGACATCGCTGTCAACACCAGCATTTTACCGCTGTCGTTGATTTCTTGGCAAGATTACGCTCAGTAGTTTGCCATTGCTTTCTGAGCAGCCCATTCACTTATCCCGTAAGTTACCAACGCACTGAGAATCATATATATATATATATATATATATATATATATATATATATATATATATATATGTGTGTGTGTGTGTGTGTGTGTGTGTGTGTGTGTGTGTGTGTGTGCGTGTATGTGTGTGCCTGAGCGCGCATGTGTGGGTTGGTATGTGTATGGATGTGTTACATCCCTGAAACAAGAACAAATAATCCTATTTATTTGTGAGTTAATGGGTAACAGCAAGGAGAAAATGCAAACCGTCACATTATTCATTAATTGTTTAGTGTGTCTTTTAGTGCACAGTGAGATGCAGTTACCTTAAATCTGTTTGTCTGGTAAGTCAGGAATTTATAAATAAAATATATTCAATAACAATGCTAAATATTGATATTACTAATATAATCCGAATGTTCAAACTACTACAGCATGCAGAAGTTCTTATTGCGTGTGCTGTCTAAATGAGGAGCGCCTGGCTGACTGGCTAGAATGCCGGGTTCTTTTTCGCAAGACCAGGGTTCGAATCCTCTGTAAGGTGTGGATTTCTTTCTGTCGGGAAAAAAAAAACAACAACTCTAATCTGCACAGTTCGCGGCGACTGCACTAGCCAGGCAGCCTTAATTCCTCAGGCTTAAGACCCACCTCGCCCCACACCTATCCCACATCGCAAGGTACTATAGGCAGTAGATGACAGCAGGTAGTTGTTGGACAATGTAAATAATCTTCTGTCTGAATTTAACATATTGCTGTCGTCGCTGATTGTCAGTTTTCATCACGTTTGGTGGCTGCAGACGTTAACACAGGAAGGGAGCAATAGCGCTGTATCCACAATCAGTCCACTACGAAAATTATTTACATTCGTGCACTAATTATAACAAATAATTGTTCCAGTTATGAATATTTATTACAAGTTGGCCATAAATTGAATCCAGCATAACTGTTCGATGGAGGGAAGCTGTTGTGCAGGAGATACAGCGCTTGTCTGCTAGTCCGGCGGTCATATGTTTTGAATCTCCATTAAAAAAAAAAAAAATATATATATATATATATATATATATATATATATATATATATATATATATATATATATACGCAGAATTAAATGAGTACACATAAATGTTATGGGTCGTAAAGTCGACCGGCATCAAACTAACCACATTATCAATCCAACACCGATTGGTCTGTAAACATACGAGGCTAGCGCCATACACTCAGTACACCTAAAGCACGTAAAATGGCCTTTACTTTTTATGTTAATAACGGTATAATGTTTGTGTGTTATGTGTGTGTGTGTGTTTATGTGCGCGTGTGTCTGTGTGTGTGTGGTGTTTGGTACACCTATGCTTGGTTAATATACATCTCAAAGACATGTAGTGGTATGTAAATGGCTAGACACGAATTCTTTCAATATTCTATAGCTGTGGGGTTAGGTGCACGATACACAGGGTTAATAAAGAAGTTGCTCGTGCGTTGGAGGCCATTACTTTCTTCAGCGAGACGCTGTCGTCATGTGGAGGCGGATTTTGGAATACCTGGGTGGCCACAGTGTGGCTTTGAACTGATATATTGTCTTGCTTGTTCTCTTATTTCATTATGTTTACGCCTTTCCTTCACTTTTATGAATTTCAATCAATAAACGCGAATTTATTTTTCCTGATATTTCACAGGTTCCTAAATAATTGCTTTTTTTTGGTGTGTATGTAGTATTTTTTTCCGGCAGAAACATACTGAACAGATCGTTGTTATCAACAAGTGGAATTTCATCAACCAAGCAAATAAACATAAATAAAATACACAGCTGTTTTACTCTGTTGTGTGTGTTACTGCGTGCGTGCGTCTGTGTGTGTGTATGTACAAGTTAATTGCCTATTTACATGATTTGAGGTGTATCGGGTATATGGTGCTGCGTGTTGATTTGTATAAACCAACTGGTCCTCGGTGAGTTATGGAGACGATATAACGCCAGTCGCCTTTGCTTTCCCATAAATTTCCTGGAACCCATTTTTAGGCAATTTCAGCGTGTTAGCCTAGGTCATTTTAACAAAACTCGTTTCGAAGGAAATTCGAGTACATGACCATCAGGTCGACAAACAAGCGGTTCACCCACAGCGTTATGTAGAAACTAGAGTGTTATGAATATTGTTTTCTTGTTTAAAAAATGGATTCTAACTTTGGAGATCGAATATAACAATTAGAATTAACATGTTGTCTCTTCATTCACCCGACCTACCATATTATAAATTGGGAGGAAGCAGCGACACACATAAAGCCGCAGCATCAATAAAACAACAGTATGTTACAGTGTACAAATACATCAACACACACGATTTGGAGTCCATGTTAGTGTCATTGTGAAGACCACACATTACTGAGTCACTGATTTGCTATGACGGTCATTTCACCTTCTTATAACATATTTCTCATTGTGGCAGAGGACGGGCAAAATACAGCAGTTTTGGCAGATGCAGTTCAAGAGACAGATTATATCCATCAGGAGGTGTCGACAACTCGCTACCCGCACAGAGAAGGGCAATAACTCCTCATGAATAACAAAACAATGTTGCGTGTCCTTTGCAGGCCGTGCGATCACCCTAACCCGAGGTTGCTTTACTAGGCAATGATACGTTCAGTAGCTTGCCTTTGCTTTCTGAAAAGAGAACGTAGAAATCCAAGTGACCGATGAAAGGGTTTCTCCAGCTATCCCCAGCAGTCAGCGCACTGGAAGTTTAATAATTAGAGCGGTCTTACTCCTTCGACCACGTCGACTGATAACTTTTCTTGAGAGATAGAAATTATTATCAAAGTTGGTAGTCACAAACGATCCAAGTTTCCAGGTTGATGAGGACATAGAAGACATGGGAGCAACACCATACCTGCCAGAGATTATAAGATGGGGCTTCAAATTTAAACCTTGAATGTGTGTGTGTGTGTGTGTGTGTGTGTGCGTGTGTGTGTGTGTGCGCGTGTTTGTACGTGTGTGTGCGTGTGTGTGCGTGTGTGTGTGTGTGAATATATTATGAAAAAGTAAAGAATATATGTATCATTTTCCGATATAGTCACCACTATGTTCAATGCAAGTTCTCCAGCGCCTTTTAATATATAACCCAAAAAAAAAAAATTGTCTGGGGGTCACTACTTGGTGTGCCTGAGCCGGTCGTGAATAGTATGTCACAGAAGTCACGCCGATTTAAAATTTCCTACTCCACTCATACACTTGCTGGGCTGACAGGCATGCATCACTATACTGGACCTTCATTCGCCGATGAATGTCTATAGGTTTCACCCATTCACTGATAAAAAAACGGATAATAGAACGCTGTTTCTCTTCGATGCATTTCAAAAGTGGGGCGATCATCTTTAAACTGTTCTTATGAGGTCACATTTTTCGTCTGTACGGTGATATCACGCGCTTAACCCTCTTACCACCCTTAACAACAATATTGACAGGTTACAAGACAATGCCATGGTTATTGTAATTTCTAGCACACTTTTAAAATGTGTATGTGAAGCCCCCTCGTATCATAAATGAGCATGTCATATATCTTTGCTGGAGGACTGACAAACTCATAAACGCCATACCAATCTTCGGATACAAATACACTGAAATCACATAACATTTTTTTTTTTGGCGTATCCCTTACCGGACGTTGCAGTCAACATCAGTATTTTTCAGCTGCTGTTGATGTACAAGGCAAGATTACGGTCAGTAGTTTGCCATTGTTTTCTAAGCGACCGGCTCACATACCACCCGAGTTACCAACGCGGCGAGAACCGCTACCTATTCTCGCGCAGGTTACGTTACTGACGAGAATATACGGGATTACAGAGAAAGACGTTAACCCTTATGCCAGGGAGACCGGCACATAACATATATACACCTTATATAAAATCAAATTGTGTCCCGGATCAGATGCCTGAGACGAATGTGGCAATCTTTTCACCACTTAGCAGACGATGAACCCAGAAGTCGAACCTTTAAGCAATCGTACTCATGATATTAGCTGCTGATAATAGTTTACTAAAAATTTGAAAAAATCATTACATATTTCTTGCATTTTACAACAACGCGGTCGAAAACTATCATGCTGCTTCTTTTATTTCTGTGTTTTATATCTGTAGTTGTAATGATGTGACCGTGTGTATTGTTTTTTGCTTGGGCAAATAATACTCCAAAACAAAGAACAACAAATTGGAAAACAAATCTAGGGGTTGTTTGTGCAGCAGCTTAAAGGATTAAGTTACACACATTTTCTGGCGGTATTTTCGCAGTTTCCAATAGTGCAAACCGATATGCAGTTGAAAACAAAACGCTGTTTTATCATCATCATCATCATCATCATCATCATCATCATCATCATCATCATCATCATCATCATCATCATCATCATCATCATCATCATCATCATCATCATCATCATCATCATCATCATCATCATCATCATCATCATGTCAAAATCATAATCATCATCATCATCATCATCATCATCATCATCATCATCATCATGTCAAAATCATAATCATTATATCATCATCATCACGTCATCATCATGTCAAAATCATCATCATTATATCATCATCATCTTTTCATCATCACCAATATCATCATCATCATCATCATCATCATCATCATCATCATCATCATCATCATCATCATCATCATCATCATCATCAGCATCATCAGCATCATCATCACCACCACCGCCATCATCATCATCATCATCATCATAATCATCATCATCATCATCATCATCATCATCATCATCATCATCATTGTCATCATGTCACCATCTTCATTGTGTCATCATAATCATGTCATCACCACGATGTCATTAACATCATCATCATGTCATTATCATGTCATCATCATGTCATCATCATCATCATCATCATCATCATCATCATCATCATTGTCATCATGTCACCATCTTCATTACGTCATCATCATCATGTCATCACCACGATGTCATTAACATCATCATCATGTTATTATCATGTCATCATCATGTCATCATCATCATCATCATCATCATCATCATCATCATCATCATCGTCATCATCATCATCATCATTGTCATCATGACACTATCTTGATTACGTCATCATCATCATCATCATCATCATCATCACCATCATCATCACCACCACCACCACCATCATCATCATCATCATCATCATCATCATCATCATCATCATCATGTCATCAGCATGTCATCTTCGCGTAGCACATCTTTGCAGAACTTCGTTCTCATCACAACCCGTCGGAAAGATCGGATGCCAGTTCTCTAGCCTTATGCATGTTCGTGCCCAAATCGTCTTCAGTGTCCCCGTGTTCGTGTACAACTACGGGAAAGATGCATGTTCTCAGCAGTTGTACTTCATTTTGTATGCATCATCCCCAGTACAGAGGCCGTTGTGGGAAATAAATAGATGCAGAATCAGTGGAACACTTAGAATTCGCATCACTAATGTCAGAACAGTACTGCTGTAGGAATAAACAAAGTGGAGAGTAGAACTGATGCTTATGAATACATTAGTGACATTTATTAACAGATGTCAGCACAGAACCAAACTGGTGAGAATAATGCCAAGTGTTCAGTGCGTGGGTAGAACAAGATAAACAGAAATCAATCACAAGATAGTGAAAAGCACAGTTTGGGACATACACAGAGAAAACCAGCTTAACATTTATGGAAACATCATATATCATATTGGCACCTTTCCGTCTTGACAGACGATAGTTTGGTACATTGTGCTTCAAAAAAGCTTAATAACTTCGATCCATGGCGGTGGCGAGTGTGGCTGGTAAGGCCAATTCTTGCTGCAAATGTTTGCCCACAGTAGGTGCATGTGAAAACATGGTCATTTCCACCATTTTGCACCATCTTACGTCTCTCACGCTCTGTGTGTGCTTTATCTGCAATCATTTTCTCATTTGTCTTTATTCCATTTCTGATAGTTGCCCTCCATGCAACACGTTCAGCGGCGACGTGCTCCCAATGTGCATTATATATGGAAACAGTATGGCAATATAAATATAAGAAACGAGGAGGTCAGCACGTCCGAATGAATAATGGCTCTCGTTTTTAAACACCCGGTGTGCTGTTGCCAAGGTAGCGGGTTGAGCCCATATACGGGTCAGCTGGTCTAACATGTTGACTTCTCGTCCTTGACTTGTGGGCGTAAATTTCAAGTACCTCTGAAGTCGAAATGGGTTCGGCTGAAGGCGAGGGGCAGTGGTAACAGAGAAAGCTAATATCCACACGCAAAAATCGGTGCACTAAAAAGTAGTAGCACATGTATGGACTACGCTTGCGTTCAAAGCGAGCGAAATAAAAAAAATAAAAAAATAAAAATAAATTATAGGTACCAGAGAAGTCTTGACAATTAAAGGCAACCGGCATGTTACTGAGCAGATAACACATCGGATGCTGATTGCGCTATACAAATGTGGGTCTTGCCCCGTATTTCCAAAACGCCTTGTTGAAGTTATTGACATATACTTTACAGGACGTAGCAGTCAACTCCAACATTTTTTGGCTGCTTCTGATTTCCGGGCAAGTGTTTACTTTCAGTAGTTTGCCATCGCTTTATCAACGAACAACACTCATACCAATGTATGGAAACCAACGCAAGGCGGTCTGGTTCCAAATCGCCCTCAGCTGTGTTTAAAACGCGGTATGTGGGATAACGAATTGCATTCTTAACCTCTTCGCCCCATTACTTCCTTCCTTCCTTCCTTCCTTCCTTCCTTCCTTCCTTCCTTCCTTCCTTCCTTCCTTCCTTCCTTCCTTCCTTCCTTCCTTCCTTGTTTGCTTGCTTGCTTGCTTGCTTACTTACTTACTTACTTACTTATACAATCGTGTACACACAAAGGTGAGCTGAAGCTTGTCACATGATAGTACCTTTTAACAGTCTGAATACAAATGAAAAGATTGAGCCACTTGAACTAAAGAAATGTTTTCTCTACAACTTAACACACCAAGACCAATTCAGGCGTAAGCCTTTAGGGATCGATATGGATTGAGGAAATAAAAGCCTCATAACCAGGGAGTCACAATGCCGTCTAATGCTTAACTTGTCATGTCACATGTTTTCGCCGTTTACTTTATGGACACATGCATCTCTGAAATCCTCCTGCAATAGAATCATGTCACTTTACACAGTCATAGAGTGGTCTCCATTGTGAACTGGTCAAGTCGTTTGTCTCGCACTCTACAGGTCGTGTGTTCGATTCCTACTGCGCCTTTAAGACAATTCCAATTGTTACTGAGATCCCTGGGGTCATCGCTGGATATTCACAATTCATGCCTTGGACGATACTTTCCTGAGGCGGCGTGTAGTTCTGTGGATAGACACCGAGCCGAGGGTGGGGTGGGGGGAGGGGGGGGGGGGAGGTAAACTTGGTGAAATAAAGTTGATAATCTCTTCTTTACAAGAGTTTTAAAACACCTTTACAGTCATAATTGCACGGTTTAGAAGCAGTTACTAATTTAGGCGACAGACGGTTTTGTGACAACAGTAAGATTTGACTTAATTACAAGGACTTTATCTTGTAACAACGATTTAGATAAATAAGAGTTGACTTAACTACAAGGACTAGATTTTGTAACAAAGATTTACATAAGTAAGAATTGACTTACTTACAAGGATTAGGTTTTGTAACAAAGATTTACATAAGTAAGTATTGACTTAATTACAAGGATTAGATTTTGTAACAAAGATTTACATAAGTAAGAATTGACTTAATTACAAGGATTAGGTTTTGTAGCAAAGATTTAGATAAGTAAGAATTGACTTAATTACAAGGATTAGATTTTGTAACAAATATTTACATAAGTAAGAATTGACTTAAATACTAGGATTAGGTTTTGTAACAACGATCTACAACAGTAAGAGTTGATTTAATTACAAGGATTAGGTTTTGTCACAACCATTTAGACAAGTAAGAGTTGTCTTAATTACAAGGATTAGGTTTTGTCACAACGATTTAGACAAGTAAGAGTTGTCTTAATTACAAGGATTAGGTTTTGTAACAACGATTTACATAGGTAAGAGTTGATTTAATTAAAAGGACTCGAGTTTGTAACGATTTACATCAGTAAGAGTTGGCTTAATTACTAGGACTAAAACGGTCCGTGTCCTTTACCGGAGGTTTCAGTCACATCCATCCCCCAATGGATATTTGTTATTTACTAGGCAATTGCACCATCCGTAGTTTGACATTGCTTTCTGAACGAAAAGTCAATATTTATGTAAAAATAGCAGGAGTGTGAAATAAATTCAATGCAGCACCGCCTGAAGCGAAATTTTAAGCGCTTTAATAGATTCAGAAGCAATCATAAAGTAGGCTCGGGTCAAACAACAATGGATGGCGAAATATGGGAAATAGGATGTGTCACAGTTAAGAGTTAAAGGTTCTTAATATGGTAACATGTATGCTTTATTATGTATTAAATTAAAGAGAGTTGCATAGGGACAATTAATGCATTGCTATTTTAACTATAGTTTAATTTATAAGCCCACGGGAGTTACGAGAAGTTCGAATAAGATGATATATCATTTCATGGCATTTAATCAGCAAAACCTCTCAGCTCTCAATAACATGGCCACAGTGGTTTAAAGCAGCTGTTTAAGACTCACAGAACTGTTTGCTATTTTCTTCAGATAAATCCCCTAGCTTAAGGTGGATTAGATAATTCCCCTGTTTCCCCCAGACAAGTCACAACTGCTGACTGGGCCAGCCGATTTGGGTAAACATGATGAATCATGAATAGTTGAATAATTGTATTCCAGTTATCGTACAAAGACAACAGCTAGGCTTAGAGGTGACACACAAGAACGCAGACAATATCGTTATCTCGATACAAGAAGTAGTACCACAACACGGAAGTAGTACCACAACACGGAAGTAGTACCACAACACGGAAGTAGTACCACAACACGGAAGTAGTACCACAACACGGAAGTAGTACCACAGCACGGAAGTAGCACTACAACACGGAAGTAGCACTACAACACAGAAGTAGTACCACAACACGGAAGTAGTACCATAACACGGAAGTAGTACCACAACACGGAAGTAGTACCACAACACGGAAGTAGTACTACAACACGGAAGTAGTACCACAACACGGAAGTAGCACTACAACACGGAAGTAGCACTACAACACGGAAGTAGTACCACAACACGGAAGTAGTACCACAACACGGAAGTAGTACCACAACACGGAAGTAGTACCAAAACACGGAAGTAGTACCACAACACGGAAGTAGCACTACAATACGGAAGTAGTACCACAACACGGAAGTAGTACCACAACACGGAAGTAGTACTACAACACGGAAGTAGTACCACAACACGGAAGTAGTACTACAACACGGAAGTAGCACTACAACACTGAAGTAGCACTACAACACGGAAGTAGTACCACAACACGGAAGTAGCACTACAACACGGAAGTAGTACCACAACACGGAAGTAGTACCACAACACGGAAGTAGTACTACAACACGGAAGTAGTACCACAACACGGAAGTAGTACCACAACACGGAAGTAGTACCACAACACGGAAGTAGCACTTCAACACGGAAGTAGTACCACAACACGGAAGTAGCACTACAACACGGAAGTAGTACTACAACACGGAAGTAGTACCACAACACGGAAGTAGCACTAAAACACGGAAGTAGCACCACAACACGGAAGTAATACTACAACACGGAAGTAGGACTACAACACGGAAGTAGTACCACAAAACGGAAGTAGTACAACAACACGGAAGTAGCACTACAACACGGAAGTAGTACCACAACACGGAAGTAGTACAACAACACGGAAGTAGTACCACAACACGGAAGTAGTACTACAACACGGAAGTAGTACTACAACACGGAAGTAGCACTACAACACGGAAGTAGTACTACAACACGGAAGTAGCACTTCAACACGGAAGTAGTACCACAACACGGAAGTAGTACCACAACACGGAAGTAGTACCACAACACGGAAGTAGTACTACAACACGGAATTAGTACCACAACACGGAAGTAGTACCACAACACGGAAGTAGTACCACAACACGGAAGTAGTACCACAACACGGAAGTAGCACTACAACACGGAAGTAGTACCACAACACGGAAGTAGTACCACAACACGGAAGTAGTACTACAACACGGAAGTAGCACTACAACACGGAAGTAGTACCACAACACGGAAGTAGTACCACAACACGGAAGTAGCACTACAACACGGAAGTAGTACCACAACACGGAAGTAGTACCACAACACGGAAGTAGTACTACAACACGGAAGTAGTACTACAACACGGAAGTAGCACTACAACACGGAAGTAGCACTACAACACGGAAGTAGCACTACAACACGGAAGTAGTACCACAACACGGAAGTAGTACTACAACACGGAAGTAGTACCACAACACGGAAGTAGTACTACAACACGGAAGTAGTACCACAACACGGAAGTAGTACTACAACACGGAAGTAGCACTACAACACGGAAGTAGCACTACAACACGGAAGTAGCACTACAAAGCAACGTCCACAAAAGAGACTGAGTGTTGCTCCTTGTGTTGATTGCAACGTACTGCAAAGGGTATGCAGTATTTTACAAATTGTGTTTAACCCACAGAAAAATACTTCAAGCCCAGACTAAATTCTAAATTAGGAAACCCATACACGGAAGAATGCTTATAGTCCAGGCTGAAATTCTAAATTAGGAAATTCACCCACATAAAAATACTTTTAGCTTAGGCTAGAGTTTTAAATTGGGGAACCCACCCACAGAAAAATACTTCAGGCCGAGGCTAAAGTTCTAAATTAGGAAACATACACACAGAAGAATAATTCTAGCCCAGGCTAAAATTCTAAATTAGAAAACCATCTCAGAGAAGAATACTTCTAGCCCAGGCTAAAGTTCTAAATCAGGAAACCTACCCACAGAAGAATACTTCTAGCCCAGGCTAAAGTTCTAAATTATGAAACCCAGCAACAGAAGAATACTTCTAGCCCAGACTAATGTTCTAAATTAGGAAACCCACCAATAGAAGGATACTATTAGCCCAGGCTAAAAATCTAAATTAGGAAACCAACCCACGGAAGAATACTTCTAGCTCAAGCAAAAGTTCTAAATTAGGAAATCCATCAACAGAAGAATTATTCTAACTTGTGTGTTTCTGCCATATGCACACATTTTGAATCCTGGGCGTGTTATGGAGTCCGTACATAGAATTCAGATCCTCTTTGTGTATCTTCTAACAGGGGAATGACATTTCTATGGAAGTATTCGCATATAAAGATAGTGCTCTTTTACAGACTGCAGACTTGAAACGTATAAGGAAATGGGGAAGACCAGAATTGGTTCAACTATCTATTTTTGCCCAATGATAACATTGGCTTTAATAGTGGAGAAGGCGTGATTGTTCTTTCCAGAAAATAAAAATAAACAAAAGCTAAATACTCCTGTATTTCCAGTATCCATGGCTTCAGTTTGTTCACCAGCATGTCTCTGTATGAAGTACTAGTCATAGTTCCACCTGGTTCGTAAAATATGCACCAGTATAGGCCACTTGATATGGGGTGTAGTTTTAATGACTGGAGTTTTTGAAAATATTGCCGTTCCAAGTTTTGAATTCAATTTCCCCAGTTGATTCCTGCGTCTTGACTTCTTTCTTAAACGGAGACAGTGGATTGTTCCAGTGCACCGAGTGCTCTTACTATCTGGTTCTTGAATATGCACCCAGGACTTGTCCCCTGTCACAATTTGATGGAGAAAAACATCTTCTTCTCGGGCAGACGATCCCACCTCTCGGTTCATCAATGACGTTTATTTCTTCTTCTTTATTTTCTGCCTGTTCATACGCTTTCATTGACTAAAACAAATGTCACCATATTGAACCATCTTTCTTCGGTTGATTTCACAAGTACAATAGTTTTAGCTGCTTGTATATGTAAGGTTCGGTAAAAATAACACAAGAAAGTGAACCTCAATGCGCATATCCGGATTAAAGATACCTGAACAAGCACATTATAGACGTCTGAATCGTGGGCACGATACACGATAATAATACGCGATATTATCAAACAATTGTAAATAGTGAAGTCATTAATATCATGGTTTGATCGACTAGTGCAACAGATGTTGTAATTAATTACATTGATTTACTTTGGTTTCTCAACCGAGACACAGCAACCGACAAACCAAATATGGTAACAGATCTTTATCGACGAAGCGAAAATACATATACTGTGTGGTTTTGAATATCTAGGTCCTATGTTCATGGACAATGGTTATGAGAGGACAGAAATTAACAAACAAGAATAAAACACAAATCCATTCAAACGGTTATAAACTAGAATAGACAGAACAATAAACGTCAGAAGATCAAGAGCATGCACATTTCTTGTGGGAAATAGGAAACAAAACTAGGGTATATTATAAATCATCTGAAAGGCGCATATCAGTCTTTGAACATAAGTGTTACGGAAAAAAGTATTTAAAATAATTCCACGAAAAGGAGCACAAACATATCCATCCAAATAGGAATGGGTGTTTAAGGAAGATTGGTTTTTAAGACGAACATAATTGAGGAAAGTAGGAGATTCTATCACATGTAAAATATCTGGAAAGCCTGAAGAAAAGTAATTAGGGAGGGGAAGTTCGCCAAAGAGACGGAAAAGAGGGAGATCACATGGTTGAAGGATATACGATTTGATAGATAACTTATACATCAGAGACGCTGGTGTAACATGCATTTGTGGCGAAGGGCGTACTTCGGCATTTCATAATCCCGCACACCACATTCGAAACACATTTGGCAGCAGACCGCCTTGCCTTTGTTTCCATACAATGGTATGAGTGCCGGTTGTTCAGAAAGCAATGGCAAATTACTAAGGGTAAACTTGCCAAGAAAGCAAAAACAGCTAAAAATTCTGAGACTGACTGTCAAGTAAAGGATATGAAGCTAACTAACTTAGGTTACGCGTGTCTGCAGAAGCATTCTGATTGGTCCTCTCCAGGGAGTCAGTTTCATCTTGTCAAAGCCGACGTAAACCAGGCAGCTGTGAGTATGGACTGGAGTCTTTACATCTTTTGGGGGTGACCAGGGCTGCAGAGGAGAAAGACGTATGCATTCGTTAAGTTAGTTACATATCCTTTACAAGATGTAGCAGTCAACCCTAGCATTCTTTGACTGATCGTGATTTCTTGGCATGTTTACGTTCAGTGTCGTAGTGTTCCTTTATTACTTTAGTGTCGTCCCTGGAGTGATGGGAATCAACACCCACAATTTTATTAATCCAATATTATTGTCCTAGAGAAACCACCAGAATCCGTACACAAAACTCCCTCAGTCTGTAGACACCTCTTTCTTACTCTCACTCACCCCTGGATCATGTCCCCTCTCATTCTTCTCCAACACAACATACTCAACAACTCAAGCCTTAACAAATAAATACAACAATTAATTTATTAAAACAAAGAGTATGTGTGTGAGAGGTGTGTGTGTGTGTAATGTGTAGAATGTGTGTCGAATATTCTAATGTGTATGTAGAATCAGACCAGTGAATCAGGAGCAAAGTATGTTAAATCACTGTGCTGAGCACACAACAGCACCATGTATTCCGGACAGTGAACCTCAAACAGAAGATGTTTCTCCGTCCACGTGACGACTTTCTCCGATAACGCTCGAACAAACAGGATGCTGGTCATCAGATAGACACTGTTCGACCTTGGTCGTCACTCTAACAAACACGGTGAAGTTACTCTGTTTAATAATGTTTGTTGAACAGAGAATCTTTCAATTAACTGAAATGTCACTTGGGAAAATCTACTGTTTACAAGTCTCTGATTATAAGATTGTCCCCCTCTTTAACAAACAACCTATTAATGTTTCTAGGTAGATGTGTGTGTATATATATATATATATATATATATATATATATATATATATATATATATATATATATATATATATATATATATATATATATATCCTTGGTATATGAGTTATGAATCTTCGGTGATGAAGCTTATCACTCAGTAAACACAACACTTATGTTCATCAAGTCCGGCTCAGCAGAGGCCAGGTTTCTGCAGACCAACTAGGTTCTGAGCCCCGTGTAAAATCCTCTCAGTAACCTCTGTCTTCATTCCGTGAGCCATCATTGTATAAAACTTTGAAACTGCTTCTTCGTAATAAATCATCGCACACTCAAGTGGAACCTGTTGAGTAGAGAACATCATCGTGAGAGCAACTCAATCCTGACCGTAATTAGGTGAGTGTAGGCCAATAGCAGCACTCAGATCTATAACAGAGATCCGATCTCTGTCATACGGCCAAATAGCTCATCACATTGGTCTTAGACATGGCAACACCAGGAAAGAATAAAGGAACGGGTAGAAACCCAGCAGATGCCCTACTGGAAGATCCTACCTTTTCACATTCCCCTCCTCCCTCCCAACCATCCTCAATCTCTCTAATTATTATCCCACTACATTGTCCGCAACTCCCTGAGTAAAATGATATATCACACAATCTAGTTAAAGCCATACAATAGGACACTAGTGCCGACGCTCCTATAATACTTTCTAGCACCACACTTATAGAACATTCTATCACCGCACCTATAATACATTATATCTCCGCACAGTGCTGTACTCTATTCCTAATCATACTTTAAGTTAGATATGATTAATAGAATACCATATGCCTATTCCGGTTGATGATTGAGACTATGCAATCACAGACTGGATCTATGTCCGCCGATACATTATCAACACTTTGATACTATAGTCTCTTTCAATTAACACAACTCGGAATACTGCGCCGATCTTTAACACTTCAGAATTTTTGGTCGACTCCTCCAACTTGTTTACCTCAACTGGTTTTATATCGGGGCTTGAGTGACGTCACCAAATTGTCTAGATGCAGAGGCGTCGAGAAGTTATTTTTCTCTTTATTTTTCCTAACTCAATGTAGACATCTGGCTGGTGTCCCCTTTCATCTGGGAAATTGTCTCCTGTCTGTGATCTAGAGATCCTTCTCCACATCACAAGACTCCATCCGACGTCTGGCCAGACATTCCGTCTATCACTTCAAAGGCTGACTCCCGCCTTGTAGACGGATGGCGCCATTGTTCGTCTCGAGCAACAACTTGTTAACAAAATGCCGACCGAGGTTAGACATTTTGACGCGACTTATTTTGTTCCTCAGTCTATACAACATCAAAGGGTTTCCGTTGTCCGGTGTCTATGTCTCTTTTTTTTTCATCGATCGAACTATCAAGTTTATTTTTCGTGACATTCAGTAGTTTGCCATGGCTTTCTGAACGACCGACACTCACACCATTTAAAAAACAAATACTAACGCAAGGAGGTCTGCTGCCAAACCGCCCGCAGCTGTGTTTCGAACGAGGTATGCGGGATTAAGAACTGCATCCGTATCTCCATTGCCATGGAGCAGTAACCTCTTCGCCACGGAGCCGTAAACTCTTCGCTAAGGAGCCTGTGCATCAGTCAGTTTGTAATATATACAGAAACAGTGAAACCCACGTTGCTGATGGTGATAGTGAGATCCAGGAAACTGACAGAGGTAGTGAACGTTTGAGAAATAAATTTAATAAACTGGTGAAATGTTGGGAACATAGCTAATGAAGCGGTTAGACTCTTACCAGTTAAGGTCAGTAAGACAGATGTCATCATGGATATATATATATATATATATATATCTTATTCTTTGTAATTTACCATTGCCAATTAGTTTTTACAGTGCATATATATATATATATGTGTGTGTGTGTGTGTGTGTGTGTTTGTGTGTGTGTGTGTGTTTGTGTGTGTGTAAGAGTGTGTGTAGGGAGAGCGAGAGAAAGAAAGAGAGCGAGATGGGAGAAAAGAGCGCGTCATGCACTGTAAAAACTAATTGGCAATGGTAAATTACAAAGAATAAGAGCCCTGGCAAAATTGTTAAGAAGGACATTATAGCTAAAGGAAGACCGAGCCTGTTAACTTGGATGAAATCTGTCTAGATGAAGCAAACCTTACAAAATGCGTGCCAAAGTTTGACACTTACTTCTGCTGTGTATAACTAGGCGTGACGCCATTCTCTAGACTAGATTGACGAACGAAGAAGAATGTTAGTTAGTCAGTTAGTTAGTTGTGGTTCCAACTTCACGGCAACGGGTAGTCTCCATTATGCTCCATTCCTGTGCCAATGAATATCACTCAAAATGCTCCTCACCACTGTGAAAAGTGAAAAAGACAGGAGTCTCGACAATCCAACAGCCTGCACAGGTTCACTGTGCGTAATGCCGCCACCAGAATACAACACAAAAGTCTTCACGAAGAAGAATAAGAAGGAGAAAATATTCGATGTCTTTTTATCACAATCAGGACACACTAAGTACCAAGTTACAACGAGAACTGCTTATTCGTATCACACATATGTGTAGGCACATTATGAAACTGGGTATAGTGCAGTTTACTGACAAAAGAAAAACTGTAAGGGGTGAAACAGAGAAGGGCAACAGAGAGGTGCCTGACAGCCTCGTCGTGGTGGGTAAAATGACTTTATCGGATATGTTTGGCAACATACATGTTAAATCGGAATTTGAGGGAAAATATGGCAGCAAACGTCATACAGTATGAATTACGAAAGGAAATACATATTTTCATTAGCCATTTGTTTGTAAGTTTCCGTATCTACCCGTTTTCTACGATGTTAGTATAAGTTCACAGAAATACAACCGGGTCCCATCATGGTGTTGCTAATGTCTAACATGGTAATAGTATCATAGACATGACCTATTATGTACAAAGTTATTATATTTAATGAACAACAATGTCTATTGACAGTGACACACACAGAACAAGGTACGAGGCAAGATAAGCTACTATTTTATTAAACACCAATCTCGCCTGCAACATATACTTACCAGAAGCACACTACAGAAAGTGCATTCAGATCGTAGCCCAAACGACAATTATTTGTTGTGATCTCAGTCATATTTGAAACTCAAACTATAAAAAAAAATTAAAACTGTTAATAATATTAACAATAAATTAACAATAATATTAATTGCCAAAAATACATCTATATTCAAGTCAAAGAATATAATCAGCAAACACAAAACTTGAAAATAATGCAAACTTTAAATGTCTTGGCTTCAAAATCAACAACAATGCAACAACGACAATATTACGAACCTATAGCGCAGTACCAACAAACAAGTAACACTTTTTAGAATATGCATCGTTACTGTGCCAACAGATGGATGTGTCATTGGGGCATACCGATATCACTAAAGAATAAAATTAGGTTATTAGAGCTTAAATGTTACAGGGAAAAGAAAACATTGTAGAATAAGCTGGACCAAGAAGAAGAAAAACAATGACATTCTACAAGATTTTACCATCTGGTTTAAACACGTGATCTATCTCGAAAGCTGATATTCTTTCGCAATATTACAAGCTACAGTGGCTTGAAAAGAACAGCGATTGAAGGCATGATTTCAGAACGCAGAAGCGGGGTTCAAATAACACGAAGAAGGGCATTGGGTAATTCAGACACTTTGGGCAGGAAGTGCGCAATGCAAAAGAAAATACTAGATCGAAAATGTTTGTATTTTTTATTTATTTATTATTTTTCTTGTGCGCTCGCTCGATTTGAACTCAAGCGTAGTCCGTACATACCACTTATAGTAGTGCTGGACTTAATTTTGCGTGTGGTTTAGATTTTCCTATTAACAGTGTCCTCAGCCATCAGGCGAACCCACTCCGACTTCAGAGGTACTTGTAATAAATGTTTCCAAGTCAAGGACGATAGATGAAAATAGTAGTCCAACTATCCCGTATAGGGATTTAACCCCTTACCTCGGAATCAGCACACCGGATGTTTAAATAACACACTTTCTTAACCATTCAGCTATAACCTACGGATTAAAGAATGTATTGGTTGGGACTGGATGAGAGCGATGTTGTGCAAAGAACCTTCTAATCATGATTATGAGTGATACGTGATGGTGGTGATGATAGGAGTATAGTAATATTTGTGTATGGGGTCTGTTAACAATGAAATACAACATTACATCACGTCTGTGGAGGACCTTTCCAAACTTAGGTTTAATGTCAGTCATTTTGCACTCGCGCTCGTATGAGCATGCTTGTGTGCGTGTACTGCGCCCGAATAATAATAATAATAATAATAATAATAATAATAATAATAATAATAATAATAATAATAATAATAATAATAATAATAATAATGACCAACAGCCGCCGATTGTTGATTGGTTTATACAAATGTGACTAGCATTATATACACATGTACGCCTCAAGACGTGGAAACAGGCATTTCACTTATTATGGAATCTTTATTCTATTTTCGTCCTTTTTGTTTTTTAACCATTATTTTCCCAAATCTATACCTCAAGTGTATTTTTTTTTTTTTTTTTTTTTTGGGGGGGGGGGGGGGTGATAGAACACTTTCTGATTATAGTTTGCTATTTAATTTATGTTTATTTACCCTAGCGTCCCTGCTTTACCCCTAACAGCGTATATATAGCATGGCGGTCATGAGAAGGAAATATACAAGGTTGGTCCCAGTGGCAGTATTATCCACTTCAAAACCACGGGCTTCTGATGATCTCAGATGTTGAGAAGAACGTTCGTCTAATCCAACTTTATATAGAATGACAGCTAAAATAAAGACAATTCAACTCATTACGATCATAACGATCTTTATATACGAGGGGGAGTCAATAAGTAAGTCACAAATGGCTGTAGAAAAATAACTAAATATGATAACAACTTGAAACGATTTTTGTTAATGTATACATTGTCCCTTTATTTCTCAACATGCTTGCTTGCTTGCTTGTGTTCGTTGGCTTGAGCTTCAACGCAAAGTCCTGTATGTCGGATGACGGCATCCTGTTGTCCAACATCAGTGTGATGTCATACAGGACCTGAGGTTTGCGTGAGTATCCGTTGTCCCATGTCTGGCTTATTGGTGTGCAGACTGGTGGTTCCTCACCGTACAGGTAGACACTCTCCGACTTCGGAGGCATTTCTCAACATAATTTCCACCAACATTGATGCACTTATACTATCGTTTTATTAGTCTTCCCAACGCGGCTGAATAGAATTGCGTGGTCTTTTTTTTTCTAAATCACGTTTTCACTTCATATTCAACTTCGGCGTCATTCGCGAAATGTCTCCCGCCAAGGAGGGTTTTCAGAGGACCAAAAAGGTGGAAATCGCCAGGAGCTGAATCGGGGCTGTAAGTATAAAGTTCGCTGTTGCTTCCACCTAATTACACCTGTAGAAAACGACAACTAGATTTAGCTGCCATCTCACAGAACAGTGTGACTTACTTATTGACTTGCCCTCGTATGTACAGACTACATGCCCCCACTAAATGAGAAAAAACCCAAAAATAAGAATAATTATCTCAGATGACAACTAGTATAATAAACATTCCCTTGACTGTGTACATTACACATACTTCAGGTAATTATAATTGCCATGTCAAAAATTAGTTTTAGTGAGTAATGTATTATAGACCAGACGACCCCGGCCCGGCTTCGCCCAGTCCCTGATGGGGAGC
>OY992891.1:55044760-55089760 GCA_963921405.1 Cepaea hortensis
TTATTTATGCGTTCGCGAACGGTCCATCCGATTGAGATAAAATTTTCTACACGTCTTTTTCTCATTCCCGTGCTGCCAACTGTCATAGTTTGTTAGTGTATAAACAGTTATTTACTTAATAGTATTTAATATTAATTTACATCATAATTTACATATAGCGAGGGGACATAACTTTTCATAGCATTGCTATATATGTAAAATTGTTGCATATTTCTCAAATAGGTGGACCTTTTCGCTACAGTTATCTACAGACATATGCGTTATAATCCTCCCCCTCCTCCCCTCCTCCTCCCCCTCGTCCTCCTCCTCCACCTCCTCATCAACAACCTCTTCCTCCCCTCCTCCTCCGCCCCCTCCTCCTACTCCCCTCTCTCCCCCTCCTCCTTCCTCTCTCCGCTCCTCCCACTCTTCCTCCACCCCTCCCCCTCCTCCCTCTCCTCCTCCCCGCTCCTCCTCCTCCTATCCCTCCTCCCCTCCCCCTCCTCCTCCCCTCTTCTCCTCCACCTCCTTCTCCCCTCTTCCTCCTCCCTCCCTCTCCTCCCTCCTCCTCCCCTCCTCCTCCTCCCTCCTCCTCCCTCCTCCCCTCCGCCCCCTCCTCCTCCCCCCTCCTCTCTCATCTCCCCCTCTTCCACCTCTTCCCCCTCCCTCCTTTCCCTCCTCCTCCTCCCCCCTCTCCTCCTCCCCCTCCTAATCCTAGCATTAAGCGAAATTTTCTTACTGCAACCAATAAATTACAGACAGTGTAACAGTGGCAGGTTAAGGCGAAGCAATTTCAGATGAACAAGTAACAATCGTTACTCCAAGGCCGTATATTCTTTATATCACTTTAATTGGAGTTACATCGATTCAGGTACAACCATACGTTGAAACAAACTATAAATATCAGTCCAGATGTTACCCAGCTAATCGTGCGTCTTTCTCAGACGATGGGTTATTCACAACTGCCTTTGTTCCTACGATGCTCGTCATATGACGACAAGCCCTAGCTACCCCTTAGCGATGTGCTCAACCGTGCCCCTACAAATCTTCCCAATGCACACCACCTTAAATTCCCCTCTTCTAAGATACTCTGTTATAACAGGCAGACAGACAGACAGACAGGGAGGGAGGGATGGAGGGATAGACGGAGGGACAGACAGACAGACAGACAGACAGACAGACAGGTAGGTAGGTAGGTAGGTAGGTAGGTAGGTAGATAGATAGATAGATAGATAGATAGATAGATAGATAGATAGATAGATAGATAGATAGATAGATAGATAGATAGATAGATCCCCGCCAGGGACTGGGCGAAGCCGGACCGGGTCAGCTAGTCTTATATATAAAAGAGACTCTCTGTATGTATGCCTGTATGTATTTTATGCGTTCGCGTACGGTCCATCCGATTGAGATGAAATTTTCTACACGTCTTCCTCTCATTCCCGCGCTGCTAACTGGCATAATGTTTTTAGTGTAAAATCGGCTACTTACTTAATATTATTTAATATTTCAATAAAATTTTTATTTTTTATTATTTCATTAAATTTTCATTATAATTTCTATATAACAAGGGGACTTAACTCTAGAAAAGTTATTTCAAGGGGCATAATTTTTAATAACATTGCTATATACTTTATAGTCATATTGTTGCATCGTTTTCAAAGATTTATAACCTCTTTGTCTATAGTCATTTACAGGCATATGAGTTATAATAAATAATGATATAATCTTTAAGGCATTTTCAACGTTTTTATAAAAATAATGCATAATGCATAACATTGTAACTCATCTATTTATACTGAAAGAAGTTATCTACAGTCATGTAGGTGATTAACAAGAGTTTTCATTAAAAATAATGGATGGTGTGTTGATGGACATTCTTTTAAGTTACTTTTTTTTGTTGTATGAATATAATGAGACGCTCCCCGCCAGGAGCTGGGCGAAGCCACGCGGGTCAGATAGATAGACAGACAGACAGACAGATAGTCGGGAACGGGAGCTTATATGACTACGTATATGAATTAAATGAGATGCTCCCCACCAGGGACTGGGTGAAGCCGGGCCGGGTGAGACAGACAGACAGACAGACAGACAGACAGACAGACAGACAGACAGACAGACAGATAGTCGGGAACGGGAGCTTATATGACTAAGTATATGAATTAAATGAGATGCTCCCCACCTTTTCGCTGCAGTTATCTACAGCCATATGCGATATAATCCTCCTCCTCCTCTCCCCTCTTCCTCCTACCCTCTTCCTCCTCCCTATCCCTCCTCTTCCTCCTACCCTCTTCCTCCTCCCTCTCCCTCCTCTTCCTCCTCCTCCTCCCTCTTCCTCATCCTCCCTCCTCCTCCCTCTTCCTCCTCCTCCTCCCTCTTCCTCCTCCTACCTCCTCCCTCCTCCTAATCACTCCTCTTCCTTCCTCCTCCGCCCTTCTCCTCCTCTCTCCTCCTCCCTCCTCCTCCTCCCTCCTCCCCCTCATCCTTCCTCCTCCCTCTTCCTCCTTCTCCTCCTTCTTCCTCCCTCCTCCTCCTCCCTCCTCCATTCTCCCTCCTCCTTCTCCATCTTCCTCCTCCCTCCTCCCTCTACCTCCTCCCTCCTCCTCCTTCTCCCTCCAAATTACTCCTCCTCCTCCCTCTTCCTCCTCCTCCCTCCTCATCCTCCCTCCTACTCCTCCTCCCCCTCATTCTCCTCCCTTATCCTTCCTCCTTATCCCTCTTCCTCCTTCCTCCTTCTTCCTACACCTCCTCCCTCTCTCTCCTCCTCCTCCCTCTCCCTCCTCCTCCCTCTCCTCCTCCCTCCTCCTCTTCCCTCCTTCTCCCTCCTCCTCCCCTCCTCCCTCTTCCTCTTCCCTCTTCCTCCTCTCTCCTCCTCCCCTCCCCATCGCTTCTCCTCCCTCTTCCTCCTCCCCCTCATCTTCCTCCCCTCCTCCTCCCTCATCCTTCTCCCTCCTCCTTCTCTCTCCTCCTCCCTCCTCCTCCTCCCTCCTCCTCCTCCCTCCTCCTCCTTCCTCCTCCCTCGTCCTCCCTCGTCCTCCTCCTCCTACCTCCTCCTTCCTCCTCCCTCCTCCTCCTCCCTCCTATTCCTCCCTCCTACTCCTAATCTGTCCTCCTCCCTACTTTTCCTCCCTACTCCTCCTGTCTCTCCTCCTCCCTCCTCTTCCCTCCTCCTCCTCTCTCCGCCTATCTCTTCCTCCCTCCTCCTCCCTCCTCCCTCCACCACCTCCCTCTTCCTCCTCCCTCCTCCTACTCCTCCTTTTTTTTCTTCTGCTGCTGTTTCTGCCGCCGCTATATTTACCCAAGACAGACAGATAGTCGGGAACGGGAGCTTATATGACTACTTATATGATTTTAATGAGATGCTCTCCACCATGGGCTGGGCGAAGCCGGGCCGGGTCAGACAGACAGACAGACATATAGATAGATAGACAGACAGACAGACAGATAGATAGTCGGGAACGGGAACGGGAGCTTATACGTCTACTTATATGAATTAAATGAGATGCTCCCCACCAGGATCTGGGCGAAGCCGGGCCGGGTCAGCTAGTACTTTATAAAAAGTGTCCTTTTGAATGTATTGATCCGTTACCAGCTGCATTTCTGTTTCACATTTTATTCAGATATAGTTTTTAGTGTTGCAACAGATAATGTACGTGACATTGTTCCTTATGAACATATGGTGATAGTTTTAACGGAGTTCTGGCTTATTACGTCACACTAAAATGAACTAAAAGGTGAACTGTTGAGATACGTGACATTGTGATAATTGATATTTCTTCTTCTTTTTCTTTCGTTCGCTTGAAATATGTCTATATCTGCAATGTTGTCTCTTGCATGAATTAAACTGTCTTTTTCAGTTCACACAGTGGTACATAGAGTTTATCTTCCACTGTCGTCTCTCTAGGCCTGAAGGTTTGCCTAGATATGTTATATTTTGGGCAGTCTTGGAGTATGTGCTCTGCTGTCTGCGACGACAAACCACATATGCACATGGCTGATTCACCAATCTTGTATTTTGTATACATGTGGTTGCGCAATCTATTGTGTCCTGTTCTGAGGCGCAGAATAATGACTTTGTTCTGGTCTGTCCATAACGTGGTAGTCATCTTGAGCAGGTTTTGGTGGCTTTCTGACTGATTTGATCATTCTTTTATTTTGGTGGTATGTAACGGACACATCAGGCTGTTCTTCTTTGGCTCCTTCCTTAGCCAATTGATCAGCTCTGTCGTTTCCGGGTACTCCACAGTGGGATGGTATCCACTGTATGGTGACCTTATGCTGATTGCTAAGTTCAGAGAGTAGTGTCCTTAGTGCTGGCAATTTCCCAGACAGGAGCGCCTGGAGTACTGATTTTGCATCTGTCAGTAGCACCACAGGTTGTGTACTATTGCTGGTATTTAGTAATTTCTCTGTTGCTATCTTGATTGCCTCAATTTCAGCATCATAGTTATGGCAGTACTGTCCTGTCGGTATTCTGGCTGTGTCCCTAGTATTATTTGGGTATTCTACGTACACTCCCGCTCCTCCATTTCGAACAGCATTTTGTGCCGACCCATCTGTGTAGACTCGGACCCAGAGGTCCTGTGGGTATTCTTCATCAAGGAAGCTGAGAGTGGCTGTTCTGCGCTGCACACTGTTCTGTTCTTCCTTGTCAAATATTCTTCTCACTTTTGTCTGGATTTGTAATGATAGTCTACGCTCATCTTTCCATGGAGTTCGCTCTAGAATAGTTGTTAAGGAGATACCAACTGTGGGCAGATCGGTGGTTTCTCTGCAGAGTCGTTTGGCCTGGCGGATAAAACTACTTCTTTTCAACCGCCCCATAGCTTGGTTTTCATATCTGTTCTTCATAGGGTGGCCTGGCAAGCTGAGGAACTTTTCTGCTTGTATTAGCGTTTTCGTATCTCTGCGCTCACTCAGTGCTTGTGTCCTCCCCTATCTTCTCCATTTCCACTATAGGGGTTGATCTCATCCCTCCTGTGGTGACTCTAAGTGCTTGATTTTGCACCTTGTCCAGCTCTTGTAGTGTGGTTTTTGATGCTGAACACCACTCAGTTGACCCATATTCCAGGTGTGGGCGTATGCTCTGTTAGTAAACTTTGCTAAGTATTTTCCCACTGGCTCCCCATGTGGTTCCACTTAGCTTTCTCAGGATGGCTATTTTCCTTCTGGCTTTTGCTACCGCTTTGTTGATGTGCTTTCTTCATGTCAGCCTGCCATCAAATGTTACTCCAAGGTATGTTGGTTCTTTATCTTCTCTTACTGGTGCTCCATTTATCTGGATGATCCCTGCCTTTTGTTTTGAAGAGAGGGTAAATAGAGTGGTGCTGCACATGTCAGTGTTTATGCTGACACACCATCTATTTGCCCATGCAGCAAATGTATCTACAGCTCTTTGTAGCAATTTGGTGGCCACTAATGCATGTTTATTTGTGCTCCACAAAACCAGGTCATCGGCGTACAATGCCGCTTTAATTCCATGCGGTAGATTAGCAACATGATCATTGATGAAGATTAGAAAAAGTGTGGGGGACAAGATTCCGCCCTGAGGAACACCGTGACGCAGTAGTACTTTCTTGCTCTTGGGTCCGTCTATCTGTACTCGGGCTCTTCTGTTGTGCAAGTATGCTTTCACCCATTTGTACATTCTTCCATTGACTTCGCAGTTTCTCAGTTTCTTCATCAGACCTTCTTTCCAGACTTTGTCAAAGGCTTTCTTCGGATCTATCCATGCCGCAAGCACCAGCTTCTTCTCTTGGAATGCATCCTCAATTTCTTGAGAGAGGTAGGTTGTCTGATCTTCCGTAGAGTAGCACTGCATAAAGCCAGCCTGATGTGGTACAAGGATGTTTTTACTTTCAATGTACCACTGCAGTCTGTGATTGATGATGCGCTCCAGTGTTTTGCAGAGACAGCTGGTGCGACTAATTGGTCTGTAGCTAGAGGCAATGGAACCATCTTTCCCTGATTTTAAGAGGGGTATCATGTTTGCTTCTCTCCAGGCTTGTGGAACACTGCCTAAGGTCCAGATGTTATTGAAGATCTGCAACATCTTTGCTTTGGCCTCTGTTCCTAGGTTCCTGATCATTTCATTGGAGATACCATCAGCTCCTGGTGACTTTCTCATTATCAGTTTTGATATGGCTAGCTCCAGTTTGCTGATTGTGATGGGTGTCTCCAGAACCTCATGTACTATTTTCTTCTGTCCTGTATGTTGTCGTTTCTCTCGAATCTCTTGTTATTCCTCTGGACTAATTTTGATATTGGTATCTTGTGCGAATGAGTCCGCAAAATGGTCAGTTGCTTGCTTTCTTGTTAAGATGTTTCCATCTTTATGCAGTGCAAATTTTGAGTTTCTCCCTGTGCCCTCATCGCTAAGTTGTTTTATTAGCTTCCACAATTTCCTTGTGTCTCTTTCAAAGTTCAAAGACTCTGTGTTTTCCTGCCAGCTTTTTCCGTCTAGCCTGCAGCTTGGCCCTTTCAAATTTGGCTTTTGCGTGCTGGAATTTATTGTGGTGCTCTTGGCTGGGTATGGCCTCTGCTTGCTTTCTACACAATTCCACATCGTTATGCAACTGTTCCAGTTCACTACTGAAGTAGGGTTTATATTGTTTACGGGTTCCTCTTGGTACTGTTTCTCGCGCTGTCTGTAGTATGCATTTCCCAAACTCTTCAACTACCTTATTTATGTCTTTCTCAGTGTTCAGGTTTCTAACCAGTATTCTGGTGCGCTGCGTGTACATTGCCCAGTCTGCTTTCTTGTAGTTCCACCTCAAGAGGGTGCTGCTTCCACTTACATGCTTATTTTCTACGGTTAGAAAGACTGGCCGATGGTCACTGCCACCAAATTGTTTCCCAACAATTCGTGTAATGTTCCACTCCAGGTCTGGTGAATGAAAAGCCAGGTCAGGTGTAGTTGTAGTGTGCTATGATATATTCCAAGAGGAGCGAGGAAAAATTACAAACCATACTGGACTGAAGAACTACAAATTTTGGAGGACAAAGTTGAAGATGCCAGGAAGACAGCAGAGAGAGAACAAACAACTGAAGCGAACATCTCTCTCAAAGCCATCTCAGCAAAATATAAGAGAACAGTAAATCAAACAACAAGAGATTGTTGGAGGGAAAAAACAGAAAACCTGAATTTTGACAGAGATGGAAACAAACTATGGAAACTAGTGAATGGCATGAACAATGAAGGACCTAGAAACAAACAAATAAACCTTAAACAAAGAAATGCCAGGAAAAAAAGCTGCAAATGCACTAATAGAACACTATGCCAATGCAAACCACATTGATATTATAACCGAACAGAAGAAAGAAATCAAAGACAAACAGATAAATCATAGTAATACAGAGACAGCACCAGAATATATGATGGAAAATCTAACAATGGAAGAAATGGAACAGGCAATGAATACCCGAAAAAAGAAGAAATCACCAGGAAAGGATGGAATCACAAATTAGATGCTAATAGGACTAGGCACGAAGGCAAAAAAGAAACTACTAGCAGTCCTAAATTACAGCTGGAAGAGAGGAATAGTCCCATAGGCATGGAAGGAGGCTATACTAATACCAGTCCCAAAGAAAGGAAAAGACCTGGAAGAACCAAATGGCTATCGACCTGTCAGTCTACTTAGCTGTGTAGGAAGATTAATGGAACGCATTATCAATGGAAGGCTAACATGGCATCAGATAACCAACTCTTAACACCACACGAAGCAGGATTCAGAAAGTACAGATCCACTGAAGATCAAATAACCTATATAGCTCAGGAAATAGAGGATGCCTTCCAAGAGAAAACGCACACCAGCGGTCTGGATAGATGTAGAAAAAGCATTTGATAAAGTATGGAAGGAAGGACTGAAAGTAAAACTGCAAAAAATGCATGTTTGTGGGAAAATTTATAAATGGATCAGCCACTACCCTGAGAACAGAGCTGCCAGGACAAAAGTACAAGGACAAACAAGCAAAATGATGCTGTTGGAGCAAGGTGTCCCCCAAGGAGGAATTCTTTCACCAACATTTTTCCTAGCATATATAAATGACATCACGGAAAATTTTCCAGCCAGAGTACACACATATTCCTTTGCGGATGACCTAGCCATAAGGACATCTGAAGAATACATTAGTACAGCAAACAGGAGAATACAGCAAGCCTTATTAGCGTTAGAGAACTGGTAAAATTAAGGCTAGTGAAGATACGTGAGGAGAAAAAAGTGAGAAGAAATCAACATGCACAGTGATCCCATCACATTGCAGTATACCTGGAAATGAAGAGGCTGACAGACTAGCAAAAGAGGGTGGACGACTACCACAGCCTGACAGACATAACCTATAATGAGGCAAAGAGGTTGATAAAAAGCACCTATAGAACCAAATGGGGATCAGAGCATCCAGGCCACCAGAAGGATGATGCATATTACAAACTCGACCGAAGAGAACAAGTAGCAATCTTCAGACTCCGCACAGGACATAACAGGCTGAAATACCACTTGTTTAATAAACTAAAGATATGAGATACGGATGAATTTAATTGTGGAAATGGTAAAATGACAGCTAAACATTTGCTGCAGGAGTGCCCATTATTTGCAGAACAGAGAAAGATATGTTGGCCCACATCTGCTTCATTTGAGGACAAGCTCTATGGAGATATCAACAAGCTCAAGTTGACTGCATCTTACTTCAACTACATTCAGGTTAACATTTAAAGTCGCTTGAAGAAGTATTCAGACTGCCACACTTCATACCACAGGTATGTCGATTACAAAAGCGTCCCAGAGGCATGAAAATGAATATTGCTTGGATAACAAATCCATTACGTGGAAAGTCCGAATCAAATCTCACTGTGTGGATGTCATCTGCAGACTGCATTCTTCCGGAAGAACAGCCTATGGTGAACGGAAGGCCCAATATACGGAAGTGAGGCTAAGCAGCCATGTGCAGGACGTGACGATTCCTTAGGTGAGCCCAGTACCAGAGCGCTGTGTGTCGGTTCTGCAAGTATGGAAGCCTCCTTGGATGGCGGGGAATGCCCATGGTCTGCCCCTGCCTTCCCTTGAGGGCTGACCAGGATGTCTTTGGCTGTTCTATATGGGCCAGCTGGGATGGGAGATAACACCACAATAGTGAGTGTTAAACGTCCTAAGAAACCCCCGGGAAGGTTAACCCGGTCAACAAATGCCCGCAGAAGTCGGATGTGTCGGCCTAACGGCGCAAGAACGCAGCTCTGTTGTAAACAGGCACAACGCAGTCACGTCCGGAAAAAAGAAACTCCGGATGAACGTAGAAGAAGAATAAAAAGAAAATGCATCGTTACTGTGCCAACATATGGATGTGTCATTTGGCATATCGATATCACTAAAGAATAAAATTAGGTTATTGTAGCTTAAACGTTTCGCCATATTGGAAGTTACAGTGGCTTGAAAAGAACCGTGATTGAAGGCATGATTTCAGAACGCAGAAGCGGGGTTCAATCAACACGAAGAAGGACATAGGGTAATGCAGATACTTTGGGCAGGAAGTGCGCAATGGAAAATAAAATACTAGATCGAGAATGTTTTTATTTTTTTTTTGCGCTCACTGGGTTTGAACTCAAGCGTAGTCCGTAGACATCACTGATAATTGTGCTGGACTTAATTTTGCGTGTGGATTAGCTTTCCTATTAACAGTGTCCCTCGCCATCAGGCGAACCCACTCCGACTTCAGAGGTACTTGTAATTAACGTTTCCAAGTCAAGGACGATAGGTGAAAATAGTAGTCCAACTATCCCGTGTAGGGGTTGAACCCCTTACCTCGGCATCAGCACACAGGATGTTTAATAACACACGTTCTTAATCATTCAGCTATGATAACCCACCGATTAAAGAATGTATTGGTTGGGACTTGATTAGAGCGATGTTTTACAAATAACCTTCTAATTCGCGCGACTTTTTAAGCGATACGTGATGGTGATGATGATAGTAGTATTTGTGTATAGGGTCTGTTAACAATGAAATACATCTTTCAAAACTTAGGTCTAAAGTCAGTCTTTTTGCACTCGCGCTCGTATGTGCGTGCTTGTGTGCGTGTACAGCGCCCGAATAATAATAATAATAATAATAATAATAATAATAATAATAATAATAATAATAATAATAATGACCAACAGCCGCCGATTGTTGATTGGTTTATACAAATGTGACTAGCATTGCATACACAGTACGCCTCAAGACGTGGAAACAGGCATTTCACTTATTATGGAATCTTTATTCTATTTTCGTCCTATTTGTTTTGTAACCTTTATTTTCCAAAATCTATACCTCAAGTGTATTTGCTTTTGTTTTTTTTGGGTGATAGATCACTTTCTGATTATAGTTTGTAATTTAGTTTATGTTTATTTACCCCCAGCGTCCCTGCTTTACCTCTAACAGCGTACACATAGCATGAAGGTCAAGTAAAAGCAAAGGCAAACTACTGAACGTAACACTTGCCTAGTACATCAACAGCAGCTGAAAAATGTTGGTGTTGACTGCAACGTCCCGTAAGGGATACGCAACAATTTTTTTTTCATTTACAGTTTTAAGATTCGGTGCAGAGAGTGATTGTGTGATAGCTTAGCAGTGAAGGATTAAAACTATTACACCTGAACAGTGACCAGGGGTCAGTAGCAAATGGTCTGGGTGGAAGCACACAACAGTTTAGTGAAAATCCTGTAGCCTATGTTCAGACTGTTTACGTGTACAAAAAACGATAGTCACCGTTTTCCGTGGAGTGCCTGCTGGCTGTGTGAGTGTGTGTGATTGTGTTGCCACCCGACGACGCTTGCTATCGGGTAGTTCAGGTACCTATCTGTTTGTGAAATTGTCAAAAAAAATTAGTGCATAATGTTTACAGGACGTCACTGTCAACCCCAGCATTGTTGACTGTTTGTGATTCCTTAGCTAGTGTGCCGTTGCTTTCTAAACGACCGGCATCCATACCATTGTAAGAAAACGGCGCACGGCGGTATGCTCCCAAATCGCCCGCAGCTAAGCGGTATGCGGGATTACGAATTACGTCAGTAATAACTTCTCCACAACATTGGATTACCAGTGAGTAAAATAATGAGTTACCATGACTTGCACGTTGCGTGTGTCTTGTGTCTTGATATGGACTAAATAACAGGAGTAGTGCAATCGTTTAATCTGATGTAGTCAGACGATCGAGGGTTGATACCTAAAGCATTACCGGTTCCTATCGATCGCAGTCCTTAAGGTATGAGAAAAACCATAACCAAAGCTCGCGATCTGCTGTATTGTACAAATATAACATTGTTGATAAGGCATAAAATAAGGGCACGCCGAACTTTTATTTACGGCGGTTTAATGTCAACGATTTAGCGGTGATCAAGACGTTTGTCAAGTCTATTGTCTCATGTTTATGTTGTGTATTTGGAGAGTGAGTTTCATGAAGGATTACTAGGCGTCTTGTGGTAGATGTGTAAATTGACAGGTAAGGCGTCTTCCGAACAATAAATAACGTAAACGTGTCTATAACAGAGCAGCATGGTGAACAATCTGGAAAACTAATAAACAAACACAAACTAATCTTTCTAACAATCCGTATTGTCTGGCTGGCAATATTATTTCTGACATTGATGTTCCCCCCAATCATCTTTGTGCTGTGGACAGTTTTCTGGTGTTGCAAGTGTGCTTGTTTCTTTGATAGTTCTTCAATAATTCTTCAATCTGATTCTTCAATAAAAGCATAGTTAGTTGTATGATCAGTACACGTCGTCGCAAAAATATTAAATGAAAAGCTAGTTGAGGTCATTTACATGACGTCGCAATAAATCCCAGCATGTTTTGGCTTTGTGTGATTTATTAGGCAACTTTACGTTCAGTAGTTTGCCATTGTTTTTTCAACGAACGACGCTCATACCATTATTAAAAATCAACACAAGAAGGTCTTCTTCCGATTATGAAAGTACTGGATAAATGATTATGTGCAAACTGACTGACAATCACATGGCAGATTATAATTTGTGACTGAGGTTTTCTTCACAATTCGGCACCCAACTGCAGCATTTAAAAACAGTAAAGGGCACTTTAACACACTTCAAGGCGTATTATGCATATGACAATAGACCCACATTTCTATAAACCAATCGGCCCTCAGTTGGCGATGTGGCCAGTGTTATGCCGGCCGCCTTTACTTTATAAACCATTTTCTCGTACCCATTTTAGGCCAGGCCGACCGCAGAGCAAGGTGAATTAAAAGAAATTCGAATCCGTCCCGGTGGGGATTGAACTCATGACAGCCGTGCCTGTAACCGTGTGTCTAGCCATTACCATACCGGGGCTCCAGATTTTAGCATGCGTAACCTAGCTTGAGACCTCAGACAAATATTATCAGTAGTTATTTTGAACACATTCGAAAAAAGTAACTTCAATTTAGTCTTTGCTAAACGCTTTCTGATTGTTAATGCTTTCCTATTTTAAGAATGCTAACAACGCTTTGTAAATAATATATTTTGAGAATGCTAATAATGCTGTGTAAATCATGTATTTGAAAAAGCTAATAAATCTGAGTAAATCATGTATTTTGAGAAAGCTAATAAAGATAGTAAATCATGTATTTTGATCATGCTAATAAAGCTGCGTAAATCATGTATTTTGAGAAAGCTAATAAAGTTGTATAAATCATGTATTTTGAGAAAGCTAATAAATCTGTGTAAATCATGTATTTTGAGAAAGCTAAACAAGCTAAGTAAATCATGTATTTTGAGAAAGCTAATAAAGCTGTGAAGTCATATATTTTGGGAAAGCTAATAAAGTTGCGTAAATCATGTATTTTGAGAAAGCTAATAAAGCTGAGTAAATCGTGTAATTTCAGTTTGTAATTAAAGAACCTATTCTACCCGCCCTACGGAGTACCGAACATTTAGTGCTAAATCCATATTTTTAAACAGGAATCGTAGTACAGTTGTGTCGACTGCCTTCACTTTTCAAGACATTTCCTAACAGCCATTTTAGACTGGGTCGACGTGGAAGCTTTTTTTTTCCACGCGTTTCCATCCTGTTTCAGGATATTGCGGTCAACACCAGCATCTTTCAGCTGTATGTTGATTCCTAGGCTAGATTACGCTCATCAGCACGCCACGACTTTCTGAGCGACCGGCTCCATACTCTCAGAAGTCGCTGGCACGACTCGAACCGCTTCCAATTCTCGTTCGCTCACGTCAACCACGAGAGTATTCGGGGTTACGGAAAAAGCTGCTAACGCTCGACCAGGGAGACCGTGGAAGATTTACTAATTAAAAAAAATATTTACCTCGATATAGATTCTTATAAATGAGGACCGGGTCTGCAAGCTAGCTCCTGGTCACAATATTACTGCGGGTTTCACTTTCAGTTAGTAACATTAGACAAAGCTCATGGCATTTTGCTGGCAGAAATTGCAGGTCCCAACACGTTGTAAACGTTTGCAATCAATGTAAACATACCAATGATTACACACACTATGATAGTGGAAATCACCGCCATGCCGATAAGCGTGGGCAGTCATGTTTCGACATCTCATACGATCACCAGAGTCGTGGATTAGCTCCGTATTCGTGTCTCGACCATGCCATATGACTGAGCCATCCAAATATTTACTTCTCTATCTTCTCCTTGTTTTTCCCCATGTTTCTCAGTTGTTACTAAGTTCTCTACTTTATTTATTCACATAAAGTGCCGCAAACAAAAATGTGTGACTGTCTTATTTCCGTAATAAGTTTCCGGTTTTCATTTGCTTCTTCTAGGACTTGCTCATTGGTGTTTCTGCCTGTCGTGGTATTATTTGCATTTTCCTCAGAAATCACATTTTCACTGCCATTTGATATTTTTCAGCTTGTCTGCTCATTATTCACTTTGACATCCAAACAAAAGTACAGTTTCTATATAACACTTCAACAACTTTTTTCTCGTTGCAATTGACATATTTTTTATTGATTAGTATGTTTTCCATCTGGAAAAAGGCTACCTTCGCCATAGTGATACTTGTTCTAATCTTCTTCAAGGCACCTCCCATCAGATATTTTGACTGTTCCGCGATAGTTGTATCGATTCACTAGTTTAAGAGTATTCCAATTTACTCGTATTTCTCATTTTGTATTTCTTACTTCCTAGTGAAGACCATAATCTGCCTTCTTACAATTTAATTATAACCCCAAATAGAGTACATTATAAAAATAGAAGTACACAGAAAATGTATTCAACAGATCAAAATGTTATCCAAGCTTGTTTACACAACAAAAGACAACAGTGGGTGTGAAATAGAAATAAAGAAACGTGTTAATGGTACTTCCTTGAATGGTGCGGGAGCATCTATTATGAACAAGCAACTGGAACAAAATATTAAATCTCATGTTTCCTTCTCGTCTTTGAATTGAGATGTAAATGTGTAACTACCTCAGAAATCGGAGATTGATTCGCATGATGGCGAGGGACCCTGGTAGTAGGGAAAGCTAACTCTCATGTAAATATAAGTCGAGTGCACTCACTAATTCTTTCTTATTTTGTAAATGCTAATCAAACTGTATAAAGAATATATTTTCAATTAGTAAGTAAAGGACACAGTTTACCCACCTTATAGAGCAACCCACTGGGACTTTTCGCTGGCTGTTGTAGATTAGGACGGAGTACATATCGGAATTTCCCGAGTGCTGTGATAGATATGTATCTCTCTGTATGTCTCTCTCTCTCTCTATGTCCCTCTGTATTTCTCTCTCTAATTGTCTCTCTGTATGTCTATTTCTCTCTGTCTATCTCTTTATATGTCTCTCTGTATGTCTATCTCTAAGTATGTCTATCTATATGTCTGTCACTTTGTATGTCTCTCTGTAGGTATATCTCTCGTTATGTCTCTCTGTATGTCTATATCTCTCTGTCTATCTCTCTATTAGTTTAGTTTAGTTTAGTCGACGGATCAACATCACGGCACACGGGTGCAACCCATAAGTGCTCCGTTCTCCTCCTAACTCAAACCTGAGTCTGGAGAAACTCAGCTCAGTGCACGAACTCCGTAGCACCGGCGAGGATCCTGAAATACTTTGGGTAGATTTTTAACTCGAAATTTTGCCCTGGCGGCGCCGTTAGGCTACTCTATCTCTCTATGTCTCTCTGTAGATCTATCTCCCTTTTCTCTCTGTTGGTTTATCCCTCTTTGTCTCTCTTTATGCTTATCTCTTTGTCTCTTGGTAGGTATATATTTCTGTATGTCTCTCTGTAGGTATATCTCTCATTATGTCTCTTTGTATGTCTATCTCTCCCTATGTCTCTCTGTAGATATATCTCTCTTTGTCTTTATATATGTCTATCTCTATCTATGACTATCTCTCTAAGTGTCTCTGTGTGTCTCTCTGTAGGTCTGTCTGTCTTTGTTTCTGTAAGTCTATCACTCTGTATGTCTTTCTGTATGTATATCTCTCTTTATGTCTCTCTATATACCTATCTCTCTCAATGTCTATCTCTCTCTATGTCTCTCTTTATGTCGATATGTCTGTCTCTCTGTAGGCTATGTCTCTCTCTATATGTCTCTCTGTATGTTTATTTCTCTCCTTATGTATATATATGTATGTCTCTGTGTATGTCTATATGTCTGTATGTCTCTCTCTCTATGTCTCTCTCTATATGTCTCTCTGTATGTCTATTTATCTCCACATGTATCTATCTGTATGTCTCTGTGTATGTATTTATGTCTGTATGTCTATATCTCTGTGTGTCTCTCACTCTTTATGCCTCTATGTAGGTCTATCTCTCTATGTCTCTCTGTAGGTATATCACTGTCTCTTTGTATGTCTCTCAAAAGGTATATCTCTCTTTGTCTCTCTGTATGTCTATCTCTCTCTGTCTCTCTATATGTCTATATCTCTCTATGCCTCTCTGTAGGTCTATCTCTCTTTGTCTCTCTATATGCCTATTTCTCTCTATGTCTCTCTACAGGTCTATCCCTCGGTGTCTATCTTTATGTCTATCTCTCTAACTTTCTATATGCCTGTATATCTCTGTCACTCTGTAGGTCTATCTCTCTTTGTCTCTCTGTATGTCTATCGTTCTCTATCTCTGTGTAAGTCTATCTCTTTCTATGTCTCTCTGTATATCTCTCTCTGTCACTCTGTATGTCTATCTCTCTCTATATCTTTCTAAATGTCTATCTCTCTGTATCTCTCTCTCTTTCTATGTCTATCACTCTGTATGTCTCTCTGAAGGTATATATCTCGTTATGTCTCTCTGTATATCTCTCTCTGTCTATCTCTCTCAATGTCTCTCTGTAGGTATATCTCGCCTTGTCTCTCTGTATGCCTATCGTTCTATGTCTCTCTATAGGTATATCTCTGTTTATGTCTCTCTATATGTCTATATCTCTTTGTGTCTTTCTCTCTCTATATCTATATCACTCTATGTCTCTCCGTAGGTCTATCGCTATTTGTCTCTACGTATTTCTATCACTCTATGTCTCTCTGTAGGTATATCTCTATTTATGTCTCTCTGTATGTTTATCTTTATGTATAGCAGTCCTCTCTCTATGTCTCTATGTATGTCTATCTCTCTCTATGTCTCTCTCTGTCTCCCTCTGTCTCTCTGTATGTCTCTCTTTGTCTTTCTCTATCTATGTCTCTCTGTATGTCTATCTCTCTATGTCTCTCTCTCTATCTCGGTATGTCTATCTCTCTATGTCTCTCCGTATGTCTCTCTCTGTCGATCTCTCTGTGTCTCTCTGTTTATGTATGTCTCTTATCTTTCTGTCTGTCTCTTTATATATCTATCTATCTTTCTGTAAGTATACCTCTCTGTCTCTGCCTCTGTCTGTCTGTCTCTGTCTCTCTCTCTCTCGGTCTCTCTGTCTCTCTGTCTCTCTGTCTCTCTGTCTGTCTCTCTCTCTCTCTCTATATATATATATATATATATATATATATATATATATATATGTCTCTGTGTATGTCTATTTCAGTCTATATCTATATCCCTATATGTCTATCTTTCTCTATGTCTGTCACTATCTCTGTCTGTTTCTCTATATCTTTCTCTGCCTCTATCTCTGTTTCTATATCTTACTCTGTCAATCTCTCTACAATCTCTCTGTCTCCGTCTCTCTCCATGTCCCTCTCTCATTCTCTATCTCTATCGCTCTCTCTTTTTCTCTCTCTCGCTCTGTCTGTCTCTCTCTGTGTGTCTCTGTCTCCTCTATCTGTCCATCTTTGTCTCTATCTCTCTCTCTCTCTCTCTCTCTCTCTGTCTCTCTGTCTCTCTCTCTCTATATATATATATATATATTATATATATATCTGTCTAGCTCTGTCTTTGTCTCTGTCTCTATCTATGCCTATGTCTATGTATGTATGTCTATGTATCACTGTCTCTGACTGATTCTGTCTAAATTTGCCTGTCTGTCCGCCCTCCCACCCGTCTATCCGTCCATCCGTCTGTCTGTCTGACAACCCGTCACCCCCCCCCCCCCCCTCCCCTCCTCATCCTGTCCCTCTGCCCGATCGTCTGTCAATATTTTTCAGTTATTGATGTTGTTTTACAGAAGAAGAAAAAAAAAACAATGTTTACAGTATATCATTATATTTTGATGTTGTTTTCTGTCTTCAAGGATTTGTGTTATGTTATGTGTTAGCTATATGGTATATGGTTGTAGATGTATATATGATTACTCAAGCATGTATAAATATTTAATCTGGTTATCAGCTTAGTTCCAGGCTGATAGGCCTTGCATACACAGGCACAACGCGGATAAAATACGACGCAGGCTCTCCTAGTTAGGCTAGGTAGACATTCTGTGTGGCTGTTTGACAGATGGGCTTAGGGCATTGATCATTCATACAGAAATGTCATCTAATTACGAATTGAGAAGAGGTTAGCGTGAACAGTGATATAGTTTCTTCTTCCTCTTCTGCTTCTGCCTTTCATCTCCCGATAGAATATAACCCGTCAACAAACTCACGTGAAGATCTTTATGAATTTGTTCATGATTGGTAAGGCTTTGCAGTTAAACTTCTATACGAAATGTAGTCTCATGCCAACTCTTTTAGTAACCATTTACTTCATGTCATGCATTTAGGTTAGACTGTTACTATTCTTTGCTGTTTTATGGAAAGCATAACCGGATGGATACATGCTAAAATGGATACTGATGACATACGACTTGGACTATAGTTGAGAAGGCCACAGAAAAATCAAGGAGGGCAGTGATGATGAACCAATCTCGGAGAGTAGTAAAGATAGTCAGCGCAGCAACACCAATTAGATGGATTCATCTTCGGTTCCTTATTGCCCAGAGGAACACAAGCTCTGTTAACAATTTGTATGGTTTGATTAGGCAGTTAATGTTTTATACGGCATGGGATAGCCAGTTCCATGCCAACCCTCCCTAGTCGCCCCTGCGACATGCACTGTAAGTTACACTACTACAGACCTTAGCTTCCCCTAAAGGTGCCGGTAACACCAGGGTCGATGGGATGGCTTAATTACACCTTAATACATGACCAAGCCAAGAAGTGTGCTCACTATGGATGCCCAGCCAACTGATTGAGAAGCACAAATTGAAACAAAGTTATGTTTTTGGAACATTTCTCTAGGTACGAAGATGGATACTTTCTAAACATTATTGTTCCTGGAAAATAAATCTCTGATGTATGAGTACAGTATGGAGTATTGTTTATTCTTGTTAAAAACAAAATACTTTTTAACATTCATAAAAGAAATGGGAGGTTTCGACATCAGTTGGAAAAGTAAATAGAGTGTTTAGCGATTGGGGAGTGCTGTTGGCTGGCTTCCAGAAGATATGCAAGATTGCCAATGCTGCACAGGGTTGCCAGATCACTGTGATAAAATAAGTCAAGTCATGAATTTAAACTCCCCTCCCCCCCCCCCTCCCCCCCCCCCCCAAAAAAAAAGCAAAACACTACCCAATAAAAATATCTATTACAAATATATTTACATCACATAAACACCTCTTCTTCAAATAAGTATTCATCTTCATTGTTGAGAAATTCAGTACAGGATTCCTTATTAGTGATATGCACTTCGTTCGGTGCCATTTTATCTGACCAAGTGTGCTGCCACATCCATGGGCTACCATTATTTCACCTAAGGAGTCTCTGTGGCGAAGTGGTCAAGCCGTTTGACTCGTGCTCCGAAGGTTGTGGGTTCGATTCCGGGCCGCACCCTCCGGTTTACGAGTTAAATGTTTCGGAGACTCCTGTAGGTCGTCGCTAAAAGCTACGGAGTTCGTGCTTTGTGCGACGCTTTCCGTGCTGCGGAAAGAGACCGAGCCATATAGGATAAAACGCTCTGCAATGAAGTCGACCCTGTCGACTTTTAAGCGACTTTATTATTTCACCTAAGTGATCTATAGTGCGTATGGCACTATGGCAGGCCATGATAATAGCAATTTGTAACTCTGCTAATTTGACTTTATCATCAATTTTCTTATTTATTTTCATAACTGAAAATGTTTTTTGTGAAGAAGATGACATACTACGCTTGTGTTTTTCTGTTGTTTCGTGATTTGCGAGATTCGAAAGTCTTGAAACAATATTACACCGGCACAATTTGCAATATGCCTATTCAGAACCACCAGTGGATTTCTTGAGCCACACAAATGTCTTTTCCCATTGATCATTATATTTCCGATTAGTATCATAAGATGGTCTGCACTTTGGCATGATAATGGGCTCAATAATAAGAAATACTTGCCATGAAGGTATAATGAATTTGAAAATTTAAATGAACAGTAAGATGGCTGCGCAGTCCGTGAGTGCGCATAGAACAGTACAAACAGTACGAAAACCATATTTGTTTAATACTTGTTAGTTGTTACGTTCCTTCTCGAGAATGAACCAAAAGCAGTATAAGCTAAGCTTATAGTTTTGCATTTGTTTTAGCTAAAAAGTGTTTAAACCAAGATACAAATTAACTTGACCAATTCAAAAAAAGAGGCATTTATAGCTAATTATTATGCCATTACCAGTGTTGCCATCTCCCTTTGATGAAAAAGCACCAAAATCGACCCAAAAAAGCACTAAAAAGCACAAAATTTTTTTTTAGGAAGCACCAAAAACAAAAAAGCACCAACTGTTTTTATTACAAATTTAACAAGGTAGCACAGTATAATTTATTATTATCACTTCATATTATAATGAAGTTTATTCCAGATCCGCCAAATACCAATCAGAACTACTTTCGAGCCAAAAAAAAAAAGCACCAAATTGCAATACTATTTTTTGGGAAATCACTAAAACAAGCACTGGTGGTATTCATTCAAAATGTTATAAAGTAGCACATTATAATGTATTATTATCACTGAATATTAGAATGAAGTTTATTCCAGATCTGCCAAATCCCAGTCAAACAACTCCTCTTCAGTTTCTGTAGCTATTTCCAATTGTGTTTGCTCCTGCGATGATGAGGATGAGGAGGATGATTGAAAGAAACATGTATATGCCTCCTGTGATCCAATTTTTTGCAGAATATCCTTAGGTAGTTTATAATCATGACAGCATTTGCAATATCTTTTCATTCCATATCTAATAGTCAAAACAGCTGTCAAACTCTTTATGCTAAGTCTATTCCGCAATTTTGATTTTATAACTCCCATCTGACTGAAAATACGCTCCACGTCCGCATTAGAATGAGCTGAAATGAGCAGAGTTAAAGCTAAATCTGTAAGATCTTGGAAAGGATTTTCACCGGTGGCATCCCTGTATGAGGCTATTTCTGCCCACAGTTCAAGTATGTCAAAGGTCTGTGTCCACTGCATATGATGAAGTTTTCTCCACTGGAAATCGATGCGGGTGAGAGTAGCTGCATCTTCTACAAACATTTTAGCAAGATCCAATATACAGGGCTTCATTGGCTGTAGACATTCACTTCCACTAAGACATGACATGGACTGCAACACTCAAACGTTATCGGGTGTACGTAAACACAGCTGTGTCAATAGCTCTATTAAAAACTGGATGCACCTTCCACGAATTTCTTTCTCATCGGGAAGCTTGTAGTCTGCTATTAAAGGGAGTTAAATTAGTTGAATATTGCGCGGTAACGCACTAAGACTGTTTTACTCCATCGCTTCATTTCAAATTCGGCTTTTTAGTGTTCCCAAAATGAATTTTAAAGTAATTTTTACCCACCCCAAAAAAGCACAAAAAAAAATTTTGTGACGCACTAAATTTACGCGGCCGCGCTAAAAGGAAAATTTTCGCACTAACTGACTTGAAAAAGCACTACATTTAGCGCGAAAAGTACTAAAATGGCAACACTGGCCATTACAAAGTGTTTTTTTTTTAAGGCCAAGAAAAAAGCCAAATCGCCAAACTGATATTTTGACGCCAAACCTGTTTTTAAAAAGCCAGATTTATCAGATTTGGCGTTTAAAAAGCCAATCTGGCATCCCTGATGCTGCATTGTATTGAAACATTTTCTGGGTGCAGCTTGAAAAAATCTAAAGATTTTAATAGGAGGTTTCAAGGCGCGAGGTTCGACTTAAATGCATTCAGTTTTATCCATAAGGCTTTCGGCATAGTAGCCGGTGCGAAAGCGTCGATTAGAGCATAAAGCATGTAATATCAGCGACGAGTCCCCCGGAGACTGAAAACTGCGCCCGGGAACCAAATGATGGAGTTCAGAAACGAACATGTAATCTTACGAGCACAATGCAGAGTTGGAGCACACCCTACCAAGGATTCAAACACAGGTCTCCCAAAGGAGAACCTGATATTCTAGCCAATCATCCTCGGAGTAAGTCGGGATTGTCACTTGTGTGATCACCTAAGCAGTAAACGTGTCTCGTACGATGCAGAGTTTGAACGTGAGATGCGGATTTAGCTGAAACAGGGCGCTTGCTTCCCAACATTGGAACAGCCATCGGCTGAAGGTATTTATCAATGTTGGTGGAAATTATGTTGATAAATATAGAAGACATGTAAATGCAAAATTTCGCAAATTTCCTGGGTCGTTTCTTATTAATGTACTTAATGTTCATTTTTAACTTATTAGCCTCTCATCATATTTAATTGTTTCATCGTCTCTAAATCAGAAAGAAAGTAATAATAATGATAGATGTATATTCATAATTTCAGCGCTGTTCTATTTTCAGGTGTGGGTCAATCAAACAAACAAAAACAATGGCAATCAGAATGTACTTCTGGCTTCCGTTCATAATGATGTCGGTATTCTGGATTGTGTTGACAGTCACCTTTCTCCAGAACACTTCCAGGCAATCTAGTTTTCTGCGCACTTACAGGGGGGAACATGTAAGTCTTCGTATTTGTTTCGGTCACATTGAAGTGGGACGTAAGCCACACGGGTGATCCTGCTACTAGTAGCTGCTTCTACTAGGGAGGGCACGGGACTGATTTGGCGTATGGGTTAGCTTTCATTATTAACAGTGTTCTTCTCCAACATTCGAACCCATTCCGACTTCTGCAGTACTGGTAATGTACGTCCCCAAGTGAAGAATGAGGCGCCAAGATTTCAGTTCTGTCTGATCTTTGTGTGGGCTGAAATTACTACCCCAATATCAGCGCATCGAAAGTTTAAGCGCAAGTTCGTTAAACCTTCTGGCCACGCCGACCACTTCGTTGTGTGTTTATGTCTGTAGCATAAATATGTAGCTTCAGGCCATCTACAGTCCTGGCTGTGTTAAGTTTATAACAACTAGCGACGTTCTTGAAGTTTTCAGTAATCAATTAATCGCATCCATTAGTGACAAAATGCATGTGGAGAGCTACTTTAAGATACAATTGATACGGTGAACAGTGGCGCGCTGAAGCTTAACGCACTGCTCGCCAGGAGACAGTTGACTACAATGACGTTAACATTTGAGATAAGTGTATGATGTTTAAAGGGATCCATAGAACCCACTTTCCACCCGCCAGCTAACACCCTACCCAGTCCGCCACTGGTGGTGAAGCTGTCTGTGATTAGGTTGGGAGTGCACCTGAACACATGAAGTAGCCACATTCTGAAAGACTGGCCCAGAAGTTAGGGGCTACACGGTCAGGATGTTATTCAAAACGTAATGAAAAAGCCATGCAGACTTTTAATAACATGTCTACCAGCATAATCACCATAGAAGATATGTGATGGCTTTTTAAGAAGGAGAAGCAGTGTATGTGAATGTCACAAGCAGAGTGATGTTCATTCTTACAGGAAGTATTTAATATTAGCGACATCAAAGATTATTCTTTTCAACCTTAATTGTATCAACTTCGCTGGATAATTTACTTGTTTGAGAATAAGAACAAACATAGACGGTGCTATTGCACATTGGGCGATGGTACGAATATGACTGTTGCGTTATTACAAAGGAAGTATAAGAAAAAAAGTTTGCATATCCTTTACAGGACATCGCTGTCAACATCAGCATCTTTCAGCTGATTGTTGATTTCTTTGGCAAGATTACGCTCAGTAGTTTGCCATTGCTTTCTGAGCCGCCGGCTCACATACCTCGTAAGTTACCGACGCGATTCGAACCACTGCTGATTTTCACAGTCGTCATGTTACTTACGAGAGTATACGAGATTACGGAGAACAGTTGCTAACCACTAGGCCAGGAAGCTGGCAAAGGAAGTATACACGGATAGAAATTCTGATCAAAGATGATTAAAACCAAGAGCTGGGACAAGTTACACGTAAAGTTCATTATGTCAAGCCCCAGTGATCTGAATGTAAAGGACACTACCAATAAACACAACTGATCATTTGAAATATGTGCTTCACAGAATAATAGGAAGAAACTATAGCAACGGGAATCCCTGATTCTATTTCTAGACCCATGTAACCACATTGAGGCGAATTGGGTACATGGTGCTTGGCCCATATTTTTTATAGACCAATTAGCGGTCGAGAATTAATGTGGTTAATATAAAGATGGCCGGTCTCTCTGGCCGAGGGGTTACAACACTTTCTCCGTAGTCCTGTTTATCACGCAGAGTCTCGTAGCGGGCGAGAACTGGGAGCGGTTCGACCCCCGCTGGTGACTTGCGGGATAACTGAGCCGGCCGCTCAGAAAGCAATGGCAAACTACTGAGCGTAATCTTGCCAAGAAATCAACAGACAGCTGAAAGATGCTGCTGTTGACAGCGATGTCATGTAAAGGATATGCAAAAAAAAAAAAAAAAAAATATAAAGATGACCTCAATTTCCTGGTCCTACTTGTTGGTAGTGTCAACTTGGAAGTGCGGGTCATTGTTCTGACTAAAGGGGTTTTAAACTTACGAAGAGCTGATAGGCAGTCAAGCATGCTAGCTTCGCGAATCATATGTTGTGAATTAATACATTATTACCAACTGAGATGAAAATCAGAGCTTAATAAATAAATGAAAATCAGAGCTTAATAAATAATGTCAGTAAGAGATTAACAAATCAGATGTACGTCAGTGATTTATAAATCAGATGAAAGTTAGAGATTAAAAAATGAGATGGAAGTCAGAGATTAACAAATAAGATAGCAGACAGAGATTAACTAACGATATGACAGTCTGTGATTAACAGATAAGATAACAGTCAGTGATAAACAAATGAGATGATAGTCAGATATATTATTTGACTTTGTCATTCAGAGTAGCTTTCAGTGCCAAGTGTAAAAAGGTAAAGACGTTACAAGTGGGAAATTACCATAACACACTGAATACACGAAAAGGGTGTTTTTAGATCGTGAGGGATATTGGGCATAAGGCGGAAGCCCAGTTTTAGACACTCCATGGGATTATGTGATTAATGTCACGCGCGTCAATTTATTTCCCAAGACATTTCAATGTACATATTTTAGCCTGGGCTTACCTAGTAGCCCAGGCCAATGGGAAAAGACAATTCTAGGTTAGAAATGTAATCGAACACATTACCAACACATTACCATTTTGTTAAAAACAAGCTATGTGTAATCATGATTTCAAAAGCATACATGGCCCATCCCTATTAGAAAGTAACGCATATGCTGTGGATTTGTCGGGGAGACCCATAATGCGTCATTTTTGCTGGCACAGGAACTGAGCAATTATGGAGTGACTGGCATTGAACCGTCTGTGTGTGTGTGTGTGTTTGTGTGTGTTTGCGGGGGGGGGGGGGGGGTGCACTAGGAAGTTTTGATATGGATGTTTGTAGCTGTCTTGGCTTGTTTTGAGCAAGTAGCAATCTATCTTTTTTATTTAGGTGAATTATGTTTTTATTTTCCTTTCAACTTACAGGCCAAACGTCAATACTCATACGAGACTTCGAGGCGCGTAACCTTGAGTGAGTTCGCGTCAAGTATTTATGAGAAAGGTGAAAATCTGTATCAGTTGATGAAACGTGCGTGGCCTCCAAAAGCTGTACTGGGAGACGAAGGTAATATTAAAATTATCTAGAGTAAGCCAAGATGCCCATAGAACTTGCAGTCATTACTTCAGATATTTAGTTCTTGTGGTTGTGTGGTCTCGAGGTATGGTGTCCGCCTCGATTGCTGGAGATCCCGGGTTCAAGCCCCGGTGAGGACCGGGATTTTTTCATGTGGACTTCTAGTAATAAAATTTCTCCTGGTCTCTTGGTTGGAAGATCGGACTACCTTGTGTATTGTTGCGCACGTAAAAAGTCCCTTGGCAGTTGGAAATCGAAAATGAGTAGCCTAACGGCGCTGCCCGGGCAAAATTTCGAGTTAAAAATCTGCCCAAAGTATTTCAGGATCCTCGCCGGTGCTACGGAGTCGTGCACTGAGCTGAGTTTCTCCAGACTCAGGTTTGAGGTAGGAGGAGAACGGAGCACTTATGGGTTACACCTGTCTGCCGTGATGTTGATCCATCGACTAAACTAAACTATTTCTTGTGTGCGTGAATTGTTTGTTTGTTTTGTTTTTACTAACAGTAGAGATTGAATGTAATCTCATTATTAAAAGCGCCCAATGGCATGAATTAGTGCATAAGATATTCGTTTTGATAAAACTCTGGTTTTCCTTGTCCTATTCCATCACCGTGATAAATCTTCCATGCCTAGGTAGCTGATTTTCTATAAGAAAATAAATGACCCCTTTAAACGCTGTTGGGTATCTGGTGCTAAATCCATATTGTTTATAGACTAATCGTCATTGGATAGGTAGGTGTGTTTCTGTTGTTTGTCCATCAAAAATGATGATGGCTATTCATTTCATCCAGTGGGGTTGAAAGTATGGAACCGTGAGTTCTACGATGGCTGATAAGGCCTATTTTGGCTCGAAATGTTCTTTGACAATGTGGGCAAAGAATGCTTGACGTTCCAGGAGCAGGATCTCCTGAAGTGGTTTTTCTGTCCAGCTTTTTCTTCACAGCTCTTGCAGTCCTGATTGCTTCACAAGTGACTACACCCTTGCGTAATGATGAACGGCACGAATTTAAGTCTTTGGCAACAGTCTCCCAGTTGTTAGGATGAATTCCAAAAGCTTTCAGTGAGAATTTCAGAGTGTCTTTAAAGCGTTTCCCCTGGCCGCCTTGGGAGCGTTTACCACAACACAGCTCGCCGTAAAAAAATTCGTTTAGGGAACCTGTGATCTGGCATACGAGTCAAGTGACCAGCCCAGAGAATGTGATTCTTCATTAGTAGAGTGTGGAAACTGGGCATGGGTGCTCTTTCTAGGACCTCAGTGTCTGGGATCTTATCTTGCCATTTAATCTTTAATAGCTTTCTAAGGCAGACTGTGTGGAAATAGTTTAATTTCCTAACAGTCCATGTTTCACAAGCATATAGCAGTGCGGATAATACAATTGCTTTGTAGACTTTCAGCTTTGTTTGTAAGCTTATTCCATTTCTGTCCCACACATTCTTGTACAGTCTGCCAAAGACTACTCTGGCCTTAGAGACTCTTGCATTCACTTTGTCATCAATTGTGGCAGCTTGTGACACGGTGCTGCCAAGATAGGTGAATGTGTCCACTACACTTAGTCTATGAACATGTACTTTTATATTTGGCACAGTGTGATTAATCCCTGGAGCTGGCTGGTACATAACCACAGTCTTCTCCAAGTTGATATTAAGCCCAAAGTTGGCACAGGCATGTGAGAAAGCTGAAACATTATGTTGCATGTCTGCCTCTGAGGTGGCATATAGAGCGCAATCATCAGCAAACAGGAGCTCTCTGGCGGTGTCGCTGTTAGTTTGGGTTTTAGCTTTCAGCCTTCTGAGATTGAACAACCATCCTTCCATGCTGTAGTCGATGTAATAGGTAGGTATAGGTGTTTGAGGTAAGATAGTCACGATATCGTCGAACTACCTTGTGTACTTGCACCAAATGTATACCAGTGCCTTTATTTTATTTAGGCGTGATTCGTGTCTTCGTTATCATTAACACGTCTCTCTTTCAATTGTTCAATGATGAGAGACACATGTTTAACTTTCTACAACCACTGTCTTTATCATGTTCTGTATTTGCTACTGACATTTTGCTATCAAAACAGTGTTATTAGCATATAGTAAGTTCTGTTCTAACCAGCAACCGCGATCCCTAGTATATTTTCATCTAATATGACTCGTAAGGCTTATTGTACGATGGTCTTCACATTCTAAAGTATCTGGTTTCTTTGGCAGAGGTATGAATATTCATTAGGACTGTATGTAAGTTTGCTATAATGTACTCAGTCTAGTGTCATCAACATGATTTAGGTGTTTTGTTTTTAATTGTTGTTAGCTAATGAAAGCTTTTTGCCGCAATGTCCTCTGTTTTCTATAATTGCATTTTGTAAATTGCTCTACACATGGTATTTTTATATTAGTATAAAGCAGCTTGGACTGCTCAGTATGAACATCATAACTGACTGAGACAAACAACAAAGACAAAATCCATTATGTTAAATATAAACAGACAATATATACTCTAATTATGTATCAGAACACTTGATATTGCAACAACAACAAATCAATATTTATTTAAGATGTTTAATCAAGTCACTATCCAACAACCAATTCTGTACTGCATTAACTGTAGTAGCCTTGCCCATGCGTATTCCCGTTTGAAAATTGAAATATTTTTATCGCTTGAAACGTCATGAACGTTGGGAACAATCATGGAGGGGCATATGCCCGGGAAGAGAGGTGGTGTTTGTCCGTCAAGAATAATGATGACCATTCATTTCATCCAGTGGGGTTGAAAGTATGAAGCCGTGAGTACTAAGATGGCTGATAGGGCCTATTTTGGCTCGAAATGTTCTTTGACAGTGTGGGCAAAGAATGCTTGACGTTCCAGGAGGATCTCCTGGAGGAGAGGTAGACGAAGGCCAAAGAGAACACGGGTGCAGGATGTGGTAGATGGATTCCAGAAGGGTGTATCTGACTCGGGACATCTTGCTTACGACTGAGAAGTTTTCCGGAAGGTTGTTATAGGAGCGAGGTTCTGCAAAGGACATGCTACTGAATGAATGAATGAGTGGATGGATGGATGAATGAATGAATGAATGGATGGATGGATGAATGAATGAATGAATGAATGAATGGATGAATGGATAAATGAATGAATGAATGAATGAATGAATGAATGAATGAATGAATGAATGAATGAATGAATGAATGCATTATTTGTCAGCTGGTCTGTAAATTTGTTACCTTTCAATCTGGCATGTTCTGGTAAGTACATAAAGATGAGTTGTGTGAAGTTAATAGTCACTAATAATATTTGGATCATCGATGTAAAAAAAAAATATCCTTTGACCCATGTTAGTATCTTATCCATGCACTAGATCCATGCTTTGAAAGGCCAGTCAGCACTGGATGAGCGTTGCAATATCATGCCGGTCGCCATCACTTCGTTTGCTATTTACTGAGAGCCAGTTTAGGCTGGATCAATCTGGGAGCTGAGATAAACTTGTAAAATACACATCTATAAGGATTCAAACACATAACCACCATGCCTATAAACAGCGTGTTAGCCATTCCCCCACTGCAGCTTTCACGTGTTGTCCAATGGTAAAAGAGAAACAAAATATAGAATCGTTCAGCCGCTCATTAATATGCAACTTATTGTTAAAAATTTTTTTTGTTAGTTGCATGTCCTTCACACAATGTATCAGTCAACCCCAGCATTTTGGCTGTTCGTGATTCCTGTACAAGTTTTACGTTCATTTTTTTTTTGCCATTGCTTTCTGAAAGACCGGCACCTAATCCTTCAACAACAAAAAAAAATAACCAGTTTCGAAGCCGGATATGTAGCTACCTATATTGAGAATTATTTGATTATTATCTGTAAATTGTTTATGAGTAAATATGTATTATCTATCAACACACTGTCTCCTAGGATACGGCGGGGCTGGTGTTACAATAAACAAAAGCCTGCTCACCGAAAGGGAGAGGATCATTTATGACAACGGTATGAAGAATTTCGGCGTCAACCAGTTGGCCAGTGAGTTAATCCCTGTCAGAAGAAACATAACACTGAACATGACGGAGTGAGTCAATTATTGTTTTCATTATAATATCTGACAATTATCATTGATTTTGAATAGGAAAGCTGAAGTAGGTTATCACAACAGGAAAGAGCAATGCAGATAACTTGAAAGACGTTAACTCACAAAGAGAATTGGTTCTCACATCAGAAGCAGAGTTCACATTCACTGACATGTAATGAGAAGAGACATTCTAAAGCATGTCGTCACAACGGGAAGGTTGGAGGAGACGAGAGGCAAGGAAAGACTAAGACAGATGATGGACATAAGGCACGGAGGAACGTCGGTATTAGAAATGACTGACGGCATAATGCAGAGGGCTATGAACAAACATGCTCACCAAATCACACGACATGGAGGTATACGAAGAACATGAAGACACATTGCAAAGAATGTTTGTTTAAAAAGAAAATGCAGCAACAACGTGTGCAAAGAATAATAATAATCGCGCGCCATACGGTCATGGTCGCCGTCTCAAAATATCACCAAATCTGAGTTACTGTCTCGATAACACCATGTGACCAAGCAGTCCAAATATTTATCTCGCCTGCCTTTCCCCTTATCTTACCTCATGAATTGTGTCAGTTATGACTAAGTTTTCTCTTTTATGTCTTTTGATAACGTGCTTAAACATATCGAGACTGTCTACGTTAAATTTATGTAATGAATTCTCAGTTTTAATGGCTTTGTTTTTGCTTTAGCACTTTAACACTAAATTAAATTTTTTCTGTTAGTCCTTGATCATGCTTGCAATTTTTTTTGATAAACTTCATTTCCAGTGCTATTAGATATTGTTTACCTTGTCTAATGGTACCTTGTATATGGAGCCCATGCTTCATATACACATAACGGTAAAGGTTCTGTACACCAATTCAGAACTCTCTGTTACTACACTTGGCAACTTTTTATTGAAGGAGATGTTTTCCAGCTTGCAAATGGCTACTTTGCAATAACGATATGCAAAGACTACAATATGGAATCCAGGGTAGTGAAAAAGGTAATGACAACTGCAACATAGGATATAGAAACACGTATCTACATTACCATATCAGGGTTGTCACGCAGTTCATGAACTTACCAATTTCGACTTCATCTAAAGGAATTACCAATGCGAATATAGAACTGAGATGAGTTGACTCAAGAACCGACATCACAGCACTCGGGAAATTCCGATATGTACTCCGTCCTAATCTACAACAGCCAGCGAAAGTCCCAGTACTAATGGTACCATTAGTCGTATGATTATTTGCCCGTCTGGCCTTTCCTGGGATTTCAAAACAGCTTACTATGATCATCATGCACCATGCAGGCGTGAACAGTCATAATTCGCCTTTTTATACGATCACTAAAGACTCGGATCAGGTGTCTTTCCTATTCCAATTATGTGGCCTCGCCATCCAGGAACCCACCTCTTTGTCTTCTCCTGGTTATTTACCCATCACGTTAGCCAAGTATCACACACCTTTCAAGTGTGTTTCTCCTCAAAGCATGATCAAAACATCTTGACTGTCTGAGCGCAATTTCTATAATTACATTACGATTTTCGTGTTTCACGAAGAATGTCCTCGTTCCCTTTTCTGTCCGTCTTTATTGTCTGTTGAGATGTTATAGGTTTTTAAGGTGTTGATGACTCCGTCGATCCATCTTTTTCTTGGTCTCCCTCTTATGTTTTATGTTTCCAGTTTCATGTTTTATGCTTTTGCCGTTAGCGACTTTGGGTTCATTCTCACTAGGTGGCCGAAACAGTTAAGTCTATCAATGAATTTAACAACTGGTGTTGCTCTAACTGTTTTATAGATCTCCTTGTATCTAATATGGCCCTTTCTTGATTTTTTTGCTGCTTTTCTCAGGCATCTCACTTCACAAGCAGTGTGTTTTCTTTCTTATTTAGTTAGTGCCCATGTTTGGAACTGATATCTCAATGTTGGTACACAAATTGCATTTATAATGGTCTTCGTAATTCCTATAGGGATATTTGGATGTTTCATAAAGGGTGTAATTTTATATGCAACATTAGTGGTTTCTTTAATTCTTATCTCCATCTCTCTATCTAATAGTGTTGATATTCTTATTTTAATATCCACAAGATATCTTCCATCGTTTGTTTTGAATGTTCCAAGATAATTAAATCACTTCACCAAGTGACGCATTTTCCCCTTTCTTGGATGTTGTGTTGTGGCATTTCTTGTTTCTTGGAAAAGGCTATATCTGTTTTAATTATAACCCAACGCTCTCACTGTATGCAATAATAGCATCCACTAAATACTACAGATTCTGTTCGTATTCTGCATTCAATGCTGTATCAACAAGGTAAGTCATGTCACTGAGCACAAGCCAATACTTCTACAGAATGAACAGAACTCTGTAGATAAAACAATGCCATTTTAGTTTGGCTTATTAAAAAAAGACAAATCACCGTCATTGAATGCGATACTTCAATAATTCACATTTTTCTTGCATAGATCTGGATAAGATTTGCCCTGTACTGTGCACGAAATACTTAGCACAGGCGAGAATCATAATGTAATACACATCATCAGTGCCTCAAATAGTGCATTTGGGCGCAGGTTATCTAATTATCATATAGCCAGGATTCCTGACATTTGGAGTGTCAGATTCAAACCCAATGAGGAAATTGAAAGTCGTCGCCATTGTGGCTTTCAAGTTTTATATTATCTAGTGTGTTTTAGAATTAATACTTCTTTCGTCTACTTCTCTGAGCGCCGATCAATACCTGCATATTTATGACTAATGTGATTTCTAATTATCAAACCTGAACAGCTGTCACGGAAAATTTGATAGATTCGATCGATGACAGAAAGAGACATTCGACTACACAAACACCGGCAACCCTTTGATGAGCAGGGGACTGAGGAACAAAATAAGTCGCGTCAAATGTCTACACCCGGTCGGCATTTTGTTAACAAGTTGTTGCTCGAGACGGGACAAAAGTGCCACCCGTCTGCAAGGCGGTAGTCGGCCTTTGATGTTGTAGACGGAATGTCTGGACAGACGTCGGAGAGGTCTTGTGATGTAAGGGACATGATTCCCCAGATCCCAGACTAGCGGGATTCTCGGAAGTGCCGGGACAAGTCCCAGATGAAAGCAAACTAGACGGCGGATTGATTCCAGTCAGTCTAAAACAGGGAGAGAAAGCCATACTCTGGACTAATTAGCATCTAGACTTTTTGGTGACGTCACTCAAGCCCCGAATTAAAACCAGTTGAGGTAAACAAGTTGAGTTAGTTGACCAAAATTTCTGAAGTGCTAAGGATCGGCGCAGTATTCCGAGTTGTGTTATAGAAAGAGACTATAGTGTCAAAGTGTTGATATTTATCGGCGGACATAGATCCAGTCTGTGATTGCATAGTCTCAATCTTCAACCGGAATAGGCCATATGGTATTCTATTAATCATATCTAACTTAGAGTATGATTAGGAATAGAGTACAGTACTGTGCGGTGATATAATGTATTATAGGTGCGGTGATAGAATGTATTATACGTGCGGTGATAGAATGTTCTATAAGTGCGGTGATAGAAAGTATTATAGGAGTGTCGGCACTAGTAGCCTATTGTATGGCTTTAACTAGCTTGTGTGATATATCATTTAACTCAGGGAGTTAAGGACAATGTAGTGGAATAATAATTAGAGAGATTGAGGATGGTTGGAAGGGATGAAGGGCATGAGAAATGGTAGGATCTTCCAGTAGGGCATCTGCTGGGTTTCTACCCGTTTCCTTTAATCTATCCTTGTGTTACCATGTCTCAGACCAATGTGATGAGCTATTTGGCCGTATGACAGAGATCGGATCTCTGTTATAGATCTGAGTGCTGCTATCGGCCTACACTCACCTAATTACCGTCAGGATTGAGTTGCTCTCATCATGGTGTTCTCTATTCAACAGGTTACACTTGAGTGTGCGACGATATATTACCAAGAAGCAGTATCGAAGTTATATAAAATAAAGGCTCACGAATTGAAGACAGAGGTTACTGAGAGGCTTTTACACAGGGCTCAGAATCTAGTTGGTCTGTAGAAACCTGACTTCTGCTGAGCCGGACCTGATGAATACAAGTGTTGGTTTTTCTTGAGTGATAAGCTACATCACCGAAGATTCATAACTCATTTACCAAGAACACCAATATATATATATATATATATATATATATATATATATATATATATATATATATATATATATATATATATATATCTACCTAGAACAATAATAGGTTGTTTGTTTAAGATGGGGAAAATCGCATAACCAGTGACTTATGAACAGTTAGATTTTCCCAAGTGACATTTAAGTTATTTGAAAGATTCTCTGATCAATAAACATTATTGAACAGAGTAAATTCACAGTGTTTGCTAGTGTGAAGACCAATATCGAACAGTGTCTATCATTGATGACCAGCATCCTGATTGTTCAAGAGTTATCGGAGAAAGTCGTCACGTGGCCGGAGAAACATCTTCTTGGTGAGGTTTTCTGTCCGGAATACATAGTGCTGTTGTGTGCTCAGCACAGTGATGTAACAGACTTTGCTCCTGATTCACTGGTCTGATTCTACATACACATTAGAATATTCGACACACATTCTACACATTACACACACACACACTTCTCACACACATACATTTTGCTTTAATAAATTATTTGTTGTATTTATTTGTTAAAGCTAGAGTTGCTGATGTTGAGTATGTTGTGTTGGGGGAGAATGAGAGGGGGCATGATCCAGGGGTGAGTGAGAGTAAGAAAGAGGTGTCTACAGACTGAAGGAGTTTTGTGGACGGAGTCTGGTGGTTTCTCTAGGACAATAATATTGGGTTACAAAAAAAATTGTGGGTGTTGATTCCCCTCACTCCAGGGACGACACTAAAGTAATAAAGGATTACTACGACAACAGCTACATTTCGGCCTCTATATCTTTTTCCAAATGCCGTGGGATTTTAATGCTGGCAACGCGAGCTTCGACATCCTGTTTCTTATATTCCATGGAATATCCAAAGCATGATGTATTGTGTACTGCCATTGATTTCTAATACCGATGTTCCTTCATGAATTGATGTCAAATTGTCCTATATTTTCTGTCCTGGTCTTCCCCTGTTTCTTCTCCCATCCAACTTTCCCATTGTGAGGACATACTTCAGCTGTCCCCTTCTCCATGACATGCCTGAATAATGTGGGCTGTTTTCTTCTGATGCAAGTAACCAGTTTTATTTCTGAGTTAACTTCATTTAAGATATCTTCATTGCTCCTTTTATCCGCCTACGATGTTTTCATCATTCGTCTATAAAATTACATCTTCGTAGCTTGCACATAATTCCAGTGTTTGCTAACTGTACATGCTTAGCTTCCGTACATTAGGATTAGCTTAATATAGCTCTTAACTCCTTTTCTCACTTCGACTGACATGAATACATTACTGATAATATTCTTCGTGTGATATATTGCGATTAAATGGGCTCTTCTACATTTAGCTTCCTTTATACACTGTCCATTTGCTGTTATTAGGTACCGCAATACTTCATTTCCACATTGGAATTACACACTGTTAAACTCAACTTTCCACGATGGTTCATTGTTTTACCAGTGCTACAACTGGATGATTACAAAATAGATACAAGAGTGTGTTTATAACAGCAGGAATGACATGTCTGCAGAGAATATTTAATGTTCAAGAAAAGAGACAAACTTATAAGTTATGTAAATGGTTACAAGATTATCAGTGTAGTTTGCTTACGTCAGCTCAGTAACCGTGCCATCGATTATGTATGCTAGGAGTATGACCTAATTAATCACAATGAAACAAAACGTATGTGCTAATTGTATTTTTGTATGTATGTATATGTGTTTCAGAAAACGTACACATGTTTAGAACCCTCGGGACTCCCAAATATTGCACTCTTGTAACGAATGATGAAGTGCATAAACGATTCCCACGAAATTCTGATCTTGAGGCAGTTGGTTTAAGATAAGAGAATAGTCTGTTTCCGAGATCGCAAGACATCGGATTCACCTTTCCTAACGTATTTATGTGCCGGCTTCCTGGCCTAGAGGTTAGCGACTTTTCTCCGTAATCTCGTATACTCTCGTAGGTAACCTGACGACGGTGAGAATCAGTAGTGGTTCGAATCGCGTCGGTAACTTACGGGGTATGTGAGCCGGCCGCTCAGAAAGCAATGGCAAACTACTGAGAGTAATCTTGCCAAGAAATCAACAATCAGCTGAAAGATGCTGATGTTGACAGCGATTTCCTGTAAAGGATACGCAAACAAACTATAAAAAAAACAAACGTATTCATGTACACGTTAGTGAAGATCCAGAACACACACGGCAGGGTGAAGGAAAAAGTGAAAGACACATATCAACTAGATTGTAGAAGTAGTATGGCATATTGATACATTGCATTTTAACTGTGCACCTGGGCTGTAGTAATTCTTTTAACGCCTGGTGTAGGCTCTCATAACAGGCATTTTACAGTTGTATAAGTGAATGTCGATTTACTATTGGTGCTTTAAGCTCAGTGCTTCAGACCGACTTGTAACTAATTGCTCCATCTTTTGCCAACCTACAGATTAGCAAAATACCTTGTAGAATTACTAGATTAGAATGCGAACCATATGTTTTAATTCATCTGTATTTGTGGTGTCTCTGCTACTGTAACCACTTCAAGGGTATTTCAATAAATTAATTAATTCAGTGACAAACAAAAAGCGGCTGAGCTCCAAGCTTGGCATACAATCAAATAAAAAAGTATTATAATGCAAATTTTCGTTCACTGAGCATTGACATTGCGGAAGATACTACACATGAAATAACACCGTGACCCTTGTGTTTATAAGCCACCCTTGTACATATAAGCCACTTCAAGGATAACGTGCCATACTAAGAGTCAATTAGTTGATTTTTAAATCCAAATCTGTTAAGTTAGTGTGTTTTTGAAAAGACTAAAAAATATGTTTTTAGTATATTGAAAATACGTTGCCGTTCTGTATCTTTGAATGATTTACCCCCCCCCCCCATTCCCCCACCCCTCCCCCTCGAAAACAAAGACATGTATCTTTGAATGGTTACACTGGCAGTCATATCTATCTTTCAAATAATCAAAATGAGCAAAGATAACTTGAAGCACTCAAATATTTATTGCCAACCGTTTACTCATAATTTATGTTTAATCTGGAATAGATGCAAGAACCTAACATACGATACAGCAACTCTGCCCAAAGCCGGGATAGTTCTCATCTTCACAGATGAAATGTGGTCAGCCCTGATGAGAACAGTCTTCAGTATTCTAGATGCTGGTCCGGAGGAGTTGATCTCTGAGATTATCCTTGTAGACGACGCTTCTCAGAAAGGTCAGAACTTCACAATGTTTATGTGAACATGTTGAAAGGTTCATGGCCAGTTTCACACATAAGGTACTTCTAGCTGAATATAATTCTTATTTTGCTCTAACTCGCTTTGAAATCAAGCGTAATCCACACGTGCTACTTCTACCCGCATTGTAATGCATATTGTGAGTGGATTAGCTTTCCATATTACCACTGTCACTCGCCATCTGGCGAACCCACTCCAGCAGACCGATGTAGGGGTTGAACCCCTCACCTCAGCATCAGCTCATCGGTTGTTTGAGAACGAGCGCCCTTATCCTTTCCTCCATGCTGACCAGTTTGTATAATTAACTGACCATACTTACTGATAGCACAACTGACCATGATAGCACAATGTTAGAAAAACGTTAGCTTTGAGATATTAAATTAAATTGATTATTAAACATTAAATACGTTGCTTCAACGACATCAAATTTCAAACCACGTTAGTATCTATAATCGAGTATTTATGTCTATGCTAACGAACATTACAGAAAATCTCATTTGTTCTACGTGTCATGTTATTGAGCTGTGGTCTAGGGACAGTGAACGCCTGTCCCAATTCTCCAACACACCGAGTCTAGGCCTCAAAATCATCCGCAGACGAATTGGAAACGAGCCGCCTTGCGTTGATTTAGATGGCATAAGAGCCTGTCGTTCACAAAGTAATGACAAATTACTGAATGTATAAATCTTTGCCTGTTAATCACACACTAATAAACATGTTTGGGTCGATTGCCACCTCGTGTAAAGGATATGCAACTAACTAACATGTTATTACACTAATCGTGAAGCTAAGATACGTTCTTGTTCGACTGTATTCTCATCTCATCTCATCTCATCATGTTCCTCTTGTACCTTGCGGTGTCGAGGTGAAGTATAAACTTCGTGAGAGTGCCCGGTTATGGGCTTCGTATATCGACATTCCCATGGATTCTGTTATTCCCTCCGTCCAGCGTTTACGTGGTCGGCCTCTTCCTCTGTTTCCATCTGGTCTGTACGTCATTGCCTGTTGTGGCATGCTGTTGACTGGTAGCCTACTTGCATGGCCAAACCATTTGACTTGCTGCTTTCTAATAAAATCTAGAGCAGCTTTAACCCCCACTTTAGTCCTGATTTCTTCATTTCTGATCTTATCTCTTCTTGATACGTTGAGTATTCTTCTCAGGAACCTCATTTCTGTTGTTGTGATTTTTCTTTTCTCTTTTTCTGTCATTGTCCAGGTTTGGCATTGGTAGCACAGAGTTGGTAGGAAGATTGTGTTGTAAAGTGCTTTCTTAGTAGTTATTGATACATGTTTGTTCTTTAGTATTGGTGCCATTTGTCCAATGAGTTGATTTGCCTTATTGCACCTATTTTCGATCTCGTCTTCTGATCTGCCATTTGATGATATTATACTTCCTAGGTACTTGAAGCTCTTTACTTGTTTCAAGGGATGTTCGTTTAGGTGAATTGTTGCTGTTTGTTCTTCTTTAGTTATAGTCATTACCTCTGTTTTGCTTGTGCTAATTTTCATGTTATGTTCCCTACACATTTCGTTTAGACTATTCATGTGGTCTTGTAATTCAGCTTCTGATTTTGCTATTAGTGCTTGGTCGTCCGCAAACAGGAGTTCTCTAATGGTTAGATTTGCAGATGGTTCTTCTTCTGTGTTCTCGTCATGCGGTATTCTTGCTGTCTCTGCTTGGCTGGTTTCTTTACATATGTTGTCTATATATGTTATGAACAAGAGAGGGGACAGGACACAACCTTGTCGTACTCCAGATCTTATGGTGAAGGGTTCTGAGTGTCCTCCAGTTGCTCTCACTATGCATTCACTGTTGTCGTATAAACTTCTACATAGGTTTGTTAGATGTGTGCTCACTCCATATTGTTTAAGGATTTCCCACAGCTTGTTTCTATCTACCCTATCAAATGCCTTTTCTTGGTCAACAAAGGCTAAGTAGAGTGTTTCATTGAATTCAATTGATTTTTCTATAAGTTGTCTAAGAGCAAAAATGGCGTCTGTGCATCCTTTGTTTTTCCTAAATCCAAGCTGCGTTTCGCTTAGCTGGGGTTCTAAAGTAGTTCGTAATCTTTTTTCAAGAATTTTGCAAAATATTTTCCCAGTATGACTCAACAGTGAAATGCCTCTGTATTGTGTGCAATCTCTTTTGCTGCCTTTGTTTTTCCAAATTGGGATAATTATGGCGTTTCCCCAGTCTCGTGGTGTCTGTTGTTCTACCCAAACATGGTTGAATAGTCTATGTAGCCAAGCTGTTCCTACTTCCCTTGCTGCTTTAATTAGTTCATTTGGTATTTCATCCTGTCCTGGTGATTTGTTCAATGGGGCTAATCTGATGGCTTCTATAATTTCTTCTTTTAGTATGTCTGGTTCTAGTTCCTCGGTGACATCTGTGTAGGTCTCTTGAATTCCTGTGACATCTGATGGGATGTTGAGAAGTTGTTCGAAATATTGTGCCTATTTTTTGAATCGCTGATCTATCTCGTAGTCCGTTAACATTGCCGGGTCGATAGCCGTTTGGGTCAGTCCGTTTATACTTCTTAGTTTTTCTACGAGCAGTATGAAGATCCCCTGCCGGCTTGCTAGGCCAGTCGCAGGTTTAGGACACTAATCTGACCACAGGGAGTCCATCCCCTATGGCGAGCCATAGCCCCGTTAGCCCATGACCTCGCGGTCATGGTTGCCCGGTCTGCACCACGTGGAGGTGGGGGTTGACTTGTGTAGTCTGCGGGTCATCGGCAGGCTACTAATTTTCGCTCTTCACCCCTCCTGGGAGAGGCTAGCCGATCCTAACCCTGCTGGCTGCAGGGCCAGGCGCATTCCACACCTTACAGACTGTATTCTATACAGCAAAATCCATTTGGCTCCACACACATTTGATTGTAGGACTAATTCGGGTTTATGTTATTAATGTTTGTTAATATTAATAATATAATTATTACTGATTTTATTGCTATTGGTAATATATTGTAATTGTTACTACCATTTTTAATAATATGATTGCTATTACTATTAATATTACTACTATTATTTCTAGTATTATTTCTTTTAGTATTGCTATTATCATCATTAACTATTATCATCATCATTATCATCATTATCATCATCATCATCACCATAGGGTGCGTGATGCTCTTGTACTGTTTTATATTCACATATAACGGTGTCGAGGTGAAGTATAAACTTCGTGAGAGTGCCCGGTTATGGGCTTCGTATATCGACATTCCCATGGATTCTGTTATTCCCTCCGTCCAGCGTTTACGTGGTCGGCCTCTTCCTCTGTTTCCATCTGGTCTGTACGTCATTGCCTGTTGTGGCATGCTGTTGACTGGTAGCCTACTTGCATGGCCAAACCATTTGACTTGCTGCTTTCTAATAAAATCTAGAGCAGCTTTAACCCCCACTTTAGTCCTGATTTCTTCATTTCTGATCTTATCTCTTCTTGATACGTTGAGTATTCTTCTCAGGAACCTCATTTCTGTTGTTGTGATTTTTCTTTTCTCTTTTTCTGTCATTGTCCAGGTTTGGCATTGGTAGCACAGAGTTGGTAGGAAGATTGTGTTGTAAAGTGCTTTCTTAGTAGTTATTGATACATGTTTGTTCTTTAGTATTGGTGCCATTTGTCCAATGAGTTGATTTGCCTTATTGCACCTATTTTCGATCTCGTCTTCTGATCTGCCATTTGATGATATTATACTTCCTAGGTACTTGAAGCTCTTTACTTGTTTCAAGGGATGTTCGTTTAGGTGAATTGTTGCTGTTTGTTCTTCTTTAGTTATAGTCATTACCTCTGTTTTGCTTGTGCTAATTTTCATGTTATGTTCCCTACACATTTCGTTTAGACTATTCATGTGGTCTTGTAATTCAGCTTCTGATTTTGCTATTAGTGCTTGGTCGTCCGCAAACAGGAGTTCTCTAATGGTTAGATTTGCAGATGGTTCTTCTTCTGTGTTCTCGTCATGCGGTATTCTTGCTGTCTCTGCTTGGCTGGTTTCTTTACATATGTTGTCTATATATGTTATGAACAAGAGAGGGGACAGGACACAACCTTGTCGTACTCCAGATCTTATGGTGAAGGGTTCTGAGTGTCCTCCAGTTGCTCTCACTATGCATTCACTGTTGTCGTATAAACTTCTACATAGGTTTGTTAGATGTGTGCTCACTCCATATTGTTTAAGGATTTCCCACAGCTTGTTTCTATCTACCCTATCAAATGCCTTTTCTTGGTCAACAAAGGCTAAGTAGAGTGTTTCATTGAATTCAATTGATTTTTCTATAAGTTGTCTAAGAGCAAAAATGGCGTCTGTGCATCCTTTGTTTTTCCTAAATCCAAGCTGCGTTTCGCTTAGCTGGGGTTCTAAAGTAGTTCGTAATCTTTTTTCAAGAATTTTGCAAAATATTTTCCCAGTATGACTCAACAGTGAAATGCCTCTGTATTGTGTGCAATCTCTTTTGCTGCCTTTGTTTTTCCAAATTGGGATAATTATGGCGTTTCCCCAGTCTCGTGGTGTCTGTTGTTCTACCCAAACATGGTTGAATAGTCTATGTAGCCAAGCTGTTCCTACTTCCCTTGCTGCTTTAATTAGTTCATTTGGTATTTCATCCTGTCCTGGTGATTTGTTCAATGGGGCTAATCTGATGGCTTCTATAATTTCTTCTTTTAGTATGTCTGGTTCTAGTTCCTCGGTGACATCTGTGTAGGTCTCTTGAATTCCTGTGACATCTGATGGGATGTTGAGAAGTTGTTCGAAATATTGTGCCTATTTTTTGAATCGCTGATCTATCTCGTAGTCCGTTAACATTGCCGGGTCGATAGCCGTTTGGGTCAGTCCGTTTATACTTCTTAGTTTTTCTACGAGCAGTATGAAGATCCCCTGCCGGCTTGCTAGGCCAGTCGCAGGTTTAGGACACTAATCTGACCACAGGGAGTCCATCCCCTATGGCGAGCCATAGCCCCGTTAGCCCATGACCTCGCGGTCATGGTTGCCCGGTCTGCACCACGTGGAGGTGGGGGTTGACTTGTGTAGTCTGCGGGTCATCGGCAGGCTACTAATTTTCGCTCTTCACCCCTCCTGGGAGAGGCTAGCCGATCCTAACCCTGCTGGCTGCAGGGCCAGGCGCATTCCACACCTTACAGACTGTATTCTATACAGCAAAATCCATTTGGCTCCACACACATTTGATTGTAGGACTAATTCGGGTTTATGTTATTAATGTTTGTTAATATTAATAATATAATTATTACTGATTTTATTGCTATTGGTAATATATTGTAATTGTTACTACCATTTTTAATAATATGATTGCTATTACTATTAATATTACTACTATTATTTCTAGTATTATTTCTTTTAGTATTGCTATTATCATCATTAACTATTATCATCATCATTATCATCATTATCATCATCATCATCACCATAGGGTGCGTGATGCTCTTGTACTGTTTTATATTCACATATAACGGTGTCGAGGTGAAGTATAAACTTCGTGAGAGTGCCCGGTTATGGGCTTCGTATATCGACATTCCCATGGATTCTGTTATTCCCTCCGTCCAGCGTTTACGTGGTCGGCCTCTTCCTCTGTTTCCATCTGGTCTGTACGTCATTGCCTGTTGTGGCATGCTGTTGACTGGTAGCCTACTTGCATGGCCAAACCATTTGACTTGCTGCTTTCTAATAAAATCTAGAGCAGCTTTAACCCCCACTTTAGTCCTGATTTCTTCATTTCTGATCTTATCTCTTCTTGATACGTTGAGTATTCTTCTCAGGAACCTCATTTCTGTTGTTGTGATTTTTCTTTTCTCTTTTTCTGTCATTGTCCAGGTTTGGCATTGGTAGCACAGAGTTGGTAGGAAGATTGTGTTGTAAAGTGCTTTCTTAGTAGTTATTGATACATGTTTGTTCTTTAGTATTGGTGCCATTTGTCCAATGAGTTGATTTGCCTTATTGCACCTATTTTCGATCTCGTCTTCTGATCTGCCATTTGATGATATTATACTTCCTAGGTACTTGAAGCTCTTTACTTGTTTCAAGGGATGTTCGTTTAGGTGAATTGTTGCTGTTTGTTCTTCTTTAGTTATAGTCATTACCTCTGTTTTGCTTGTGCTAATTTTCATGTTATGTTCCCTACACATTTCGTTTAGACTATTCATGTGGTCTTGTAATTCAGCTTCTGATTTTGCTATTAGTGCTTGGTCGTCCGCAAACAGGAGTTCTCTAATGGTTAGATTTGCAGATGGTTCTTCTTCTGTGTTCTCGTCATGCGGTATTCTTGCTGTCTCTGCTTGGCTGGTTTCTTTACATATGTTGTCTATATATGTTATGAACAAGAGAGGGGACAGGACACAACCTTGTCGTACTCCAGATCTTATGGTGAAGGGTTCTGAGTGTCCTCCAGTTGCTCTCACTATGCATTCACTGTTGTCGTATAAACTTCTACATAGGTTTGTTAGATGTGTGCTCACTCCATATTGTTTAAGGATTTCCCACAGCTTGTTTCTATCTACCCTATCAAATGCCTTTTCTTGGTCAACAAAGGCTAAGTAGAGTGTTTCATTGAATTCAATTGATTTTTCTATAAGTTGTCTAAGAGCAAAAATGGCGTCTGTGCATCCTTTGTTTTTCCTAAATCCAAGCTGCGTTTCGCTTAGCTGGGGTTCTAAAGTAGTTCGTAATCTTTTTTCAAGAATTTTGCAAAATATTTTCCCAGTATGACTCAACAGTGAAATGCCTCTGTATTGTGTGCAATCTCTTTTGCTGCCTTTGTTTTTCCAAATTGGGATAATTATGGCGTTTCCCCAGTCTCGTGGTGTCTGTTGTTCTACCCAAACATGGTTGAATAGTCTATGTAGCCAAGCTGTTCCTACTTCCCTTGCTGCTTTAATTAGTTCATTTGGTATTTCATCCTGTCCTGGTGATTTGTTCAATGGGGCTAATCTGATGGCTTCTATAATTTCTTCTTTTAGTATGTCTGGTTCTAGTTCCTCGGTGACATCTGTGTAGGTCTCTTGAATTCCTGTGACATCTGATGGGATGTTGAGAAGTTGTTCGAAATATTGTGCCTATTTTTTGAATCGCTGATCTATCTCGTAGTCCGTTAACATTGCCGGGTCGATAGCCGTTTGGGTCAGTCCGTTTATACTTCTTAGTTTTTCTACGAGCAGTATGAAGATCCCCTGCCGGCTTGCTAGGCCAGTCGCAGGTTTAGGACACTAATCTGACCACAGGGAGTCCATCCCCTATGGCGAGCCATAGCCCCGTTAGCCCATGACCTCGCGGTCATGGTTGCCCGGTCTGCACCACGTGGAGGTGGGGGTTGACTTGTGTAGTCTGCGGGTCATCGGCAGGCTACTAATTTTCGCTCTTCACCCCTCCTGGGAGAGGCTAGCCGATCCTAACCCTGCTGGCTGCAGGGCCAGGCGCATTCCACACCTTACAGACTGTATTCTATACAGCAAAATCCATTTGGCTCCACACACATTTGATTGTAGGACTAATTCGGGTTTATGTTATTAATGTTTGTTAATATTAATAATATAATTATTACTGATTTTATTGCTATTGGTAATATATTGTAATTGTTACTACCATTTTTAATAATATGATTGCTATTACTATTAATATTACTACTATTATTTCTAGTATTATTTCTTTTAGTATTGCTATTATCATCATTAACTATTATCATCATCATTATCATCATTATCATCATCATCATCACCATAGGGTGCGTGATGCTCTTGTACTGTTTTATATTCACTCAAACAGACCATCTCGGCAAGCCGCTAGAAGACTACATTAGGATCTTCGGTGGGAAAGTCAAGTTAGTTCGTTTGCCAGAGAGGAAAGGTCTGATAGTGGCACGAAATACCGGTTTCCTTCACGTGACAGCAGAAGTAGTGGTCTTTCTGGATGGCCACTGCGAAGTCCACAAAGGTAACTGTTCTAACGACTCTGGTGTTGAGGTTCACACATATGCGTAGTCAGAACATTGAAGAGAATCACAATGATGAAATCAGACTTTCTATGTAACATGTGCATGTCTAGACATATATATATATATATATATATATATAACCACAATCTGAAAGTTCCCTGTTCCGCCGACATTGTGTATGACTTGTTCATGTTTCTGTACCATGAAATATTCAGGAGTATATGAACTCTTAATTTAAATTCATAATTCGTATTGTTGAGTGCTATTTTACCCCATGTCTATTCTTTCTCCTCCTCACATCAGTTACATGTTATTAA
>OY992891.1:55094760-55188709 GCA_963921405.1 Cepaea hortensis
TAGTGATACATATGATTACGTGATATATTGCCTAATAATTTTACTTCTTAGTACACGTTCAGCCGCAACCACGAACACAATATGTGTGGCTTTGAATTTGACATGCGGTACAGCTGGATTCACATCCCTCAACCCGATGGAGTCAAACGGAAAAGCTGGGCTGACCCTGTCGGGTAAGTTTGTTACGAGACAAACTGGTTTCAGATATTGTCGTAGTATCAAACCTAAAATAGTGTCTACTTATGTGGGAGATGTTCAGTAGAGACATCACATGCACACTGATCTTATAGACCACAGAAAAAAACATAATGAAAACCTATTCTTCTAAAACACCTGAAAAGTCACAAAACAAATGTGACCCATTACAAATATAATTGGCAATCCGTTATAATTAAACCACGTTAGTCTAGTGGCTACACTCGTGTCTGCCGGACCGATGGCTATGGGTTCCAATTCGAAGCCAATTGATCTTGGCTCCCAGGTCGACCCAGCATTAAATGCATGCCATATTTGTTTTGGTGGTGAAATAAGGGCGACCGATGTGACAAGGGCTAAATATCCACAAGAGTGCCCATTGGTCTATAACATTATGATCCTAGCACCATGTTCCGAGTACGCCTGACATGTAAAAGCCTCCTTTACTTTATTTTTATGGAGTCGTTGTGGTAGAGTCGTTAGTGAGCTTGCCTACCAAGATAGTGGTATAGTTTTAATCTCTAGCAGATACTGATTTATTTATTCCCACAATTTTCAGAATGTCTTTGTAATTGTCTTGGAAGCGATCTGGCCACCAACATCGTATATCATGTTATAACAATGTGAAAACGTATTACATCACACTAAACAGGCAGTATCTCCTATGAGACTACCATTACCAGAGAAAACATGTCTTTCTAAGCAAAACATGAATAAATGTGTTAAAGTTTCGAATCGCCTGTGCGTTTATGATATCAAGCCCACGTTCGATCCCTTGACATTTATTTCTTTAATGAGAGAACCAACCATTGAGACCATCGAAACAGCATCATAATTAAAGCCACAGGTATAGATATGACTCAAAGAAGTAAAGAACACACGTCGAGTTTAGAGGACCCACTCAGTTCTGTCTTTGGGTGCAGCCGCATGAAGCGATTTGTGTGTATATGTTCACAACATAAACTTTAGTGTCTTCTGTGGATAGCTGTGTCAGTGTTATCTGAAAATCATGCAACAAAATATATGTTTGTGTCATTGTCTTTTTAAATAGGCCTTCCCTGAAAGCTCTTTCACGTCGACAATGCATGTTGTCGAGTCTGCTTCTCTCGAGAGATGAGGCATTCTGCATCGTAGGACTGTACCCACATGACCTGGTTATCAGCTAATGGGAGAATATAGTATGAGCCCTCTGACAACGAAACATAGTGGCAAGTGTCTCGAGTGCCCCATCATTCCAAGTCATTGTTGATTCAACGGGCAAGACGGCGTTTACTTGCAAAGCGTTGTGGAAAGTAATGAGCACTGACCATGTATTCTTCTCCGGTCGTCTTGACATGTCTTGTAACTGGACTCAGATGGACTCAGGCGAAAGAGTGAGGCCGACGAATTGCGCAACTCTTAATTACTTTAATCCAATGCATCGAGCAAATCATTCTTCATCCAATTTCATATATTGCCTTCAAGCCCTGTGGATATTGGCGAGCGGCAAAGCGGCAGGCGTGGGTACGCTGGCAGCCGTAGTCGCAGACCTGCACACAGGCGGCTCAGGCCATATGGTCGTCTTCTACTGACTGGAGCAGCAGTGGGATTCGGCAGCCCCCTGAGCGACTGAGCAGCCCTCTATAGGAAAACACTGCTCACCTCCATAGCATGAGGAAGGGGCTAGAAAACGTTCCCTAAATATTGTCTGCTCCATCATTACCTAACCAGCTAGCCGAGGTTGGTGGGTACCCTATCCGGTGGTCGACATACATACAAAGTAAAAATACGTGTAACAGAGCAAACCATATTCCCTTGACCTGGACTGTTTATCAGCGACACGCTAGAAAATTAAACCACTTCTACACTGTCTTAGGAAGCTATTGAAGATTAAATGGCAAGACAAGATCTCATACACTGAAGTTCTAGAAAGAGCGTCCATGCCCAGTATCCAAACTCTACTAATGAAGAATCAGACTCACTGGACTGGTCACTTAACTCGCATGCCAGATCACAGGTTCCCTAAACAAACATTTTACGACGAGTTGCGTTGTGGTAAATGCTCCCAAAGCGGCCAGAGGAATCGCTTTAAAGACACTCTAAAAATCTCACTGACAGCTTTCGGAATTCATCTTGACACCTGGGAGACTGCAGCCAGAGACCGAAATTCGTGGCGTACATCATTACGCAAGGGTTCAGTCACTTGTGAAGTAACCAAGACTGCAAGAGCTGTGAAGAAAAGGCTGGACAGAAAAACCACTTCAGGAGATCCTCCTCCTGAAACGTCAAGCATACTTTGCACACATTGTCAAAGAATATTTCGAGCCAAATTAGGCCTTACATCTTGTGTGTGGTTTTGTGATGTGTTTTTTGCTGGATTGTTGCGGGTGTGTGGGTGAGTGGTGGAGAATATGTGGGTGGGTGTGTGCGTGTCGGTAATGGGATGGATGGGGGATGTATGTGTGGGTGGGGAAATGTGTGTGGGTGGGGAGTCAGTGGGGGGGGGGGGGGTGGCGGCATGTATGTTTGCCTGAGTCTGTGTGAGTGCGTGGAGGTATGTGTGGGTGGGTGGGGGTGTGGTGGGTGCGGGATGTGTGGGATGGCTGAGGGATGTGTGGGTGGCTGCAGGGTGTGAGGGTGGATGGGGGGGGGGGTGTCTCACAACATTGCAATATGCAGTTTTTATGTTCACAACTTTCATTTGACAATGTTTTTCCCCCATGTGAATGTACCATGCGTAATATGCATTGTTTATGCTTACAAAATCCATTAGACAATGTTTCTCCCCCCCCCCCCCCCCTATGTAAATGTAACATGCACATTTGATGAATGAAAGATGAGAGATCGAAGTGACCGAATGTAAGACGGGCCTGCGTGCCCAATTTGTTACCCTTTTAAAATAAAGTTTGTTCGTTCGTTCGTTCGTTCTTAGAACTCACGGCTCCATACTTTCAACCCCACTAGATGAAATGAATAGTCATCATCATTCTTGATGGACAAACAACAAAAACATCAACCGTCAGAAAGGCAACAGCAATAGGTGAGATTTCGTTCGAATTCACCCATAACTGAAACAGTGACTGGCGAGCCACGATGAATGTGGCTGCTGCCATTTTGTCCTTCCCCATAGGCATGCTTCTTGCCTTTAAGGCTCGAATCTCATTTTGCAAAAGTCATTCGTTGATCTCTCTGTGGGAGCATGGTGTGGGCATGGCTCACCTTTGGTGCAGGGTATGTGGTTCAGCCCACGATAAACTTTAGTAGCGAAATCCTGCACTCTCCGCTGAGATGCGAACTTGGGCATATCTACATAACTAAATGAAATGATCAATAATACTGATGAAAACTGTCTCTGCCAGTTGTATCTATAACTGTCCTGAAAACTGATATGTTGTCTAAAGTGGTAACCAGATAATGTCCTGATACATTATTGATTGCAGACAGTGATCATGATCTGCAGCAATTAGTGGATCGGTTCCTTGTACACAACGTTAGAATTAAATTGTAAGAAAGCAAAGATTATGGTAATCTCCAGCAAGAAAGAAACATCACACTGCAACATCAAAGTAAATGGGCCAATTCTAAAACAGGTGACTCGGTACAAATATTGGAAACAGTCATAATAGCTGATGGGAGATACCGTGTAACAATTAGAACAAGACTTGACATCGTAAATGTAATATTTTTTAAGATGGGAAAAAAAATGCCTACCAATAAAAAAGCTGTAATTTGCAGAGAGAGAAAAATACTGCTAAAGTGTAATATAGAAGTATATTGTCACATGCATGTGAAATCTGGAACATAAGCGACGATCTAAGTGACTGCAGTGGTGTCTAAAGAAAACTTAAAGAATACCGTGGACGAGCAGAAAAAAAACTTAGACAAATCTTCAATAAACACACGAAAATAATAAATTTATTAGAGAAATTAAACGTGTAGACAGTAATGTTTATGTGAAAACACAAGGGGGGGGGGGGGAGTCAAATATTTAAATATAGCAAACTGTGGAGATGCAGAATTGTCCGCGCCATTTGGCATAGACATGTATGATGAATCATGAATCCATGCTTTGCAGGGTTGTAGTCCTTCAACCATGTAACATTCGCTTGTTAATTCCCTTGGTTATAGGGCGGGATGAGGTATTTGAGAATAACAATAGCGCAGTGTGTGGAAGTTTGTTTTCTGGTCCTGTGGTTATGTGCTCAAATCCTACTCGAGCTCCTAGTTCAACTTTCAAAAAAGTAATGACGTCCGAATGTCACAATGACCACAAGATCCAACCATTGACAGCTGAGCTCCTGTAAATCATGGTTCTAGCACTATATATCTAACACACCTTAAGGCCCGTAAAATTATTTTACACTATTTTAACCATGTTCACAACACTCCTCATGGTGTGCTAGTGTTGCTTTCTTTACGTGTTACTGAGGGTTTCGTTTTCAACTGGTATACACCCGTAAACAACAAACGAACACTCGCAACTAACATAGTCACAAGACATATTTACGTACATTTTTAGAACCCCCACCCATATGGGTTGCTGTTTAGCCGCGTCCACATCCAACTTTGCCAGACTCGGTGCCTATGACCCAGGACTTGAGATATGGGGATGTGAAAATCTGGAACTATCTTTCAAGGTATTGTGAAATATTTGCACGGTTTAATGTATGCCACATATTCTGTATTACTTGATTAGCCATTAGATGATCACACGCAATCATTAAATGTGTCCAGTCCTCATTGTCTTATTCTTCACATACATCAATTTAAAAAAAAAGCAATGGCAAACCACTGAACATAAACTTGCTAAAAGATCACAATAGAAATAAATACTGTTTTTAACTGCAACGTCCTGTAAAGGATACGCGACTAACTAACATCAATACAAAAGAACACTACTAAATCAGGCTTTGAGGACGAATTGAAGGAGAGAAAGCAAAAACTACAGACCAGAACACAGTATAAGTGGCAGGAACGTGCAGACCAGCATCTTCATTGGACATGGGACATTGTAGAGCTAGAGCACAGAGTCCAAAGTCTCAATGACTTGCAACAAAAGCGCATCCAAGAAAACCCCAAGCATGCTATCCAAATCTGCCCTGACTTCGCCGGACAGAGAGGAAGACAGAAAATATGGCCCACGTGTGCTACCATTCGAGACAAGCTCTACGAGAACAGTTAAGACCTCAATAGAACCTTCCTGTTTATGACTCATGCCGGAATACACACTCATAACAAATTCTGAACAAGAAGGAAACCATGCATCGAATACTTGTTCACAGAAAAACCCTTTCTTTGTTGGTCTGCCTTTATAACTGTGCTTGCATGTATATGTTTGTATGTATGTGCACATGTGTATGTCTCTTTGTGCACGCAATGTCAAACCATGGGCCCATGTGTGTGTGCAATATCTTTATCAACGCAATTGTCAGTAATGAGGACTAGGACCTAAGTGGGTATTGGCATATGGCAATGGGATCCCACTTTCTGCATCTCGTGATGAATTTGACACACACACACACACGCACGCGCAAGCGCACACACACACACACACACGCACGCACGCACGCACGCACACTCACACACAAGCACACACACGTCCATCCATCCATCAACCCACCCACCCATCCATCCATCCATCCACCAGTTGCACCGAGAAAAAGCGTTGAAGGTCTACATAGAACCTGCACTGTCGTGTGGGTGTAAAAAGTGGACAATAAGCAGACAAGCTGAGAAACATCTGATGGCAGTGGAAATGTGGTTTCTGAGGGAAATTCAAAGAATACCCTAGACATACATCAAATCCAATGAGCTTGTCCTACGAGAGAAAAAAAACAACTTATTAGAGAAATGAGACGTAGACAGTTAATATCGTTTACGGCACGTTATGAGAAGAAATAATCTAGAAAACGTTGTGGCAAATGGCAAGATTGAGAGAACAAGAATCAGGAAAAGTTAGAGAGATGAGTATCTGGATGGTTTTGCCACATGGCATAATCAAGACATGACCACAGAGCTGATCCAGGAATCTGGTGATTGTGTCAGATGGCAAAATATGACTGCCCACGCTTATCGCATGGATCCAGGAATCTGGTGATTGTGTCAGATAGCAAAATATGACCGCCCACGCTTATCGCCATGTACATATATATGTGTGTGTGAGTGTGTGTGTGTGTGTGTGTGTACACATATTGTGTACACATATTATACACACATACTCTTTCCTGCTAGAAAATTACATATTTACGTTGTGACTCTCTCACACTTAAACCATATGGAAAGTGAAAGTTATCTATCACATTGTCAATTCTCCCTTTTGTAGACTTGGATGTGCGGGGGCCGATTGGAGATAATCCCATGTTCACATATAGCTCACATGTACAGACCCCATTTCCCATACAAATGGGTTGGCAAACCTCACATATATCAACGAAACTGTCTCCGTGTAGCCGAAGTGTGGATGGACCAGTACAAATTGTTTTACCAACACAGGGTATCTAATTTACAGGTTAGTATTCTCTCGCTCTCCCTCCCTCACCCCTCTCTCTTTCTCTATCTCTGCGTGTGTTTCTCACTGTGTCTGTCTGTCTGTCTGTCTGTCTCACCTTTCTCTTTCTCTCTCCCCCCTCTCTCTCTCTCTCTCTCTCTCTCTCTCTCTCTCTCTGCATCAAACGTAAGTTACACATCATTTTTACATATGATTCGCAACAAACGAGCTAGTCAGCCAGCCAGCTAGCCAGCCAACCAGTCTATCAGAGCGTGCTGAACAATTGTTCAGCTAAACATGCTTAGATCCATTACTCTCAGTATTTCATGAGCACGATAAATTTGATCTGTCAGTTTTGTCTGCTGTTTACTTCAGGCAGCTGTCAAGTGAATGAAAAGACACCACTGGATTTTGGCATTGAGATAAATACCCGGAAGACCTGGCTACAACGTATAATTGAGACAAGAACATATACCTGATCCAGGGTTTTCGGGAATCGTGTGAGATGGTCAAACATGGCCGCCCACACCTATCGGCATCGCATGTGGTGATGATAATGGCTTACTGTTTAGTTATGCTATTATATTCGTTTTCTCCTCTCCCGTTTACTTCTCCTCCTCCTCCTCCTTTGTTTATGTTGCGAGGAAGGTGCGTCACACCTTAGTTAAGGAGAAAATTAAACGTGTGCAAATGGCTGTCTAGCAGTAGCAGCAGGGCCAGTGGATGTCGTGGGAAGAGGTAATGCAGAAGTCCATTACATGGAGTAATAACTGACGCATGACACCACTGCGCCTAAGTTTCGTCGTCCGATCAATCTACGATATCATATCATCAGCTGCCAACCTGGTCAAGTGGGGTAAATACGCCGACCCGTAAACTCCAATATGTAAAGGGGAAATTGCGGACACTTAGAATATGTGTTGTATGCATGCAGAGTAGCCTTTTATCGGGATCGATTAACATGGTGCTACAATAAAGTACTCACAGTGCTGGTGGCCGTAGAGGATGAAGAAAGGATGCCGACGAACAGAGGGAACTGCCGGGTCGATGCAAATTTACTTCGTCAGAGGTGGACAGAAACGTAAAGACAAGGGAGACTTACCGTCCATCTTTGATGGCGAGGACGACTGGGAACTGGCTGTTTACCTGAAAGGCCGTGACGATTACCCGGCAGTGACCCAGTCGTTTCGATTGCGATCTGACATCTTATTGCACGCCTTGTCTGCTCAACAGCTTGCGCTGATCAAGCTGACTGCCCCATACCAGTGGAAAATCTAGGAGCAGCGCATTTACAAGATGAAGTACAGCAAAATGTAGCAAGACTGATACATGAAGAATATACTGTCAAGCCATTCAACGTAGAGTAGGCGCAAGTCTAATCTCTCACTCCGTGTATGACGTGATTAAGCAGTTGGACTTTACAGGAAGAAACTTGGTGAAGCTGCCTAAAAGGTCTAGTGCTGGATCTGTAACTCTGAATGGGGCACATCAGTACAGGTATATGGTTCAAGTTCTGTCTGCAAATCGCATTTTAGCCAAAGTATAACATCGAAAGCAGCTAATTTCTCAGCTAAGATCTAAAACTTGTACTATCTCGTGTCGCCTCTGTAACCATCCCTCCAAACGAGTGCTGAGCGTTTGGGACTCTGCAGTATGGAGAAAACACCGCTATTGCAACAGTCGAAGAAATTAAATGTCGGCCTAAGTTCAACCTCCATACAGTCGTGGTGTTAATAGTCTTGTGAGTCTTGCCGCATTCTGCAGCAGAGATGGGGTGAAGGTTGAGGAGCCTACAACCAAGTAGTCCAGAGGAAGAGATGCCTTCCTGGAGATGAACGTTTTATTGGAGATGAACAGCTTCCTGGAGATGAGCGGCTTCCTGGAGATGAATGGCTTCCTGGAGATGAGCGGCTTAAGTTACCAGGCAACTTGCTCCCTAGTCTTTGCCCTCTCGATACATTAAACGTTATGCGCTTAGGAAAGTGTCCTCCCCCGGTATTTTCGTTTAACAGCAGTGTGATGTATTGTTGTTTCATCAACTGCCACAATTAAATACTACCTAAACGGGATTCAGAGATGCAGTTAAGGATTAATTAATAATATTAATTAAATACACAAATGCCTGTTTCTCAAAAACCAGAGCTGCTACAGTCACATAGCTGTGATATTTTGATTGAACAGGCCTCATTTGTGCAAACTTGGGGTATAAAATATTTGGTACCAAGAAAAACATTTGTTGAAGGACCGTGAATTTATCATAGACCTTATTTCAAACATGAGACTAAGAAAAATGTATGTTCCTTCACCACGCACACGTTTGGAGACATGTGCTGCCTTTCATTGTCTGTGTATCATGATCTTTTGTCCTTGCTTTCTTTATTATTTTTTTCATGTTTCATAATATTGCATTTCGGGTTTTCCGTGTTTCTAGATTTGCTCAGTATTCTGAAATTTATGTTATTGGTTTCAACTAACCTAAACTGTTGTTGTGTAGTTATTTCAATATTTGTATTATTTTCATATTCCTCTCATCATCATCATCAAGTGCCGTGCCAGCTGGCGTAGGCGTTCATAGCTCTCCACAGATCTCTGTCTGTGGTGTTCTGGATCAACTCCGTTGATAGCATTCCTCCATGCCACCGTCTCAATCCATCCATCATTTCTCTTGGTCTGCCTCTGCCTATGCCTCTCCTTAGTCAGTGCTAATTTTAAATATTTAAACCCTTTGCAGCTGTTTTGGGGACAGTATACAAGTAACAATAGGTGAATTTGTTTCTGATCCCTATGTATTTAATTATATGAAAACCGTTACTTACTGCAGTATATGTAATTGTTTGTATTTAGACCAGAATATTCTTCTTCAAATATACTTTATTATGTTTATTAATCAATGGTTTTAATTTGTTCTAGCAGGAAACAGTCGATATTGGTGACGTCAGTGAGAGGAAAGCACTTAGAGAGAAGCTCAAATGTCGATCGTTCGACTGGTATGTTAAAGAGATCTACCCAGATATCTACATTCCCATCAACACGACAGCAATAGGCAGAGTGAGTGTATCATTTTTCTTCTCATCATTCGTCTTTGTCATTCCGATGACTGGTGCTGAAGTTCCCTGATCATGTCCCTTTATTGTCCCTTAAATCAATAGCTCTCTTCACATATTCAAAACTCGAGTCGCATCGCCTTTGCCTGCGTGTGTGATATGCTTGTTTCTTTGGCGTATTGTTTCTCTTGTCTGTCTGTATTTTCACTAGTAGATCTTCAAGTGTCACACTGAAGCAATGACAAGATACAAAGACCGCTATGCCCCGTTTTTTGACAAAGAAAGGACAGACCTGCATGTTATGGTGTGATCATGACAAGACATATCGGTCTTGTCTCATATATTATGATCATGACATGACACACGAAACCTCCATGTCTCATGATCATAACAAGACACATGAACTTCCATTTCCAATATTATGAGTATGATGAGACACATGAACCTCCAAGTCGCATATTGGGACCATGACAAGACACATGAACATCTATGTCTTATATTATGGGTATGACAAGACACTTAAACCTTCTTACCTCATACTGTGATCATTCATTCATTCAGTAGCATTTTCTTGGCAGAACCTCGCTACCATTACAACCTTTCGGAAAACTTCCAAGTCATAGGCCAGATGTCCCGCGTCCGATACACCAATCTGGAGATCACCTGTCACATCCTGCACCCATCTTCTCTTTGACCATCCTCTTCCTCTCTTTCCGGGCGTATTTGTTCTCTGCAAACTTGCAATACGTTTCAAGTGACCAAAATGATTTAATTTTCTTTGTTTTATTGTCTTGAATAGCCAACCTTCTTCAATATATTTTATATTGTGACCCAGACAAGACACAACACATCCATGTCTCATAATATGCCCATGACAAGACCACACCTCCATGTCTGATTGTGAGACAGTGAAAAGAAAGAATACCCCCCATGTCTCATAATGTAACAATATGCACATGTGATTTGATTTCTGTCCTGCTGGCTGTTATTCTTCTTTGATAACACCTCATAATATGCACTGATTACGTCATCTCTATAACCCTCCACGGTTTTTTCATGTCTTTTATTTATGTTCTCTTTCCGAACCGAATATTGGCATGTGCAGTAAGTAATCTTTTCTTCAGTTCAGTACTGGTGTTATTTAATGTTAGAAATAAGTTCTCTCATTCAGAATGCGCTTTGGCTGCCATATTCCCGGATATTAATTTATCTTCACAGCAAGCATGATGATGTGGACCAGATTTAGGAACTTCTATACTTAATCAATGGCCTTTCCCTGGAAGCTAATATGTATGTCTTGGGTTGTTTGACACATTATTTTTGTTTAACAAACATTTTTCTTCATGCCAGTTAGCTTAACTGCATCTGTTATTTTCGCGAGCAGTAGCCATTATTCCTCTGTTCTTAGGTTGATGGCTTAGTCTTTTGAAAACTCAGTACGATGTATTCGCTCCCCCTTGACATTAATTCCGATGCGTTTGCTTGTCACAACATTGTATAGACCAAAGAAGAATATACATTCTGACAGAGACTGAACTTATTCCTTCTTTAAGCGCTGTATTTTCCATCTGACTGTCATATATTTTAATAATTAGTTAAACAATTGACTTGTCTACTGGTTTGTTCCAGCCACCCAGTTAAACGTCCTGTCACACCCAATAACGGGAATGTCTGAATTGTTCAATCATTCTTTCTGCAAGAAAATCCAGTGCTGCAATTCGATCTCTGGTGTCTGCATTTGCTAAACCAAACAAGCTTTCACGTATCAGTGAATCGGTCTTGTTTTAAAATCCTCTTATGCTCCGCAGTAGTTTTGAAGCATGGGATATTACGACATATTGGCCGATGCTGAATACATATATTTTATTTGCCTTTCTTTGGTATTGATATCATTACATATGGGTAACTTGCAAGCCATTGTTATTCGTATATTAAGTTAGATGTGTTTCCCTTGAGTTTACCTTCAGCAGTATGCCATTGCTTTCTGAACAACATTCGCTCATAACATTGTTACAAATCTTAACACAATGCGGTTCGCTGTCAAATGGCCTGCAGCTATTTTGAAAGCCATATGCGGGTTTGCGTTACGCTTTCGCCACCCCTTCTGCTACTCCTTACGTCACCCCTTCTGCTACTCCTTACGTCACCCCTTATGTCACCCCTTATGCTACTCCTTACGCTACATGTTATGCTACTCCTTACGCTTCCCATGTCATTGAAAAATAGATATAAGTTGCTCCGGAATCTTCGAGGTCATTGAAATAATATGAAAAATACATTCAAAGGTAATGGTTAGTGAGGAATTTCAATTTTGTCTTCAATGAGGTATTGTCTTGTTGAAACGGGGGATAGGGTGGGGGATCGAATTTCAGTGGTACTATAGCTCCAAATGTCTATATTGTCTGTGTTCTTTAATCTTAGTTTATTTCATTTCCTCACTATCAGTGTCGATCAATGTCGGTGAATTTATTTCTAGTATCCAAGCAGACTAGGAGTTAGAAGTGAGTTGAGCAGGAGTTCGGGACTACTTAGTATCCAAACGATATCAAACAGGCATGGCTGCCTATCACCTGGGGTAATATTCCTTATAATCTCCGTCTTGTCTCAACTTCACATTGAAACACCTTTAATGGGCAACATCAGTAACTTATTAATAAGTCATTCGTTTTGTCATTAAGGATTTTACAATAACTATATTGTAACTACATTAGCGGACAACTGTAATTCAGACATGTGAAACAATTACTAACAGAGATAAATAATTATAAGACAATACATTAGCAGATAACGGTGTCATCATCATCATCGAGCGCCTTGCCAATGTCTCTCCACATATCTTGGTCTTTAGTGTTCTGGTTCAACTCTGCTGCTGATATCCCTCCATGTGACCGGTTCAGTCCATCCAGCATAATTTCTCTTGGGGTGCCTCTGACTCTCGTCATCTCAATGTTCTCCAAAGTCTCACATCTCATCACATGACCAAAGAAAACTGTCTTTCTTATTGGTGAATATGATGTTCTAGTTGCATTAGTCTATTTCAGGCTGTCGTTGTTAGTTACTCTGGCTGTCTAAAGAATTCATATCAAAGTACTAAAATTGCATATATCTGATAGAAATACAATAAAACATTGACATTGTATGCATACCGACAGAGAGCACAAATCGCCTTTGTAAACTAGAAATGTTTTCTCAATTACAAAATCAAAGTGAGTGGAACCAGCCTGAAACAGGTTAATGTATTTAAGTAATTGGGTACTTTTAAAACTGCATAAGAACGAAGCAATAAATTAGTTAAATGTAGGAAAGTCCAAGAAAACAAACAGGTATATCATAAGATAAAGAATAATCTCCGCTGTATCAATCGAAGTAATATAGTTCCTAAGGGCTATATAGAGCCATGTAAGGGAGACTCCTGACGGGTAGCAGAAAGTAAGGAATTATGTACAGGCTGCAGAGATGTGATTTAAAAGAGAATAACACAGTGGTCGAAAAAAGGGGAAACGGAGATATCCTGAAAAGCGTTAGCTCACAAAAACAAGTTGCTCGCATCAGAAAATAATCCACATTCGATGGGCATGTAGTTGCCACAATCCGAAACATCACAAGAAGAAAGCAAAGACCAGGAAAATACATGCCATGAGCATCAGTAAACTTAAATAACCTCAAAAAACGAAGCAGTGAGGGGAAATTATGAGAAGGAACTAACTGAAATCTTGGTAAAATTACCTATAGAAAGAAATACAATGGAAGAAGAATGGGAGATGTTCAAATCAAGCATGTTAAATACTGCAAAAATAACACGTGGAACCACGAAAAATCACAAAACACGGATAAAGAAAATAGTGGAACGCAGAGGTATAGAATGCTGTAAAAGACAAAAACGAAAAATATAAAAAGTGGTTGAAGAGCAAACAGGAACGTGATTACTATAGAATATAGAATAGCGAGAAGACACGTGAACAGAATAGTAAAGAAAACAAAAAGACAGGGAGGAGTATGGAGAACCCCTAAATAAAAACTACAAGGAGGCAACTAGAAACTTCTACAAAAAGATAAGTGTAATGAGAACCAGAGGAGAACCCTTTGACCCAACTGAAATAATTAACTGCGAAAATGGAGAACCAATGAATTAACAAAAACAAATCTTAATAAGATAGAAACATTACTTCGAACAACTTCTCAACATCCCATCAGATGTCACATGAATTCAAGAAACTGACACAGATGTCACCGAAGAACTAGAACCAGACAGGAAAGAAGACATTATAGAAGCCGTCAGATTAGCTCCATTGAACAAATCACCGGGACAAGATGAAATACCAAATGAAGTAATTAAAGCAGCAAGAGAATAAGGAACAGCATGGCTTCATACTATAGAACCCCAGCTAAGCGAAAAAACTTGGATGTATGTTTAAAAAAAATATGCACAGATGCCATTCTTGCTCTTAGACAACTTATAGAACAATCAATTGAATTCAATGAAACACTATACTTAGCCTTTGCCGACCAAGAAAAGGCATTTGATAGAATATATAGAAACAAGCTGTGGGAAAGCCTTAGTTAGTTAGTTTAGTTAGTCAGTCAGTCAGTCAGTCAGTCAGTCAGTCAGTCAGTCAGTCAGTCGCGGTTCCAACTTCACGGCAACGTGTCGTCCGCATTATGCTGCGTTCCTGTGCCAGTGAATATCACACAAAATGCTCCCCACTGCCCAATGTGAAAAGTGGAACAGACAGGAGTCTTGGCAAGCCAACAGCCCGCACAGGTACATTGTGCATACTGCCGTCGCCAGAATGCCAACACAAAAGTTCTCCATGAAAAATACAGTACAGTTCATCGTCGATGGAATCGGCAGTCACCAGAAAGACTTCATTGACCGAGTTTTATCCTACATAGCTCAGTCTCTTTCCGCAGGGCAACCCGCCGGAAGCGCCGCAAAAAGCACGAACTCCGTAGTTCCAGTGAGTCACTTCAGCGACAGCCGGCTATTGTTCGGAACATGCAGTTCACTGTGCAAACAACAGCGGACAGATGTAAAAGCATTCCACACGAATTTCACAGCTCACAGTGTCGCCCACGCACTCACTCAGTAGCAGGGAGACAGAACCATGTACCACCAGTCCAAGATGAGGAAAATGCGAATGCAAACCGTAGCCACAAGCATAAACACGCCTCACGCCTTAACTGTTCAAAGCGTAACCGCCATGTTGGGGACCGAAGTTTCGGGAAATCCTTAAACAATATGGAGTGAGTACACATCCAACAAACCTATGTAGAAGCTGATACAACAACAGTGAATGCATAGTAAGAGCAACTGGAGGACACTCAGAACCCTTCACCATAAGATCCGGAGTAGACAAGGTTATGTTTTGTCCCCTCTCTTGTTGATAAACTATATAGACAACATATGTAAAGAAACCAGCTAAATAGAGACCGCAAGAACACCGCATGACGAGAACACAGAAGAAGAAACATCTGCAAATCTAACCATTAGAGAACTCCTGTTTGCGGATTATCAAGCACTAATAGCAAATCAGAAGCTGAATTACAAGACCACATGAATAGTCTAAAAGAAATGTGTAGGGAACATAACATGAAAATTAGCACAAGCAAAACAGAGGTAATGACTATAACTAAAGAAGAAAAAACAACAACAATTCACCTAAATGAACATCCATTGAAACAAGTAAAGAGGTTCAAGTACCTGGGAAATATAACAACATCAGATGGCAAATCAGAAGACGAGATCGAAAATAGATGAAATGAGGCAAACAAACTCATCGGACAAATGGCACCAACACTAAAGAACAAACATGTATCAATAACTACTAAGAAAGCACTTTACAACACAATCTTCCTACCAACTCTATGCTACCAATGACAAACCTGGACAATGACAGAAAAAGAGGAAAGAAAATTCACAACAACATAAATGAGATTCCTGAGAACAATACTCAATGTATCATAGGCGGGTTCCACCTGTGTCAACGGAGCAGTAGGCAAACTGACCCATCGTTCTCGAAGGCTCGCGATTGTTCGGGCGTTCGAGCTATTGTACTTACTTCCCTTCTTAGGGGTTTTGTATTGGTGTTATATCCCTTCTATAAATCCCTTCTAGCTTTATGTCCATATCTACTTTATGTGAGACCTTGACAGGGTTCCCCTCCCCGCCGATTTTGTGGGTTACTATATGCTAATTAGTCTGAACTAATTCTGTCATGGGATCACATGAAGTTATGGTAGTTTGTGGTTGTAGTTTCGTGGATGGGAACTTTAGTAATCTATATCCTTGCACTATTAACTCATGTATTTCCGAGTACAACATTCCAGGGTGATTGCTGAAGAGCTTAACTCTCTTCCATATTCCTAAACCTGCTATCCGACCGAAGTTCCCTGACGCTTCAGTGTATTTACAACTGCGCCCTTCTCAAGTATCCATATGATACCAGAACAATGAACTCTGTATTAGAGAGTTTCATCAAGACAAATTGTCTTGGCTTATTTAAGAACACCTGCAATTCTTGTCCTTGAATGTGTATTTTGATACACTTTTACTTCCGTATGTTTTATATAGTGCCCAATATATGATCACTTTTGTTTTCTCCCAAGTAACTACTTATGTTCTTGTTTGCCTGTTAGTGTCTACTCCCTCTTTACTTGCTGTAATAAAGTGTATGTGATTTACTTGTTAGTGTTTAGTTTTGTGAATGTATGTTTTACCTAATGTATAACGTGTGTGCTACGTGTGTGTATGTGGTGTGTAGTATACTTCTAAGAGTCACGAGTTGGAATATCCTTTATCATGAATTACGCCATTTGTGTAATGCATGAATAGGGTATTCAAACAGTGATTCTTAGAATAAACCTATTATATTTAACACTAAACATGTATAAAAAATTTAGACAAGTGTTACATTTTACATCAAAGCGCAGACAAATTAAAATGAATACTTTTTGCGTACAATTTGCCCACTCAGTATATCGCTCCCTCATTTAATTCATTTACTTTCTGATTCGTACACCTTTTATTCAACATAGTTTATGTTAAAATATACAAGTTAAGTAAAAGTAAATGTTGTCGCCCTTAGAAAAAAAATTCGGCGATATATTATGTTGAAAACACTAAGTACTATTTGTACTGGTGATAACAGAATGGTTTATAATTTAAATTAGAGTAGTTTTAGAAAGAAAATTTTGAAATTGAACGAAAATGTTTATGACATATTATGATAGAAAAATGAAAAATTGACATGTTCACATATTTTATGCATATAATAAAACAATAATTTAATACCTATTTAACTAATTAAATTAAACTAATTAACTCCATCGACGATCCGTGTGTTGTCGTTCTTTGTCCGTGTGTCTTTCAAATGCTGTTACAGTTGATAGGTAACGCATTGGTGTCACATTTTCGTGTAGTTGTTTCGCACATGTCGTAATAGTAATTATATATAGTTTATGGTTATTTCTGATGTTCAGTTCCGTCAGTTGGTGAAGTCCATCAAATTCACTAGTATGCAAAGTTCGATATGTTCACATAGTCTCGTTAGGTTTTAAGTTCTGTGGTTGATGAAGTAAATTCACAACTCTTAATCTGCACAGTTCGGATTGTTCATACTGCACTGTTAATTGCCAATGTGGCATGATACAACACTAGTGGTTCTGTAATTTTGAGTCATTTCACATTTAACGTTTGTTGTAGATATACTTAGTGTATCGAATAGCCTGTCGCTATTTCTGCAGTTCTACGGTGATTATAGAGGTACATTGGACTTTATGCATCAAACTAAAATATCACAGCTTGCAATAGGCAAATTATCAACGTACATAGTGTCAATCTGCTGGTGCATTGGGTAATCTTGATAAAATATCGGGAATTAAGTTATCTGTGCCCTTAATATGATGAATTTCGAAGTCGAAATCTTGCAAGAAAAGGCACCATCTTGCCAATCTGTGATGTTTGGGCTTCCCCTCTATAATGACAAGCAGTGGCGAATTATCTGTGAGGACAACGAAGTGGGTGCCAAGAAGGAACTTACGTAGTCGGAGAACACAGAAAACCAAACTTAAGGCTTCCAACTCAGCTGTTGAATACCTGGTCTCAGCTGCTTTCAACTTTCGGCTTACATACAGGATGGGATGTTTCACGCCCTCATATTCTTGCACTAGACATCCTCCGATCGCGATAGCACTTGAATCTGTAGTTAATATAAATGGTAAATCTATGTTTGGTAATCTGAGTATGGGTGGATTGGAAAAAATAGATTTCAGTTTGCAAATTGTATCTTCCAAACTGATAGTCTTAGATAGTTTATTTGGTTGACTTTTGGTCAACAACTTTGAAAAAAAAAAAAACTGACGTGATTTCTGCCCAGTTTGGTATAAATTTGGCATAATAGTTCATGAGACCTAAAAGACTCCTAACCTGTTTTTTGGTTGTTGGTACCTGCAGGTTTAGGAGTTTTGATAATTTTCTGTCATCTGTGAGTAGTTTACCTTCTGAAATTCTATGACCTAAGAAGTCGATCTGTCTATAAGCTATTTCAACCTTGGAAGATTTGACAGTTAGTCCAAAAAGAAGAATTTGACTGAAGAAGTGTTTCTAACTGAGAAGTCATGTCTGTAGAGTGAACACAAATATCATACATATAAGACTGTACATCCGTGATGCCATGTAATAAGAGTCTGGTTAACCTAACAAATGTGGCAGGTGCGTTCTTTAAGCCAAAAGGCAAATATCTCCATTCATATAAGCCCAAAGGTGTTGAAAATGCGGTTATATGCATTGAAGAGGGAGATAATGGTATCTGCCAATATCCTTTAGTCAAATCAAGTTTCGAAAAAAATAGATGATTTGGACATATTTAACATAAGATCTTCACAACTATACATTGGTTCCACGTCAGTAGTTGTTACTAAGTTAACTTTCCGATAATCTATGCATAAGCGGATGTTTTGGTCCTTTTTCTTCACGAGTACGATTGGTGAAGTGTACTCAGACATAGATTTCTGGATTATTTCGTTTCGTTCTAAGTCCAGTATTTCTTTGTCAAGATTCGTCCTATAGTGCAGTGGAATCGAGTACGGTCTGCACTTGATAGGTGTCGAGTCTGTCAAGATGATAGAGTGAGTTATTTTGTCAGTATGTCCAGGTCGGTTTGAGAAAATAGTTTTATACTCGTTGAGAAGAGACAGAATGTCTTGTCGTTGCTGTTGTGTTACAGTGTCATACATTTTTATGTCATGTATTGTACCGTTGTCGTTTGTAATAGGTACTGGAATTTCTATTATGTCTATGTCCGTCTAATTAATTACTGATGCTACTGTTTGCATATTGTTCTCAATGTCACTGTCATCGTCGTCAAGAAGAATTGTTGCTAATGTGGCGTTGACTTCATCGTCTTCGTTGTCAAGAAAAATTGTCGCTAATGTGAAATTGTCTTCATCGTCTTCGTTGTCAAGAGAATTTGTCGCTAACGTAGAATTGTCTATATTTTCGTTAGTAGCAGTGTAGTTCAGAAGTCCTTTCGGAGCTGTGGTTTTGTTTTGGTTGTCGTTCTTGTCAGTCTGGTTAGTGTCCCCTGTTCTCTCTGTCTGGTTGTTAATGTCATTATTTTTCCTGGAATAATACGGTTTCAACATGTTTACATGGAAAATTTTCAATTTTCAATTTATAGAAATTTCGTAATCAACTTCAGAAATTCTTCTGGTGATTCTAAATGGTCCTTGCCAAGAGGTTGGGAGTAAATCTCTCTTGTCAGGTAATAATAATAATACCTCTTGGTTAGGTTGTAGTACAATAGTTCTTGCACCCTTATTGGCGTATTGCCTGTATATAAAATCTTTCTCCTGTAAAGCTGTTCTGGCAATTATACAGGATCTTATGATTTTGTCTCTGGTGTTAGTAACTAAATCATAGGTGGAAACTGATAATTGGGTGTCTACGGGTTGTGATATAATATCTCTGTAAATAGAGAGAGGTCCTCTTGGATTTGCTCCATATATTAATTCAAAGGGAGAGAAACCAGTGCTCGAATGCGGCACTTATCTATAAGCGAACATCACCGTTGGGAGAAGTGTATCCCAATCGGCTGGATTTTCAGCTGTCACTTTTGCTAACGTATGTTTTAAGTCCCCGTTTACTTTTTCGCAAATTCCATTCGCGGCCGGTCTGTAGGGGCTTGTAAAACATTGTTTTATGCCGAGTAACTTAGTTACCAATTGAGTGGCATTAGAGATGAATTGTGTCCCTCTATCTAATATAATTTTCTCCGGAAAGCCAAAACGGGAGAATATTTGTAAAAATACATCCGTCACATCTTTAGAAGAGATTTATTTTAAAGGAAACATTTGTGCCCACCTTGAACAAAGATCAACGAGTGTAAAAATGTAACGATTTCCTCTGTTTGAAATGTGGTTTAAAGGTCCCACTAAGTCAACTGCAACTATTTGAAATGGTCTTGAAGCAGTTGTGGCTGATTGAACTTCTGCAGTAGGTTGCTTCCCCCTTTTAATTAATTTCTGACAAATGTCGCAGGATTTACAATAGTTTTTTATGTGCTGGCAAAATTTAGGCCAATAAAATTGGCTCAGGACTCTGGCCCTGGTTTTTTCGTATCCGATGTGTCCACCGAAAAGTGAGTCGTGGGCCATGTGAAGCACTTTATCACAATGTTCCTTAGGTAATACCACTTACTGTATTGTGCTTTGATTTATGGTATATAATCTAGTTAAAATATTGTTATTTAGTGTGAAAGTCCAGGAGGCGTTTTTCGTTAATTTTGGTTTTAGTCCTATCAGTCGGAAATAATTTGACAGACTTGGATCAGTTCTCTGTTCTTGGCTAAATTTAGTGGTGGTAATTTCGGGTGAAATAATTAGTAGCGACTCGTGAAGTTGTTCGTCGTGGGTTTTCTGAGTCATTTGTCTGGTCACTACGTTGGCGTCTTCTGTCCTTTGTTGCACATTTACAGGTTCACAGTTTTCTTCTTTAATGGCATCCTCAATTCGAGGTTTTATGCTGATGGTGTAATTGAAAGATTCAACCGCCCCTGTGTTGTGCACCTCTGTAAATTCGCTTGGAATTCCGTCATTGGTGGTCTCCCTTATGCTTTTGGCAGTTGGGGACATAAAATTATGTTCCTTTGTTCCGGGTTAATTGCTTGGTGTTTGAATGCAGTTTTTTTAGTTCCCATTCTTGGATATCTTCTTCAGAACATGATTTTATGTTGGGAAGATTCCCGACAATAATGTTCGCGCACGGGTTGTCTAATACCGCACACAGTACTTGTCCTGACACAAAATGTGTTTGAATTTCGGCCAGTGCTAAGGGGTATCTTTCGATGGTACCTGCGAATGTGCGACCTGTCACATAGTCGTGTGTGTAGTCTATGTCATTAACTAATGTCTTTTTAATGCCAACCAGAGTCGCCCCGCTGTCACGCATGACTGTACAAAGTTGGTTATTTACAAGACCTTTTACAAATTGTAACTTGCCTTTTGACGCCAAGGCTGCATTGGCCATTTCGTTGAATATAGGAATGGTATGGCCACATTCAAGGGTGGTATCCAACTGGAACGTTTTACATATATTACAGGTGTTATAGTTGTTGGTATTAATTACTTCTAGGGCATTCACTAATTCATTCTCACTTTCATTCTTGATGTCACACTGATTCGGCTCTTCGATTTCTTCATCAGTAGACGTGTCTACCAATGCTGCATTGGCCTGTTTCATCATCTTGCGGCCTTCACAACGTCCGCTATAATGGCCGTACGCTGAACAAAAATAACATTTAACCGCTCTTCTGTAGGCGTTTCTTTTGTTTCTTTGCTTTTCCACCATCAATTGGAGGTGGTGACGGTAGGTTGGTGCTTTGTCACATATAGCATACTGTTCATGGGTTAACTGATAATATTGACACAGGACTGGCTTTGAGAGTTTAGAACGTTGTTTGAATTTGTTATCACTTGGTTTAGAGTATTTGGTGTTTGTGACTGCTGCTGTTTCATTCTGACTAATATTTAATTGAAAATCGATTTGCTGTATAATAGGCACTCCCTATTTGCTCAACTTCTTGAATAGTCTTACAATCACTCTGTCTTAGGAATTTAGAGAAAGGAGTGGGTATTGAGTTCATAATTTTGTCAATTATTATTAGATCTTTTAGTTTATCATAGCTGTTGTTTGTTTTCGCTGATGTAATCCATTTAGTGAAAATATCCTGAACTGAAGAAACGTAGTCTATTAACGTTTGGTTGGGTGATTGTGACAGTTTTGAAAATTGCAATTGGTAACCTGCTGTGTCTAACAAAAAGTGTTGCAAGATTCTATGTTTTAGATAGTCGTAATCTTTTCTCATGTCTTGTGGAATTGTTTCAATCACTTTTAAGGGCTCTAATGCCACATTTCTCATGAAGATAAATGCCCAATCGATTTTTGGAATGTTATGATATGACATTAAACACTCAAAGTTCTCACAATATGCACTTATGGAATCTCAAGAACAGAAAGGTTTGACTAAGCCTTTGTATTTGTTGTATTTTTGCTCTTCTTCTTTACTCCTTAATTTATTTACGGAAATTTCCATGTTGGAGTCAATCTCCATTTGTTTGACTTTTAATTGTGTTTGCATTTCTATTTCCTTTTAATTTAGAGATGATTCTATCTCTAATTTCCTTGTTTCTGCATTTCTTCTTCTTCTCGTTCATCCGGAGTGTTTTTTCAGATGTGATTGCGGTGTGCGTTAGGCACCCTTGGGTTGAAAACCCTTAGGTCACACATCCGGCTTTCGCGTGCATTTTTGACCAGGTTAGCAATCCTGGGAGACTCTCACTTTTGTGGTACCGCCCACATCCCAGCTGGTCAAGTTCGAACAGTCGAGGACTTCGGTCATCCCTCAAGAGAAGGAAGGCACAGTCCATAGCATTTTCCGCCATCCTAGGTTGCTTCCATAGTTGCAGGGCCGACACATAGCGCCCTGATACTGGGCTCACCGAGGGAATGGTCACGTCATGCTCATGGCTGCTTTAATTCCTCACTTCAATATATTGGGCATTTCGTTCGCCCCGGGCCGTTCCCGCACAAACCAGACAGGTCTGCAGAAGGTATTCACTCAGCGAGTTTTCGCACATGTGATTGTCGTTGCGCCCGTCATAGCTGTTTCAGGCACGACAGACATTCGGAAAACTACCTAGTCAGAGCTGTTCCGAACAAGAGCGGCATTCGGAAACTAGGTAGTCAGAGCTGTTCCTAGCACGAGAGACATTCGGACGAGACATTTCACTCGGACGTAATTGCGTAGTGTAAATTTTTAGTTTGCCACCCATAGGACGACACTTCCGGCTTTCGGCGGGCATTTTTTAATGAGGTTTGCCTTCCTCTGGTTTCGAGACACGTTAGACTGTTGTAATGTCACCCACATCTCAGCTCGTAAAGATAGAACGATCAACGATATCGCGGTCAGCCCTCAAGGGAAGGCAGGGGCAGACCATGGGCATTTTCTCGCTATCCAAGGAGGCTTCCATAATTGCAGAGCCGGCACATATTGCTCTGAGACTGGGCTCACCCAAGGAGTTTCCACGTCCTGCTCATGGCTGCTTTAGTTCCTCACTTCCATGTGTTGGGCATCCCGCTTGCCACTGATCGCTCAAGCACACACCAGGAGCGGTCAGACTGCGAGCGACATCCACTCGTTAAGCTTTTGCTTGTGACTTCAGACCACGCAATAGGTTCGCTCGCCGTGCGTTCCATTTCGCGTTGTTGAGACGTTCTTCCACTTTTGTCTACACTCTCTATGAGTTAGATACAGTGTTTCCGTAACCATGTCCTTCGACTGGGGTACTTTTCTGAATTTTTTGTACTCGCTCACGAGGTAGGCTACATGTGCTGCCGGCTCAGCACCTTACCTTCGTGCAGCAGTGAACGAGAAACGGCCAGGCCCTCTCATCCGGGAATCCCTCATATCCCCCAGCTGAGAGCCTTCGAACATGTATCAGACCTGAGCATGTAGCTTGCTTAGTATCACGTTTCTATTTTCCGGTAGACTGGTAGCGGCCTGGCTCTCAGATCCGAGGGTTTGTGGCTTAGAGGCGTTCAGCCACAGCCCTCGACAGGGAGCCTTAAGAGTTTTGTCCGAACCAGAAACGTCTGCCTTCGTACGCCTTTTAAACTTTTGACTGTTATCCTCAGTCTATACCTGCAGAACAGCAGGTTGTGTCTCTCTTAGTCTGGTCCCTATCGCATAAGCTGTCCGATATGTAGTTTTTCACCCATCGGAAAGCAAATGGGGTCGATGGGACACGCAAGCTCCCCCACCACGTCAAGGTGGAGACACATCGGGGGAGGTTTCTGCATTTAATTGTGCTTGTTTGCTAGCAGCCTCGAGCTCCATTCTTTTATTTTCAGCCTCCATTTGCATCTTTTTATCTTCAGCCTCCATTTGCATCTTTTTATCTTAAGCCTCCATTTGCATTTGTAGTCGTTTTTGTTCCCGTTCGGCTGCATGGTCTTCTCTCGCTATGTTTTCTGCATGCGTTTATCTGCAGTATATCCTAATTTAAGCCCTAACTCAATAAAATGTTCCAGTGTTGACATGTTGTAGATTTAAATAAATTAAAATTTTTAGAAATTAAATCCCTTTGAAAAGTTTGGGAGTACAACAATTGGTTATGTCCCTTAATGTTTACATATACATTTTCTATAAAATAGTTTCAAATGGACATGAAATTTGCATGTACATATAATAAATCAAAATACATAGAAAAATGTTACATAAATGAAAAAAATGAGTATCGTTTAGAGATACAATAAGAATGAAATCTATGGGACTTATCTGATTTGTTGGTGTCTTTGCTGTAGTGTTGTTGTTTGGTTCTCCGGTTTTTTCGCTACTGCTGGAGAACAATTTAAATGCACACAACTTTCTCGCGGAACAATCTGTCTTTGGAATGAAAAAGATTAGTAGCTTGTCACAGTTATTGTCCAGTCATGTCAATGTTAATTTCAATAAGCATGGTTTATAAGTAACTTTTCTAGAGGGACTAAGATACTTTATGAGAAGATGAGAAGATAGTCGCTGTAAACTTAAGACTTTGTCGTGTATGAATGTAAATATATTTTACTTAGCAAAACCAAGAGCTGTCGAGAAATTGAAGTAGAATTAAATTGTCTTGAGCTTGCCAAAACCGGCTTGAGCCCCCCAAATAGCCTGTCAACGTCCTACAGACCTAGGGAAATTAAACTCGGGTTCAGACAGGCAACAAACTCCATTCTTATACTGGTAATCTAATTTATTCACAGTAATCTGGCGAAGAATAGTTTCGCAGTCAATTACAATATCACAGGAGTTCGTGGTACGTTAACAAATCAATCATACACATAACCTTCACAGCAAAACTCTATCAAACTATCTCATAATCAACAATCTCTAAATACAACTTAGTTTCTGTCTATCAAGTCTCCCTTAAGCTAAACCCTGCTTCTTGTCCGCTGTCCAGTATTCGTCTGCCCTTTGACTTGCGTCGGGCGGACACGGAGTGTAACTCTCTTCGAGCTTCTCGTGGAAATGGTCCCTGCACGCTATAGGCGGGTTCCACCTGTGTCAACGGAGCAGTAGGCAAACTGACCCATCGTTCTCTTTATGTGAGACCTTGACAGCCACACGCCTCGTGTTAGAAGAAAGTAGAAACTAACTGTAAAGCATTATATTACTTACGAGAGACTAAATAGAAAGCTACATGTTTTTTTTTCTTCTTCTGAATTACGATACATTAGTGAAAATGTTAGTGTTCCCTATGACATGTCATCTTGTATAGATTTCCAGCATCGCAGATCCCTCTCTGTGTATACACAAAAAGTTGTCCTATTCTGATACTCCACCCGCATGTGAAAAATGTGGAACTTATACAGAAAGCCAGGTAAGTTTGTTTTTTATTGGTTAATATGGTGATGTTTTTTTGTCAGTATTGCTCATCTGTAACGTTAAACAGTGTTAATCCCACAATTTGGAGGCGGTAAGCTTGAAATTCTAGCTACTAGCCTTTTAGCTACTGATGACAAAATCATAACGAATAAATTTAAAATTGGAAATAATTTAAAATAGGAGCATAGAGTGATAGGACATTACATTAGTTGGTAAAGGTAAACAATATTTTTGTTCTCCGCGTTTCCATCCTGTTTCAGGATATTGCAGTCAACATCAGCATCTTTCAGCTGTATCTTGATTCCTAGGCTAGATTACGCTCATCAGCACGCCACGACTTTCTGAGCGACCGGCTCCATACTCTCATAAGTCACTGGCTCGACAGGAACCGCTTCCAATTCTCGTTCGCTCACGTCAACCACGAGAGTTATCGGGGTTACGGAGAAACCTGTTTACTCTCGGCCAGGGAGACCGGCAAAGGTGAACAATATGATAATAAAAATTGAAAGCATAAAAATTAATATTCTAGGCATAAGTGAGATGAGCTGGGAGGGACAGGGGAAAATTATAACCGGCAAAATTAATAATTTATTCTTGAGATGTTACACATAAGAAATAAGTTGGACTACTATTTGATGTTTAAAAAAAAAACAGCCACGTCAGTTAATGGTTACTATGGTTATTATGAATAATATTTGGAGGTTATAATATAAACAATATACGCTATGCAGATGCCACAGTATTGATGGCGAATAATGCAAAAGATCTACAACAATTGTTGGACATTGTGGTAACAGAGTACAAAGACAGGCATCACCTTGAATATTAAGAAGACAGTAACAATGGTGGTATCAAAGAAAAAGGTACCGCCCAAATGTGAAATTGAGATTGAAGGGAAAATTCTTCCATCCATCCATCATGTGCCATGCCGGTAAGCGTGGGCGGTCATGTTCTGCCATCTCACTCGATCAACAGAGTCGTGGATCAGTTCCGTGTTTCTGTCTCGACCATGCCACAAGGCCAAGCCATCCAGATACTTGTTTCTAGGTCTTCCCCTTGGTCTGTTCCCCTCGATCTTACCAGTTGTCACCAAGTTCTCCAAATCATTTCTTCTCATAACATGCCCAAAAAATTGTGACTGTCTACGTCTAATGTCTCTGATCAGTTTACGATCTTCATTTGTTTCTTGAAGGACTTGTTCATTGGTCTTTCTGGCTGTCCATGGTATTCTTTGCATTTTCCTCAGAAACCACATTTCTACAGCCATCAGATGTTTTTCAGCCTGGCTGCTCATTGTCCAAGCTTCACATCCATATAAAAGTACAGGTTCTATGTAGCATCTCAACACTCTTTTTCTCGTTTCAATTGACATCTTTTTATTGGTCAGTATGTTTTTCATCTTGCTAAAGGCTACTTTTGCCATGGCGATCCTTGTTCTAATCTCTTCAAGGCATCTCCCATCAGATGTTATTACTGTTCCGAGATAATTGTACCTATTCACTTGTTGAAGAATATTCCCATTTACTTGTATATTACACTGTGGTATTTCGTTCTTCCTAGTGACGACCATAATCTGTGTCTTTTTACAATTTAATTCTAACCCTTGTTGTTCACTGTGTGTAACAATCGCATCTACTAAATTTTGCAGGTCCTGTTCATTGTCTGCAATCAAGACTGTATCATCTGCATATCTAATGTTATTGATGCATCGTCCCCCAATGTTGATTCCTTCCATATTTTCAATATTTCTGAAAATATTTTCACTGTACAGGGAAAACAGATCTGGAGACATTACACATCCCTGTCTCACACCTCTCTTAATAGGCTGATATTGGCTTACTTCATTATCAACTCTTATGGCAGCTTGTTGTTTCCAATATATGTTTTTTACAAGTCTAAGGTCTTTCCCATCAATTTGTAGATCTTCAAGCATCCTTATCATGTTGACATGTCTCACTTTATCAAAAGCCTTTGTGTAGTCAATAAAGCAAAGGTGTAGATCTTTGTTTACTTCTATAGAACGTTCGATTACGGTTCTCAGTATATACACAGCATTTACTGTACCCTTGCCTACTACAAACCCACATTGTTCTTCTCCTATTTCAGGTTGTATTTTCCTCCTAACTCTTTGCATGATAATTCTTAGCAAAATCTTCGTGATGTGACTCATTATACTAATTGTTCGATGTTGATCACATTCCAAGGCTCCTGATTTCTTTGGGATTGCAATAAATACAGAATTACATAACTCATGAGGTATATTTCCAGTATCATATATTGTATTAAGCAGACTGGTAACTTTATCTATTCCATATTCTTCTAAAGCATTAATCATTTCTGTTGTGACGCTGTCTGGACCGGGGGTCTTGCCAGATTTCATATGATTAAGAGCATTCTGAACCTCCGTCTTCAAAATTGCTGGCCCTTCATTGTTATTTTGAACAATATATTGTTCGTCTCTGTTATCGTCATAAAGGTTTTTCACGTAATCTGACCATACATGTAAAATCTGATCTTTTTCTATTATGACTCTTCCATCTTTTGTCTTTAGGCAGCCTGCTGATGTACGTGTTCTTTGATTAGTAATCTCCTGAATTCTTTTGTGCATTAGTTTCGCATTTTTACTGTTGTGTTGTTTTTCAATTTCTCTGCAATTTTTCTCAAGCCATGTTTCTTTAGCCTCCTTACATAAGGTTCTGACTTTTCTGTGAATTTCTTCATATTTGGCAAGATTATTTTTGTTCTGTCTTCTTGTTTCCATTAGTTGTAAAATTTGAACACAACATGATTTTCTTGGCATGTGTAAAGAAGGTAGTTTGCCATTGCTTTCCTTCCCAGCAGTGACCATACTGGTCAGTGACCGTAGCCATTGTCTCCTCAAAAAAGGAGATCCTCTGCCTACCGTCGTGAAGGTGGAGACCATAACCTACAACTATCTGTCGGCTGCTCTCCATCTTCATCCACCACCTGCACCCATGGCTTCACGTAACCCTGATCGGGGGGCTAAACGGGTACTCCACCTTGCCCAAGGGTGTCCCGTAGGCTAGCGGAGGGAAGGAGGCGCCTTACTTCTCCTTTGATAGGGGATACCCCTACCCCGCTACCCAAAATTCTTCACCAACTGGATAAGATAGTTTTAAATACCTAGGGGCAATTATAACAGCATATGGAAGATGCACAACAGAGGTTAAGAGCAGAATAGGCCAAGCAAAAGCCGCATTTCAGAAATTGAAGAATATCTTATGCAATAAGTCACTATCATTGAATGTAAGAAAGACAGTGATGATGTGATATATATAACCTGTTTTGCTGTATGGCTGTGAATTTTGTTAAGTAAATGAACACATTAGGAGGAGATTGGAAGCAACGGAAATATGGTCACAGATTCGAATGTTGCGAATTCCTTGCACTGCCAAAATAACTAACAACGATTGTCTGAAAGAGGCTAATGAAACTAGAACAATATATACAACAATATGAAAGAGGCAAACAGATTTTTCTTGTCACGTGATGAGAAGAGAGGCATTAGAGAACATTGTGACCCCTGGAAAGATTGAGGGGATGAGAAGCAGAGGCAGACCAAGAGAAATGCTGTTGGATGGATTGCGACAGTGTCTTGGATAAATATCAACATCGGAATAGATCCAGAAAACCAAAGACCGAGATATGTGGAGAGTCTTAAACGCCTACGCCAGCCGGCATGGCAATTGGTGATTATGATGGTTGTTATTGTCAAAATGTACGACAGACTTATATATATATATATATATATATATATATATATATATATATATATATATATATATATATATATATATATATATATATATATATATTCGCACAAACAACAAGTAGCATGGATGAAGAATTACAACTCTTGTACAATGAAGTAGATTGCGATGTCACAAATTAAATCACTAGCAATAACAATAATACTATGAAGATTGTAATGCAAAAGTAGGAAAGGAAACAATGAAGGATGTAGTGGATAATTATAATTTAGGTACAAGAAATGAAAGGGGAGAGAAAATAATAGATTGGGCGAATATCAATATGATAAGATAATTGGAAACACCTGGGATAAACACCATAAAAGACGGCTTTATACATCGAAAAGCCCTGATAAGTAGATACATAACCAAATTTAATACATACGTATTAATAACAGATATAGAAATGCGTTAATTGATGTTAAGGCAATGCTTGATGCTGATTGTAATAGTGATTATGTACCACTTCTAACAAGACCCCCAGGCTTGGACAGGTATGTTACTTATAGTTAATATCCCCAGCCTTTGCTCCGGCCACTCCAATAGGACTTTACATCTACAGGGCCCCACACAAGTGGGACATTTGACCTTCCCTCCCCACCTATGGATTCCTACCCACAGGGGGCTCGGAAAAGACAACAGTCATACTAGTACTCAAAGCCATGGTCAACAAAGCAAAATTTAATTTCCTAATACGTCAAACTGAACTCACAGAGGGATGACTGAAAAGCCTGGATAGAAGACAATATGTACACCTGCTGAAAGAGAACAGAGAGAAGATCTACAGATGATCAGTCATCATCACGAAGCATGTGACTTCAGTTAGTGCCGTCGTCCAGTCGTGGCTAACGACTCACCCGATGAACCTCCCGTGCAAAGGAACTCTAAGTCGTTGACCCTTCCAGAGTTCTCTCCTTCCACTGTAAGTAATATCTCGGACTGGTCAGGCGTATGTCTGATACCTGATTGGCACTTCAACGATGTTCGCTGGTCATCCCTCGATGACGAAATAAATCACAACAAATTCCAATCTAGTGATGACTTATGGGTCGACCCTAGAGTTCTAGACGTCCCCATCTGATGATAAGTACTGCTGAGCAATACACTATAATATAAGAGCCTAGTTGCTCTTCTACATCTCAAGTTAATGGGATGAACTATTCTACAATACACAACTGGAGTATTGGCTCTAACTACTCTATGTACTAACCTTGTCACTGGTTAATGATTCAACATGTGAATGTAAGAATTCAACATATTCACAATGTCAGTATTCTACACAGTTCTGTAGGCATCTTATGACTTCACAGCTTAGCAATGGCATTATCCAACATCACACCTAGGAAAGGGGTAGCTCCCTACCCGAACAAGTCTGTCCCTCCGGTGTTCACGAAAATAGCAAACAACTGTTGTAGGTCACTGACCAAGTTCAGGTTTCATGAAAGATCACAGATGTAGATCCACAGCGTAGTTAGATGAATCATTATACATTGGACCTCATTAAGACCCACCGGGCCTGAAACATAATTAAACGGGCCATCGTAGTGACTATTCAACAGAGTTCACTTTCTTCAACTCAACTTGAACTAATGTCCTTGAGTGCTACACATGTCACTAAAGAGTTACCTATGAGTCTGCTTAGAAATTCACCAGTACCTTACTGGCATGAATCAGGAGACGCATCAGTCCTAGACCAAATCTGGATCTGTTGACCAAATCTTCGTCGGACTCGTGACTTTCTAAAACTCAGGTTTCTTTCACGTGTCGACTCTGACAGATTCGTTTGACCGCTCCCAGTATTGCCTCCAACCATCACCTTGCCTGGCACTGGAATGAGCTGGTCCCATTGAGTTTATGGTATAACTCTTGCGAACCTCCATCATATAAACAGATCCTGAAACAATGAGGTCGGTGAGAGTATTTGGCTACAAGTTAGGACCAACATGCACATCAACCACATCACATGCATCAGACAAATATATCATAACATGATATAATAGATCAAGAACATAATAGATCATCTCTCTTATCTAAGAGGTGCATGCATGAGGGTGCATTAGTAAGCTAGTATATAGTCAAGTAACTCGTCTGGGCAACATCTGGCCCTATAGTCCCAGAGTAGTTTGTTTTACTCTGTCCTAGGATCCTACTACTTGGTGTTATTCCAATCCTCCGTTTCTTCTCCAACAACAATCCTAGAATACACCTACTTATCTTTCGGTGTAGAGGTTTCATTATCTGGGAGGTGTCCAGCCAGACATATCCTCCTCATCTATTTAACTCAACCATTAATTAATCATTTAACCCATTGATCAATATAGTTAAACATAATTCATTAATGAATACACAACATCAATAAATTACATAAATCATAATTCATTAACATACCAATATTAACAAATTACTAAATCATGACTTGTTAATAACTAATTAACAAACTAATAAACCAAGCAAATGCTTTCCGTCCTGGATTTCTGTCCCAGAACTGGTTTGACCTTTATTATTTGACCTCGTCTCCTGACTTTCAAGTCTGTGCAGGTCTATCACAGATATGGTGGCCATCCGCCGAGTAATCTTTCCCACAACAGCTGTGGAAAAAGAGCACCTTGGTTCTGTTGCGATTTAGACCACGCCGTCCAGTTTAGAGCGGCATCCAGCCACTTATCTAATAAATCTTCCGTCCTCCCGCAAGTGCGCCATGAATGGCTCAGTTGTAACTCCCACTTCCTAGTGGATGTGTTACCCCACTAACAGGATATGGTTTACAGAAGAGAAGAACAGTAGAGTCATACATTAACGTTCTGCTCATAGATCAGGTCGGTACAAACGCAACGGCCTCGTTTACAGCGCGTCGCATCGCTCTCAGTCGGGCATGCAAAATCAACACTCGGTCATGCAAAATCACCTCGTTCAGACAGGCAAAATAACCACGATCGGACATGCAAATACTCTCGGTCGGGCACGCAATATAAACAAGTAGTGGTATCTTAAATCCACAGGCAATTCCTAACTACCTCTATTAGGTAACTACATGACATTCCTACATAGAGGTGTAATAGCACCGGCATCCTCACTTAGCAAATACTTACCTCCACATCCTGCTGGAAATAATAACACCTTGATTCCAGGAATTAATAAACACAATCTATATAAGACATACGTTTACAGCACGATTTAGCTAAGCAAATAACGCATCACTTGCTTGCTCAACCCGAAAACTCATCACTAGTAATGCCTCTAACATCAAACAGCCTAATTAGTGTTAAAATCCCTAACTATGTAATCACTGAACAAAGTTGTTAACACCCTTGCTAAACATAGCTGTTAATTTACACAAAACACACTCACACGTAGCAGTGATAACTTCACGGTAAATTCTACACTAACAATCAATGTGAATATATCTTCAATATAACAACTTAATGGATATCTCCTACAATACCGTCAGTTTTACACAGCTGAGCAGATGTGACTACTTACACACGCCTGATGTATGAACGAGCACAAACACCTGTTGTGACAGTCGGCGTCTGACCTTCAAATTCGCTAGCCGATCGATAAAGCTAATTAAATATGCAGACTGCCGGTTGGAAAAATATTCGCGTCGCGGTTACCATTATTTCAGCGTTCGGTGCTTTGTTTAAGGACAACGGCTACGTAAAAAGGTATTAAGGTATTACCTTAGATTTAGATTCACCACACTACTTGACTGCTTCGATGTACCGCTCTGGCAAGCGGTTGACAAGACATCATTTTACAGCAGTCAGTAAATTGCGGCCGTGTCTGTTCAGAGTTGGCTGGCGATTCTCCTGGACCCCAAAGAATCTCATGGGTCACGGAGAAGTCCAGAATCACGTGAAACCCGATGTAACTGTGGGTCCAACGTGACTTCAAACATCACGTACGCACTCTGCCTATTACGTTCGAGAATAATCTGGACTTTACTCGAACCTGACTATTTTAGCTGGGGTTTCCCCTAGCTATATTAATCTCTGACGGGAGACGACTTATCTAATTCCGACCGAAGGGAATTAATGCAGAGTAAAGACATGAGATCTGGTCGGTTTCGTCACACCACTATGTGGACAAATGAAAATAAGATTTGAGAGAGGGAAAAAAGTGGTTAATAAAGATGTTCTAAAAGCAGATAAAGAAATTCAAGAACTATACAGAATGACTGTGAATAATAGGTACAATGCAATAGCTAAACTATAGAGTATAAATGAACAATGGGAAATGTTAAGGGACTCCATTAATCAAACAGGCGAATTAATATTACCGGAGAGAAGCCAAAAAGCTAAGAATAAATGGATGACTTAAGAAATCTTAAGGTTGATGGACAAAAGAAAACAGAGTAAAAATGACGAACAAGAGTATGATAAAATCAATCTTTAAAAAAAAAAAATAAGAGAAAGAGATAAATGTGTGAAGGCAAAATAAAGTTGGTTAAACGAGCAGTGCAAGAAAATTGAATTAAATGTTATTAAAGATACGAAAAGTCTGCACATACAAATCAGTGAGCTTGCAGGAAGAAAATTAAAAGTGAATACAGAGTGTTTCAAATCAAAAACAGGAAAGATATTATTGGAGGAAGAAGCTATGATGAAGAGGTGGAATGAGTATATAACAGAATTAAATGATGGAGAAAGGGAAGAATTTCCAAAAGAAAGTAACTCAGAAGGTCCACCTATTCTAAAAGAAGAAGATTTTGACGCAGTAAAACATATGAAGAAAGGGAAAAAACACCCGGGCCAGATGGAATCGCAATCGAAGAATTAGAAGTACTGGGAGAATTTGGAGTAGATATATTAACAACAATGTTGAATGGTATTTACAGCAGTGGATATATTCAAGTCACATGCTGATCTCTGTATTTATAGCTATACCAAAAATACTAGGAGCAATTGAATGCGAAGACTTTCATACAATTAACCTCATAAACCATGTCACTAATATTCTACTTATAATTATTATGAGAAGAATAAAATAGAAAATAAACGTCGAAATTGGTGAAGAACAATATGGATTTGTGGAAGAAAAGGATATAACCAATGCAATACATACATTACGAATACTAATAGAAAGATCCATAGAGACACAGAAAGACTTCAGTGATAGACATTTAATAAAGTAAAACATGATAAACTAATTAAATTTTGGAAGATATCAACATTGATGGAAAGATCTCAGAATAATAACAAATATGTACTTGAACCAAGTAGCAGCAATTGCAATGGGAAATGAAGAGGGCAATTATGAACAAATAAAGCTAGGAGTACGACACGAATGTGTTTTGTCACGGATCTCGTCTCCCTCTATTCATTCATTCCTTCATTCAATAGCATGTCCTTTGTAGCATCTCGCTTCCATAACACTCTTCATGAAAAAAAAAATCTTGGTCACGAGCAAGTTGCCCCGTATCCGATACACCCGTCTGAATTCTCCATCTATTGCGAAGCAATAATGAAAGATCAAAAAGAAATCGGGAATACGAATCGGAGTTATACTACACACAATATACGCTATGCAGATAACATAGTATTTGTGGCAGATAATACAAAAGATCTACAACAATTGTTGGAAATTGTAGTAACTGAGGGTGCAAAGAAAGGACTTTCCTTGAATATTAAGAAAACAGTAAGTTGGTGACATCGAAGACAAATGCGACACACAAATTTAAAACGGAAATGGAAGGAAAAATTCTTAACCAAGTGGATAATTTTAAATTCCTAGGGACATTTATAAATTAGATGGAAGGTGCATAACAGAGAATAAGAGCATAAAGGGCAAGAAAAGGCTGCATTTCAGAAAATGAAAAGTATCTTATGCAATAAACCTCTATCGTTGAATGTAAGAAAGAGAGTGTTGGAGTGCCGTATAGAACATGTTTTGCTGTTATGACAGTGAATCTTGAAATGCAAATGAACAAAATAGGAAGAACTTGGAAGCAACAGAGATGTGGTTGGTAAGACGAATATTGCTAATTCTTTGGACTGCCAGAGTAACACTAACGACGATTGTCTGAAAGAGGCTACTGAAACTAGAAGATTATGTACAACAATAAGAAAAGGACAAGCAGCTTTCTTTGGTCATATGATGAGAAGAGGGACATTATAGAACATCGAGAAGACTGGAAAGAATGAGAGGGCGAGAGGCAGAGGCCGACCAAGAGAAATTATTAGTTAGTTAGTTAGTTAGTCATAGTTCCAACCTCACAGCAACGGGTCGTCCCCATTATGCTCCGTTCCTGTGCCAGTGAATATCGCACAAAATGCTCCCCACTGCCCAATGTGAAAAGTGGAAAAGACAGGAGTCTCGACAAACAACAGCCCGCACAGATACACTGTGCATAATGCCGCTGCCAGAATGTCAACACAATAGTCCCCCACGAAACACCCAGTTCATCTCTGATGGAATCGGCAGTCATTTTCCCATCTGGATGTTTCCTAGATGTTCACCCACACAGTCCACGAAAATACAGTTCATTGTCGATGGCAGTGGCAGTCAACCAGAAGCCCAGCAGCCATGCATTTCTGCATAAGGTCAATCTGGGACATAGCCATCTACCATCGCTCCGAACATGTAGTCACGTTCCAAAAAACCTCGGGCAGATTCAAAAGCATTTCACACGAAACTCACAGCTCACAGTGTCGCGCCACGCACTCACTCAGTAGCAGGGCGACGGAACCATCAAGCCTCCTTAGTCGCCTCTTACGACATGCGTGGTAGGCTACAGTGTTGCTATTCTTTGCTTCCCTTGTGGGCCCCGGCAACACACAGGAGAAATTATGTTGGGTGGATTGAGACGGTAGCGTGGAGGAATTTCAACAGCAGAGTTGATCTAGAATATCAAAGACATTGATATGTAGAGAGACATGAATGCCTGCTGGTATGACACTTGATGATGATCATTATGTACACACATGTGCTGGAGGTAACGAGCGCTCCGCTAGTATCCTACCATCATGCGGCTGCCAGCTCCCCGACTGAACACAGAAAGCAAAACGTAAAGTAGAGATGTAGCAACACAAATAAAATAACTGCGAATAACACTGTATTTCAATAATCTTTCTACTGGATAAAGTAGACAGTTAGATACGAAACTTACATATTTGCCTATGATATTTTGCATGGTAAGTTAGTATTACTATTCTTTGCTTCTCTTGTGGTTCCTGGTGAGACACCAGCGGATTAAGCCACGAAACAGGAGCAACAAATCTCCTAATTATATGGCAGAACACCGTCATCATCATCATCATCATCATCATCATCATCATCATCATCATCATCATCATCATCCAGTACCTTGCTGGCTGAGGTGAGACATCATGCCTCACTACAAATTGCGGTCTCCGACGGCATGGATTTTCGTGTGTTGACTCCCTTCCATGCCATGACACAAGAATGCCAAGAATATTCTCACGTTTCTTCCCCTATCTTTCTTTCAGCAAATCTTTCCGGTTGTCACAACATGTTGCAGTTTTTTTCTTCTCATAAAAATAAAATTGCCATTTGCTGCCTATAGTACTTTGCAGTGTAAGACGGGAGCGGCAAGGGGGGGGGGGTGTCTTGAGCCTGAGGAATTAAGGCCGCCTGGCTAGTGCTGTCGCCGCGAACTGTGCATGTCAGGATTGTCATTTTACCCTCAACAGAAACAAAAATTCCACACCTTACCGAGGATTCAAACCTGGGCCTCCCGAAAGAGAACCCGGTGTTCTTAGCCACTCGGCCAGCCGCTCCTCTGTCTTCTCATAATGTGGCCAAAAAACGTCATAGTCTCTCACGATATCTTGCACGGCAGGGACAGTAAGGGTTTGTCACTAACGGCTGAGAAACACAAAGACAATAACACTCAAGTGAGTTCATTGTGTGAACGCAAGAGAGAGAGAGAGAAATAATCACGTGGCTGGCTAGTGAGGCCCTGCATGGTGTGCGTCGTGAATTACACCTTTGTTGAAGCTGCAGCTGTGTGTACTTTTGTGAGGAGCGTTGGTCAGCTAGTGTGTTATAAGAGCCAAGTGACGGAAATCGTCACAGTAAACATATATATGCCATAAGACACCTACTAGACATCTGCTAAACATCGAATCAATATTCTATTAATCAAGTCACATCATGGCAGTAAACAACATTTTCATTTAGATAACACTCGAAAACAGAGCGAAGTTATAAGTTCACAATTTATAGATTTTCGGAAATGCATATTCACTGAAAACCACATTATAAGCAGCTTACATAAACGCCTCTTCAATAAACCACATAGGATCTAATCTTTCGCCGAAAGCATAACATGAATAGTTTAAAGAAGTATAAGACTATAACGCTTTATAGAATATATCGACCACTAGTGACAAAGGTTGAAGTTACACAAACATATTTATGTTCAGTCGCAACCCGATAAAGTAGTTGACAGGGAGCTACACATATAATGGCATGTGCGTGGGCGGACTTGGGTTCACCGCGTGCGTTCGTCGTTTTGATAAATAAAGGAAGAACTGGCTACCTATTGCCTCGTGCATTGAGACCTACAAAATATGATGGCCGTGTCACACCAGAGAACCATAGCAAGAAACTGCTCCGTGACATGATTTCTTTATTTAACCTCACATGCAGCATTAATGTGACAACTACGAACTAGAACGTAATTTCTCGACTTCTAACACAACACACTTGACTTAATAAATCACACCTCGACTAAATGACACCTCAGTGTCCGATTTTCACATTTCCTCTACATTATAGTTAAAGGGATCGGCAACGGGTCTTTTATTTAACATACATGCGTTTAGTCTAAACAAAAATCTGTTTTTCTCTCTAATGTTAGTATCACTTAGCCGCCTTTACTTCCCAATACATTCAATAGTCAGTTTTAGAAATCAGCAAATTGGAAGCCAAGACCTTGTCAGGGGGACATCACGTTAACCACTGCAAGACTGCGACTCTCTCTCTCTCTCTCTCTCTCTCTCTCTCTCTCTCTCTCTCTCTCTCTCTCTCTCGTTACCTCTCTCTTTTCTCAATGCGTGCCTTTGTGTCTGCCCTGTTTGTCTGTCTGTCTGTCTCTCTCTCCTCTCTCTCTCTCTCTCTCTCTCTCTCTCTCTCTCTCTCTCTCTCTTTCTTTCTTTCTCTCTCTCTTTTCTCTCTCGCTCTCTTACTCGTTCCTCTCTGAGAGTATTAAGTTGTATGTATACTTATAATATGAAACGTATATTTATATGACGAGAAAGCCAATTATACGTAAGCAAATAAAAGTAGCTACGCTCTTAACGTCATTATCACGGCTGTTTTTTTTTTGGTGTTGTTTTGGTATTACTGTATTCCTGTCTCAGATATAACCCTTCCTGTTTCAGTATTTTTATTTAACTAAAGAGAAGCAGATGCGACGAGATAGTGCATGTCTGTCCTACAACAAAAAGGAGAACCATTTTGTGTCACGGAATTGTAAAGATGATCATGGACAGTGGGCATACTCACAGGTAATTTCTCAAGTGTCGCTGACAACTCAATTGTCACATGTCTGCAATTCATGTTGATACATGTCTGAATTGACACTGACAAACTCAGTAATTGCACAAGTGTAAGTCCCTATTTCTTCTCAATCAATGTCTGAGTTATCCTGGCAAACTCATAAATGTTATATCTCCAATTCTTTTAGATAAATGTATGCATTGTCACTGACAAACACATCAGCTGAACATCTTTTAGGTCCTTCTTGAACTTAAATCATGCAGCAGGTCCTTTCCCGAACCTCTCTCTCAGCACGTCCAGTAGGAACGATTCTCGATCTGCTGCCAGTTCCCCTGCCTCAAGCATTTCCATCCCTATGGTGTCTTTTATGTCATGTATTCACTTTGGTGTTGGTCGACACTGCGGCTTCTTCCACTAGTCATGACTTTCGTCACCGTTACTGTTTGCTTTTTCTAGGTCAGTGTTATGTTTACCATGGCCACACTTTTAATTTCTGACACCTGCTTTATTTTCTTCTTTCTTCTTATAGCCTGGCTTCTTGAACACACGCCTGAAACATGACCCACTCAGCTATTGTAATATATCTGAATTGGCACTGACAGATGCGATAACAGCAACATGTAACGTATTCTTCTTGCACACGCGAAGTGGTGTCACTGATGAATTAAAACAATAGTAGCAAGTCACCAATATTTCTTGAATATATGTAGTATTGTTCTCACTGATACGTTGTCACAACTATGTTTGGCCTATATGCAGTGTTGTCCTGAGACGTGATGACAATAACAAATCATCAGTATTTCTTGAATGTATACAGCCTTGGCACGGATACATCAGGAACATAGTATGAAGTCACTAATCTTTCTTATATACATGTAGTGTTGTACTGATATTCAATGTAATTATAGAAGTCACCAATCTTTCTTGAATATAATTAGTGTTGTCACTGATAAAGTTAAATACTAGTTACATGCCTCCAGTCCTTCCTGCACAGATGCCCGAGATGTCAATAAACAATTGGTAATAGTAAAATAAATAAACGACTATTTTAGACGTCTTAATGCTCTCTGGGCATAGATTACTAAATCTATATTGTTAATGACAAATTGACACTCCGCTGGAGGTGATGTTAGTATCACTCCGGCCGCCTTTACTTCCTAAGACATTCACACATGTTAGGCTGTTTCGACCTCATCAACTCTAAACACACGTATTCGCCCTGATGCAGATCGAACCCATGAAAACCAGGACAGCAGACAAGCCTCTCTAGTAGCATGCTAATGATCCCACTTGAACAAACAATGTATTCACTAAAGCAGACACGCGTCTAGAGTAGCAGACCAATGATAAAACTAGAACAATAATGGTTTCACTAAAGCAGACACGCGTCCCTAGTAGGACTTTAACGATAGCACTAGAACAAACAATGGTTTCACTAAAGCAGACGCGCGTCTCTAATAGCACTGTAATGATACCACTAGAACAAATGATACCACTAGAACAAACAATGGTTTCACTAAAGCAGACAAGCGTCTCTAGTAGCACGTCAATGCTCCTACTAGAACAAACAATGGTTTCACTAAGGCAGACACGCGTCTCTAGCAGCACGCCTATGATTCTGCTAGAACAAACAATGGTTTCACTAAAGCAGACGCGCTTCTCTAGTAGCACTTTAATGATACCACTAGAACAAACAATGGTTCCACTAAAGCAGACGCGCGTCTCTAGTAGCACTTTAATGATACCACTAGAACAAACAATGGTTTCACTAAAGCAGACGCGCGTCTCTAGTAGCACTTTAATGGTACCACTAAAACAAACAATGGTTTCACTAAAGCAGACGCGCTTCTCTAGTAGCACTTTAATGATACCACTAGAACAAACAATGGTTTCACTAAAGCAGACGCGCGTCTCTAGTAGCACTTTAATGATACCACTAGAACAAACAATGGTTTCACTAAAGCAGACGCGCTTCTCTAGTAGCACTTTAATGATGCTACTAGAACAAACAATGGTTTCACTAAAGCAGACGGGACGCAGAGGTGTTTCCAAGGCACCAGGGCCGGGTTATATACTGGCCAAGACCTATTGACGCGTCCTCGTCGAGCGTCCTGGGCAACAGGTCCCTTCGGGATCCTGGCTGAAGTCAATAGGATCGCCGATTCCTCCGAAGTCGGAGAGTGTCTGCCTGTACGGCGAGGAACCACCAGTCTGCACACCAATAAGCCAGACATGGGACAACGGATACTCACGCAAACCTCAGGTCCTCTATGACATCACACTGATGTTGGACAACAGGATGCCTTCATCCGACATACAGGACTTCGCGTTGGAGCTCAAGCCAACGAACACAAGCAAGCAAGCAAGCAACTAAAGCAGACACGCGTCTCTAGTAGCACGCTTATGATTCTGCTAGAACAAACAATGGTTTCACTAAAGCAGACGCGCTTCCCTAGTAGCACTTTAATGATACCACTAGAACAAACAATGGTTCCACTAAAGCAGACGCGCGTCTCTAGTAGCACTTTAATGATACCACTAAAACAAACAATGGTTTCACTAAAGCAGACACGCGTCTCTAGTAGCACGCTTATGATTCTGCTAGAACAAACAATGGTTTCACTAAAGCAGACGCGCTTCCCTAGTAGCACTTTAATGATACCACTAGAACAAACAATGGTTTCACTAAAGCAGACACGCGTCTCTAGTAGCACGCTTATGATTCTGCTAGAATAAACAATGGTTTCACTAAAGCAGACGCGCTTCTCTAGTAGCACTTTAATGATACCACTAGAACAAACAATGGTTTCACTAAAGCAGACAAGCGTCTCTAGTAGCACGTCAATGATCCTACTAGAACAAACATTCGTTTCACTAAAGCAGACGCGCTTCTCTAGTAGCACTTTAATGATACCACTAGAACAAACAATGGTTTCACTAAAGCAGACAAGCGTCTCTAGTAGCACGTCAATGATCATACTAGAACAAACAATAGTTTCACTAAAGCAGACGCACTTCTCTATTAGCACTTTAATGATACCACTAGAACAAACAATGGTTTCACTAAAGCAGACAATTGTCTCTAGTAGCACGTCAATGATCCTACTAGAACAAACAATGGTTTCACTAAAGCAATCACACGTCTCTGGAAATAGTAGCACGCCAATGATCCTACTACAATAAACAATGGTTTTAACTAAAGCACATAAGCGTCTCTAGTAGTTTTTAAGAGCATGCATCTTTCTCTTTGCAACATACGCCTGTGAGACCTGGGCATTTAATAAACAAGCTGAATAGCTCATAAATGCCTTTGAATATAAATGTTAAAGACAGGATCTAAGACATCTTGGATACAGACAAGAACAAATGCATCCATACGACAAGAGCTGAATATTGAAAAAAATCTGGCTATTAAAGATGATAAAACAAAGAAAATTGAAATATTTTGGTCACTTGAAACGCCATGAAAGTTTGGAGAGAACAATAATGGAGAGGTATATGTCCGTGAAGAGAGGAAGAGAAAAGCCAAAGAGAAGATGGGTGCAGGGTGTGGCAGATGATCTCCGGCTGCGTGTATCGGACGCGGGACATCTTACTTATGACCGAGAAGTTTTTCGGAAGATTGTTATGGGAGCGAGGTTCTGCAAAGGATGCGCTACTGAATGATTTTGATTGTACAATAAGTCTGGTCCAGTCTTACTTTTTATTTGGCACTGAATCAGTTAAAAAGAAAAACCTGGCATGGGTATATGAAATATTTTCGAAGGAGTCTATTGCTATGGTCTGTGGTGTGATTGACCCTTCAAATTTTGTAAGATGTGCGCAAGGAACAATAGGCTGCCAATTTGTCCATCACTTTAGCAAACGACAAGCCCAGGCGTTGAATCCACGCCGGACTATGCTCATCAAGCTCCCTATCAACTTCGCTAGTGTGACCGTGAAGTCTCAGGAGCACCATATTTTTTTTTCAAACCTTAGAAATTTGGTTTCTGAGGAAAATACCAAGAATAGCACGGACAGACAGAAAAACTAGTGACCAAATCCTACAAGAATAAATTAAAAATTCTAAACTGATTAGAGAAATTAGATGTAGACAGTCACAAGTTTTGGACACGATTCGAAAAGAAACAAATCGGAGAACTTGGCACGATTGAGGGAAAAAGAACAAGGAGAAGGCAGAGAAGTAAATACCTTGTTGGTTTGTCTACGATCGTCGAGATAAGGACACAGAGCTGATCATCGACTCTGATGATCGTGTGAGAACGCAAAACATGACCGCCCACCCTTATCGGCATGGTACATGACAATGATGAAGTTCACGGAGGAATATATGGTCAGTTTTTGTCTAGCGTAGCGAAGGGTAAGCCCAGTTATCGAACCCTCATACAACCACCCCCATGCCAAGTCAGTGCAACTTCCTAACCATCGCACCAAGGTATAGTAGTTGTAACGAGCGTGAGTTTTGCATCTAACTGGGGTAAACGACCGGTTAGGAATTTGCTAATTCTAGCAATGTAACTGGGTCATGGTACTACCCAAGAATGTGAGATTTACAACAAAGGTTCAGAGATGTTAGGTCATTAAAGGTTGAGAGAGGAATTCCAAGTACAATGACGGGCTCTAAAGACAGTGGAGAGTAGATCATGGTGGTGTCAACAATAGTCACGTAGGCACTAGATAAAACATGAGAGGAGAGCGGGTGCGAGGTCAAAGAAGTCAAGTTAGAAACTCTAGAACAACGGGAAAACCCCACGCAGGGAGTGTTAGGACACGCACAGGCTAAGGGGAGGTAACTAATGAGATGCCTATACGTGACATTAAGACTGACAGACAAAGGGTAATCAGGAATAGAATGTTGGAGTTATGTAAAGTAGGGTTCCAGAGGTTAAATGGTGTGTTTAGTTGGTGGTCTGCAAAGAGAGGATAAATACTCAAGGCTGGGAAAGTGAAAGGGGGATTCGAGTCGAGTACAGCCGAGTGGAGGCTGGGGATATGTGTGGAGAACTAGCCCGACAGTGGAGTCGTTGCGGAGTTAGGGAGAACTCCGCCTGGTGGATTCTCAGGCAGTAGAGTCTGAGGCTGCGTCATGGAGACGTAGCGAGGGCATTAAGTCATGGACCAGTGAAGGGATCTGGGTCCAGAGCGAAGATACTCAGAGGAGAGCTGAGTTTTGCATCAGACAGTGGAGGTCTGAGTTTTAGGCAATGATATTTTGGGCTGAGTGAGGGACACCCGCCAGAAAGCGGCGTTCAGGAAGAAGTATTCAGTGTGGGCTACGTTTAAGGGAAGAAACTAGCCAGTTATTTGGAGTTCGGGCTGAGGAGGAAATCTCAGCCAGGCAGTCAGGAAGCTCGGACACGGGATCTAGTCCGAGGCATATTAATCATATCATCAGGCCGATCGAAGACAGTTGTGTTATGTACCTGAACCAATGTATTTACTGGAAATAGTGTTCATGTTTGCAGTAAATCATGTACCTGTGTCATTAATAAACGGATGTGCGCGAAACGGTGTTTTTATAGTGTCTGTAGCTGTGCACCAGTAAACTTGCAGAGTGTTCATACAACAATTCACATTGACATCCTCTAGACAACTATAGCCACGTCTTTATGTCAGTCACTTTGTGATATATATAGACCTTTCTGGGTGCACGTCCACTTACAGTGATCGTTACAGTATTGCATGCGAGATTGTAATAGACTCAACATTGCATATAATGATTTATTGCTTCAACATTTGCCATGCGATTGGTGTGTGTTACTTAAAGACACATGCACAAACAAAGAACACATACCTGGAAACATAATTGGAAGGGGGGGGGGGGGGGGGAACAAGGATACTCGCAACCATAGAAAAATATTTAACATTGGAATGCAAACTTTGCAACGCCCCATCCCTGTTCTTAAAGCAAAAAAATACGTAGGAAGGGACGTAATCTCCCTCCGGTTACTAAGTAGCAACAGTAACGGGACCGTTTCCTCGCCCTTATGGTTACTGAGTATATGGTGCTTGCCTCATATTTTTAGACTTAGTAAGGGACATAATCCTCCTTGGGTTCGTTATTAGTAAAACAGGTGAGACATTCATGACTTCAATAAGACACATATAGAGTTTCCATCCGTGTTAACAGTTGAGGATACCAAAGGCTCGAATAATACGCGGTGATCCGCATTACGGAAATATTCAGTATCCATACATTTCATCTGCTGGGGCACATCTGAGTTTGTTGTAAGTGAGGTGACGTCTTTTTGTTAACCATGACACTCTTATATCAGTTAAGCAATAATTAATTAAATATGTCTTAACAGAGACATTAAAGCACTCATTTACCAGTCAATCAATTGATACTTATATCTAATTGGATATTAGACGTCAAAACACGGACGCATCTGTTTAGAGATGAATATCCCGTAAGTGAATACAAAACATCAAAACACCCATGCATCAGTCAATAAATACATGATTAAATATGTAACTGACTATATGAGTCGCCAAATCATCTGTGTAACAGTAAGCCAATGTGTGATTATGTTCTTATACATCAGGAACATCAGAACATTCAAGCAACCAATAGATAAGTACCTAATTAATGAAATATAAAAGATGTACAACGCTCATATAATCAGGAGAGAAGTATCTTTGTAATTAAATATCAGACACCAGAACACTCATGTAAAGTTAATCATTATACACAGTATCTGTGTAATTAAAAATATACATGGCTGAATATCGAAAATATCAAAGCACTCATATTTGCATATCTTGTTATTCAGGATAACCTGATTATGTTTGAAGACACTAACCTCTGTATGGCCATGTCAAGCAACAGATCTTCAATCGTCATGGCCAAATGTAACAGCTCAGACTCCAGCCAGCAGTGGAACTGGTCGCGGAAGAGTATCATTCTATCTTGATGTCAAATGAAAGCAACTTTTGTCCAGTGTGTTGTGTTTAATCAAGTGACCATATCATTATGTATTACAAAGTTTACAAGATGGCATATAAACAATTTCTACGAAATGATGTTTGGTTTGATTGTACAAATTTGATCTTCCTCAAGATGTCAATGCAGGCTAAATATTTGTTTCATAACTGATTGTGTTCCTTCAATATTATTATGTTCGTTATAACGAAGTATTATCAAATGGTGTAATGCTTAGGGCGTTATGATAATGTCATGAGCGAAGTTGGACGAGAATTCCATGTTGGCTCTCGACGTTCACTGCAGGAGGGAACGCTGCCATCTATTCCCCATGCACGCAGGCCTATACAATATGCTGAGCCTAGCACTTCATATATCCAATGAAGGTTATGTTACGTGTTAGTATTAACAAAGATGGGTATCTGTATATGTATATCCAACACACTGATTTGAGTTATGTGTGTGCCAATTATTTTTTCACACAAAGAACTAGGGCTACTTGTGTCATCTATGCCCATAACACAATCCAACTCTGATACGTGTTCACACATCCACACTGCCAACAATTATTTCTGTAAAATTAATTTTCTTATTTATCAAACCCGTTTCTAAATGCTTTATCTTAGATGTCTATGTGGGTGTGGAGAGAAGAATATGGCACACATATGAATTGATTCAACATTCCCAAAGTGTTCTGTTTTTTTTTTTTTTATTTCTAACAGTTTTATAGAATATCATGTAAATGTTGTTTAAACAAAATTGCGAAACTTCAACCTCTGCTTGGTTTAACGTGAGATAATGGAATTATAATATTAGTTACGCAAAGCTGATTGTGCTGTTACTCAATTTCACACAACCTCTCACACTTACATACACACATTATCACACACACACACACACACACACACACACACACTCACTCACTCATACTCATTACTCACTCTCACACAAACTCCTAAACACTCACATAGGCACGGTATAATACATACTCACAACCCCCACACACACGATCCCACACTCATATTTACAAACTGTGCATACACACTCACTCTCACACACTTACTTGCACATAACCACACTAACAAATAATAATAAACTCATGCTGGAGGTCATAGTCTCATATACCAGACTCTCCAGCATGAGAATGCAGATGGAAGCAGTCACAGCGACATTCCGTTGGTTAGAGGAGACCACTATAACACACACTGTATTCACTACGGATTCAAAGAGTATGCTTAGTAAGGTTGAGAAAGGAGTGTTTCGTGTGGAATGAATATCGTCGCTTCAGAGGTCACAGGTTGGGAGATTTGCTCTGGCAATGCGGGGAGTGTGGAGGAATGAACAGGTTGATAGGCTGGCAGGGGATGAACCTCTTGGTGGTTGATTACCTATGACAAGGGAGAGGTGGTCGTGCGCCTGTGGGACCAAGTGGAGAAGGCAGAGGAACAGATTGAGAACCCGTATGTAGAAAGAATGAGATTGCGGTGGGTCGGCAGGGGTTCTGGAACAATTTCAAAACTGAGAGGGAAGACCAGAAGAACTATAAATCAGATAGCGGTGGGAACGATTGGTAGTATGACTCTTTGCTGGCTGTTGAAACAGGGGACGGAGCACGTAAGGGAATCTTAACTCAACTCAACAACTCAACTCAACACACTAACAAATACTCACACGTATATATGTGTGTGTGTGCATATATAGATTATTATTTACCACACACACAATTACACACATATGTACATGTGAGGTGGGGAAGGGGAGGGGAAAGAGTTTTTTTTTTTTTTTTGGGGGGGGGGGGATTCGTCAACGTCGACTGCCTTGCAGTTTCGCGTGGGAAAACGTGCTTCTCTCTGTGATTTCCAACCGCATGTATCATTTTATGTGCTGACACCCTTTCCTACCATAACACGATTGATTTTAGTTCTTATCCTAATGCATGGATTAATCCAGATGGGAGATTCACCTTAGAAATACTGAGCACAGCCTATGCGTGTCATTGAGGTAACTGTGTGTATAATCCGCTAGCGTTTTTTAATGAATGCTGTTGGTGTGCAGTAACAGCTTTAAGGACAAGAAGCGTTCTAGTGTATTTTATAGAAAGGGCAGCTGTGTTAATCAGAATGAACGAACATATTCAGCGCACGTGTGCGTTTTCCCCCCAACAACATAGACACGTTTGAGCAACTTCACATAGTGGGAAGTCACTCGTATCCTCACCGTGTTTTCATGGGTTCGAATCTTCGGGGCTGATTTCGAAAATTTACTTAGCCTAAAATGGGTACCAGGAAATGCCTTTGGAAGTAAAGGTATCCGGCATGAAACTGACATCACTCACAGAGTGTTGATTTGTTAATTGGTTTGGAAAAATGGAGAAAGCTATAATGTGAATTATGGGGTGTAATAAAGCCTATTTAGAATGCCTTCAAGAAATGCAAGCATTCATAATTAAATATCTTAATGGGTGACTTGAATGATGAAGTTGGAAATCAACAAGACGGATGTACAGTAGTCAAGCATTGACTAGGAGAACATGATTAAAGAGGTTACAGACTTGTACATTTGGCAAAAGAGCATGATATGATTATTAGAAACACTTGATACCAGTAACATCCATGGATATTATGGACATGGATGAGTCCTAACACTGACATCAGAAACCAGAGTTATTGCATTCTCTTCAACAGAAGATTTCGAAATGCCTTAAAACAGGGGTGGGCAAACTACGGCCCGCGGGCCGCATGCGGCCCGCCAAGTGATTTTATGCGGCCCGCGAGGGCATTTAGAAATTAAAAATTTTAATTCGTTTTTAAGTTATTTTGTTGAATTTTACAAAATTTCATGTACCGTTATGATGAGTGTCAATAACAAACGTAAGATTGAAGATGAATGCCGTGTTTTTAATGATGAATGGACAACTAAGTACTGTTTTATAAAAGCTGGTAGCAAATCAGTTCGCTTGTTGTGTCGTGAGACAGTGGCTGTCTTTAAGGAGTACAATTTAAAAAGACATTACCAAACAAAACATTCCGATTTCGGATGCAATTTAACGACCGAAGAGAAGGAAAGGAAATTCCTTGAGTTGGTGAAAAATTTGGAGAAACAGCAAGCTGTTTTCACTAAACAGCCTTCAATTCAAGATGCTGCAACTGAAGCTAGTCTTGTGCTGTCACAAAGAATTGTAAGACAGAACAAGCCATTTTCTGATGGCCAGTTCATCAACGAATGTTTCCTAGATGCAGCAAACATTATGTGTCCTGAACAAAAAACCAGATTTGACAACATTACTTTATCAAGGAGAACTGTGGTCAGACGTGTTGACAAGATCAGTGACAATTTGATGCATAAACTTCAAGATGCAGATAAACAATTGTTGTGGTACTCTCTTGCATTGGATGAGAGTACCGATGTACATGATACTGCCCAATTATTGACATTTGTACGTGGAATAAACATTTCTTTCAAACTCAATGAAGAGTTACTGAGTGTTGAGTCACTCAGAGACACAACCACAGGCCATCATATATTCATTGCTGTTACTAACTGTATTGAAAGAACTGGGTTGGTTTGGAACAAGATGGCAAGTGTTACAACTGACGGAGCCTGTGCTTTGACTGGAAAAAATGTAGGTCTGATAATGTTGATAAGTGATAAGATTAAAGCAGAATATCCAGATCACACATTATTACCACTTCACTGTGTGATTCATCAAGAAACTCTGCGTAAAACTGTTTTGAATATCAAGCATGTTATTGACCCAGTTGTCAGTGTCATCATCATCATCAGATCAAGAGGACTTAATCACAGACAGTTCATGTCATTACTTGACGATTTGGAAACTGATTATTCCGATGTCTTGAACCACACCAATGTTCGATGGCTGAGTCTCGGCAAGGTGTTGAGGCGAGTGCGGGAACTGAGAGAAGAAATAGTGATGTTCCTAGAGATGAAGGGCATTGCATGTGACTTTAATACTAACATTGCCAATAAAGAGTGGCAGTTAGACTTTATGTTTGCAATTGAAATTATGGAAAAGTTAAATGAACTGAATGTCAAACTTCAGGGCAATGGTGTGTTTGCACATGAATTGTATGTATATGTAAAATAATTTCAGGCAAAACTCCCACTGTTCTCCAGACAAGCAAGTGAAAAAAGATTTTGTCATTTCCCTTTGCTGAAACAAGAAACCATTTCTGTTGAAATGACTGAAAAATACAAAGCCCAATTAGATGCATTGATTGAAGAATTTGGATGGAGATTCCAAGATTTCAAGAAATCAGAGCCATAGTTGAATATTCTCAGTTCACCTTTTAGTGCAGAAGCTGATACAGCCACAGAAGACATACAGTTGGAAGCAGATCATGACCTGAAAGAGAAATTCAAGATAGATGGTTTGCTGGATTTCTAAGGATCTTTATCACAAGAATCATTTCCCAACTTGAAAAACTTTGCAGCTAAACTTTTATCATTGTTTGGATCAACATACATTTGCGAACAAGCATTCTCTTGCTTGAAGATCAACAAATCTAAGCATTCTCTTGCTTGAAGATCAACAAATCTAAGAATAGGTCTTTATTGTCGTACTGCAGCTTGTCATGCGAATTTCAACAAGTAAACTTGCTCCAGATTTCAAGAATATTGTCAAAAATTGCAAGTAGTTACATACAGCTCATTAGAAATCAACAACTGTAGTGACAATGTAGTCGCTTTGTGTCTAAATTAAAGCCATTGATAGATAATAAAGAATATTTGTTGTAATAACAAGTGGTAAAATCGTGTTAATAAATTAGTAAATGTTTTTGTCCATATTGTCAAATATAATGTTTAAGTGTATAAGTAAAATAAAATTGCAATAATTAGTTATTTATACTGCTTAATAACCTATAAATAATTAATAATTACTTATTGTGATAGATTGCTGTAAACAAAACGGATATATATATATATGCGGCCCGTCAATAGCTTTACATTTGTCAATGCGGCCCTCCGCACGAAAAGTTTGCCCACCCCTGCCTTAAAAGATACACATAGCACAGACTGCTACAACAACCATATATTTATTATCCATCCATCATGTGCCATGCCGATAAGCGTGGGCGGTCATGTTCTGCCATCTCACTCGATTACCAGAGTCATGGATCAGCTCTGTGTTCCTGTCTCGACCATGCCACGTGGCCATGCCATCTAGGTATTTACTTCTCGGTCTTCCCCTTGGTCTCTTCCCTTCGATCTTGCCAGTGGTCACCAAGTTCTTCAATTCGTTTCTTCTCATAGCATGCCCAAAAATGTTGACTGTCAACGTCTAATGTCTCTAATTAGATTACCATCTTCATTTGTTTCTTGAAGGACTTGTTCATTGGTTTTCTGTCTGTCCATGGTATTCTTTGCATTTTCCTCAGAAACCACATTTCCACAGCCACCAGCTGTTTTTCTGCTTGATTGCCTATTGTCCACACTTCACATCCATACAAAAGTATAGGTTCTATGTAGCACTTCAACACTCTTTTCCTCGTTTCAATTGATATCTTTTTATTGGTCGGTAGGGTTTTCATCTTGCAAAAGGCTACATTCGCAATGGCAATTCTTGTTCTAATATCTTCAAGGCTTCTCCCATCAGATGGTATGTATGTGCCGAGATAACTGTATCGATTCACTTGCTTAAGAATATGCCCATTTACTCGTATATCACATTGTGGTATTTCCTTCTTCCCAGTGAAGTCCATAATCTGTGTCTTCTTAATACAGTATTCAGTTCTAACCCTAATTGATCACTGTGTGCAACAACCGCATCTACTAAATTTTGCAGGCCCTGTTCATTGTCTGCAATCAAAACTGTATCATCTGCATATCTAATGTTATTGATGCATCGTCCCCCAATGTTGATTCCTTCCATATCTTCTATATTTCTTAAAATATTTTCACTGTACAGGGATAAAAGATCTGGAGACATTACACATCTCTGTCTCACACCTCTTTTAATAGGCTGCTATTGACCTACATTGCTATCAATTCTGATGGCAGCTTGTTGTTTCCAATATATGATTTTTACAAGTCTAAGGTCTTTTAATTCAATTAGTATAAATCTTCAAGCATCCTTATCATGCCAACATGTCTCACTTTATCGAAAGCTTTTGTTTAGTCAATAAAGCAAAGATATAGATCTTTGTTTACTTCTATGGAACGTTCAATTACTGTTCTCAGTACAAAAACAGGATTTACTGTGCCCTTGCCTTCTACAACCCCACACTGTTCTTCTCCTATTTCGGGTTGTATTTTCTTACTTACTCTTTGCATGATAATTCTCAGCAGAATCTTCGTGATGCGGCTCATTATACTAATTTTTGATAACATTCCAAGGCTCCCAATTTCTTGGGCATTGCAATAAATATAGAATTACGTAATTCAGGAGGTTTATCTCCAGTATTGTATACTGCATTCAGCAGTCTGGTGACTTGGTCTATTCCATATTCTTCTAAGGCATATTGTGATGTTATCTGTACTCGGGGTCTTGCCAGTTTACATACGTTTAAGAGCATTTTGATCTTCCATCTTCAAAATTGATGTTTCTTCATTATTATTTCGATGATGATATTGTTCTTCTCTTGTATCATCATAAAGGTCTTTCGCATAATCTGACCACGCATGTAAAATCTGATCATTTTCTATTATGATTCTGCCATCTTTAGTTTTTAGGCAACCCGTTGATGTGTGCGTTCTTGTGTTAGTGGTTTCATTAATTGTTTTGTGCATTAATTTGGTATTCCAGGTGTTATGTTAGTTTTCAATTTCCTTTGCAATTTTCCTCAAGCCATGTTTCTTTTGCCTCTTTGCATAGCTTCCTAATTTTCCTAATTTTCCACGAAATGCTTGATTTCTTTCGCCTTCGAGGCTATCCTGAGAATGTTCTATCTACAGCTCTTCAGCGCTGCCAGTCTATCAGTCGCACTGAGGCTCTCTCCTCCAGGCCGAAACCACGAAATAATAGACCTGTCCTCTCACTTACTTACCATCCCCACAATATTGCTGCCAAGAATATCCTCTTGAGACATCTATCCATTCTCCGGGCGGACCCGACCACACGTGATGTCTTCTCAGAGGCCCCTCTGGTGGCGTATAGGCGGGATCGCAACCTCAGGGATGTGCTGGTCCATAGCAGTCTACCCCAACCTCACAAGTCTCTTCCTGGCACGGTGGCGTGTCTTCGATCGCGTTGCAAGACCTGCCCACACGTACTTCAAACCCAGAGTCTGACATTCCCTAAGACGACCTTCCACATCCGTGAGGGTTTCTTATGCATCAGTCGGAACGTCATCTATACCTGCACACCATGCGACATGAGATATGTCGGTGAGACAGGCTCACGTTTTGGTGACAGATTTAGACAATATCTTTCTGATATCACCAGCGGCGCCCACAAACCAGTATCCATGCATTTCAATAGTCCTGACCACCGTGGCGTGGTCGACATACAGGTCACGTCCATCAAATCAAGCGCATCCCACGAACGGGATCGGAAGACATTGAAACACCGTCTCATCTTCCAGTTGGGTACATTCTCCCCTCACGGCCTCAGTGTCCAACACAGCTTCATTTAACTTCCAAATCCCACCCCCTCCGACCCCCTAGCTTACAGTCCACCATCTAGGTACGTGCAAGTCCTTTATAGGACGTCGCAGTCAACTTTCTTGGCAGGTTTGCGTTCGGTGTTTTGCCATCGTTTTCTGAACGACCGCGACTCATGCCCCTCTGTGATGACCCACACAATGTAATCTTCCGCAGCTGTGTTCCGAGCTCTTAACGAGAATTGCTAATTGTGAACTGCGTCCGCGACATCTTTGCCGGTCCTAATTTTCACTTATGCGCCCACATGGGTGCTTCTCCTCCCCCACTCCTCTCCCGCTTGACCTTTGACCCGTGTACCATACAACCGGTCTATTAATCCATTGACAGCCCTACGCGTGTCAGTCTTTCCAAGCAAGGGATTCAGATAAGTACCTTTAATTAGTTTAATATTGTCAAAGTGTGTTTCATGTAGGCTTATGTTGGTTTGTATTTGTTTATCCTGTGCTGACGAATGCTTTGGCTGCAACGTCAAATTTTTCTCTTGTAGTCGTGTTTTAGTAAAGCTCACACTCGTTTTTTTGGGTGATTCATAATTTTCCTGTCAATCTCTTCATATTTTTCCTTGTTATTTTTGTTATGTCTTCTTACTTCCATGGAGTTTCAAGATGTCTTCCGTCATCCATTTCTTACGTCCTACTATCTTTATTTTTGGGATGGTTGTTTCTTCAGCTGGTTGACTGATTTTTTAAATATTTCCCATTAGTCACTGACGTCTTGAAATAGTATTTCCATATCGGACAGTGCATCGAGTCTGTTCTTTACCTCTATGTTGAATTTATCTTTTATTTCGTCACTCTTCAGTGCCTGAAGATCATTTGTTTTTGTTTCTTGGTGGTGAATATTTGACTTTCTTTAATTTTATATGTAAATTGCTTAAGATTAATCTATGGTCGCTGTAGCAGTCTGCTCTTGGTATAGTTGTTGCGACTTTTAAGGCATTTCGAAATCGTCTGTTGATGAGAATGTAATCAGTCTGATTTATGATCTCCATGTCTATAATCTTCTAGGGTGCTATTGATACCAGGCATTTCCAATAATCAAATCATGCTCTTTTGCCCACTGTACAAGTCTGCAACCTCCTTCAATCTGTTCCCCTAGTCCAGGGGTGGGCAAACGTTTCGTGCAGAGGGCCGCATTGACAAATGCAAAGCTATTGGTGGGCCGCATATATATATATATATATATATATATATATATATATATATATATATATATATATATATATATATATATATATATATATATATATATATATATATCCATTTTGGTTACAGCAACCTATCACAACCTATTTGTTAACACGATTTTACAACTTGTTATTATAACAAATATTCTGTATTATCTATCAATGGCTTTAATTTAGACACACAGCGACTACATTGTCACTACAGTTGTTGATTTCTAATGAAATATATGTAACTGCTTGCTATTTTTGACAATATTCTTGAAATCTGGAGCAAATTTACTTGTTGAAATTCCCATGACAGCATGCAAGTTGCAGTCCGACAATAAAGACCTATTCTTAGATTTGTTGATCTTCAAGCAAGAGAATGCTTGTTCGCAATTGTATGTTGATCCAAATAATGATACAAGTTTAGCTGCAAAGTTTTTCAAGTTGGGAAATAATTCTTGTGATCAAGATCGATAGAAATCCAACAAACCATCTGTCTTGAATTTCTCTTTCAGGTCATGATCTGCTTCCAACTGTATGTCCTCTGTAGCTGTATCAGCTTCTGCACTAAAAGGTGAACTGAGAATATTCAACTATGGCTCTAATTTCTTGAAATCTTGGAATCTCCATCTAAATTCTTCAATCAATGCATCTAACTTGGCTTTGTATTTTTCAGTCATTTCACCAGAAATGGTTTCCTGTTTCAGCAAAGGGAAGTGACAAAATCATTTTTCACTTGCTTGTCTGGAGACCAGTGAGAGTTTTGCCTGAAATTATTTTACATATACGTACAATTCATGTGCAAACACACCATTGCCCTGAAGTTTGACATTCAGTTCATTTAACTTTTCCATAATTTCAATGGCAAACATAAAGTCTAACTGCCACTCTTTATTGACAATGTTAGTATTAAAACCACATGCAAAGCCCTTCATCTCTAGGAACATCACTATTTCTTCTCTGAGTTCCACGTCAGTTGTAACACTTGCCATCTTGTTCCAAACCAACCCAGTTCTTTCAATACAGTTAGTAACAGCATTGAATATATCATGGCCTGTGGTTGTTTCTTTGAGTGACTCAACACTCAGTAACTCTTGAGTTTGAAAGAAGAATTTATTCCACGTATAAATATCAATAATTGAGCAGTATCATGTACATCGGTACTCTCATCCAATGCAAAAGAGCACCACAAAAATTGTTTACTTGCATCTTGAAGTTTATCCATCAAATTGTCACTGATCTTGTCAACACGTCTGACCACAGTTCTCCTTGATAAAGTAATGTTGTCAAATCTGGTTTTTTGTTCAGGACACATAATGTTTGCTGCATCTAGGATACATTCGTTGATGAACTGGCCATCAGAAAATGGCTTGTTCTGTTTTACAATTCTGTGTGACAGCACAAGACTAGCTTCAGTTGCAGCATCTTGAATTGAAGACTGTTTAGTGAAAACAGTTTGCTGTTTCTCCAAATGTTTCACCGACTCAATGCATTTCCTTTCCTTCTCTTCGGTCGTTAAATTGTATCCGAAATCAGAATGTTTTGTTTGATAAAGTCTTTTTAAATTGTACTCCTTGAAGACAGCCACTGACTCACGACACAACAAGCAAACTGATTTGCTACCAACTTTTATAAAACAGTACTTAGTTGTCCATTCATCATTAAAAACACGGCAATCATCATAACGGTACATGAAATTCTGTAAAATTCAACAAAATAACTTAAAAACGAATTAAAAATTTTTATTTCTAAATGCCGCAGGGCCGCTTACAATCACTTGGCAGGGCGCATGCGGCCCGTGGGCCGTAGTTTGCCCACCCCTGCCCTAGTCCATACTTGCCTACAATGCATCCGTCCTTTTGATTTCCAGCTTTGGCATTCAAGTCACCCATTATGATATTTACTTCAGAATTCTTGCATTTCTTGAAGGCTTTCTCTAAATCATTATAAAATTCATCACTACTGTCTGCTAGTGGTGCATAAACTTGTATGACGTTGACATCAAAAGATCTTCCACTCAACTTCACCAGTAACACTCTGTCTGATACAGTCCAAAATCCTTTGATCGATTTTACTCTCTCTTTATCCATTATAATTGCTACTTCTCGCTGTTGTTTCTCTCCACCAGAATAGATTATTCTATATTCCTCAGATGTTATAGTGCCCATTCCTGTCCATCTGGTCTCGCATATACTTAACAGGTTAATATTAGTACATTAATAATATTAGTTATTATCAATATATATCAAATTAAAGAAGGTCAAATAGACAACAAGAAGCACATTTCATCTACGTCCACTGAAGAGTGAGAAGGTTAAAGACATTCAACGCAGAGGTGACGAACATATTTCATGCATTGTCCAATCTGGAAAATCGATTTCAAGATGTCAGCGACCAATGAGAAATATTAAAGAAATCAGTTTGCCAGGCTACAGAAACAGCTATCCAAAAGATGAAAATGATTGAACGTAATCCATGGATGACGGAAGACATCATAAAACTAATGGCAATAAGAAGAAATAATAAAAATAAAAATGAACAGTTTGAAGAAATTTACACGAAAATTAGGAAATTGTGCAAAGAGGGAAAAGAAGCATCGCTTGAGTAAAGTTACAGGGAAATTTAAAACCAAAACATAATCCTGAATACCAAATAAATGTACACTAGAATTAGAATGTATGACATCACTAAGAAACAACCACACAGGGTTGTTGGGTGCGTAAAAACCAAAGATTGCAAAATCATAATTGAAAAGTATCATTCTTTAAGCGCATTGGCAGATAATATGAAAGTTCATTATAATGATAAGAAAGTGGAAGGAATAGTATGTCATTTTTAATAATATTGAAGGACAATCAATTACGAAGATGGACGTTCAGAATGCTCTTAACCATATTAAAACTGGCAGGACCCTGGGTCTAGACAACATCACAACATAAATGATCACCGCTTTAGAAGAATACTGAGTAGACCAGTCACCAGTCTGCAGAACACAATATATGATACTAGAGGTATACATTCTGAATTATATAATTATATAATCAGGAAACTTGCAATGGGATCAACATCGAACGATAAACATAACGAGTCACATCACGAAGATCTTGCTAAGAATCATCAAGCACAGAGTTAGAAAGAAAATACAACCAGAAATAGGGGAAGAACAATGTGGGTTTGTAGAAGGCAGGGGTACAGTAAATGCTGTGTATCTGCTGAGAAAATGACTTGAACATTCTACAGAAGTAAACAAAACCTTACATCTTTGCTTTATTGACCCGAAATACAACTGCAACGTCATGTAAAGGATACGCAACTAACTTTTTTAACTTTGCCAATATTACCTTCATATAGAACACCACAAATGTATTAAACTTTAGCACTAACATTTTGTATTCTATAAGTCAACAAACAAAAAGCTTCTTTTTGAAGACTGCCTAGAATGTGATATGTCCAGACAGTTACGCTTAAGGGTTCAACAGTAATCTGCTATCACGTGGGCATCCCAAAGTCCCTGGTATCTCTCTTCTATTGCTTTTATATTTTGATGAAATCTTTCACCTTGCTCCTCACTAAAGTAGACGTGAGTCTCTGGAAAGAAATGTAAATGGTCATGGAAGAAATGCAATTTTATGCTCATGTTGCATCCAAGCTTACGAAAACTCGACAGCATGTTTTCAACTAATTTAGAATACTTGACTGTTTTACATTTACTCAGAAAGATTTGCACACCTAAAACAAACGATGACCAAGCTGTGTTCTCTGTTTTTCTCATCGAAACAATAAAGACACAATGCCATGCCTGGACGAAGTGAGGTACACCCAAATGAGTAATATGAAGGATGGAGACTTGGAGGAGATGCCTCTTTGTTTCAACCTAAGCATGTATATAACGGAAATACCCGAGGATTGTATGCACAGCTACCTGGTCATACTTCCAAAGCGAGGTAACATTCACTCTAGACCTAATGGATACCGAATCATGACTGTCACACTTTTGGCCAAGTCCTCGAAAAGATATTATTATTAGCTTGCAGGCTCCAGCGACATTTGGAAAGTCGTAATCTGCTTCCCAAAGGGCTTGTCAGATGGGTTGCAGCAGTCCTTTATGAGCGTAAGGTTGCACTGTGCATGGGTTCCTTGACTTATAATCCCTGTACGATTAGACCTGGGTTGCCACAGGGATATGCCTTGTCCCCAGTGCTCGTTAATGTCTGCACCAGCAAAGTCGCAGCTATTGAGACACCAGGTGTTGATAGAATCTTGGCATTTGCAGATGATGTGCTGGTGTACAGACAGGGCAGTGATAGGGAAAATTTGGTTGCAGATTTACGGGTGGCAGTAAACGGGGTGACAGAGTGGTACCGGGACGCCGGGGCCGTTATAAACCCAGACAAGGATAACCGGATTGTGAAGGCAGATGTCCCATGTATTATATTGAATGGATGTCCTCTTAACAGAGAGAGTAAATTGAAGTACTTGAGTATCACCTTCGACAGGAGTATGTCTTTTAAAGATCATGTGGAGGCTTTGATGGTGAAGGCTGGTAGGTGACGTAATAGTTTGAGGGAGATGGCAGCTACTGGGGTAGAGCAGAGGATTCTTTACAGACTCTTTCAGCAGTTAATACTTTCTGTCACTGGGTATGGTTTGGGGCTGCTGGCAGTATCGAAGCGCCAAATTGAAAGGTTGGAGCGCATACAAAATGCGGCCATGCGTGTGATTCTGCTGTGCACAATGGACACACCAATTATATGCATGAGGCATATCATGGCGCTACAAACAATGGTACCTAAGAGTTGCTGCAGAAAGGGATCACCCCCTGCATGAACCCATGTATATGGTCAAGGGTCATAGACTAAGACGAGTCAGGCAGAGTGTTTAGGGTTTCATTGCGAAGGCTAACGGACGATTTTTTGAAAAGAAGAATATGGCATATGAGGCTATGACCTCCAGCATGAGATTGGAGGTGGAAGCAGTTACAGCGGCATTCCGTTGGTTAGAGGAGACCACTGCAACACACGTTGTCTTCATCATGGACTCAGGGAGTATGCTTAGTAAAGTGGAGAAAGGAATGTTTTTTCTTGTGGAATGGCTCACTTCGTTTCAGAGATCACAGATTGTAAGAATGGTATGCATTTTTTGACCTGGATAGTAGGAGTGCGGGAGAATGAATAGGTTGACAGGCTGGCAGGGAATGCACCTCTTGGAGGTCGATTATCTATGGGCAAGGGAGAGGTGGTCGTGCGCCTTTGGGACCAGGTAGAGAAGGTGGAGGAACAGATTGAAAACATGTATATGGAAAGGATGAGGTTGCGGGGTATTTGGGAAGGGTTCTGGTAGAATCTCAAAACTAAGCAGGAAGATCAGGAGAACTTTCAATCAGATATTGGTGGGGACGAATAGTAGTGTAACTCTTCGCTGGCTTTTTAACAAGGGGAAGGATCGCATATGGGAATGTCATGAATACATTGACATCGGTTCTTAGCTCAACTCAACTCAACTCAACTCAACAATAATATTTGGATCGTTATTAACTTTCCAATTTCTGGTCCATCAAGAATTCTAGCTTTAAGCTTGTCTGTGCTCAATTCCGGAAACTCACCCGTGTGTTGCCGGGGCCCATACGGGGGAGCAAAGAATATTAACACTGTTGCCTACCATGCACGTCGTACGAGGCGACTAAGGAGGCTATGGTTCCGTCGCCCTGCTACTGGGTGAGTGCGTGGCGCGACACTGTGAGCTGTGAATTTCGCGTGGAATGCTTTTACATCTGTTCACAGTTTGTAGAGTGAACTGCGTGTTCGGAACGATGAAGGCCGGCCGTTGCTGGATTCACTTGTTTGCCTTTACGGTTCACGAGTGCATTGTTCAGGAGACTCCTGGGTGTCGTCGCTGGAGCTACGGAGTTCGTGCTTTGTGCGGCGCTTTCGGCGGGTCGCCCTGCGGAAAGAGACCGAGTCATATGGGATAAAATCCGGGTCAATGAAGTCTTTCTGGTGACTGCCGTTTCCATCTACAATGAACTGTATTTCTCGTGGAGGACTTTTGTTTTGTCATTCTGGCTGCGCCATTATGCACAGTGTACCTGTGCAGGATGTTGGCTTGCCGATACTCCTCTCTATTCCATTGTTCACATAGGGCAGTGAGGAGCATTTTGTGTGTTATTCACTGGCACAGGAACGGAGCATAATGGGGACGACCCGTTGCCGTGAAGTTGTAACCGCGACTAACTAACTAACTACCTAATTCCGGAAACTTTCTGCATACGTAATTAAAACAGGTGCCATCTTTGTTCAATGCCGTAACAATTGCTTCATCAAGCCAATATATACATGTAATGGTGGCAGAAGGACTCTGTTTCGATCAATGAGAGGCTTGTTGACAATATGTATATCTCCAACTTTAAATGCATCTATCAAAGGTCACTGTTTATTTATCCAGTTCATATCTTTTGCCCTGCTATCCCACACACATAAAAAGCATGGATATTTGGCGAATTCCCTTTGCTGGCCAAATAAGACGTGCATATTTTAAAATCTACGCAAACCTTCCAGTTTTATTCTAAATTCTTAATGTCTTTTTGTTTTGTTTTTCGAGAACTGTGCTTACTGTAGCATTCATTGTAGTAGAATGATCAAACCGAATTGAAAACTATTTTTACCATTGGGTACACCTTTCAAACTTCTTGTAGATCTGTCAATGAAAAGTCGCAACTCATCTGGTGTATAACTTACAGCCATTTCGTTTACAAGATGCAACAGGAAACTTATTTTAAAGACACAATAAAGATGACTAGATAAAACCCCATTCCTAAAATCATCAGCAAGACGCAAACAAGTTCGAATCAATCTACAAAAGAAGCACTGTTAAAACTTACCACCCCAGCACACAAGTCGTTAAAAACAAACAGCCAAAGAAACAACAGAAAAACAAAACACAGTCGCTTAAATAGTCGCTTAAAAGCCGACAAGGTTGATTTTATTGCACCAGTTTTTATCCCATATGGCTCAGTCTCTTTCTGAAGCAAAAAAGCGGCTCACAAAGAATGAACCCCGTAGCTCCAGCGTCGACCCTCAGGAGTCTCCGAAAAAATGCACACGTGAACCGAAGGACGCGGCCCGGAATCGTTCCCACAATCTTCGGAGCCCGAATCAGACAGCTTGAACATTTCGCCACGGAGACTCCCAAAAAACACAGATTGAATAAGGTAACGAAGAAAAAACACAGCGCTGATTATCAAAGGCTAAGAGCACAATGAACATATGACGTACTGTATACTAAAACATTTATGGTTATGGTCGTCACTAGGAAGAACGAAGTACCACAATGTAATATACAAGTAAATGGGAATATTCTTCAACAAGTAAATTGGTACAATTATCTCGGAACAGTCATAACATCTGATGAGAGATGCCTTGAAGAGATTAGAACAAGAATCGCCATGGCAAAAGTAGCCTTTAGCAAGATGAAAAACATTCTGGCCAATAAAAAGCTGTCAATTGAAACAAGAAAAAGAGTGATGAGGGGATACATAGAGCCTGTTCTTTTGTATGGATGTGAAACTTGGACAATGTGCACTCAAGCTGACAAACATCTGATGGCTGCAGAATTGTGGTTTCTGAGGGAAATGCAAGGAATACAATGGACAGACAGTAAAACCAATGACCAAGTACTACAGGAGACAAATGAAAATCGTAAATTGATTAGAGAAATTAGACGTAGACAGTCACAATTTTTTGGACATGTTATGAGAAGAAATGGATTGGAGAACTTAGTGACAACTGGCAAGATCGAAGGGAACAGACCAAGAGGAAGACCGAGAGGAAAATACCTGGATGGCTTGGCCACATGGCATGGACGAGACAGGAACACTGAGCTGATCCACGACGCTGGTGATCGAGTGATATGGCGTGTCATGACTGCCCACGCTTTCATGCATGGCACATGATTAATTGATTGATACCAAAACAGTGAACCTACTAGCGCTAACAACTTCAAAAAAAAAAAAAAAAAGACCCACACATTCATTACACACACATGTATTTTTACTCTACAGTAGTCGTAGCCTTAAAGAAAGGGAATAAAACTGAACAAGAGTATGAAAAGATAACGAAATAAATAAGAGATAAATTCGTAAAGGCAAAGGAAAGTTGTTCAGACTAGCAGTGAAGGACATTTGAATAACATTCTATTTAAGACACAAAATAAATGCACATACAAATCAGTTAGCCGACGGGAAGTAAAATAAAAATAAACACAGGTTGTTTGAAATCATAAAGAGAAAAGATATTATAGGAGGAAACTGCTATAATGAGCAGGTGGAATAGGTAAATAAGAGAATTGACTGATTGGCACCTTGTCGTCTTGACAGACGATAGTTTGTAAAATGGAGGTATGACTCTCCATAACACAAAGCTTGGGCTGAAGTTGGAGACCATGTGTTGCCCATGTAGCATGATCCCCCTCTCGGTTTGCCTAGTTTACTCTAAAGCAGGGGTGGGCGGAGGGCCGCATTGACAAATGTAAAGCTATTGGCGGGCCGCATATATATATATATATATATATATATATATATATATATATATATATATATATATATATAATGTTCATTTTGTTTACAGCAACCTATCACAATAAGTAATTATTAATTATTTATAAGTTATTAAGCAGTATAAATAACTAATTATTGCAATTTTATTTTACTTATACACTTATATATTATATTTGACAATATGGACAAAATCTTTTACTAATTTGTTAACAAGATTTTACAAATTGTTATTATAACAAATATTCTTTATTATCTATCAATGGCTTTAATTTGGACACAAACCGACTACACTGTCACTATAATTGTTGATTTCTAATTAGATGTATGTAACTGCTAGCACTTTTTAACAATATTCTTGTAATCTGGAGCAAGTTTACTTGTTGAAATTCGCATGACAGCATGCAAGTTGCAGTCCGACAATAAAGACCTACTCTTAGATTTGTTGATCTTCAAGCAAGAGAATGCTTGGTCACAAATGTATGTTGATCCAAACAATGATAAAAGTTTAGCTGCAAAGTTTTTCAAGTTGGGAAATGATTCTTGTGATAAATATCCATAGAAATCCAGCAAACCATCTGACTTGAATTTCTCTTTCAGGTTATGATCTGCTTGTAAGTCAAGCAGCTCCAACTGTGTGTCCTCTGTGGCTGTATCACCTTCTGCACTAAAGGGGAAACTGAGAATATTGAACTGTGGCTCTAAGTTCTTGAAATCATGGAATCTCCATCCAAATTATTCAGTCAATGCATCTAATTGGAATTTGTACTTTTCAGCCATTTCACCAGAAATGGTTTCTTGTTTCAGCAAAGGGACGTGACATAACATTTTTTCACTTGCTTGTCTGGAGAACAGTGACAGTTTTTCCTGAAATTATTTTACATGTACATATAATTCATGTGCAAACACACTATTGCCCTGAAGTTTGACATTCAATTCATTTAACTTTTCCATAATCTCAATGGCAAACATAAAAGTCTAACTTCCACTCTTTATTGACAATTTTAGTATTAAAGTCACAGGCAATGCCCTTCATCACTAGGAACATCACTATTTCCTCTCTGAGTTCCCACACTAGCCTCAACACCTTGCCGAGACTCAGCCATTGAACACTGGTGTGGTACAGGACATCGGAATGTTCAATTTCCAAATCGTCTGTGATTAAGTCCTCTTGATCTTATGAGGTTGATGCCACTGACAGCTGGGTCAATAACATGCTTGATATTCAAAACAGTTTTATACAGACTTTCTTGATGAATCACACAGTGAAGTGGTAATAATGTGTGGTCTGGATATTCTGCTTTAAGCTTATCACTTATCAACTTTACCAGACCTACATTTTTTCCAGTCAAAGGAAGAGCTTCGTCAGTTGTAACACTTGCTATCTTGTTCCAAACCAACCCAGTTCTTTCAATACAGTCAGTAACAGCATTGAATATATCATGGCCTGTGGTTGTGTCTTTGAGTTACTCAACACTCAGTAACTCTTCAGTGTGTTTGAAAGAAGTGTTTATTTCACGTATAATAAATATATAAAATGAAGTATATAACCAATCAATAATTGGGCAGCATCATGTACATCGGTACTCTCATCCAATGCAAGAGATTACCACAACAATTGTTTACTTGCATCTTGAAGTTTATGCATCAAATTGTCACTTATCTTGTCAACACGTCTGACTACAGTTCTCCTTGATAAAGTAATGTTGTTAAATCTGTGTTTTTGTTCTGGACATATAATGTTTGCAGCATTTAGCAAACATTCCTTGATGAACTCGCCGTCAGAAAATGGCTTGTTCTGTTTCACAATTATGTGTGACAGCACAAGACTAGCTTCAGTTGCAGCGTCTTGAATTGAAGACTATTTAGTGAAAACAATTTGCTGTTTCTCCAAATTTTTCACCAACTCAAGGCATTTCCTTTTCCTCCCTTCGGTTGTTAATTGTATCCGAAATCGGAATGTTTTGTTTGATAATGTCTTTTTAAATTGTACTCCTTGAAGACAGCCACTGACTCACGGCATAACAAGCAAATTGATTTGCAACCAACATTTATAAAACAGTACTTAGTTGTCCATTCATCATTAAAAACCCGGCATTCATCTTCAATCTTACGTTTGTTGTTGACACTCATTGCTTTAATAAAGTTCGAACAGTTAGAAGATACAAAACTTTAACAAGGAAATGAAACACAACCTACTTCCGGCTGGTTGTGAGAATAAATTTCAGAAATATATCAAGACTACTACAACAAATAAATTAATTTGAATATTGTAAAGGTGGAAATAATTTATAACAGCAAAAGACTTTTAAATTTAATATTTTCTTGCAAAATAAATCACTTTATTCACCGGAGAAATATCTGTTTTCCATAAAATTATCCTTATTAAATTTTTACTTGTCGATAAATTCGCATTTTAGCATTACATGGTTCCAAATGCTTTGTATGTAGCCAGGGGCCGGGTTGGGGTGAGCGCCCAACCTTGCATAAATACCCGAATGACTCGTACAATCATCACCTATGCAGCAAAACTCCAAGTCCTGGCCTTCTCGTGGTGGAACTGTTTTAACTTACAGGAGAAGGGGCGACGGCGAGTCACTGGCACCGAGAAATATGCAGAACGCTCTAGATGTGTATGCAAGTACAGAAAGCATGCGCAGAAATGAGTGTGCGTGCCTACACACCTAAACTCGAGTAAGACCACAAATATGCTGTAGCAAAGGAATGGTGCTGAATATGGAGGCAACCAGCCAGGAGGCGCACCACAGAAATCAGGATGCCACCAATCACGCGTAATGTAATATGTCGACTACTGCTAAATGTTATGGTGTTCGCCCTGCTTTAGACCCCCAGGCAGGCGCAGTGCAGGGCCATATGCCTCGAAAGGGTCCAACCACAGCTACTGGAGGTCCTTCTCTGATGTCCTGTGTAGCCAGGGGACTTGAGAATACAGCGTCTGGGCATATCAAACAAAGACGAAACTAAAGCACTGGAATGCAGGGGGAGGGGGGAGGGGTGGATTCAGCAACAAAACAATAGAACTAGAAAACATCTTGGACCAAGAAAATGTAAGCGTTTGTTGCTTGCAAAAAAACTCACCTCAACGAAAACGAAATGATGTCTTGGAAATTTCCAGTGCTAAACTAGGGACACTACTTTCTGAACTTAGCAGCCAGCATAAGGAAACTATACAGTGGATACCATCCCACTGTTGAAAACCCAGAAACGACAGAGCTGATCGATTGGCTAAGGAAGGAGCAAAAGAAGAACAGCCTGATGTGCCCGTTACTGCCACGTGCCGGATTCGTGTCTGTTATGATGTATAACTAATTCAGACACAGTTGGACCACGTGTCTACAGCAATGCCCAATGGCCGACATCTTGGTATTTGTCTTGGTTTAATGTTTATAATGGGCTCGTACAAAACCTTTATCACTCTCAGATCTCAGATGCACACAACAGAAAAGTCAGTCGCGTCCTTAAACAATACAAGCATATTTATTGCGCCGCAGTACTACACGGGTCTGGCATAGACCGCCGGCTCCTACCATTTCGCGTTCTGCCTATGCCCAGCACGCCGACTGCCATCAATATATAATGTCTTGCTCATCTAATCGTATGACGACTATCTGACGAGAATACATCTTATCTATTAAATGATTTACCAGTTAACACATTACTACTCACACATAATGTGGTAACCACCAGCTCTGGTCACGGCGTGCCTCTGCCTGCCATTATTGTTGAAGTGTTGTCACACCAGGGCCAGCTGTCTAGCCATCACGTTTGTGTTCATCAAGCGACAGCTTTGGTGCGTAGCTCCATCATTGCCGTCGTTCGCACTAGAAACAATCTTCATTCAACTGCATCTCAGATGTTTCCCATTCCTTGGAATACTTTCGAACACTGAAACACTTTCACAATTCTGCAAATCGATCTTCTCTTCTTCACGTCCCAGCGCCTACTGACCGACCCTTCTTTTCTGGTCCTCGCCTGTGCGCAGTCACGTGACCCATTAGCTCCGCCCTCTAATGTTACCGGCGTTCGCTTGCGTTTTTGAACTGTGTGTCAATGACGTCTCTCTAGTTTCTACGATTGACACACTTGCTGTGTATCCACCTCATGGCAGTTACATACCACCTAAAGAAAAGAATGATCAAATCAGTCAGAAGGCCACCAAAACCTGCTCAAGTCGACTACCGCGTTATGGACAGACCAGAACAAGTCATTATTCTTCGCCTCAGAACATGACACAATACATTACGCAACTACATGTATACAAGATTCAAGATTGGTGAATCAGCCATGTGCACATGCGGATTATCGTCGCAGACAGCAGAGCATTTACACAAAGACTGCCCAAATTACATCATATCTAGGCAAACTTTCTGGCCTAGAGAGACGACAGTGGAAGATAAACTTTATGGACTGCTGAGTGAACTAAAAAGGACAGTTAAATTCATACAAGAGGCAACATTGCAGTTACATTGCAGACATATTTAAGGCGAACGAAAGAAGAAGAAGAAGCATTACATTACGAAAGTCAAGGACTGTTTACAAAAATAGATAATTAGAAAGAAATTTTATCAAGAATGTTAAAACAATCATAACGGTACATGAAATTCTTTAAAATTCAACAAAATAATTTAAAAACGAAGTAAACATTTTTATTTCTAAATGCACTCGCGGGCCGCATAAAATCAGCTGACGGGCCGCATGCGGCCCGCGGGCCGTAGTTTGTCCACCCCTACTCTAGAGGAAAGGTAACACAAATACGTCTGGACCATGCCAAGCTGCAGAAGTTGCTGGATCAGTGTCATATATTCTGAATGGACTGGGAAATCACTTTAGTTCATGCCCCTTTTCTAACCAAAGAAGTTGGGCCCCATCCTCTTCTTTCTTCAATAACCCCAGAATATGACCCTCGAGTTATCTGCAGGCGTCGTCTTATTAATTTAGTCTAGGAGATATAGATTATGGTCCTGGTGGGAATAATAAATACTAAATGAGACTCTGCCCCTCTCCAAGGATTTTTTTAGCTCTTGATCCCTCCTTTTATTTATAAATTCTGAGGAAAAGTCTGGAGAATTCTCTCAGCCTGATTTATGTTAAGAAATCTTGGATGATGAGCAGTTGATAGATCTAGAGTCTTGTCTCCTCAATTTTAGTAATTTCTCATGAGTGGATTTGTGTTAACAATTAAACAATTGACAAATCTCAGTAGACATTGACACATGTTGTACACAGTTGACAAATCTCAGTAGACATTGACACATGTGATACACAGTTGACAATTCTCAGTAGACATTGACACATGTTGTACACACACAAGATGGAGAATCACAGATAGGTTTGACTCACAAATCACATAAGGTCATTGAACAGTTCATCAATTTATTGACTGGCCTGTGTCCTCTGGCCTTTTAAATACATTTTCCACAGTGGTTTACATAGGTGAACATAGAAATTCGCCTATAGACCCAAGTTACAGTCGTCATAAATAACATCAATGTCAACATTTCTGGAGAACATTGTAAACATTCAAATGGTGTACATATGAGTGTGGTGATGTTAATTCATAAAATTAGGAATCTGTACCTGAAATGGTGTGGGGTGTTCTTGTTATAGAAATAAACCTGTGCTGGAAAGATTAGGATAGCTTCGGTCCATTGTCTGATGGATCCACTTCAGGTCTGCCCGTGTAGCGTCTCTGAAAAGCTTCCCATACTTTGCAGATGGCTGAAATGGTGTGGGGTGTTCTTGTTATAGAAATAAACCTGTGCTGGAAAGATTAGGATAGCTTCCGTCCATTGTCTGATGGATCCACTTCAGGTCTGCCCGTGTAGCGTCTCTGAAAAGCTTCCCATACTTTGCAGATGGCTTAGTCATCTTCCATCTCACGGTCATCTCTCTCTCTGGTTTGGGTTGGTTTGGCCAGGTGGTTGGTTTGGCCAGGTGGTTGTTGATATGTAGCTACCAAAATTTCACTGTGTAATAGTCGAATACATATGTACATTCTTTTCAATACAAAAATAAGAAGTAGGTCGGCAAGAATCTAAACTCCTGAAGTAGGAACTAGTCCCCCCCCCCCTCCTCTTTTCTCTCTAATCTAGTGTTGGGTTAATTTGGGGTGGTCAGAGTTTATCACACTGTGTAGGCCTAGTATCAGCTGGTTCCTGCTGTATGTAAGTTCTCATAGGACCTGGGGTCAGTGAGACGTGCACAGTAAGACAGTGACAAGAGTGAGGAGGTGTCAAATGCATATGAATAAATGACATACATTTATAACATTTCTATCACTCCATTGGGTTTGTAGTGTGTATAAATGATTCTCTGTTTTCCCAATTAACTAACATTTCCTTCTTCTGTGTATAATAACTATTCCCCCATTACCTGTTATTGTTGTGATGTTGAGTGTTGGGTGGTGTAGTGTTGTGTTTAAAGGTATGTTGAGTAGTGGGTTCAGTCCACTGCTGGTGATGGTGTTCCGCAAAGCATAACTTTTCTGAGGTGATGCAGTTCATAAGTGCCCTTATCTAATTAAAATTTGACACAAAATATAAATATTTATTTATTCAATAGATGAAGCAGAAAGGAAAGATTGATTTCTCTTTCAGCTTTCTAGTTTGTAAATAGGCATAGATAAGTCTGTTTTAGAACCAGGCACTTGTTCTAGTACACGAACTGTCATTTTAGCTGTAGATAGTGATAGCATTTTTAGCAGTGTTTCTGATGAAAGGCACAAGATTGCTTTAGAATCATCACTTCATACAGTTGTTCAGAATAGAATGTAGTATTATTATGCACTTCCTAAAGTTAATGATTATCTTTAAGAATATCAGAGATTGCAGTATCAGAAGAGAGTATTAGAGTGTCAGTTGCCCGGGAATTGGCACTGCGTCGTCAGAATGGAAAAGTCAAACATTTTACACTTCAGAGGTTTTAATTTATAATAATATATTTCAATTGACATTACAAACACTGAATACCATTCCTTGGCACTTGATACATCTGGTCATCAGTTTAATCTAAGGACTAACAAGCTCACCTGGGATCCAGACATTCTGCCTTCCCCAATTGAAAATTTTGGTCACACAATCTTTTCACGTCTGTTCATCAGGCGGTTTTCAGAAAGAGTGCGGGCTTAACATATTCTGATGAAATATTTGACTGGAGGCGTTGTCACGTTTCTTGTTTTAACGAATGATCCTTTGCGCTTTGGCTGGTGAAATAATTCCGAGAAATGTAACATTTCCAAGAATACACGTCAGCCGTCGATCTGTTTAGTTTCACTTTCGCGTCCGTTTTTCCAAGTTTGTTTCAGTTTTGCGTTTGAACTGTCAATTGCTATATTTGTATTCTCTCTTTTGCTTGCATGTTTTGGTAAATGAATAATTGTGGGTAGCGTTATGTTACAATCAGCAAAGCAATATTCTAACTGTCTGACTGTCGGAGCTTCCATTCTAGACCAGTTGCCGACCAAGGCTTAGGACCTGGTCTGCCCTGTCATGACATTTAGTCTTTAGGTTGCATTTCCTGGCACTAGGGTAAGGCTTGTATCCTCCCAGTTGCACTCCTCAGCCCGAAATAGTTAACACAATTGGGGGAGGGGGGGGGGGGGTGTCGGGTTTGGTGAGCGCCGCCCAACATTCGGCGCTAACAGAAAGCGGATAGTACCGTCTACTGTCATACAGTAGCTCAGTCATACCTGACTAAGACCTGACACAAATAAGATAATTACATGACTGAGAAAGGGAAGAATTAACAGAAGACAGCAATTTAGAAAGCCCGCCGATCCAAAAGGAAGTCACCGAGGCAATCAATCATACGAAACAGTAAAAACAGTCGGGTCATAAATTAAAAGAAGTAATGAGAGAATTTGGAGTAGAAATGTTAATCAACACGCTGAATGAGATTTATAACAGTGGATATATACTTGGTGATATGTTGACATCTGTATTTTTAGCTTTACCAAAGTGAACAGTAGCAATAGAATGCGAAGACTTGTGTACAGTTAACATCTTAAAACCATGTAACTAAGCTCAGAACTGTATTGAAAAGAACAAGTCGAAAAAAAAATGGAAACTGGAGAAGAACAGTGTGAATGTGTGGAAGGAAAAGGTACAAAATATGCAATATACAAAATATACAATACCAAAACTAATAGAAAGGTCAATATTGGCACTGAAGTGTAAATATGTGCGCATTATAAATCATACCAAGGTATTTGATTAAGTAAAACATAATTGCAAAATGCCAACATTGATGGGAAAGATCTCAGAATAATAAAGAACATTTACTGGAAACAAGTAGCAGCAATTAAAATGGGACATAAAGAGGACAGTTATGAACAAATCGAACGAGGAAAAAAGACAGGGATGTGTTTTGTCACCGGCTTTATTATCTCTATAGATAGCGAAGTAATAATAAGAGAGATCAAAGAGAAGCAAGCAAGGAATAATAATCGTCGGTGTTAATTCAAACAACCTACGCTATGCAGATGACACAGTATTGGTGCAGGAAAATGCAAAAGATCTGCAACAACTGTTGGCCACTGTAGTAACAGAGAGTGGAAAGAAATGACTCTCCTTGAATATCAAGAATCGGCAACATTAGTTATTTCAACGAAAATTATGTCTCCAACATGTGAAAATAGAATGTAATGAAAAATGCTTAACCAAATGGATACATTTAAATACCCAGGGGGCAACTTCGTATATCAACGTGGGCAACGCAGCTGCGCGAGATTCGGTAGAGAATCGCGTCGCGTTGGTTACTTACGGGGGTATGTGAGCCTGTCGCTAAGAAAGCAATGGCAAACTATTGAGCGTAAACTTGTCAAGATATCAACATCAGCTGAAAATGCTGGTGTTGACTGCAATATCCTGTAAGGGATATGCGAAAAAAGGGGAAGGGTGCAACTTATAACATCAGACAGAAGATGCACAACAGAGATTTAGAACGGAATAGGGCAAGCGAAAGCTGCAATTAAGAAAATGAACAGTGTCTGATGAAATAAGTCACTATCATTGAATGGGAGAAAATGAGTGCCTTTCTTTCTTTCTTTCTATATAGAACATGTTTTGCTTTTTGTGTTGATTCCTAAAACAAGTGTTGTTAATTCATTGTACAGCCAGTGTAGCTAACAACGATTACCTGAAAGAGGCTAATGAAACTAGAACATTGTATACAACAATAAGAAAGGGGCAAACAATTTTCTTTGCTCACGCAATGAGAAGAGAGACATTGGTGAACATCATGACAACCAGCACAATCAATGGGAAAAGATTCAGAGGCAGACCAAGGGACAGGATGATGCATTGACTGAGACAGTAGCTTGAAGGAATATCGTCAAAGGAATTGATCCAGAACACCAGAGAGCTAGATCTGTGGACAGACATGAACGCCTGCGTCACCTGACAGGGCACATGATGATAATGCTGAGATGATATGTGAGCTAAAGATTCAATAATTTCTGAAGTCAACATAGTCAATAATACTTGCACATAGATTCAAATACTTGTGCTTCTCAAGCGAGCTTAATCTATGGGATTAAATAATCGAATGTTTCTCATTGTCAAAATCGCTTGTCCATTTTTAATTTCTAGTATATTAGACTGTCACTGCTGCGCTGTGAAGGAAGTGCGAACTTTTTAGATGGTCATGTTGCGATACAGCACGTGATATGAAAGGTAAGATACTTAATATTATTATCATCATTGTTGTGTACAGCACGTGACGTGAAAGGTAAGTCACTTAAAATTATTATCACCTGGAATAATGTAGTAAAGTACTGAATAGTCTACTTGTTTTTGGTATACCATTTAATAATCACTACCATCATGTGCCATGCAGAGCAATTGTTCACCGTGTTCTTTATACGCAACACTGCAGACTGACTTTCGTTCCGCTTTGCCAAACTTATCCAAGATTTTTCTTCCACTTTTCTTCTTAATGTCACTTCAGTCTTCCCGATTGTCACAACAGTCTCCAGATCACATGAGCATACCTTTGCAATATTCTTATCTTTACTTCCGTAGTGTTGTGTCTTTATAAATCTGTCCCGTATATTACTAGTATTAGTGGCCTTTGTAGATGCCTATGGGTTTCTTAGTCTTCGCATTCTACACGAAAACTATATGTAAGTAACCTTTCTTTCTTTATTCACCAATTATATGCATGAGGCATATCCTGGCGCTACCAACAATGACCGATAGGCTTAGGGTCCTTCCGGCCAAATGGTACCTGAGAGTTGCCGCAGACAGGGATCAGCAATGGATATGGTCAAGGGTCATAGACTAAGACGAGGAAAGTCCTGGATGGCACAGGCGGAACTTTCTATACGTCAGGTGTGTGATCTAGAGACCAGCAATCGTGAAAGAGAGTAGGTTGAAGTTCCGGAAGACATGACGGACTGGCACAATGTAATAATAACACTGAGTCGTGAGTGCAGAGAATGGGCAGCGGGCTGCACAGAGTTTGAAGTGCAATAGCTGATCCAGAGCAACACACATTAAGGTCACATAGTCATCTACACCGATGGGTCTGTGGTGAGAAACAGACGTAGTGGCTGGGGCTTTATTGCAAAGGCTAATGGAAGAGTCTTGAAAAAGGAGAGTCTGGCATATGAGACTACCCACGTCAATATGGAAGCACTATACTCGAGTTTCGCCCTCGTTTGAGCTCGTCAGTAGTGCATATCCCGGACCGGAACCGGAAACAAGCCCCGGATCATTGGCGTGTGAAGCGGGTGTGTAACCACGCGGCACACGTTGGACACACAGCCAAATTATCATAACAGAATATCACAACATCACCCATCGTAGGCTATGCTCAAGATTGCCCAATCGCCGCGACTGACGTCCGTCAATCGATGTGGACCCGAAACGATCAGGACTTCTCACTGGCAAGGAACACCAGGCCTCCTAAATCCAATGAGCAATAATCAAATTGATTAATTTGGTTATTTCGGGATTTGAATTTTAAATATTGAGCACAACCCACTACTGGCAACGCTGATCGTATTCTGGTATGAACCTAAGGCATATCCACGTCAATATGGAAGCACTATACTCGAGTTTCGCCATCGTTTGAGCTCGTCAGTAGTGCTTATCCCTGACCGGATCCTGAAACAAGCCCCGGATCACTGGCGTGTGAAGCGGGTGTGTAACCACGCGGCACACGTTGGACACACAGCCAAATTATCATAACAGAATATCACAACGTCACCCATTGTAGGCTATGCTCAAGATTGCCCAATCGCCGCGACTGACGTCCGTCAATCGATGTGGACCCGAAACGATCAGGACTTCTCACTGGTAAGGAACACCAGGCCTCCTAAATCCAATGAACAATAATCAAATTGATTAATTTGGGTATTTCGGGATTTGAATTTTAAATATTGAGCACAACCCACTACTGGCAACGCTGATCGTATTCTGGTATGAACCTAAGGCCTATCCACGTCAATATGGAAGCACTATACTCGAGTTTCGCCCTCGTTTGAGCTCGTCAGTAGTGCATATCCCTGACCGGATCCTGAAACAAGCCCCGGATCACTGGCGTGTGAAGCGGGTGTGTAACCACGCGGCACACGTTGGACACACAGCCAAATTATCATAACAGAATATCACAACGTCACCCAATGTAGGCTATGCTCAAGATTGCCCAATCACCGCGACTGACGTCCGTCAATCGATGTGGACCCGAAACGATCAGGACTTCTCACTGGCAAAGAACACCAGGCCTCCTAAATCCAATGAGCAATAATCAAATTGATTAATTTGGTTATTTCGGGATTTGAATTTTAAATATTGAGCACAACCCACTACTGGCAACGCTGATCGTATTCTGGTATGAACCTAAGGCCTATCCACGTCAATATGGAAGCACTATACTCGAGTTTCGCCCTCGTTTGAGCTCGTCAGTACTGCATATCCCTGACCGGATCCGGAAACATGCCCCGGATCACTTTCTTGTGAAGCGGGTGTGTAACCACGCGGCACACGTTGGACACACAGCCAAATTATCACTACTGACGAGCTCAAACGAGGGCGAAACGCGAGTATAGGGCTTCCATATTGACGTGGATGGGCCTTAGGTTCATACCAGAATACGATCAGCGTTGCCAGTAGTGGGTTGTGCTCAATATTTAAATTTCAAATCCCGAAATAACCAAATTAATCAATTTGATTATTGCTCATTGGATTTAGGAGGCCTGCTGTTCCTTGCCAGTGAGAAGTCCTGATCGTTTCGGGTCCACATCGATTGACGGACGTCAGTAGCGGCGATTGGGCAATCTTGAGCATAGCCTACGATGGGTGACGTTGTGATATTCTGTTATGATAATTTGGCTGTGTGTCCAACGTGTGCCGCATGGTTACACACCCGCTTCACACGCCAGTGATCCGTGGCTTGTTTCCGGATCCGGTCAGGGATATGCACTACTAACGAGCTCAAACTAGGGCGAAACTCGAGTATAGTGCTTCCATATTTACGTGGATAGGCCTTAGGTTCATACCAGAAATACGATCAGCGTTGCCAGTAGTGGGTTGTGCTCAATATTTAAAATTCAAATCCCCAAATAACCAAATTAATCAATATGAGACTACGACCACCAGCATGAGAATGGAGGTGGAGGCAGTAACAGCGGCATTCCGGTAGCTAGAGGAGACTACTGCAACGCACGTTGTATTCATTACGGATTCAAAGAGTATGCTTAGCAAGGTGGAGAAAGGAAGGGTTCGTGTGGAATGGCTCTTGTCGCTTCAGAGGTCACAGATTGTGATAACTGTATGGATATTTTGCCTTGGCCCTGCGGGTGTACGGGGGAATTAATAGGCTGATAGGCTAGCAGGGAATGCACCTCTTGGTGGTATTTTGCCTATCGACAAGGGGGAGGTGGTCGTGCGCTTGTGGGACCAAGTGGAGAAGTCGGAGGAACAGATTGAGAACCCATATGTGGAAAGAATGAGATTGCGAGAGATCGGCATGGGTTCTGGAAGAATCTCAAAACTGAGAGGGAAGACCAGGAAAACTTTTTATCAGATAGCGGTGGGAACGATTAGTAGTGTGACTCTTCGCTGGCTGTTGAACGAGGGGACGGAGCACGTATGGGAATGTCCTGAGTGCACTGATGTCGGTTCTTAACTCAACTTAACTCAGCTCAACTAAACTCAACTCTTTCTTTCTTTCTTTCTTTCTTTCTTTCTTTCTTTCTTTCTTTCTTTCTTTCTTTCTGTCTGTCTGTCTGTCTGTCTGTCTGTCTTTCTTTCCTTCTTTCTTTCTTTCTTTCTTTCTTTCTAATATCGTCATTCAGTGTCCAAAATAAATACGCATACTTTATTTTGGCAGTAGTTAACGCCCAAACACACACCCACCCACCCATACACCCCGACACACACACACACAGAGGCACGAAGTCACGTGATTTGGTATGTTTTGGTTTATTTTCTGGTCTCGTCTGGTACTCTGTGCTCGCTTGCTAGCTAGCCTTGAACTCCAGCGCAGTCTACCCACGTGTTGCTGGTACTGTTGTTGGTGTGCTACTGCTATTAATACTACTACTACTACTACTACTACTACTGCTACTACTACTACTACTACTACTACTACTACTACTACTACTACTACTACTACTACTACTACTGCTACTACTACTACTACTACTACCACTACTACTACTACTACTACTACTACTACTACTACTACTACTATTACTACTAATTACTACTACTACTACTACTACTACTACTACTACTACTACTACTACTACTACTACTACTACTACTACTACTACTACTATAGTACGTTTTTTTGGGGGCCCCAATATAAACATCCATATCTCAGTAACCAACTGTGGGAAAATTATGAGATTTAGTATATAACCTTATCATTATGTCTACCCAACAAAAAAAAATTTTGTTCTGGAGATTTTACAGCAGATTTCAAAGTTTGTTTATATGCGGTATATAATTTACGGGTCTGAGATGAAATTCATAATTTTAAATGTATTACAGCGTAGCCAGACAATCAGCGCTCAGTGTTGAATATTGTTCGTTTTTTCACGGGATTGGCCTTATGTCAACTATCCGCGTTGTTTAGACTAGGACTGTTCATTCAGAGGTGTCTCAAAATGTGGGTTATTTCATGAATCCTGATTAATATGTTGTTTCTTTATTATTAAATCTTACCACTTATCTCTAACATTGAAATGTGTGAATATTTTTCAATGGGATTGAATGCGAAATTATACACTTCATAGAATCGCTATGAAGCTGGACACATATTTTTGTCAAGGAGCTGATCGCAGGAAACTGTTTTATACTATTACAAATTCCGAAAATAGAACAATGCATGCATTGGGTTTGAGTAAACGGTCATTTCGTCGACAGCTTTGACAAAGATGTCATAAGGCGAGTTATTATAGAAATGCTTTAAAAAGTCGCTTGATATACGACAGGGTCGATTTCATTGCACCGGGTTCTATCCCATATGGTTCGGTCTCTTTCCGCAGCGTCTCACAAGCATCTCACAAAGCACGAACTCCGCAGCTCTAGCGACGACCCACATAAGTCTCCGAAAATTTAACTCGTGAATCGAAGGATGAGGCCCGGAATCGAACCCACGACCTTTGGAGCCCGAGTCAAAAGGCTTGACCACTTCGCCACGGAGGCTCCTAAAATCATAAAAATTTTTGATTTTATATCCAGCATTATCCAGCATTATAAAAATGCTGGATGCCAAAGAAACAGTGACTGTAAGAAAACTTAGGGTTTGGTTCAGAAAGAACAATAACATAGAGCTATCCAAAACAACTTTGTGGAAAATTATAAAGACATTATCTTCACTATTTGAAAGTACAAGGGCGGTAGAAATAATCTTTGCGAGCAACCGCATTTAGGAGCCATGAGAAGCAGATACCTACGTGAAATAAGGGAAATGCGCAAACAAAATTATGGCATAGTGTGTTTGGATGAAATGTGGATCAATGCGCACCACACAAGTGATAAGGAATGGCAATCAGTGGATGGACAGATAAAGCGATATGTGCCAAGTAGTATAGGACAACTTTTGGTCATGGCCCATGCTGGTAATAAGCATAATGGCTTACAACAGAATGCTGGGCTCGTGTTCGTATCAAAGCATACACACAATAGGGATTATCATAATAAGATTAATGGTAATGTATTTAGAGATTGGCTCGAGAATATTGTGCTTCCATCCCTAGATAGACCGTCGTGTCCAATTATGGACAATGCATGATATCAATGTTGTTGCCCAAAAAGACAAAATACGTACAGCATCGAGCACAAAGGGAGCAATAAAGATATGACTCCGAATGGAAAACATACCATTTTCAGAAACGTATTTCTAGCTAGAACTGTTGTCCCTTGTAAAACAGACGCCAAAAAGCAAGTAATATCAAATCGACAAGTTGATAGAAGAGCATCGTCATGGGTGCTAGAGACTTCCGCCGTACCATTCTCATTTTAACCCTATAGAACTTGTGTGGGCTAAAATTAAAGGACAGGTGGCAGCTGACAATACTATATTCACATTGTCTGACGTCAGGATACTAACCCACTCCGCGCTATTAAATATTTATAAAAGTTACTGGGAAAATGTGAGGACCATGTGTTGAAAGAGGAAGAGGATTATTGGAGAAAGGATGGATTGAATTTTATGCAACCGAGAGCAGTCATCAACCTTGGAATCGTCCGACACAGATTAAGGTCTGAGCAGATCGCAACCTTAATCCACGTGCACACCAACTGGGATATTTTGCTATAAATATTCATAAGAATTGCAGGACCTAAACATTACAGCATCAGCATAATGTCAATGGCAACAGTTTGTATTCCATAGTGATGAATTTTCAATTTCGCAAGCCCTCAGCGATGACAAACAACTGTATTGGAAAAAAAAAAACACACACACGCACACACACGCACGCACGCGCGCGCGCACACACACACACACAGACACACACACACACACACACACACACACTAAACGCATTGAATACCAACAGAAGAGTAATATTGCGGTGGAAACTGACATATTGTGGCATAACAAGAAACGTGAGAGCAAACACGTTGTCAAATTAGGGGACAACACACGTGCATACGAATCAATATATAAACTTCAATGAAAAGAGGACCAACATCTTGGTCGTTAAGAAGAAAGCCCACTACAGAGACACTGACAACTATTTTCATAGTGCAAAACAGGTAATCATGATCCGTCTCTGAACGGTAAACAGCAGAGTAGACAATCTTTCACGAAGACTCAAAGCGGGTCTGTCACCCATGTGTACATGTGAACAAACTACACAGACAGCTGAACAGATCCTTAAAATGGAAACATGATGACTAAATTGCGGTATCATTTTTGGTCACTCCATACGCACATTAACGCACAGCTATTTGGAAGCTTTCACGAACTAAATATAAAAAGGTAACACGAATACTTGTGTACACATTATTAACCAGCAGCTGAAGAAACAAGAAGGAAATGAAAAATAAGGTAAGAAATATATTCCTTCTAATTTCCTGTCAATTTACAAATTATTTACCCCATGCCTCTGTAAATTCTCTGTCTTTACTAATATTACACATTGCACCCCTCTCGGGATTCTCCGTGGTGAAGTGGTCAAGCCGTCTGACTCGGGCTCCAAAGGTATGTTCGATTCCGGGCCGCGTCCTTCATTTCACGAGTGCATTTTTTTGGAGACTCCCGAGGGTCGTCGCTGGAGGTACGGAGTTCGCTCTTTGTGCGACGCTTTCCGCGCTGCGCAAAGAAACTGAGCCACATGGGATAAAAACCCGGTGCAATGCAGCCGACCCTGTCGATTTTAAGCTACTTCTTTCACTGCACCCACTCCCATACGAATCCGGATACGCCTTGTGTGTCATCTGAATTGGCGGGGCTTTCATTACTGTAAACATGAATTTGTTAGCGAGAAATCACTAGTTTTTCAGCAAAACATCAAAGAAATGTCGCCGCTTTCGATGATGTAAGTTGTTTTCGGACCTATCAAAGACATATTCCTTGGGTGGGGGTAAATATAAGACGGCTGGAAAAATTTCATAACGATGCAACAGACAGTTTTCAAAATAATTGATCGTGAATGAAGGCATTCTTTTCGGGACATACTATACAGCTAATTACTAATACTTCTACTACTACTCATCTCATCTCATCTCATCTCATCATGTTCCTCTTGTATCTTGCTATGTCGAGGTGAAGTATAAACATCGTGAGAGTGCCCGATTATGACCTTCATGTATCGATATTCCCATGGACTCTGCTATTCCCTCCGTCCAACGTATACGTAGTCGGCCTCTTCCTCTGTTTCCCTCTGGTCTGCATATCATTGCTTGTTGTGGTATGCTGTTGACTGGTAACCTACTTGCATGGCTAAATCATTTGACTTGCTGCCTTCTAATAAAATCTAGTGTTGCTTTAACCCCCACTTTAGTCCTGATTTCTTCATTTCTGATCTTATCTCTTCTTGATACGTTGAGTATTCTTCTCATGAATCTCATTTCTGTTGTTGTGACTTTTCTCGTTTTCTGTCATTGTCCAGGTTTGGCATTGGTAGCATAGAGTTGGTAGGAAGATTGTGTTGTAAAGTGCTTTCTTAGTAGTTATTGATACATGTTTGTTCTTTAGTGGTAGTGCCATTTGTCCAATGAGTTGGTTTGCCTTATTGCATCTATTTTCGACCTCGTCTTCTGATATGCCATTTGATGATAATTTACTTCCTAGCTTCTTGAAACTCTTTACTTGTTTCAAGGGATGTTCGTTTTTAAGTGAATTGTTGCTGTTTTTCTACTTTCGTTATAGTACTACTACTACTACTACTACTACTACTACTACTACTACTACTACTACTACTACTACTACTACTACTACTACTACTACTACTACTACTACTACTACTACTACTACTACTGCTGCAGTTAATTATTACTACTACTACTACTACTACTACTACTACTACTACTACTACTACTACTACTACTACTACTACTACTACTACTACTACTACTACTACTACTGCTGTTGCTGCTGCTGCTGCTGCTACTACAACTACTACTAATACTACTACGGCTAACTACAACAACAACAACAACTACTACTACTACTACTAATACTACTACTACTAATACTACCACTACTACTACTACTACTACTACTACTACTACTACTACTACTACTACTACTACTACTACTGCTACTACTACAACAACTACTACTGCTGCTAAAGCTAATTATTATTGTTACTATCACTACCGCTAATTACTACTACTACTACTACTACTACTACTACTACTACTACTACTACTACTACTACTACTACTACTACATAGTCGAGACAGACAACAGTCCGTTGACAATCATCACGACTGGAACTCCTACTAACCACAGGGTAGCAAGATGGTCACTATTACTACAAGATTTCAGTTTTGAAGTCAGGCATATCCGTGGCACAGAAAATACGATTGCCGACCTTCTCTCCAGATGTCCTTACGACACATCCGAACGCCTAGTCTTGCCTGAGCGCACACAGCAGACCAATAAGTAATCTGCAGGTTAGTATAGCGCTCAGCATCACGGCGAATAGTGAAATAATTTCAGAAACGCTGTGTAGAAATTGTGATAGGGACAATGTCCCAATGTAAATATAGTATATATATCTTATAATTATGGTAATAATTGTGATGAGTAATTGTGTGGTATGTGATTATAATGAGTCACATCACAAAGATTTTGCTAAGAATTATCATGCAAAGAGTGAGGAAGAAGATACAACCTGAAATAGAGGAAGAACAATGTGGGTTTGTAGAAGGAAAGGGTACAGTAAATGCTGTGTATATGCTGCGAACAGTTATTGAACGTGCTATAGAAGTAAACAAGGATATACATCATTGCTTTATTGACTATACAAAGGCTTTTGATAGAGTTAGACATGTCAACATGGTGGATATGCTTGCAGATCTACAAATTGATGGGAAAGACATTAGACTTATGAAGAACATATATTGGAAACAACAAGATGCAATAAGGATTGATAATGAAGTGGGACAGTGTCAGCCAATTAAGAGAGGTGATAGGCAGGGATGTATGATGTCTCCAGATCTTTTTTCCCTATACAGTGAAAATATTGTCAGAAATATAGAGGATATGAATGGAATCAGCATTGGAGGACGAAACATCAATAACATTAGATATGCAGATGATACAGTATTGAATAGTAGATGCGGTTGTTGTACACAGTGAGCAACTGGGGTTAGAATTAAATTGTAAAAACACTCAGGTTATGGTCGTCACTAGGAAGGAAGAAGTGCCACAATGTAATATACAAATAAATGGAAATATTCTTCAACAAGTGAATCGGTACAATTATCTTGGAACAGTCATAACATCTGATGGGAGATGCCTTGAAGAGATTATAACAAGAATCGCCATGTCGAAAGTAGCCTTTAGCAAGATGAAAATCATTCTGACCAGTAAAAAGATGTCAATTGAAACGAGAAAAAGAGTGTTGAGGGGATACATAGAACCTGTTCTTTTGTATGGATGTGAAACTTGGACAATGGGCAGTCAAGCTAAAAAAACATCTGATTACTGCAGAAATTTGGTTTCTGAGGAAAATTCAAAGAATACCATGGACAGACAGAAAAACCAATGACCAAGTACTACAGGAGATAAATGAACAGCGTAAACTGATTAGAGAAATTAGACGTAGACAGTCAAATTTTTTTGGATATGTTATGAGAAGAAATGGATTGGAGAACTTGGTGACAACTGGCAAGATCGAAGGGAACAGACCAAGAGGCAGACCGAGAGGAAAATACCTGGATGGCTCGGCCACATGGCATGGACCCGTCAGGAACACTGAGCTGATCCACGACACTGGTGATCGAGTGAAATGGCGAGTCATGACTGTCCACGCTTTCCGGCATGGCACATGATTGATTGATTGATGTGATCGAAAGGGAATATTATTTTAAATATGTATGAACATTGTAACGAACAGTGCTACGTGATTTCAAGACTTACTTTACTTGAACTGATCGAGTATCCGTAGTACCTGCTGAGCAGAGTGTTCCGACTTGTTTTAATCTGTACGAGAGGGACAGTGACATCTGAATTGTACAGAACACTTTAAAGTACTTCGAAAGAAATAAGTAATCTAGCAGCTGTGCTTATGAACTGTGTACTCCGTTCTTTAATACAACATCCAGACGGAATAACATTGTGTTAGCTACATCTTAACACGCCGGCTGTGTACTTCCGGTAGTTGTGTAAGTAATTTAAAAACTAGCAGACTATAGTGTAATTCTCACAAAGAATTGACTTCTTATATAAACTTTGTGAGCTGAAATTTTGCATATACAAATTGTATGTAAGGATTTTGATAGATGTGATCTGAGAATCATAAGTTGATTAACTTGTTCGCAATAGTGACATTTGGTTCACTATTGTCAATAAGCATCAAACTTTAACGCTTAGAAATTGATTTACCAATGTAATGTATTTTATTTGAAAGCATGTGTAAATTATCGCCCATAGATTTTGTATTGTTTCACTGATTAAAACCAAGGGAAACAATTGAAATTAGTGGTAATGTGTAACAGGTATAGAAACCGTCCTCATGTTGCCAGATTAGCGACACATCAAGATGACATCAACTATGAATGGAAGTAATTACCGAAGTTGTAGACCTACATGAGACTTCCTGACCATATGAGGTTGGGCTCAAATGTTGGAGTCATCTTATAGGGACATGTCGTGTTTGTAATTTTTGTTTATTTGTCGAGAGGTAGTTGCGTCGCTTGAGAGATAGCATAAGTCGCTGATAGCTACCGGACTGGCTGTGTCAAATTACAACTAACGTAAGAATCCATCTAGTGGATTGTACTTGAGCAGTGTTGCTTGATAGCATCATTGGAGATTGTGTGTATATATCTTACAATTATCTACATATTTCAATATAAACCAAAGTGTCACGTCAGATGACAAATAATGGGTCGATTCTGACAGGTTTAATAAATAAACCCAAATGTATATAGCTTACATTAAAGGATTCTCCTTTCATGAAAAGGAGGGCGGGAGAATGTCATAATCTCCCCACCAGTTCTACCGCGTCGTCGTCAACGACGCCTGGCAATTACGGCCAGGTCCGCCTGTGAGCGACACTAACCAAGCTGTGACAGGAATGGTCAGTCGGTGCATGCGTGGGACATGAAGTCCACGCAGGGACATAACCCCGACTAGCGAGAACTCACAGTGGTTAGCGCCAGACGGCTTGGGACGGTTGTACGGGACAGACGGATTGAATGGTGCTTGTATGACTTGTGTGTATGAACGCTAATAGATAGAAAGCATGTGTGAGTATAGGAGACTGTGCGCGTGGTATGTAGGATTGTGAGTTGTATACATTGCATTGATATATCTATTGATTGTATTATGACATCGATATTGTAATTGTGCGATGCATGTAATGGTTGTGATGGGTGAGAAGTGTGAATAAAGTGTTTGAATTGTATTTGCAGTGTGTCACGTAAAGTCATTCTGTGACAGTGTTTGTATCACATCTGTTAGTGATTACGAGCCTGTGTTATTGCTGAATGCAAGATTCTGACATGCATGATAAGACATATGTTTTAAGGGCTCTTTTGCATCATGTATATAGTGCAGATTATCAGGCTTCGAGTGAATGGAGCTGCAGGTAGTGACAAGAGGATCTCGCCGACAATCAAAACTCAGAAGAATATCCGTCAGAAGTATAATCTGAATGGTACTTGTACCATTAGTGTTAGAACTATTCGTTTGCTGTTGCAGATGAGGATGGAACACGTACTGGAATGGTCCCACGTGCTTTATATCGGTTCTTACACAATTAAACACATATATAACTGTTTTAAGCGTCTATAAATCAGATTGAAAGCAATGATATAGTCAGTAAATATTGCAAGATGTGTATTCATAATTGCTGCACTATTTTACTTTCAGGTGTTCGTTAAGCAGACAAACAAACAACAATGGCACTCAGAATGCGCCGCTGGTTCATAATAATGTTTGTATTCTGGATTGTATTGACAGCCACGTTTCTCAGGAAAACTTCCTGGCAATATAATTTTCTGCGCTTTTACAAAGGTGAAAGTGTAAGTCTCGGTGTTTGTTTTGCTTCTTATAAACTCGATTGTTGTCCACACAGGTGCTGCTGCTAATGATAGTTGCTAATACTAAGGACTGATTTTGCATGTGAGTTAACTTTACGCATTATCAATGTTCCTCGGCATCAGGCGAACCCACTTGAACTTCTGATATGCTTATCATTTATGCCTCCACGCCTAGCACGAGATGTCAACATTTTAATTCCAACTAACCGATGTATGTTCTGAACCCATTACCCCACTATCAGCGCAGCGGAAGTTTAAGCGCAAGCATGCAGGCCACATCGACCACTTCGGTGTGTGTTGATAATGTCCGTAACTTAAATATTTAACTTCAAAGCATCCACAGTCCTGGTTGTGTAATGTTTATAACATCTAGCGACTTTCTTGAAGAATTCAATAATCAATTAATCACACCCATTAGTGAGAAAATGCGCAGGGAAAGCTACTTTACGATACAGGGGATGCGATAAACACTGGCGGACTGCAGCAACACATACTGGTTGCCAGGAGACACGGCTACTATAATGACTTTAACATTATACATATTTGTCACTCCCGTGTGTTGCCGGGGCCCATAAGGGAAGTAAAGAATAGCAACACTGTAGCCTACCACGCATGTCGTAAGAGGCGACTAAGGAGACTTCATGCTTCCGTCGCCCTGCTACTGAGTGAGTGCGTGGCGCGACACTGTGAGCTGTGAGTTTCGTGTGAAATGCTTTTGAATCTGCCCGAGGTTTTTTGGAAGGTGACTGCATGTTCGGAGCGATGGCAGATGGCTATGTCCCAGAGTTGACCAGTTTTTGCCTTATGCAGAAATGCGTGGCTGCTGGGCTTCTGGTTGACTGCCACTGCCATCGACGATGAACTGTATTTCGTGGACTGTGTGAGTGAACATCTAGGAAACATCCAGATGGGAAAATGACTGCCGATTCCATCAGAGATGAACTGGGTGTTTCGTGGGGGACTATTGTGTTGACATTCTGGCGGCGGCATTATGCACAGTGTATCTGTGCGGGCTGTTGTTTGTCGAGACTCCTGTCTTTTCCACTTTTCACATTGGGCAGTGGGGAGCGTTTTGTGTGATATTCACTGGCACAGGAACGGAGCATAATGGGGACGACCCGTTGCTGTGAAGTTGGAAGTGCGACTAACTAACTAACTAACTAGCATATTTGTCTAAAATTTATAGGGGCCCACATAATCCACTTTTCACCAGTCAAGCAGGCACCCTGCCCAGTCCGCCACTGTTGGTGAAGCTCTCTGGGATTGGGGTGAGAGTGCAGCTGGACACATGAAGTAGCCACATACTGAAAGACTGGCCTAAAAAGTAGTGGGTAGATGGTCTGGACGTTATTCCAAACGTAGAGGAAAAGCCAGGCGGTCTTGTAATAAAATATCTATTGGCATTATCACCATAGACACGTTTCGGTGGTTTTTGAAGTAGGGGAGGCAGTGTGTGGGAATGTCCCAATCATAAGGGAGTCTCCGTGGCGAAGTGGTTAAGACATGTGACTCGGGCTCCTAAGGTTGTGGGTTCGATTCCGGGCCAGTTCCTTCGGTTCACGAGTGAATATTTTCGGAGACTCCTGGGGGTCGTCGCTGAAGCTAGTGAGTTCGTGCTTTTTGTGACGCTTTCCACGCTGCGGAAAGAGACTGGGTCATATGGGATAAGAAACCCTGTGCAACGAAGTCGACCTGTCGACTTTTAAGCGAATTTTTAAGACCCAAGCATAGTGACGTCCATTCTTACAGAAAGTATTTAATATTAGCGATATCAATAATTATGTTTGTCAAACTTAATTACATCAACTCCTCTGGTCATATACTTGTTTGAGACACTTTGTGAATTTTCACCTTATATATATATATATATATATATATATATATATATATATATATATATATATATATATATATATATATATATATATGTGTGTGTGTGTGCGTGCGTGTGCGTGTGCGTGTGTGTGTGTGTGTGTGTGTGTGTGTGTGTGTCTCAGGTCTTAGCCAGATATGACTGAGCTACCGTATAACAGTAGACGGTACTACCTGCTTTCTGTTAACGCCGAACGATGGGCGGCTCTTACCAAACCCGACACCCCTCATTGTGCCAACGGCTTCGGGCGGAAGAGCGCAATTGTGAGGATACAAGCCTTACCCTGGTGCGAGGAAATCCAAGCTAAAGACAAAATGTCATGGCAGGGCAGACCAGGCCCTAAACCTTGGTTGGCGGCTGGTCTAGGATCGAAGCTCCGACAGGCGGACAGTTAGAGCATTGCTTTGCTGATCCGGCAGCTTCTGCAGCTTTTCTTGTTCCAGATGTAGGGCTGTTACCTTTCCTCTGGAGTGAACTAGGCAGGCCGAGAGAGGGATCATGTTGCATGGGCAACACATGATCTCTATATTTTAGCCCAGGCTTTGTGCTATGGAGAGGCAATAACTCCATCCCTGGTCTTAACTGGTCTCGGAATCAAAGCGAGAGGAAACTGTTACGGGTTATAAGTCCCTGTCAATTGGGGTAGATATGGGGCGCCACGCGTTGCCTCTGACGGTGGGAGATACCTACTGGTGTCACTGATCACCTACAGCCCGCCTCAAGCTGGGCAGCCCCCGGCCAATTGGGTGCTGATCCGCCACAGCCTGCCTGCTTCAATGGGTGCTTGGGGCTAGGACAAATTCTGAATCGCAGGCTGTAAAACCAATGCACCAGGTACAAATAAAAATAAAAATAGAAACCTCAAGCTACGGCTTGCAACCTGGAACGTGAGAACCATGTGTCCAGGATTTTCCACTGACTTGACCAATATTGACGATGTGAGAAAACGGCTGTGATTGATGCCGAACTCAATCGTCTTAACATTGATATTGCTGGCCTGCAGGAGACTCGCCATAGAGGCTCTACCAACTCTTGACCTTGCACATAAATGAACTTGCATCTGGCAAGGCTCCAGGTAAGTATTGGATTCCAATAGAGGTTATCAGGAGTGGACAAGACACACTCACTCTACAGATCCACCTGCTAATAGAGCTCTGCTGGTGAGAAGGACAGGTCCCACAGGATTTGAAAGATTCAAGCATCATAACACTGTACAAGAACAAGGGCGATCGGAGCGACTGCGACAACTATAGGGGTATCTCACTTCTGTGTATTGTTGGAAAAGTATTTGCAAGAATTGTTCTGCGCAGACTTCAAGTCCTTGGAGATCAAGTCTACCACTAATCACAGAGTGGCTTTCGACAGAACCGGTCTACCATTGATATGATATTCCCATTGCGACAAATGCAAGAAAAATGCCGTGAACAGAATCAACCACTGTTTATTGCCATCATCGACCTCACAAAGGCATTTGATTTGGTCAGTAGTGAGGGTCTGTTCAAGGCACAAAAGAAGATTGGCTGCCCACAAACTCTTCTGTCCATTGTGGAATGTTCCACACAGACATGAAGGGTATAATCAAGTTTGATGGTGCAACTTCTGAAGAGTTTGAAGTCAAGATTGGAGTTAAGCAAGGTTGTGTACTAGCTCCCACATTCTTTGGAATATACTTCTCACTTCTACTGAAATATGCCTTTCGTGATCAGGATGGTGGTATATACATTCACTCACGCTCAGATGGCGGCCTCTACAATGCTCAGAGATTGAAGGCCAAGACCAAAATTAGGAGGGTACTGATCAGAGAGTTGCTTTTTGCAGATGATGCTGCAGTTACGACCCACTCTGATTAAGAATTGCAATGTCTACTATCTGCAATCTCCAATGCTTGTTCTGAATTTGGTTTAACAATTAGCAAAAAGAAGACACAGATTATGTCACAAGGTGCACATGGGGTACCATCAATCTTTATTGACGACGTCGAACTAGAGATGGTAGACAATTTTACATATCTAGGATCAGTGGTAAATAGCAAATTATCCCTATATCAGGAAATCAACATCCGGATTGGTAAGGCAGCAACAACAATGAACAGGTTAAGAAAAAGAATCTGGGAGAACGGGAAGCTTACTGCCAAAACAAAAGTCCTTGTCTATCAAGCCTTTGCCCTTAGTATTCTTCTTTATGGCAGTGAAACCTGGACAACTTACTCACACCAAGAGAAACGTTTAATCAGCTTTCATATGCGGTTTCTGCGAAGAATTCTTGATATGAAGTGACAAGACAAAATCACAAATACTGAAGTATTCGAAAGATCAGGTTGTGTGACGGTTTATTCCATGCCCAGTCTTCGTAGACTTAGATGGATAGGACATCTTAGGAGGATGGATGATGGCAAAATACCAAAGGACATCTTTTTTGGTGAATTACAGATGGGTAATAGATCTCAGGGTCGGCCTCTACTACGATAAAAAGATGTGTGTAAGCGGGACATGATTGATACAGGCATTGATGATGCACACTGGGAGCAAGTCGCCGCTAAACGTATTGCATGGAGGTCAAACATCATAAATGGAATAAAGTCAAAGGAGAAAATTATAGCAGATAAGTCACACACCGAGCGTGTGAGACGTAAGATGGTGCATGATGGTGGAAATGACCACGTTTTCACATGCACCCACTGTGAACGGACATTTACAGCGCAAATTGGCCATAGGTAAAAGTTATTATGCCTTTTTAACTTTTTAAAGCACAAACTATCGTCTGTCAAGACGGCAAGGTGCCAATGTATGTATGTATATATATATATATATATATATATATATATATATATATATATATATATATATATATATATATATATATATATATATAAACTGTAGTGAGTATGGGCGATTGCCCGTTGGGGGATGTTAAAAATGAAGCTGTTGGGTTATTGCAAAGGACATATACACAAACAGAAATTCTAATCAAGAATGATTAAAACCAAGAGCTGTGACAAGTTACAAGAGTTCATTATCTCCCTCCACAATGACCTGGATATAGAAGACAACCAATAAATCAAAAGTTATCATATTACGTGTGCTTCACATTATAGCAGGACAGTGCTTCTCAACCTTTTTGGCCCGTGCACCCTTCAGAATATTTTCAGACCGTCACCCCCCCCCCCATTCACAATATTTTCAGACCGTCATCCCCCCTTTCGTATTTCTTCCCTAAAATACCCCCCCCCCCCTTTGCGCACACAGTATATGTAATAATGGAAGCTAAATTTCATAGCACATACTAAAACAAATTTAGACGTCTATATTAAACGTGATTTGCGGGTCTACTTCTATATATATAAAAATCTGTGTGTGTATGTATGTATGTATGTATGTATGTATGTATGTATTTCCGTCCTTCATGCGTCCGCGAACGGTCCAACCGATTGAGATGAAATTTTCTATACGTTTTCCTTTCATTCCTGTGCAACCAACTGTGATAGTTTTATCTATCAGCTATCAGCTATTACCTTCCTAAAATTTAATTTTGTAATTACATGACTGAACATAAGAAAATATAAAAATATATGACAAAAAGGGATATAACTTTTAGTATAATTGTTATATCTTAAGTTACGTCCCCTGAGTTTAAATGAGTTGATTGACAATGAATTAAATGAGATGCTCCACATAGATAGATAGATAGATAGATAGATAGATAGATAGATACATAGATAGATACATAGATAGATACATAGATAGATAGATAGATAGATCCCCGCCAGAGCCTGGGCGAAGCCGGGCCGGGCAGCTAATATTTGGGCAGCTATATTCAAGGGGACTTAACATAAGAAAAGTTATTTCAAGGGTCATAACTTTTAATAACATCACTATTATTTTATGTATAGATTGTTGCATTGTTTTCACAGATTTATAAACTCTTTTCTATAGTTATTTACAGGCATATGAGTTATAATATATAGCGATATAATCTTTAAGGCATTTTCATAATAATTATCATAAAAGTAATGCATCTATTTAAATAGTGATAATTTTCTAACACATCTTTTAACACGCCTGTTAAAATACTGTTAAAATGCGGGTTCCCCCCCCCCCCCCCCAAAGATGTATAAACTCTTTGTCTATAGTTATTTACAGGCATATGAGTTATAATAAATAATGATATAATCTTTAAGGCATTTTCAAAGTTTTCATAAAAATAATGCATAATGCATAACATTGTAACCCATCTTTTTCTGCTTAAAGAACTTATCAACTGTCATATCGGTGATTAAAAACAGTTTTCATTAAAAATAATGAATGGTGTGTGGAAGGATATTCTTTTAAGTTACTGTGCTCCAGGAGCTGGCGAAACCACGCCGGGTCAGATAGATAGACAGACAGACAGATAGTCGGGAACGGGAGCTTATTTGACTACTTATATGAATTAAATGAGATGCTCCCCACCAGGGACTGGGTGAAGCCGGGCCCGGACAGACAGACAGACAGACAGATAGACAGACAGACCAAACAAGCAGACAGACAGACTGATAGATAGATAGATCCCATCCAGGGCCTGGGCGAAGCCGGGCGGGTCAGCTAGTCTATATATATACAAATCTTTGTGTGTATGTATGTATGTATGTATGTATGTATGTATTTCCGTCCTTCATGCGTTCGCAACGGTCCAACCGATTGAGATGAAATTTTCTACACGTTTTCCTTTCATTTCTGTGCAACCAACTGTGATAGTTTTATCTATCAGCTATCAGCTATTACCTCCTAAAATTTAATTTTGTAATTACATGACTGAACATAAGAAAATATAATAATATATGACATAAAGGGATATAACTTTTAGTATAATTGTTATATCTTAAGTTACGTCCCCTGAGTTTAAAGAGTTGATTGAAAATGAATTAAATGAGATGCTCCACATAGATAGATAGATAGATAGATAGATAGATAGATAGATAGATAGATAGATAGATAGATAGATAGATAGATAGACACATACATAGATAGATACATAGATAGATACATAGATAGATAGATAGATAGATCCCCGCTAGAGCCTGGGCGAAGCCGGGCCGGGCAGCTAATATTGGGGCAGACTATATTCAAGGGGACTTAACATAAGAAAAGTTATTTCAAGGGTCATAACTGTTAATAACATCACTATTATTTTATGTATAGATTGTTGCATTGTTTTCACAGATTTATAAACTCTTTTCTATAGTTATTTACAGGCATATGAGTTATAATATATAGCGATATAATCTTTAAGGCATTTTCATAATAATCATCATAAAAGTAATGCATCTATTTAAATAGTGAAAATTTTCTAACACATCTTTTAACACGCCTGTTAAAATACTGTTAAAATGCGGGTTTTTTCTTCCCCCCCCCCAAAGATTTATAAACTCTTTGTCTATAGTTATTTACAGGCATATGAGTTATAATAAATAATGATATAATCTTTAAGGCATTTTCAAAGTTTTCATAAAAATAATGCATAATGCATAACATTGTAACCCATCTTTTTCTGCTTAAAGAACTTATCAACTGTCATGTCGGTGATTAAAAACAGTTTTCATTAAAAATAATGAATGGTGTGTGGAAGGACATTCTTTTAAGTTACTGTGCGCCAGGAGCTGGGCGAAACCACGCCGGGTCAGATAGATAGACAGACAGACAGATAGTCGGGAACGGGAGCTTATTTGACTACTTATATGAATTAAATGAGATGCTCCCCACCAGGGACTGGGTGAAGCCGGGCCGGGTCAGACAGACAGACAGATAGACAGACAGACAGTCGGGAACGGGAGAGCTTATATGACTACGTATATGAAATAAATGATATGCTCCCACCAGGGACTGGGTGAAGCCGGGGCCGGGACAGACAGACAGACAGACAGATAGACAGACAAACAGATAGTCGGGGAACGGGAGAGCTTATATGACTACGTATATGAATTAAGATGAGATGCTCCCCACCAGGGAATGGGTGAAGCCCGGCCGGGACAGACAGACAGACAGATAGACAGACAAACAGATAGTCGGGAACGGGAGAGCTTATATGACTACGTACATGAATTAAATGAGATGTCTCCCCACAGGGACTGGGTGAAGCCGGGCCGGGTCAGACAGACAGACAGACAGACAGACAAACAAGCAGACAGACAGACTGATAGATAGATAGATCCATCCAGGGCCTGGGCGAAGCCGGGCCGGGTCAGCTAGTCTTATATATAAAAAAGGATGTGCGTATCTCTGTCTGTATGTCCTTATACGCTCGCGAACGGCCCATCCGATTGAGATGACATTTCTACACGCCTTCCTTTCATTCCAGAGCAGCCAACTGTCGTATTTTTTTTCTTCCTCCTCCCTCCTCCCTCCTCCCTCTCCCCCTCTCAAATACGTACGTCCAGGAAATGGTCTTCTACATAGACACTTCTCTCTGAGGTCCGCGATAACATATTAACCTGGTGGGATGCAATCAATCATCCTACTACCTCCTCCCTCCTCCTCCCTTCGCCTCCCTCCTCTCTCCCCTCCTCCTCCTACCCTCTTCCTCTTCCCCTCTCCCTCTCCCTCCTCTTCCTCCTCCATCCTCCTCTCCTTCTTCCTCCTCCTCCTCCTCTCCTCCTCACTCACTCTTCTTCGTCCTCCCCTCTACCTCCTCCCTCCTCCTCCTTCTTCCTTCTCCTCCCTCCTCCTCCCTTTTCCTCCCTCCTCACCTCCTCTACTACCTCCTCCCTCCTCCTCCTTCCTC